>CM044447.1:85233170-85279376 GCA_024363595.1 Xenopus borealis | reverse complement strand
CAGACAGAGTTGTGTCTTTTGCTTCCACACTTCTTCCTGTTACAGTTAGAGTTGAAATGTGATCTCTGAGGCAACACACAGACCATGTTGAAATGGTGGTTCACTTCATTTGATATAAACTATATGTTGCTTCCGTCCATGTGTTCCCTCTTTAAGGGGGTTATTTACTAAAACTTAAGCTTATCTCCGTTTTTTATTAAAACAAATTCAACCTAACTCCCATCCACGAATTTAACTCATCAATTCAAATGGTACAACTGACACTCCAAAAACTCAACTTTATCGAACTGTTACCAGGAAAAATATTTGTCTATCGGATGAAAACCCATCGAAGTTTACAATGTTGAAAAACAACTTTAGGGACATCTACCACCGACTTCTACATGACCTCTACAGGTTTATGTTAGAGTATTTTGGGATTTGGATTTTTAGCAGCTTTGAGGTATTATAAATCTCTTATTTGAGTTTTATTCCTCTAAAAATTCAAGTTTTCCCTATAAAAACTTGACCAGAAATATTTGAGGTTACCTTGAGTGGTAATGCTGATTTCCAATCATCTATGAAACGTTCTCTGTTGATCTATGGAAAAATGTGAAATGTTTCCCTTTTAAACCCTGAAACTGAGCTGCTTCCATGATGTTCATTACCCAGACAATAGCCAGGTAGCAGAGAACAAAAGCAGGATTCAAAGTCACCAGTGCTGTTCATTGACTAAGTTCAAGAGAAACAGCTTGAGTTTCCCATGCAGTGAAAGAGATTGAGAACAAAAAAGCACATAATACAGGCAGTCACACACAACCAGATCCTGAGATGCCTTCGCTGTAGAACAATGTGGAGGAGCCGCATTGTAGGGGGTGAATGAAACTATCAGAACAGATAGCCCCTCGTATTAAAGGTCAAGTTCATTGCAGGTGGTTATTAGGTTTCCACATGCTAAAGAAATGTTTTCAGCTACTATATTAAATAATGTACAAAATGAATAGACCTTAAGTCAAATGAATAAAGTCAGATCACACGCAAATGTTCATTTATAGTATTTATATTCAGAATCAAATCTCTATTAAAGAAAGCAGCAAAAGTGTTGGCATGCAGGCAGTATCTAGCTAGACACAACTGGTATACCATATAAGTAGGTGCAGCTCACATACAGGAAAGCATGTTTGTATGCATTGATATACAGTATAATAAAAATGAGTAAAGCTCAAAACAAACTCTGCATGGGCTTCTATCAATAAAGAGGGATCACCCCGTTTTCTTTGCCTTTAATATTTGTCTGAATAAGGTGTGTATGTTCTTTATTATGTACCAAAAGAGTATGGATCAAAAAGGTATAACATCAACAAGATGCCTGTTTAATGGGAAGCCCTTGGCATCACAGGGATAACATGGGTGCTGAGCCTCTATGCAGACAAATGATACACTAGATACTGCAGGACTTAAACACATCAACAATTTTTTATAATTAGATATGCCCTTGTAAAAAACATAATATATTGTCAGTTTTTCAAGAAAATGCCTACTAAAATATATACTGTAGACATATATAAATAAATCTTCTCAAAGAGATGCCATACTGATTACCAGGTTACAACCACATAACCATAGAAACTGCTGTAGAATGTTATTATGATTGCATTACTTTATTTCCAGCTCTACTGCCATGTTTTTTTGCCCCACAATGCAGTGGTTTTTCATGATATCCTTCATCATTGTGGCTGCTAAGGTGCATTGCACAAAATGAATGCAACTGTATGCACATTTCATCACAAAGCAGATGCAATTTTGCAGAAGGCTAAATGGCATCATTTATGGGGGTAAATTCACTAAGATCTGAAAATTCACCAGCGTTGGCTTCTCTAGCGTTCGGCACACTTAGCCAGGCGAATTTTCGCCAGCACTATGCAAATTCACTAAAGTACGAATTTACGCTCAGGTCGGTCAACGGTAGCGTAGTTGCGCTAGTGTTACTTAGCAGTTACGCTAGCGAAGCCTAATTTGCATACGGTGGGAACTTTAACGTATAATAGAAGCATATGTTACAGCTACTACACAAGCCCAGGAAACCTTTAATAAATAAAATAAAGTTGTCCTATTGCCCTACATGTGCCCCCTGTATAGTTGTGTTACCATATGTTAGGAAATGTAGAGGGGAAGAAGGGTAATCCCCCCCAAAAAAATATAGATCTTTTTCAGGCTATCACCCCCCAATGGCAAAACACAACCTCCTATCTATTGTATTGAACTTAAAGTAAAGTCTTGAACTTTAAGTAAGGTCTAACGTAAGTGGTAACGTTCAGGAAAATGTTCATCTTAGTGAATTTGCGAAGTTACTATCCTTCCTCAGTGCGCAACTTCGCCTGGCGTAAGGGTGCAAAGTTGCGCAAGTCTATCTACTTCGCTAGCGAAAATTCATCAGAGCCTGTGTTAGTGAATTTACGAAGTTACAAAATTATGCCACCCCGGTGAATTAGCGCTAGCGTTACACGCTTCGCGCTTTAGTGAATTTGGGCCATGGTGTTCTATTCTTTCATCAAAAGTAAGCTGCATTTATTAATGCTGGGTGTGAAGGGAACCCTGGAGCTACCGGCTGGTCAGGAGGTGCAGTAGCTTTTCCCCTGCGTCAATAGGCACAACAGTGTTTGATTTGGAATGGAAGGCAGGAAGGACTAAGTGGCGCTGAGCACAACTATACAGAAGTGCAAGGAGCACATTATGACACAAGTACCTTTAGTGACTGGGCATTTAATGCAAACCTCACTGTGGGGAAAAGTGTAGGAGTACAATTTCGCTTGTAATTTACCCCTATTGTCTACAACTCGTCTTATAAACATTACAAAAATTATAGCAGCACCCAGGTTGTACCCAGATTTAGTAACATGAGATGCACCTAATTTTTCTTGCAATTACAACACAAATAAATATATCATTATGAATGATAGCTTTATTACCAATGAATAATGATTATTGACATTTAATATTAACTGTTATCATTTCATTTCTAATAATGAATTCAGTTGTGTCATGCATCCCAGGTTACATTTACCAATAGAATAGACCAGTTGTATGAAATCTTATTGGTATTATGCATTCAGGGTGCCAGACATGCTGGTTGAACTGGTTGCAAGGAGCCTACTTGCTGTGTAACTGCTAGCTGAGGATACACAAGAACTGCATTTAAAAGAGACATTTTGTGTAAAAGAACATACCAGTGCATTATACTCATTTAGATATAGAAGAATTGTGATTTTAAAAGTAGTGTTTCAGGCTGTTTTATAGAGTATTTCTGCAAAAAACCTAATAATCCCTCCCTTCTCTTCCACTTACTGCTCCCTGAATTCCCAGGCTGTGCAGGACAGCCGGCAGCACTCAGCTCACTACACTGTAGGACAGGAACCAATGAACAGCTAGCAGGACCTGATAGGGAACTGAAGCCTGTCTGTGCTTGTGTGACTGCAGGGCTGTGATTGGCTGTCCCTTTCCTACTGTGCTTCTGGTAGGGGCACACTGGTAGGGGCACAGCAGACAAGCAGAAATCCAAATAACAGTCCAGTGATCAAAAACCAGGGAGTCATTAGGAAAAGTCAGTTACATAACCTGCCAGGCCAAAAGCACACTCCCTCCCAACACACGTGTGCAATGGTGTCACTGTGCCCAGGTGTCATGGTAGGCAAGTAAAAATGATGCTTTGTGTTATTAATACAGAAGAATAGCAAGAAAGGAGGCAATCACAGTGATATGCTTCTGTATTGGGGCTAAGTATGTCAACACTGAAGGGACTGGTTGGCTTTTTAGTAAGTGAGGGAATACTGGGTTATGGAAGATAGCTCATAGTACAAGTTGATGCAGAGACTGATCTGATTGCCATTTGGGGTCAGGAAGGAATTTGTCCCCCTCTGAGGTTAATTGGAGAGGCTTCAAATTGGGTTTTTGCCTTACTCTGGATCTACTAGCAGTTACTGTAGGTAGGTTATATATCGATTTAAACGTTTGAACTTGATGGAAGTGTGTCTTTTTTTTCAATCTAAATTACTATGTTACTGTACACATTGCTGTTATGTTCCCAGGTCTATTTGGGGATACTAACTTCCTTGTACAGTATTTGCTTATGTAATACCTTTTGCTTGAGTGTCTGGCATTCCACTATGTTTTTTCCCTTTTTTTGACCAATGGCTGAGCTCCCTGCCCCGATTTCAGATCTGCCTGACTACATACTAAACCTGCCTAAACATGTGCACCTTGCTTGGCTATTTAGTCTCCATGACCTTTCTGTCCGCTAAACTGGATTCCTGTTCCAACTTGGGAGAGCTGAGTGACTGTGTAAGAACATTTTCTTGCCATCTTGACCCAAGATTCTAGCTAGACACCAGTCATGTTAAAAGGCCAACACATTGCACTCACTAGAATGTTTTCTGGAATTGAATTTGTGTATTATATAAGACTAAAATCAGGGTGCAACAGAAGTTGGTGATGGTCAAGACACTCTAGTAAACCTTACAAAAGATTATGTAGTGTTTGTGCAATAATAGGAGAGACATATTTGTACAGCAAACATTTTCCAATTGAGGATCCAGACAATTACAATACATTTATATCTACCATCACATTTCTAAAATGATGTCCCTAATAATCAACATAAATTTGTTCTTTCCTAAGGAAGGCTGCAAAGATCAGAGCAAAACCAATAAAACTCACAGTCCAGTTGGAAAGGATTTTATAAAACTTAATTTGAACACATACTTCAGATTATTATACTCACACACACACATCCTGAAGGACGTTTGGCCAAAGAAGCTGCAGAATGAGATCATAATAGCATAAATGGTTACACATTTGTTGAAAATGTACAAGGGCCTATTTCCACTGGATTCTGTCAATTGCCAGATCTCATCTTTCTGATCCGATGGACAAACCATCTAAACATGAAGCTCAACCAGATAAAAGTCCCTTAAAGAGATAAAGCATCTTTATTCTAAACAAGATAGGATTATTCTCCTGGGTCACATCTCTGTATAAATCTGTTGCTGTCACTGTGTTTGTTTATAAATGAGATATAAATAAAGTTATATTTGCAGATCATATATAACAGTGTCTCTGAGCAGATTTTACATTTTAAATGTCTTTCTTTTTCAGTTTTTGGTGCAGACTCACAGTAAAAAAAACAACAAATTAAATCCGTGGTGTGGAAGTAACAAAATACCTACACTTTGGCTTGTTAATTAGTTGACACCAAGTTAATGGGGACAGTTTTGTATGCTTTGACTCCACACTTTTGGGCTACTTGAAAACATGATGCTCAGTTGGCTAAAAATTGCCATGTTTGTCAATGGCCTTTTGAGAATGTAGGGGTCATTTACTTTGACCATGAAAGCAAGCCCGCAAGCATTAAAGGTCACAAAATATGCCCCCTTTCAGCTTATTTAAAAAGCACATGGGTTTTGGGTCTGGCTATGCTTTGAACTTAGAGCTGGATTGGAAAGCTGGTGCTAGGTGCAGAACTCAGCACTGATGGGCACAAGACAGCCTTGCCCTTATTGCCTGTCACAGGGTAGCTGGTAAGTGCAAGGCTCCTGTGCACCCTATCTACCCAACCCCATATTGAATGAGATGAATCCATATGACTTTAAAGAGCTGCACAACTGAAGGTGACAAACATCGTTCCCCAAAAACAGGTATAGAAATACGAGGTAGATTTGATAAATCCTGGGTAACTTCTCAGAGAAAACAAGTCAGGCATTGCTTCCAGATGTGGCACTAACACAAAATAAGTGCTGTGCTTATTCTAGACCCCCAGTCAGGGGTAGGATTATTTTCTGACCCATTTACACACATATGTACATGCAGAATGACAGATGGAATGGAAAGTCAATTGCCATTGAACCCTTTGATGAAAAATGACTGAAAATAAGAGGCTTTTTCATAACAGGCAGGCTATTGACAGATGCTTGTTTTTAATCTCTTAAATCATATTGTCTTACATGTTCTTTCCACTTTATGTTGCCCGCAGACCATTGATATTATGAAGCCGATCTCATATCTTTTATTATTGTGCCCGCTGGATTATTAGTCTGCTATCACCCTACTTCCAATACAATGATTTAGCCATAGGGACATATCAGTTACGAATCTAATTTTCCAGTTAGGGTGCCTGCCAAGAAAATCTAGCTTCTCCCTTTACAATGGAGAGGCCCCATTGTTAGACATCATAATGAAATGTTAGCAGCGTTGACTCTTCTAGTGCCTTGTTATTGTGGCTAGCAACAGTCCAGCAGTGACTATGCATGAAGACCAGAGCTCAGAAAGGACAGCCGCAGGTGCAAAACATGACTTTCCACTCTCCATTTCTGCTGGGAGAAGGGGAGTAAGTTAAGTAACAGAATTTCCAAGGAAAACTCATAATATGCATTCAATTGTAAAAGGAACACCTGTATAAACAGACATCTGAATAAAGGTTATTTATAATCAATGTACGACTAATACATGTTGTGGATACATGTTTGTTTATGTACTTGAAATCAGGACCATTCTGCCTGCCTCTCCTTAGCCACTAGATCCACGGACAAGACATTTTTGTCTTATTATACTATACTAATACTTATACTAATATCAGACTGGAGATTTGGCATATTTGTGTTCCATGCTATAAGTTGTATATTTCTGTGTTGGATGCATGCTCAGAATAATTTTATAGAGGGGTACACAAATCTCATATAGCAAACACTTATTTAAATGCAATTGAAACTGACAATATGTACACCAGGCATGTACAGTTGTTTTATGGATAGGGTACATAATCTGGTCTAACCTAATCCTTTGTGATGTTTATGGCACAAATTAAATCTCTCCCATTTTACTCTCTGTCACCAAAGCAATGAGTTGGTTCACCCGCCTATAGTCACTGAGTGTGTGTCTATGTTCCACTTGCATCTACTTGTCCTATTCCTGTTCTATTTGCATTCAATGGTTTTTTCTTACCTTTCCTTGGCTGATTTCTTTCTGTTTCTGTACATTTGGCTTGTCTTTCTATCATCAGTGGATCATCTCTGAACTATGATTATTACTATTGCTAACAGTAAATTCAGACTATGCCTCTCCATTTCAGCATCTGAACCAGAATTCTACCTGCTGCAACCCAACACTTTATTTTATTGTGAAAAAATTACACTTCTATCCATGTTTACTGTTTTAAAAAAAAGCATCTTTTCAATATACTTCAATTGATATGATGCACCTTTTTAACATCAGGTAACTTCTCTCTCTCAATCTCTCATGGTGGCAGAACTTTGGAATAATCATTGACACACAAAGCACAGGGCAAATATATGCTTCTCTTTGTTTTTACTTAAAATAGCAGCCATGAATCTTTCATGTTATTCAGAATACAAAGGGTCACTGATTTTTTAAGTTCTACATGAGCTCCATGCCTTTAAAGTTGTATAATAAGGCTTAATAGCCTGGCTCTGTAGTGTAGCTATGCTACTGAAATAAACCCTTTAAGGGTCTTCCTAATGTAGAATGCTACATTCTCTTCATAAAACTAAATTCCATCTATTTTTGGGTATTATGCACAATATATTATGGTAACTGTGCTAAATGTGTGCCATGTTTGCTGATATTCACTGCTTGTGTATTTGTGCTGGAGAAGGACTTCAGACAAAATCCAGTAATAGAGATTGCTATGTCATCTGGCAAATCAGCTATGTAAGGAATTAAATTCTCAGTAGATTAGGAAAATCCTGTTTCCGGAATTTAGATTTCCTTTGAGGCAAGCAGAAAGTCTTGGCTTTCTTTTGGCACCAGTTAAAGTATGAGGGTATTTTGACACAGAGTAGAATAAAATATCTGGGGAATTCAAACTGCTGCAATTCACTGTTCTAATTCACTCATTTGCTTTCCATTATTTTGAATGTTAGACAGGCTGCAGACAACTCTCTTGCCCACAAGGTTTTTGCAACATGTAAGTTGTCCAGACATGCTGAGCTGTCTGGACACCATCACGGTCAATACTATTGATGGCTTGATATCTGGGCTTTCAACCTGTGTTACAAATCTGCCAGCAAGCATTATATTTCTGTATATACCAAATGATTTCCTACAAAACAGGCCTTCCATACACCTTCATCCCCCTGTAGAGCCTTGCAGTGTACACAAAATCAACTATTCAGATTAGAAAACAGAGGTTCCATCTTCAGCAAAAATCTGGATTTTATTTACCTCGTAGTTAGACAGGTTTTATTTGGACAAAATTTTGAAATTGATAGATTTGTGTCTTTTTTCAACCTCAGTGATTGTGTTACCTGTAAATTAACAGTTACAGGCATCCACTTCCAACTCCTTGCAGTTGATAAATAAAATATCATTTTGGGCAAATACTAAAGTGCATTTCATGGAAGCATCAAGTGAAATCTCTTGCGCAAGAAACAATAATCTCAGCTTCACTCAGTGCATACCAAACCAAATTCCCTCTTGCTTTATAACCACAGCCACTCTGAGAGATAAGTGCAATTAGATCTGCGTTAAATTCAAGAGAATAATACTCATATCGGCAACTATTAACATGGTTTACACTGCCTTGGAAATGAATAAACCCATCTCTGCTCATGCTCCTGTGGCTTAGGGGGTACCACTACTAATACAACAATATGGATTTAATGCCAGTCTTTGCATGGTGACTGTAACATGGTGCCATGGAATCAAGCTCATTGGTGTAAACGTGCTTAAAGGAAAATGTTTCCTTATTATTTGGTTCTTGAATTGGTATAAGTGACTTCTTTTTTTAAAGGAGCTATACCTACAACAGGATAAGATCCCTAAAAATAGCAGTTATGTGGCAGTTTGTTATACTCTATTCCTAGAAAGTCCAGAAAAACTAACTAATGACTAGCATCCTTTCAGGAACTGAATAGAGCTGTTTTCAATTCTTCTAGTGCATTACACTACAGAGTCCACAGCAGTTAACCGGGAAATTGTATGGGATATTTGTATAAAATTATTTTGTTCAAATTGAAACCTAATCTGTCCATTTCCCTTACATTACACAATGGATATTTATTTGCTTTTAAACGGCAACAATATTCAAGTTTACACAAGCTGTTGCAAGTAGGGCCCTAATTACATTTGTTCCCTGTGACTTGCTATTGTAACAATATTTTGCGATCGCCTTGCCCTGTTGTTAGTCTGATTAATTTTTTACACTCTTTTTTTCTGTACAGTGTTGTGGGAGACTTCATCATTACACAAACAATTATGATAATACAAAAGTCAAGAATATATATCATTATAAACAACGCTCATTCATGTTACATGTTATAAATAGTTATAAATAGATGTTATAAATAGTTCTTAGAGATGTCACGTAAGTTACTTTATTTACTGAAACCTGTGTATTTAAAAAATATTACACACTTTAAATTTTAACGATATTTAGGGGCTGGTTTACTAAAACTCGATTTTTATCTAATTTTTTTCTGAAAACAAAATCAACCTAACTCTGTTCCACAACTGAACTCATTTATCAATAATTTTTCTACATCAGGATAATGTCACTATGAAATCAAGCCTCAATGGGTATCATAGGATTGACGCTCCAAAAATTCTATTATCTAGTGCAAATAATGGAGTCAATAAACAGCCATTGATTTCTACATGACCTTGACAGGTTTGAGATTAAAATTTTTATCAGATTTGGGGTATGAAAAATCTCTTTAAAGTCAAGTTTTTTATTCCACAAAAAAAAAATTCAAGTTTTACCCCTAAAAACTGCAACCAGATCAGGTTTAATAAATGGTCCCCTAAATGTCATACAAGAGTTCTAAACTTGATCATGGCAGAAAATCTTCCCACGTTAAAGGGAAGCAATAATTTAGTGCAAAATTATCATTTATTCCAATAAACTCTTCAGCTTCTTTGTTCTTACTGCATGTGGTTAATGCATTATTGTTATTTGCTGTTTATTTGCATCTACTTTAATTAAGAAAGAACTTGCACATTTTAGAGAACTGTGTGAGCATATGGGATTCTAAAGACACAAGGAATGGACAGTCTGTGGCCCATCATAATTTACTGAACTAAAAGTGTCAGAATCCCACTAACAGCTGATGTCTCTTAGACATTTCTTGGCTCAGGTTGGTTACTCAGTAACAGAAGCCTATCAACAACAGAAAACTTCAGTTTCTCTTAGAGACCTCTTGGCTACTGGTTAGTAACGCAGTACCAGCATCCCGCCAACAGCTGAATATTCCGCAGTCTCCTATAGACCTCGACATACTGTAGGTTTCTTAATCAGTACCAGAATACTATAAACAGCTCAAGACTCCACAGACCTCTTGAATCAGTTTAGGTGTAGATCCATATTTCAACCTTTATTTGATCATGACATTCTTATTGTCCAGAGTTCTAATGTATTTAAAAGACAGTGATCATCCATTTCCTACTTTCTTTGGTGTATTAAACTTTACAGTGATGCCAGCTATAATATCTTGATGATATGAAGTACTCTAGCTTGTAGAGATGTTTAATATACTATATTATATCACTGAATCAGGTGTCCATATTTTGATTGTCCTGCTGTTAAATACATCGCCTATCATCCATAAACAGCCTGCACCCAAGCAGCCAAGGCTGGTTCACCCAAAATAACTTGATTGTTTCTGTTTAGAATTGTACATATTCATCACATTTCAAGAGTTTCTGATAAGGAAAAGACTATAGTGAATGCACATCCTATTCCGTATCACTTAGGATATCCTACAAATAACAAACACTTTGTATTTTCTATTGGGAACAAATAAATGATTATTCATTATTGAGCATGTCCTTAGATGCTGTAATAATAAGATACAAGACTAAAAATCAAGTGTAAAAGAAAGTCATGTATACATGTGAATTCACTGCAAACAATGCTCACTGTAAGTTTCATGACATTAGTTGCAGATGGAGAAAACTCTGTATGGTTGTCACAGGGAAATAGTTTTTAGCCTCTACACCAGTCATCCCCAACCAGTAGCTCACAAGCTTGGATGTTGCTCCCAGTGGCCTCAAAGCAGGTCTTTATTTTTGAATTACTGGCTTAGAGGCAAGTTTTGGTTGTATAAAAAACAGATGTCCTGCCAAACATTCTCTCCTGTAGGCTGCCAGTCCATATAGGGGTTACCAAAAAGCCAATCAGAGCTCTTATTTGACATCCCCATGGATTTTCTCATGCTTGTGTTGCTCTCCAACTCTTTTTTAAATTTAAATGTGGCTCACGAGCAAAAAATGTTGGGGACCCCTGATCTACACAGTACAAACTCTATTCCAGTCAAGACACCAGTTTCATGTGTTGCATGCTTCTTTGGGTCTGTTATTCAGTTGGCTTCTGCTATATTGTTTTAATAGTCAGAACCAGCAGAACACAGGGACAGACAGATATAAAAACAATTACTGTTACACAACCCCTTAAACAAATGTGGTGTTCGGGGTGAAATTGTTGATTTAGCATTTTTGTAGATAATTTATATAAGTACTGTATATGTGTCATATTTATCTTTTAATCTGTTTGCTGTTCTGGATAAGGACTTACTGCTGTAAAGCTTCAAAAATGATTTCCTGAAATATTGTGTCCTTGCTGCTTTGTCTGGGCTTAATTTTACCTGCCATTTTCCTAATCTATTATATATTTTATCATATTTCACATGGACTGATTTTGAATGTTAGTAACTTTTGCTTTAAAATTGATGCTGTTAGTTACTGGCATGAAACATTCACTCAGCATTTACACTGCTTATACATTAAACTGCCTTTAGCTGGATTTTCTATATAATCCCATATTACACAGAAGTTTAATATACTGGTTTTGATGAATTCTGGATAATCTGTAATATCTCTTTTATGACTGAGATAGTTATTTAATCCTGCAATTCAGGGTTCATTAGAAATTCCCAAATCTCCTCTTGTTATTACCCAACTCTATATAAGTAGAATAGTGTGCCGATAACATTAGTAGGAATCAAAACTGTATCTTCACTTTTTATGTTACCATCTCATAGTCTACATCCAATATAATAGGTATCTTAAATGTCCAATTTTAACTACAAATCTGAAAGAAAAAATCTGTGTAAGCTTAATGACTTATACTGCAGAGCACTTCTTCTCCCTTACATGTTCACACTATCCAATGCATATCTTTGGTTCTTTCCCCCATTTAATGCAGTCTGTGTTTGTGTAATATTCACACCATTTGGTAGATCTAGGCAGTGTAAATACTAACTCAGTCTGTCATTGTCCTTGCCAAGCAGATTCAGCAGCTACACTGGGGGTCCCACCCATCACCTCTCTTATAGAGTTATCTCTACAACATAATCTCAAAGGAGACCATGTTATGCTCACTTTTCCATTAATGCTCACCCACACAAATGCTTGGAATGCTATAATTAGTTATTGTTAGTTATTACAAGGTCCAAAAGACAATTATTCCTAGTAGGTTCTTCAACATATTTACAAAACTGCTATCCTTTTTGACTTGGAAACCCCAATACTCTAGTTAATATCTGGATAATTGAAGTCACCCATAATAAAAACTTGGCCTAGTTAGAAGCCTCCTCTTTTTGGGTTTCATTCTCCTCACTTATACGCAGGGGCTCCCCCTACCCTGGCACCCAAGGCCCATCCCTGATCCCGCCCACGCCACATCAAAGTCAAAAGACCACGCAGACATCAGAGCTAAAAAAATAACCCCCCACACATATTGATGGTCAGGGCTCCCTTATAAGTTAAAAAAAAATTGGCACCAGGGCCCCCCATAAAAGTTTTTTTTTTTTTAAGAGCATTGGTGCCAGGGCCCCCCTTACAAGTTAAAAAAAAATTGGGGCCCCCAAAAAAAATTGGTGGCAGGGGCCTATAGAGCATTAAAATAAAACATTGATGGCCAGGGGATTTAAAAAAAAAAAAAAAACCCACATTGGTGTTAGTAGAATTGAACTCAGTGTCAGCTCCTTTCATGACATCGGGTATTTTCGCCGCTTCAGGACTTCAGTGTTGGTGACTCCGGGTCTTTCCACTGCTCCAGGACTTTGACTGTTCGGCACTTACGCATTCTGCTGGGACGGAAGGCAGCACTCCTTCAGCAGTCATAAGTGGGGCCCGGCTCTGCGAAAAGTGCAGCACTGCTGGGTCCCCCTTTAGGCCCGGGCCACTTGTCCCCCCTGTCCCCCCCTGATGGCAGTCCTGCTTATACGGGTTGATTTGTAGCATATTAAAATTACCATTTTCTTTGTAAACTTTCTTTATAACTTGCTTGGCAAGATCTACGACTAGTGATGGGCAAATTTATTCACCAGGTGTAAATTCCTGCGGTTTGCTGCCGGCAAATAAACTCGCGAAACACCAGTGAAAATTCACCTGGTGAAAATTCACTGGCAGCGAAAAGAAAGAGACCCGATGCGTCACAAAACGAGACGCGAAGACGTTTCGCTAATTTCTTGCCAATTCGCAAATTTTGGTGGAAATTCACAAATTTTTTTGCACCCAGGCTAACGCAATTGATAGGCATGCAGGGAAAGTAAGGGGCTGATTGCAAGTAAATGCAATGCAGGGGCTGATTCTCGTCTGCATTTTTCAGAGAAAACTCCAGGGGAGGCAAATGGACCCTCCTCCCCATGGAAACCTATGATTATACAGTCATAAATAGGAGATTCAGAGCACAAGAAGTATGAGAGAAGGTAAACTGCCAAAGCCTGGCACACACCTTCTTCCATGCACACATAATGGCATAAGTGAGTGAACTATGGGACTTTCTGTAATCATGGCAGTACATTTTCTCTAAAATACAATATTGGTAGCAGCGTCCTTTTAAAACCCTCAACACCACTTCACCTTGTTTCAGTAATGTATATGCGCCCCAATAAACTGGTCAATAATAAAATGCTTAATATGTAGCTTTTTAGTTTGTCACTTATGTTTAGCTTCTGAGAGTAATCACGTGGCCATGCTATAACCTGAAATTACCTCTGTCTTCTCTTACATCATAAATCCTAAAAAATGATTGTACCTTAATGCCATTGTTATGCCAGTTAATCCCAGTAGATTTGCTTAAAATGACCCAGGTTTAATGGAACTACTTTATACTTGGGAATGTTTTCTCTCGTGTGGATTAGCAGTATGTTATGAAGCCACTTGAAAATGTCTATGGCTACACATTAGTATAGAGAAACCCATAAAGATGTTTAACAGCTGATTGATCCACAGTGAAGAATTGGGTGCAATGAAATGAAGTCATAGATGCAACATACAATTTCTTTGTATATGTATAAAGCTGAGACATGATTTGCAGCATCTTCCAGTTGGCTGAAAAAGTGAAAATGAATGAAAAGAACAAAACAACCAGCTTTTAATCCTGCACAAAATGACATGTAAAACCTAAAACTGAAATGGATTAATTAGTGATGGAGTAAAAGGGGTAATAGAGGTCATAAATGTGACCAGGCTGCAGCAGTTCTGGTGAGAACCTGTACTTAGGCATTGAGCTCTTTCTGTTTCTTCTGATTTTACTGAGGCATGGAAACATGGATTTATTGCCAATATTTGCAGACACCTGTAACTCTACCCAGGGCTGGAACTAGGGGTAGGCAGAGTAGGCGGCCACCTAGGGCGCAGTCATGGAGGGGGCGCACTTTAGAAGGGAAATAATGTTTTTTTTAATTTCTTTAAGTTTTAACTTCGCCCCTGTCTCCAGCAGCAGCGTTCTGCTCTACTTCAGTCCCCACCTCCCTCTTACTTGCCCTTTGCCTGGCACAGGCTGGTGGCACAGGTACAGACTTGGGGGGCAATGGCTGATGGTACAGGTACAGACTTGGGGGGCAAAGGCTGGTACAGACTTGTGGCACAGGTACAGACTTAGGGGGCAATGCTGGTGGCACAGGTACAGACTTGGGGGGCAATGGCTGATGGTACAGGTACAGATTTGGGGGGCAAAGGCTGGTACAGACTTGTGGCACAGGTACAGACTTAAGGGGGAATGCTGGTGGCACAGGTACAGACTTGGGGGCAATGGTTGATGGTACAGGTACAGACTTGGGGGGCAAAGGCTGATTCAGACTTGTGGCACAGGTACAGACTTAGGGGGCAATTTTGTGGGTGCTGCTGGTTGGCACACGTACAGTTTGATTCATTAATGTGTTATAAGGTTTCTTTATTTAAGAAAAAGTGAATAGGTGGGAAATGGTCATACATAACGGGGGTGGGGGGTGCTGATTGAACCCCTTGACTAGGGTGCCAAACTACCATGGCCCTGCCCTGACTCTACCTTTACATTCTGTATTAGTGTTACATATGGGTGGTACCGGGTGTTTAGCAGTGTATGAGTACTACTTGCATCTATATAGGTGCTTTACATGTTGTGCTGAGTGCCAAAGTATTGGTTCATCCTCCTCTGATGTACACAGTTGTAACCACGGTGCAATGTAGAAGGCTCGAAGGAGTGTTACTTCCATGTTTCCCTTGGCATGTTGCTCCTACAGATGCATTTGACCTGCTGTAAATGAATCACCTGTTTGCTCTGTTGTTGACGCTGCCTGCAGTGGCACTCTGGAAATCACATCTTTCCTAGACACAAACCTAATTTGTACCTGCATTGCCGACCTGCCACTAACCTTCAGATGAAATAAAGTAGTAAAAGCACAGATTAGCCAATGTTCTGCTTCTACAGGGATCGTACGAAAGTTGTGTCAGACAAAACCTAGTGACAGTCTCCCACTGAATATCGTACGATCGGCAATACACGCAGAGATATTATCGGCAGCCGATAAATGTTCTAACCTGTCTGATCAACCAAATGACCGATCTCCGTCAGACAAAAAATGTAGGACACACACGGTCCTAAGATCGTACAAATCCTCGATTCGTACGATTGGATTGTTGCGTCTATGGCCAGCTTTACTCATTTCAGGTCAGATATCATGTAATGGGTGATTTACAATCACATTTTAATACTACTGGAAAATGATCAACCATAGTTTGCTATCTGTCATAGAACCTGTTTTAAGTTTAAATGTCAGCCAAGACTATTCTGGTAAAGAGACTTCATATCCCCCCACCATCCCTTTGCCTAAGAGCTGGATCTCCCATACTTTGGCTGCTTGTCAACATTTTGTTCTCTGTATTATTCTTTCAGACTGTTGTGGCTCATGGTCTAGATTATCTGTATGTTCCCAGACATTCCAGAGAGCTGTACAACAAAGAAGGAGGCAACACTTGACTTTCTTAAGCAGAATTAGAGTGAGACTGTGCAATATTTAACAAACTGGAAGAGATTTACCTAGAATGATATGGGACTGACCTCTTTATCCACAGATAAAGACTATAGACAATCCTTCAGCATCATAGTGACAATCCTTATGCCCACCCCATAAATCTGTGTAATTAGGCTTAATGATACTTTTCTCTCAACCATTAATTATGCAGGATTGTCCTTGGCTTACTTTGGCTGCTTTCTTATTTTCAAATGACATAAATCAGAGAATCTTGCGTATTTCCTACTGCCTAGCTCGGCCAGCAACCAAGCAATGTCTGGTTTAAATGTATAAATATCCAACAAATGTTTCACTTGTGAGATCAAGCAAAGCTCAGGCTTGTGGAAGAAGAAATGTGATATAAATAAGAGAGCAATAAGTCTGTACAAATGAGAGCCTGGGCAGCATCACAGCGACATTCCATGTAATAGAAGATCAACAACAGCCTGCAAAAGGGAGATGGATTGGATGCTTCTTGGCCACTTCTGTTTTTCCCCTTTCATGCTACAGTAAATGTGTCTAAGAACAATTAGGTCCTTTAAATGTCAATTCTGGCCTGTGCAGCTATAGCTAAAGGAGAACTGTAATAGCTATAAAATGTGTCCCCCTACTATAAGAATGTTTAATAGATCATTCAAAAATGTCAATAAATTTATTGGCTCAGTTAAGCACTTTTCGTGCTTCAAACAACTCAAATAATATTATCCTGGTATAGACTCTTGATCCAGTCATTAGCCACAGACTCACGGCATGAGTGTAGGGTAAATAATTAATTATAAAAAATAAAATAATAAAGCCTAATTATAAGCAACTGCATTCTGGATATTTTATTTAATAACAATAAGGGGCCTAACATTTTAATTTCTTTTTTTTTTTCAAATCTAAAAATCTGTAGGTTTTCTATATTTATTTAAAACTCAAAAAATTCTAGATTTTTTTCTCTAGTAATTGTCCAAACTTTTCAAGGTTTATAAGGTATTTGTATCTTTTAGTACATCAGTCAGCCTTTTTTTTTTCATTTGTACTTTTTATATTGGATAATTTAATAAAATCTGTGGCATTCGTGATTTTAGAGAATGTGAGTTTATTCATGGTTTCAAAACCCTCTAAAACCACTAAAAGGAGAATGTTGATAAATAGGCCTCTATAAGTATCACCATAAAGTAAAATGGTATGTCTTAAGCAATAGATTACACATAGTAAAGGGTATTTTTATAAGAGGAAGTTGTGGCAATTGTAGCATTAATGGATGTTGTGCTCTGACAATTCTGCTTAAAAATCATGGCAACAAAAATATACATGTGATGTAAGCCTCAGCTTTGTGTAATAATAAACTGGGACCCTGGGCTAACAAATAGTCTCGGTCAGATTTTATTTCAGACATGGCCAAATAATGAGATAGTATTGTGGGAAGAGTAGGGTTAGAGGAAATCCTTCAAAATTTTCTGAAAAGATTAACAAAAGTGCTAACATTGTATTACATTGTCAGCCTGTCTACCTAGTCATTCACATCCTAATCTTAAAAGAACAGTTCAGTGTAAAAATAAAATCTAAATGAAGTTCAAATAGATTTTAAAAAATCAAGTTTTGACACCTATGCATACTTTTATAACATGGAGTGATCAGAATAATTGGGGTGGAAGTCTATACAAAATTTATCAGACCAGATAAATTAATGATCACTAAAAATCATCCACAAAATTAATTTTCCGAAACACTAGTGCCATTTTTAAGATTTGATATAATATCATTCACATCTCCTACTAGGGTTACGATTCTTTTAAGAAAGCAGGCAAATAATCCACACCAATAGGTATATGAGTCTGGGTGTGACTTCCAGCTAAGCCACAGCCACATTGATTTTGAAGCACTGGGGATGAGCAGAAGATTCAATAGTTTTTTTTTAATCCCCCACTTGCCAAAGCCCAGACCCAACAAAAGAAGGGCCTACAGTGCCCATTGTGTAAATCCGGCCCTGCCTGGAAAATTTACCTGAACAATTCCCCCACACACAGTGTATAACACAAAAAAACAAAATATATATTCTAATATCTATTAAACTGCAGAGTGTACAAATGATAATACACTAGCACACATATATTTGAAGGTCAAGACAGAATTTTCCTGTGAATATTTTGCTGTCGGATACAAATTGCATGCTTTATGTTAATGTTCCCATTATCTGTGGACAGTACCTAAATGGCTTATACTGTGTAAATGCAAATGTCGCAAAGGTTATACTGAAAATGATAAAAGAGCAATTAACTACCCATTTAGAGCATTTTTCCTGTGATCATTCAAATTCTGTTTTCGCTGTCAGCCTCATCTAGGAATACTGTTTACTCAAAGAAAGGAAATTATTTATTTGTCTTTTCCCACAAGTTATTTGTTTTATTAGTCATTTCTCCCTAAGGCCAATGTTTGTTAATGAAAGTCACATGTTTATAAGCAAGAGCCTTGTGTCAGCCAAAACCTACCAGTGGCAGTGATACATTTGCAAGGCTGTGTGCCAAAATAAATACAGGATACGTAATATATATACTTTGTATATGTATATATATATATATATATATATATATATATATATATATACAGATCCGGACCGGTGCACACACTCCAACAAATAATGGCCTGGGTGCTGGTAATAAAATGACATGTAGTGATAACAAAAACCGCACTCACAGGTCTTCTTTAGTGAAAAAATAGCTGGTTTATTATATATATAAATGTTTAAAGATATAGATGTAAACTTTTTTTTAGTATAAAAACTTTAATGCTTAGGAATATCCTTTTTCCCCTTAATACTTAACCCACCGTTCAGTTCTAAAAGAAGTATTTCAGTGTTCCTAATGAATATCATCTAATACTGTATCATATTTGCTGCTATTACTCCTGTATGTATGATGTAATGGGAATTTGTTACAAGAGTGGTAAATGTCATTATTCCTGCAAGTAAAGGTTTAGCAGTTATGAGTCTGGTCCCGTATCACTGGACTTTAAAGCTGGAATCTAGAATTTCTGTGCAAGCTCTTGCTCCCCATCTGTCAGCCACCAGAAAAATTATAACCTCTACGGGACATGGAATCACTGTGCCTGAAAAATGCTGTTTGCAGTGGTACAAAGTAATGCTATCCCAAAATAAATTGCTTATATGGGCTGGCTGTACTCTAGTTTCCTTATGTTCTACTTTTATTTGGCACTTTCAACGAAGCACACTTTCCTGGATAACAATGGTATAATTTATTTTAAATACCACCAACAGCAGTCAGTTAAAACCTACCATACTAGAGTAAAAGAACCAGAAAGTAATATTTTCATTCAAACAAAGTGCTGGTGGCAATGGTGTTCGTTGGTACCAGGACTGGACTGAGAATCAAAATAGGCCCTGGCATTTCAGGTACACAGAGGCCCAATCAGCCCACATAGAGGCCCAAACAGTCCCCACCAGCCCACTAAATACTGACTTTCTATGGCACCTTATAGCAGCCCCTCTGGCATTTGCCCTAACCTACAGATTGCCAGTCCGGGCCTGGTTGGTACCAAGTGCTATTTACTGGGTCCGTTTCACATATGACACGTTTCAGACAGAAGCCATGATCAGGAAGCAGTGAGCAAAAGAGACCTAGAGAAGATGCTTCATTTGCTCCAGGAATTCAGAAAGGTAGACATTTGCTGTTTGGCATAAAGATATCTGCAGTGAAATGGACAAGAATTATACACACCCACAGTTCTGGAATTTATTTATACAAAAAACAACAAAAACTCCTATATCAGATATATCAGAAATTCCATTTCTGACACAAAGTAGCTTCCACATTCTGAAAGTATAAACCCATTGAGCACCCTTGTGCTCAAAATGACATTACATATTTTACTCATGGCAGTGTTGTGAGTTTGTTCCAGTGGTTTCAGATCCCTTATCTTGAAGCCTGTTGTCCAGAAAGTTGCAAAACACAGGAAGGACTTCATCCGAGTTTATTTTAAGCAAATAAAAAATCTAAATAAAAAAAAAAACTTCCTTTTCTTGGTTATAATAACACCTTGTGCTTGATCCGAACTAGGCTGCATAAATCCATATTGGCAAGACAGTCCTATTGGGTTTATTTCATGTTTACATAATTTTTATTAGACTTAGATTATCCAAATTAGAGAAAATTCCAGGCCCCAAGCATTCTGGTTAAATTAGTTTAAATTAATCCCCACAGCATGGATAAGTAAAAATTTAAGTATGATACATTTAGGGTACAGTATGCTTTCAGTAGCATCAATTTAGTGGTAAACCTATATTAAACAAATAATTCCAGTTTTTTTTAAATTTGTTTCCTTTATCTCTGTAATAATAAAACAGTATCTTGTAACAGATGCAAATTAAGATATTTTATCTAACTGATATTAATCCTTACTGGAATCCTTAATGAGATAAAAACAAACCTATTAAGCTTATGTTAATGTTTAAATGATCTTTTAGTAGACTTAAGGTATGGTGATCCAAATTACAGAAAGATCCCCTTTCCAGAAAACTCCAGGTCTTGAGCATTTTGCATAAAATGTCCCATACCTGTTAAGTTATTGCTTTTTTATGGGAATTCTGTAACTGCTAATATTAATAAACTGTATTTTGACAGTGTCAGTTCACTTCCCATAATGCTTGGGACCCCCAGCACATTCAAAACACAAATATCACATGAAAATCAAAACAATGGGGTTCATTATTTGCATTATTTGCTTCAGATTGGTCAATTACTGAATACATTTTGGGAATTTATTCCCAAAAAAAGCCCAATAAAATAGAAGGCTCAGCCAGATGGCACAAAGTTTGCTATTAAAACTGAAAACACCAAATTTTTCTTGCAAATGAGTCACTTTGAACAAACCACGTTTAACTAAACCAAGCCACTAACTTTGAAGGCAACAATCAACAGTCTAATTCATATAATTAACAAGTGTTCTACAAGCAGGTTATTGTCATAGCTGGACCGGTAATGAGCGGCCATATAATTATACGCTAGTTATTCAGCGAATACAATACAGTTCACAACTCACTTTGTCTGCACACAAAACAATCTGTGGACATCATTATCATTGCTTAGCTGCTTGTGAAGGGACTCTATCATCTAAAAACAAAAAATACAAATGAAAATAATCTGTAATGTTAATTTAATTAGATTATTATTGAAAACAAAATGATACCATAATATTGGTAAATAGACTTTTTTTCTAGTTCTATGAGGCAACTTATTTCATTTTAAATCCTTTTAGACGCAGGATTCTATCTAGCAGAAAATAATAAGGCATGGCCAGTGTTCCTTCTCTCACTAAAATTCATATTCTGGCATTTTTCCAAGAGTTTTGCATCTATTAAAAAGTTTGACTCAAATGTTTTAATAGATACAAAACTCTTGGAAATTTGAGGAATCAGCCTGTGTGTCATTTGGTTTTAATGAGTTAAATTGTTTGACAGGTTAACCTTTTCATTATGCATAATGTTATGGGCCGAAAATGTGTAAACTTCCTCTAAATTAGTTGGTGGATTGGAAAAATGATGATAAAATGGTTGCAGCATTGACTGAACACGATAGAAGCTAATTGAACATCTGCAACATTATTTGCATTCATTTTTCAGGAGTTTCATGTACCAGAAAATGATGGTGCTAATAATCAAATCTTATTGGACTCTTCTAACAATTTTACCTAAATCTTTCACTGTTTATATCAGGTTTTAATTGTTTAGAAACTGCTGTTTGTGACATCTTTTCTTGAAAATGTAGTGTTCTTAACTTTACGGGGCAGTCTGAATGCAAGGGAGAATAGAGAGAGCGTACAAGAGTAAAGATGCAGATTTTAATAGATTGGGTCTTTAAACACGGGTACTGTAGTAACAACTTAAATAGCAGTATTATCTTAACCCCTCATCTGCTGATGTTACTGGGTTAGGCCAAGAAATGTGCTTTTCTCATAGCAAAGCCTGAAACCTGCAGCATATGTGTGACCTTGTTGGCAGGCTGTCACTTTGCTTGTCAATCACATAGAAAATGTGGGAGACCAGCACACTTTCCTACCTCCCTGTGCAGAATAAGGTGCAGACATATTCTGCAGCACCTTTCAGAGATTATGCATTATTCAAATCAGTTAGCATCAATACATCATTGATCTGTGCTCCCTTTGCCTAGGTGATATCTTTGAACTGTCCCTGACACAAATTCTGCATGTAAAAAGGCTGCCGAGAGAAGATAGTGAAGAATAACATTTCAGTAACGGTAGAGATTGTTTTACTTGGATTAAATTTAGAAAATGTATTATTAACATCAGATGAATATGAAACGTATATTACATTTTTGCCTTCATGACTGCCCCTTTCAAATGGCTTAATTGTTCCAGTCAAGGTTTTGATCTATGACTTCTGGCATTATGCATGAAGCTCATCTATCATTTTTCACCTGTAGCAGAAAAATGAACCTCAAAAGCATAATGTATAACTTTATTTCTACACACAATGCCATTCAAATGAATATACGTTGCTGGCACCACAATTTGATGCATTTTCTACACAAGCACAATAAAAGCACTGAGTATAATATAATGGTTGCCACAGTTATAATAAAACATTCCCCAAGTCAGACACAAAATTTACCCTACAAAGAAGAGTTAATAACTGTGATTGAGCCGCATGTCAGCAGTCAGCACCATGGAGAGATCCCACAGTCGTGGGCAGCCTCACATCAGCACATTATGCTATTCAGCTGACTGAAGCCTCATAGATCCTTTATGCTAGTAATAGTTGCATTTTTGTTATCTGCAAGCAAAATTTACAGAAAGCAGTTTGAGAAACTGTTATATTGATGGGAGATAATTATGCTTATGCCAGTATTTAATTTCACCTGAGAATGCGTCATTCTTTTAAATTCACTTCTAAGCAGCACCTTGCTATTTTGGGTGCTTATTATCATTATTATCCTTTATTTTATATAGCACTGGCATATTCAGCAGCTCTACAGACATTTTACATCATTCACAAGAAAAACATAGACATTTCTCTTGCATTTAGATTTTTATGTATAACAGTGTAGCTCTCTTAGCTTACATAGTGTGAAAATAGGTGTGCGAGGGTAAAAGTAAGAAGCAGAGAGAGAGAGGGGTTAATAAAATATAACAAATAGTGAGAAATGTGAGATGGCAGGATTTTTGCTAGGTGCAAGAAGGGGAAAAAATAGGGTTTTACTGTGATGTTCTGTAGAAATGTGTTACTGTCACATTCAGGGAAAGCCTCTGCTTACAAAATAACATCCTTTTATAATATTAGTTGTGTTATAGAACAAACGTATTATTAGTTTGTGTTGCAGATAGGAGTCCTGGCCCAGTATTTGCCTTGAAGACCATGGGTCTCTATATACACCCCTTCCACTCTGAAGTGAGTTTCACGAATAACCCGATCCAATGGCACTTTTTAAATCAATATATTCATATTACTGTGCATAAAATTTAGTATTGTGTTTTCTGGAAGCAGACAATAATCTGGATTTCTACTAAAACCCCACATAAAGGGGAGGTGTATCGGGTAAAGGTTATGGGTGATATGTTAGACATCCTCTATTCTCCTGTGGGTGACAAACAACACTTGCAAAATTTTGGGGGACCCGTGATTTTTACTTGCCTCATCTGACCCACAATTTAGGCCAAGGGCAGGGGTGGAAGCTGCAAAAATATGCAGTGGGGCTTGGCCCTATTAAGCCATTGGGTATTCATAGTTGATACTTGTGATACTTGAGAGTTGCCGTATGCATCAGATTTCATCAGCCCTTTAACACAAAATATATTTTCACCCAAATCCTTCTCAACATTTGAATACATTTTTGCTACAGTAAAAATATCTAAATAAATATAATAATATATTTAAAATTACCTTTTAAAGGAGGAATAAACCCTTAAAATGAATAAGGCTAAATATTTAATGTTTTATAGCCCGAACTTATAGCACCAGCCTAAATTTTCAGCTTGTCAATAGCAGCAATGATCCAGGGCTTCAAACCTGTCACAGGGGGTCACCATCTTGGAAAGTGTCTGTGACTCTCACATGCTCAGTGGGCTCTGAGCAGCTGTTGATAGCGCTATGAAATAAGTTGGCGCTATAGAAATACATGCTAATAAAAAAATAAATAAGCTTAGGGGTCATCGCCAAATATCAAGCAGAAAATGAGGCTGACCTGTAATATAAGCTGATATTGGGAGCTATTGGAGCATCTTTGGAGGGACAGATCTTCACTGCTAAAGGGCTGTGGTTGCCTTGGGCAAAACATAATGTACATTTCTAGTCTACCTCTTTAGTTTAACTTTCCTTGTCCTTTAAGTTATATAATTATTGTATATATTCAATTATATATTGCAATATAAATATGGCAGAAGAGTATTTAAGTTTATCATTCCCAGCAAGACAAATTTCTTTGGCGTAACCTCTTGCTGCATGTCACATGCAAAATGCAACTCACTGCTTCTGTCTGCACTGTATGAAGAAATGAAGCTTGTTGTACAACTTGGAGGTAGTCAAAATAAAATGGGATGCTCTATGACCTTACATACCTAAGGTGTAGCATTACATCAGAACAAAATATATAATTCCCCAAGCTTAACTTTGTGTCTATACTCTTTGACCTTTGCTCCCTACATTGCTTAAAAAGTTGTTAATGCTACTCACACAAGCCCACTGGGACTTAATACTAGCTAGAGGAAAGACTGAATTTATAAGGCACTAACACAGGATTGAAGGTCACAGTGCCAAGGCAGGATAACAGTTTAGGCTGGTGATATCTTTTGCACCAAGTGCAGAATTGTGATTGCACTTACAAGATGCAAAATTAGAGGCAGTCTGAACAATCCCTTGCTTCCTTAACATATTTCTCACCAGGGGGCACTTGATTTAGAAAGGTGATGGGTCAACAGCTTAGTCAGAATTCAGATAATTTTCATTTAAATTACTAATTTTCTCAACATGGGAAACTGAACTAGGGATTGGTGAGAAGCAATTGTATAAGCTCCAGGCAAATCGGAAAGAAAGTTCCATAAACACAGTTACAAGGGGGTATCTGATTCTGGTTCTGAACATGTCATGATTTAGGGACTATAGGGCATTAAGGTTGGACATGCCCTCAGATCTTTTATTTCTGGTTCAGGGTCTGCAATTTAATTTTCTTTTCTCTGTGCTTCTTGTTAATCTGAAGAGAAATCCATATTAAGCTTCGGATGCTGTCCTGGAAGGCCTTTCAAAGGCTCAACTAATAATTGTATATTTTTGGTAGCATGACAGTTAGTGGCCAGATCCTGAAAACAACGGTCACTTAATTTTCCTTTGAAGCAAAATAGATTATATATTTGTATTTTATATATTAAAAACTAACCAGTAGCACTCAAGATAAATATACCTTATTCAAGAAGATATGGCAACCATGGATAGATTACAGATATGGAAGTGAAATGTTCTCAGAGGGTCCTTTCACTTTAGTACTATAGAGATATTGTGTTCTTTTTTTTCTTTTGTAAATTACATATAATGTATTATCATACATTATTTAACATCTCTGAATCCTTTATCGTATATATATATATATATATATATATATATATATATATATATATATATATATATCCACTTTGTAAGACCAATTTATATTTTTTACATTACGTAACATTTTATTAATACAATTCAATATAGAGTATGTCCCTACACTTGATAAGAATATCTGCTGTTACCATAATTAGTGTTGCAACCAAATATGATGTTCTTGGAGACAGCTGAATGAAGAGCTGACAGCAAACACTGTGTCCATACCTGTAGGTAACTGTACTACACTCCCTTTATTGTCTTTTTATTATTATTGTCTTTTTATAAATATGTTCCATTTGCTGATTAGAGTAGTGGTTTTGGGCATTGTAAGATTATAGATGCTGAGATGGAAGGGCATGCTGTAACAGGCATACATGTAAAATATTGACCTTGAACCTTGAAAGAATCAAAGATAAATGACTTTCTGCATTGTTTTGCAGTAGACTATGAGAAATATCTTTTATGGCAGACAGTTGACATTGTCAGCACTTTTGATTTCTATAGTGCAATAAAGGAAATGTAAGGTTAAATTTTAATGCAAATTATCTATTATTTCCTTAATATATTATCCTTTACTATTTCCAACCAAATAAGTCACGGACACCAACCATCCATTTAAAGAAGTGAACTATTTTCTGAAAACACCGTTTTTTGTCCAACATGTCATTGTCAACCTACTAAGGTTGTGCATGGAAAATAAGCAATGTTTTAACTCCTATCTCTCTTCAATGTGAGGAAAACTTTGATTTGACTTCAAGGCAGTTAAAGAATGACCTAGCTCTGTAGTGGAAAGCTCAAATAAGCAGAAAATCTAAGAATACTGGCAGCACACATATTTATACACCACTTCTTCTGCACTTCTGCATTACTCTGGCACTTCACATTAAAATATACATTTCTCTAATTACTCAGCAATGCTCCGTAAAACTCAGTAAAACTTTCCTTCTTCTTTGGCAATGTGAGGAAGATTTAATGTGAGGAAGATTTCAGTGAAAAGACATCTAATGGTGTGTATGTTCTTCAAGATATTCACATGAACTGCCACTGACAGCAGCAAAGCACCCTGAAGGAAGAATTCATAGACTGTAGGCTGTGCTGCCAATAATCACTGTTGACTCTTCTCATTAATTGGGACTGAAGGCACTGACAGTACATTGGCTGTGCGCAATCAGTGGATCAAAATCCTGTCTAGACAGCAAACCAGGCCACTACAGCAATAATCAAAAATCTTATTAACCCATATAGTCCAGTGCACTGAAAATGGTTTCATTTTTACAGATTTGTGTTTACATATTACATTTTTTAATATGTAAGAGATTGTGGTTAATCATTATTACCACTCAAAATATATATTATATAGCAGCTAAAAATGTGCCTTTACCCTCTCCTACAACTAACAACTCTGCAGCAAAACAGATTGCACTCACAGTAACACAAAAAAAATCCTACTTGTCTAAAGACATCCCTTCTAAATCTCCAACAGTGTATTGCTGCTTGATTCTAGGTTATGAATAAAGTAAGCAAAGCCCTAATAAAAGTACTATGCATTGATTAAATGGCTACTATACAGTGACATCATAGAATTGCTTAAGGATTATTGCTAATCCTTTACTCAGTAATTTGTAATAATATTGACTAGCACTGTGTCAGTCCTTTGACACACAAAATTCTCCACACATGCACAATAACATTTTAGGCATGTAAATATTTTTGCACAAACTGTTCTCATCCTCAGTTTATACACAGCTGGGCACACAGCTTGGAGCAGGTCCAAAACTCTAAGGATTCAGCTTGAGCTCAAGCACGTTTGCAGTCGATGCCCACACCCTGCGTCAAAACGTCCACCAACGTGAACATGGGCAGTAACGTAACGATGGACATAGGCATCATCAAGTTTGGCTCCAAAACCCCCTCCTTAAAAGGACGCCCAGGGAATGGTTCTGTGTGCTTGGTTATAAACTTGCTCCTGAGAACTTGTATCCTGGTAATTTGATTTTGGTTTTGACTTTTGCTTCCTTCTTCGACTACGCTTGAACTCTGCTTGCCTTTGACCCCGGGCTGATTACTCGACTACACTTGAACTCAGCCTGCCTTTTGACCTCAGCCTGATTACTCGACTACGCCTGAACTAGACTATCCATATCCCTGGCTGAACTACTTTCAACATCTCGACGGTTACTCGGTTAGTCACACCTCTGACTAGCTTACCTATCCTTACATTGGGGCTCCGAAACAAGTGAAGCCTGACAAAAACAAGGTGTAGACAACAGCAAGTGAGACATCAGCATAGTGCCCAACTATCAGGGGTGCAATCCCAGATTGTGCACCATACAGAGCAACACACTTTTTGAGCAGCTCTTCTTGAGAAGACCTCCTTGTCTTCCCTCACCCACTTTGAATCAGGTGGTCTGTGCCCATCATTAAATAGAGGGTAAAGCTATGGTGGGACAGCTGAAAGATGAATGGAGGCCCACAATGACACCCTTACCATGTGTGCCTCAGCTCCTTGAATAAACACATTTTAAGCTAAATGGCTTTAAAAACCTTACACCAAACGGGTTTGCTTATACAAACCACAGTACAAGTATCTTAAACCTGACTAAATACGTTGTTTTTCTCTGTTACAGTAAAACTTTCGATGTTGAAGCGATAATGTAGTGGCTAAATATTCACTTTCTTCTGAAAACCATTTATACATATATAATGGGCTTGCATAGGCAGTAGCCAAGGATCTGAAAACACATTTGCCTTTAGGTCAGATTCTGGCCTATAAAAGTTTATGGAGACAACTTATTAAACTTAAAAAAAAACACTGAGAGACTTGGTGTCCACATCCATTGCAGCAATGTCATTTTATAAGAATTTTAACAGAACATTTTCTCTGCAGTTAGTTTTTAGTGCATGCTCCTAGTGGCACAATGCAAAATACATTATTCGTATTACAGTGGTAGAATGCAACATACAGCTTTAAGTTTCATTACTTACAGGTTGGAGATGTCTGTCATCATCTTCATTCTTCTAAAAACCCTTGCATCACTGAAACCCCCAGGCCTCCTTTCCAATTAATTCTTATTACGCACCAGCCTATTGCTTGTAACCCCTTCTGACTTGTATGACCTGCTGATGTCATACCGACTCTAGCATTTACGACATAACCTGACTAATGCTTCCATTTAGATTAAGCATATATTCCATCTGTAGTATGGTGGTATGTGTCTGGATCTGTGATGAGAATTTTTATTTTTGTAGAAATGTTTTATATTGTTAAACTGGTACAGCTATGGCATCTATTATGCTAAATGCTCACGTTTTCTGGATAAGGTTTGAAACAACCCATTCCTGGGAAAATTAACTGTGTTTGCTCGCATGTGTAAAATAGTAAGATTATTTTACTAGTGCATAATTTTGGCATGACATCATTCCTTTCTCCCCTTGCACCCCCTACTGTCATATACCACTGATTTTCATACTTGACCCACTCCATACATTGTATGACTTGACTCATGAAAGTGGGATTGACTCTTTTTTACTATTTTACCCTGTTTATTCGTAGTAAAGTTTTAATTATATCTGCACAAGAGAATCCAGGCCTCTACACATGGATTAATTACTGCTATTGTTCTGTGCCATGCAGATAACTGTGTCACACTGAACAATCTTATTTAAATATAAACTGTTAAACTGTTACCTTCACAACCCTGTCCAGGTTTTGAGAAAAATATAATTTCAAGTTGTTGCCTTGGACCTTTAAGTCCAAGGAGACCCAGTGCCAGGGGAAAGGGGACAGGCTGTGTACAGCCTAGGCCTAAAAGAAAAATTAATCTATCCCTTTACTATTTCCATTTTACTGGTTTTAAATTCTGGACATGGTACTTATTATTCAGTCTGAAACAAGCAAGGCTGTAACTATAGCAGCCTGGGCCCTCTTGTGAAAATAAATAACTGGGCCCCTGCACAAAATTGTGAGTGACCAGTGACGTAAGCAAAATCAAATAAGTTGATTACTTACACCTGTACCCTATTTTGGTAATTGCTGTTGGGTGTGAATGATGAGGCTAAGTATTAATGTAAAAATGCCCCAGCCTGTTGGGACGAGAAGAGGGACAAGAGCTGTACTGACTCAATTCAGTAAAAGGGGTTGCAGGGAGGCAGGAGATGGGGGGGGGGGGGGGGGGGGGGGGGGGGGGTTAATAGCAATGTAAGATTAATACAGGGTACTTCATTGAGGGCACATTAATACTTTACTACTAAATATGGAAATGTCAGTATACCTTTAAGGATCACATTCCTGGATACAGAAAGACATCAGGTTTTCCATGTCTAGACAGTTGGCCTCTTAAAAACAACCCATGCACTTTACAACTCCCATTGCCAGTTCATCATATATAAGCGTTTTTAAGTAATTCCCAGTCAAGTGCAAATGGGAACTTATTTGGTCTACACAACGTTTTTCTAATTTTCTAATGCTCAACAGATAAAGCTCATCAAGAGACAGTAAATATTATGTTATCTGACAAGTCAGGTTCCTGGCTAGCCTTCCCCTGCAATTTAGTTGAAAACATTTCTAAAGTAGGCACCAGAGTGCAATGACCCTTATAATTTGTTTATGATTGTGTATGCACCAAGCTTATGTTATATCCTCAGCAGGTTGGGCACATATGAGAGCCACCACTCATGGGCACAATCAGACAGCATATCTCTGTTCTGATTGTTTCACCAAGGGGTCCATGTCCGGTAAGAGCAGCAAACAGAGGGATGGCCACCCTTTGATGCCATGTTTCCCTGATGACTAGGCCTTACTGGAGTCTAGAAATTATAGTTAATATTATTTATTAATTATAACCTGTTAAAAACACTCAGCACCAATTGCACTTTGAAAAACTACAAGCTAAGGGAGACAAATTTGGCATCATAAAGACTTACCGAATGGGGCAAATTTACTGAAGGGTGAATTTATGCGTTGGAATGCTGCTCCACACTTTTCTAATGTTAGTTCGTAGTGAATATACTTATTTATCAAAATGCAAAGTTTAGGCACTGCAAAAGAATGCTGCCAGCGAAAATTCATCAGAGTGGACATTTCTAAATAAATTTTCACTAGCATTACTTTCTTCCTAGTGAAACTTTGTTAACATACTTGCCCTTATGTCAATCTAAATATAGTGGGTACATAAGATATATATCTTTATTAGTTATTGTTGGTGATATTGCTGGAAGTGGACATTTATTACTAAAACGACCTAGACATGAGTCCACCCTAAAACAAATGTGGAATGACCTTCAAATGGTTAAAAACATTTTTACAAAAAAATATATAAACAGTTGCCACATTTAAACATAATCCCACATTAAAATATGAATAAATGCCAGCATTTTGTCTTTTTATATAACCTGTGAAAACAGTTACACTTTGATGAATTTGCAGAGTAACAATCGTTCACCTGAGCTCTTTCGCCTGGCAAAAGGTTGCAAAACATTGTTAGTGGTGAGCTCTTTTGCTATTGAATTGTCCTCTACGCTTTTTAGTAAACTGCCAATGGTGAATTTTCTAGCAACGACCACTTCGCCCTTTAGTTATTTTGCCCCAATGTGTTTATGCAATCCATACATTCCAGGCACCATTGTGTCACTAAGATTGCCCATAATGTAAGCTACAGTATCACTGATCTGTATACTCAAGTGCCCCATTCATTTACAGTAATGATACACTAGAATGCATGGAATGTAAGGCAATTATTACTCAGGTTGTGGTTCAGTCCTTATGATATTCATATCCATTTGTGACCCAATAATACCAATGTACATAAGAATGCCATGGGTAAACCTCTCACGTGTTTTAATTAGTCCTTAAAAAGAACTATAAGGACAATAAACAAATTACTCAATGTTAAGTAGGGTTTGTAGTCACTTTTATTGTTAATGTTCAGAGAAATGTATTGGTATAGGTTACTATGTCCAAAAAGTATTATTTATCAGCTATTTTTGTTAACTTATATAAATGTCAGCTGTTGTACAAATAGGATAATTTATGAACACAAAGTGGTACATTTGTTTTAAACCAGCTGTTATGCTGGCCATGCGCCTGCTGAAAATTTTGCTTATTGGCCTTACTTGCCAAGTAAAAATTCAGCTTCCTTAACAGTGACAGTGAGGCAATTTTTTACACTGTTTGACTTGGTGTACCTGCGAAAACAAATCTATTCTTTTCTCCTGAGGTAACCTAAACTCCATGTGTTCCAAACCCAATTCTATATCCTAATATGTATAGCCACCCTCTGCACAGTCCCTAACAACAACTGGCAATGGGTCAGTTAATCAGTACAAGTATGCTAGTAGTCATGCTAGTAGTAGCTCAGAGTCCCACCGCAACTGTCACTATCCATTCCAGAAAAGAGCTAAGCCATTCAAATAAAGCACAGGAAACAGTGCTAGCCATTGATAGACATTTTTCTGTGTCGATTATGTACCATTGGGAGTCTAACAAATGGAGTCAAAAAGCTGACTATATTTTGGACTTCATTACTCCTCTTCTTTCATATCATGGATGGGTTACTCTCAACAGGTCCCTATATTGTGGTTATAGAACTTCCCCTTAGGTAAAATAATCTGGCTGTCTTTCCTTCCTTCCACTTTCCTTCCTTCCACCTTAGGTAAAATAATCTGGCTGTCTTTCCTTCCTTCCACTTTCCTGGACCTCATGGTCTGTTTCTACTCTACTTACTGCTGTGCAAGCAGTCTTGGCTGCTCCAATGATTTTTTGTTTGGTTTTAGTTACGCCACTGATTGTGGTTTGCACTGTTTTTGCACTTTGCATTTTTGCACATTGTACTGTGCTCTGGTCTTACTAATTGAGTCCTCCATGAGCCAATGGTAAAATTTTCTGTGTAACTCAATGCAGGTAAGTTTCAAAATATTATGTGAATCATGCAAATAATGCTTTGAAGGGTTTTTTTTTACAAGAATTTAAATAATTTACCTGTGGCTACCTTCATTGCCACAGCCTCTTGGTTGTTTTGTCCCATGCACTTTAACAATCTAATCAAATGGTTGTTATCTGTCCTCTAGAACAAAAGAAGGGTTTTTTTTTTTAGACTGCTATCTTTTTCCTACAAAGTTTCTATTGTTATATTGATGCTTTATCTATATTATGGCAATATCCAATGATAAGGGCAAAAAATAACTTCAAGAGAGAATTCTAAGAAGCATCACATGTGGGATAAAATATTGCATGTTCAATCAAGAGATGGGAAGCATCTGTGTTCTGTATATCGGTGAAAGCTACAGTCTGTTTCTTTTATACAAAGGTAATTTGTCTGTTTCTTTAAGTGAGGTTTGATTGGTAAAGGTGACCTGGTTAGTGTTTGATGATTAAAAGGTTACCATCTGGTGACCTGATTTCTTTCTGACAAATACCAAGCCACACTCAGAATAATGATATTATTATAGCTCGTTTGTACAGCACTGTACCATATACATAAGAGATCATTTTTATGGATATGTCAAGCCATTGCATATTTAGTGTGTAATTATAATAGCAATGGTGATTTATCTTTTTTCAAAGGATCTACTGTCATAACAAATATTATGGATTGTGGGGGATTTTGGAGAATTTTTTTTTACAAGTATCTAGACAAGTCTGATTTAGATCTAGATACTTGTAAAAAAAATTCTTTCTGATTTAGATCTAATTAATTGCTTGGTGACTGGCTCCCCCCACCATGGATATTTTTTTTGGTCCCTCAGCCTACTGCTGAAATCCACAGAATTTGCAAACCCCCACGTAACTGAAGCTAGCTCATGGATAGACGTGTGTAAAACTGCTTTACGTATTTCAGTGTAGATTTAGTTAATTCTCTCAGACAGAGGTACAAGCACTGTATAATACTTTAATAATGTAACCAATAGGCATAAATATAACCTCAAAATGTAAAAAAGTTAACATGATTGATCTACTGGATTATACTGGTGATGTGACATTATGTGTACAAATTATTTCTATTCTTCTCCAGGACAGTTAGTACACTCATAAACAATAAAAAATCTTTAAAAACAAAGTAGATTTCATACATCAGTGTGCTTCCAAAGCCACTTTCTTCAATTGTTTTTCGAGTAAAGGTGTCCATACAGGGGCCGATACAAGATACCGACAGACTAAGTCAGCAGCTTATTGGGCTGTGTATGGGGCCCTCTGATGGGCTTCCCCCGATTGATACCAGCCCTTGGTTCTGATATCACACACCTCAAGGTGGGCATATTGGGGAGGGATCCGCTCATTTGGCATGTATGGCCACTTTGTGGGGCAAATTCACTAAGCAGTGAAAATGCGCTAGCGGCGGCTTCACCACACTTCGCCAGGAGAATTTTCGCCAACCCGCCACTAATTCGCTAAAATGCAAACTTGCGCTCAGGGAGGCGAAAAGTACCAAAGTTGCGCTACCATTACTTAGCCAGTCAAATCGCATTTAGGCTAGCGATGCCTAATTTGCATATGGCGCAAAGTTAAAAGTATAATAGAAGTATATGTTACAGCCACTACATTACACTACTCAAGCCCAGGAAACCTTTCATAAATAAAATAAAGTTGTCCTATTGACCTAAACATGAGCCCCCTGTTTAGTTAAGTTGCCATATGTTAGGAAATGTAGGGGGGGGTGGAGGGCAACCTCCCCAAAAATTACGCTATTTTGCAGATTATCACCCTAAAAAAAGTAAGACGCCAGCATTTTTTTGGTGATTTCACTACTATCTATTGTAAAGTCTAGCGCAAGAGGTAACATTCAGTAAAATGGTCATCTTAGTGAAATAGCGTAGTTACGTCCCTTCGTCAGTGCGCAACTTCGCCTGGTGTAAGGATGCGAAGTTGTGCTACTCTATCTACTTCGGTAGCAAATTTTCGCCAGGGACACTGTTAGTAAATTGGCTAAGTTGCAAAATGACGTCACTCTGGCGAATTAGCGCTAGCGTTAGACAATTTGCGCTTTAATGAATTTGCCCCTAAGTCTCTCAGCTGCTATTGTACTTTCCACTTATTTTTATAGCAATTGCATTTTCATAGAGCTTTACAGAGAATATTTATCAGTCTCATTCACACACAGTAGGGCCAATTTTATCAGCATCCAATGAATTTGCCTGGTTTTGCACTGTGGTAGGAAACCCAAACAAACTCAGGGAGAACTCATTTTAGATAGGGCCCCATCTGGGATCAAATTTAGGACCTGGCCAATACAAGGCAGAAGTGCTACCCACTACACCTTGTTTCCTACCAATCCCAAACACTGTGCTGCTGTCCATACTGCTGCTTTTAACATATATATTCCATTGTTCCCTAGCTTCCATGTTGATTTATTATCATTCAAACAGGCCTGTATCTAGTTGGCTCCTGATAAAATTGGCTCTACTGTGTGTCGATGTGATAGGGACCTTAGATTGTACACTCCATTGAGGCAGTAAATGATGTATGATGTGCACAATATGTAAGGCTAAACTTGATCCATCATGCTTCTCTCACTACTAGCGCATAAACTCCTGGTATATCTTATACTCTTTACCCCCTTATAGTTCAGCACATTTAGCAAGACGTCCTCAGATCATCTTTTCTACATGACCTTTGTGTGGAGGTGTTCAAAGATTCTGCGTTTAGTCTTCTGTTGTTTTTCTTGCCCCTGACGTTCCTTCGTTATGGAAGACCTCGTCCATTCATTTGGCTTTAAATATAATTTCTATGCAAATGATATCCAGAAATATTTAGATTTATTTAGGTCCAAATTACCCTAGCAGTCATGGATTGAGTTGAAGATGAGACTAGAATATGAATAGAAGAGGACCTGAATAGAAAGATGAGTAACAAAAAGTAGCAATAACAATAAAGTTGAAGCCTTAAGGTGGCCATACACGGGCTTTTCCCGATCGATGTCTGGCCGAAAGATGGCCAGATGTCGATCGGGCAGGATTAAAAATCCCGTCGGATGCGGTCCCGTGATCCGACCGCCCATACTGATCCGAACGTTGGGCCCTAGGGCCCACGATCGGATCAGCCCGATATCGCCCACCTCAAGGTGGGCATATCGGGGAGAGATACGCTCGTTTGGCAACATCGCCAAACGAGCGGATCTCTATGTGTATGGCCACCTTTAAAGAGCATTTGATTTTAAATGTAGTCAGTGACCCCCATTTGAATGTTGAAAAGAGTCAGAAGAAGGTAAATCATTTTAAAAACTATTAAAAAAATGACCAATGAAGACCAGTTGAAAAGTTGCTTAGAATTGGCCATTCTGTAACATAATAAAAGTAAACGTGAAGGTGAACCACCTCTCACAGGCCTCTCTCTTACTTTAAACTTTGCAGCCTGGTACAATCTAGCAGCGGCAGGTAGGCACAAGCAGCAGCGGGGTATCCTCAGGAGGCACTGTGAGCACCAAGCCCCTCTGAATACACTTTGCAGGGGGACACAATGTGTTTTATTTATGCCACTTCATACACATTTTGGCACGGCTGGACCAATCCTTGAACCATTGTTAATGGATGCACTCATTGAGAGAAAACTACATCCCCTTTTGACATCAGCTTATTCACTTGGGTTTACATAAATAATAAATAAAGTGCCTTAACACTATCTGAGTATATATTCGTCTCTGCGTGTCAGGATTAAGGTTCCTACTCACCCATGCCGCTTCCACTTGCCTTGCCTATTCCCTGTAGTAACCTGACTCACTGCCTGCTTTCATTTATTTTCAGGATTACGGTTCTTACTCACCCATGCCGCTTCCACTTGCCTTGCCTATTCCCTGTAGTAACTTGACTCACTGCCTGCTTTCATTTATTGAAATGCCTGGGAACATGCCTTCTTGTAAGCTGGAGAGACATGGTGGGCAAGGCAAGGGGACCTTAAATCCCAGAGACACCAACACCTCCTCAGTATAAATTACCGAGGCGTTTCATGACCATAAAAAAACACGAGGCTGAAGCCCAACTGGTTTTATACAGTTCATGAAACTCCAAGGTAACTTCTAATATCCTCATATTTTGCAAAATGGGGTACTTTATTTATTACAGCTAAAAATGTGCACTCCATTAAACAAGGTTACATGCCTGAGTGCAGGAGTCTGTAGATTATAAAACATCCTATTACACGCACTCGCAGGCATTTGGTGATGAACAAAGACCTGTGTGAGTGTAATATGTTTTTATTTATATATACATTTATGTTTTACACACACACACACAAAAAAAAATATGAAGGTGGTCCACACACTCCAAATGTCTGTATTTATCAAAGTATTTTATTCCATAACATACCTCCCAACATTTTGGAAGTAAAAAGAGGGACAAAAATGTAGTTCGCCCACAGCGCGGCAACATTTTTGTGTCCACGCCCATTTTTGTGGCCACACCCCCTAATTACCATGTTTATTTTACTATATTTGACAGGTTATGAAAGTTTGAAAATATTTCTGCTTATCTAAACTGTTACAATTACTTATTTTCTTATCTCAAAAGTGTTACAAAGCATCTTATTTGCACCTGTTAGCTGTTCTGGGCTCTCTGCCAAAAGCCAATTAAGTTAAAATCTTTGTTTCTTTTTTCTGGCTGTTCAGTGCAGAGAAAAGAGGGACTTTCCAGTACAAATGATGGACAGCGGGTTGAGCTCTCAAAAGAGGGACTGTCCCTCCAAAAAAGGGACAGTTGGGAGGTATGCCATAATATAAATTACACAAACGTTTGGGCTCTTGCTTGGGGACTTTTTCCAACATGAACTTGTCAGCTCAGATGTTTATGCACCATTCTTACAGATGACTGAATGAATGCATTTATTTAAAAGCAGGTCCACACTGAGATTCAAGAGAGACCCCTGAGGCACAAACAGTGTCTCACAGAGCCAATAAATAATGACTGTCCGTGGCACTTCCTTTTCCCGCAGCCCGCTTGGTATTTGCCCGAGTCTCCAGATTGCTATTCAGGGCCTGGGGGTGTGTGTGATTTTTTTCTTTGAACATTTTGCAGTTATTTTCAATAGAAATATTTAATTTTCTTGGTTGCACCATTCCATCCTCTGACCAGTATTAAAAATGTAGTTAATTAAGACATAAATATACAGCACTGTGTTATATGTATTATGCACAATAAGGCTCTTAAAAAAAGAAAGAAACCTAAACCCAAAGCCAACATAAATGTAGTATTAGTACTACTAAAGGCACACAAGTTGCTTTGAATAAAGTCGCAGCATCCTGGACTACACATTGAAACCAGAAAACCCGCTAAGCCAAGATGGCTCCCTTCTGGCTCTAATATCACTAGCTGAGCGGTAGCCTGGCAATAGGGGCGGTGTTTCGATGAGCCACGCCCCTTGATTCGGTTCCATTGTCAGCTGAACGCGCAGTAGGCGGTGGGCGGCCTTGCAGGCAGCTGTGCGTGATTGGTTTGGTTGTTGTCGTGCACGCGCCGAGGCGGTACGTGCTGCTAGGTCTGGCTGCCTGAGAGCTGACAGAGTGTACGCGGCACCGGGAGATATAGACACCGAGCTCCGAGGGACGGGACAAGCACTGGCACATTTCAGCTACCAGCAGAGATAAGCCGAAAGGTCGAGTTCTCATTCAGTGGAAACGAGGCAGCGGGGTGCAAGAGACTGCTCGAGGAGAGCTGCCAGAGATCCTCCATCTGCCCGAGGGCAAGCACGTTTCATTGAAGGGAACCGGCAAGACCACGCACATCTCTACTCTCCAAATCCTGCCAGGCCCGTGCCCTGCTCCGCTCAGCATTAGGAGGTAAGATCTTACTGCCAGGCTGCCTGGAGCGCCCTCAACCTGCCGATCAGCTGCATTTGCCCAACTTCAATTCCCAGCATTCCAGGTCAGTCGCATGAGGGGGAGACTGGGTGTTGTAGTTCAGCAATAACTAAAATGCCACAAGTTATATATCCTCTGGTTTCTTATACATCCAAGGTCTCTTTAAACCACAGCCCAGTGATATAAACCCATTGGCACAAACACTATTCAGCCTGTGGAGCTGGCTGTATGTTATTGGATGGGGAACATGGGAAAATGTAGGGGCTTTGCATGTATTTCAGTATGATATGTTGTTACCCTGCACTGTGTAACACAAGGTGTGTTTGCTTGTGAACTCCTCATACACTGAATGGGAAGAAGCCTCTCTGTTCAATTCCAGCAGGGCTATAGGACATAGTAAAGAACCTGTGTAGAATGAAGTGCTTTCATTACAGACACAAGGTGGAAAAACAGGGATGTCATTCTGGACTCTCTACACATGTGGGCAGTTTGACCACAACGGCCATCAGATAGAATTGATGGTCATAAATGATCCTCTCTACCTAAAAATGTAGTGAATGGGAAGTGACTGAAGACTGAAGCACAGGTAGCAGTGACAGGCTGACAAAAGCACAAGCTCGTCTGAGCCAAGGGCCACTTGTTACAGTTTTGTGCATTTAGCCAGCGCTGAAGCTCTGACGGTGAATGGGGTGTTTGAGTACTGCTGTTTTGTGTGCCTTTAGCTCAGAGGTTCAGACGTTTCATCATATAGCATAGGGCTGTGAGTTAAAAGAAATTATTTATGAACAGCTGCTGGACAGATAGATATTGCCTTTTAAGGTACAGACAATATTTGAACTCTTTTGCTTGGTTGTTGTTGGTTGTACAGCACAGGCTTAAAGAGGTTGTTCACCTTCCAAACACATTTTTTTTTGTTCAGTGGTTTTCAGATTGTTCTCCATAAATAAAGACTTTTTTCCAATTACTTTCCATTTTTTACTGTTTTTCCAAAATCTAAGTTTAAAGTTAAATGTTGGTGTCTCTGGTGTTTATCTGGCAGCTCAGTAATTCACAGCAACATCTCTGGAGTATTCGCAACTATTTTATCAATTCTAACAGCTGCCTGTAATGAAACCCAGGGATTCTGCTCTGCAGGGACAAAGACAAGAAATGTATCAGTTTAGAACAGTTGGGGGGGTCGGTTGCTTTAGAAGGTGAAAAATAGAAAAAAAAATAGAAAATAGACAGTAATTGGAAAAAGTCCTTATTTCTGGTGATCTATCTGAAAACAACTAGTTGTTTGAAGGTGGACAACCCCTTTAACTAGTCCCTGGCAAGGTGAGCATATTGATTTGTTAAACAGCGGGTGCAACTATAGAGGGAACACACAGGACTCAAGAGGAAAAGGGGCATATTAAGAAGTCTGAAAGTACTTCTATTAATCACCTCCCATGAGAAAAGTCTTTACAGGTCAACAAGGTTCATCAAAGTTGGAATGTTCGAGAAAGACATTTTGGCTGTTGCATAAGAGGGTTCTTGGGCCAAGTTAGATGGCCAAGTTTGGATAGGGGAAACAAATATGATTTATTGGTCTGCTCAGTGACACTACTGCATTTATCAGTCTTATTGGTTGCTGTGACTTAATACAGATTGCCCCAATAAGATGTTTTTGTGTTAATTTCCTCAGAGTGCAGTTGTGTTGGGGACAACCATGGATTAATGGTCCTTGTGAAACTATCTGTAGAAAGCTTAGTGTCAACTTTCTTTGGGGAGATGGTGGATCTAATGGCTACATCTGTAAACAGTCTACCTCTAGGTGCTAGGAATGCATTTATCTCTGTTGATAGGAAAGAAAAAAATGATATACAAGTATTGGACCTATCATGAATGATAGGGGGCCTGGGGTTTTCCAGATAAGTGATGTTTCTGTAATTTGGATCTTCATACCTTAAGTCTACCAGAAAACTATGGAAACATTAAATAAACCCAATAGGCTGTTTCTGATTCAAATAAGGATTAATTGTATCTCAGTTGAAATCATGGTCCCTTACACACACACATACCACAACAATGAAGTCTTTCGCACAGTGATTCAGGTCTGCAATGCTGAACATTCACAATTTCTCAGGTATAAGCAACACACACTGGACAAAAAACATCATAGAGGTCGACGTTTTGGTCTAAGACCATTATGAAGATGCAGCGTGACAGTTTAAATAAAGAAAAAGAGAACTGCACTCACTGGAACTGAACTTTTCTTCAGGGAAAGAAGATTATTTCCCTGAAGAAAGTTACAATAGGAACTGAAACGTCAGACACAATAAACCCACCATTTATTTGAACCTTTTTTGCCTGGATATGAATCCCTGGAGTGCTGTTATCTTCTATTACTCTGTATATATATAGATATAGAGATATATAGATATAGATATATAGATCGATAGATACTGAACTATTCATGTGCCTTAACTCTGCAGGTTTTAAAGAAAAGATACAACTGATGTCTGTTTTGGTTTTTTTTGGAAGTGGGCAGTATCCTTATTCTAATAGTCCAGACTGAAACCAATTCATTGAATTGCTTGTTAAGGAGATGCTCCAAGGGCAGAATACTGAAATTTAGAATTACTGCATATTAATCCACCTAAAACAAGTTCCATACTCGCAGGGGCGTTCCAGGGGCTGCTTCCGCCTGATGCCGCCTCCCAATCCACACTTCTAACTTTTAGCGTCAGAGCAAGTTGAGGAGGGGCCGCATCGCTAGTGCAGAGCAATATTGCCGAATTTCCCCTGGTAACTGGCCGCTCCGTGCCGCCTGAGGCAAGATTCTCCCGGAGCATGTCCCTGCATATTTGTGTGTTTACTGACCTCTAAAGCTACATTGTAGTTTACAAAATGTGTTCTAGTATGTTTCAGTTTTTCTACTTGCATCCTACTGGGTCCTTGTTGGATTGAGTGCAGAACCCTTTCCTTTTGTATATACTGTATGTATAACCTCTGGTTCACCTGTTAGAAGCATCCTTTTGCCCGTTGGCCTATACCATACAGAACTTTTGGCTCAAGAGAATGCCTTTCTAAAGCCAGTATGAGACTCGGTGAGGAAGTAGCTTTAGTTTAAAACATACAACTAAAAGAGCATAATTAGGATACAAATTAATTATTTTTTTGGTGGGCATTATGACAAAAATGAATAAGAAATGAATAATAATTAATAATGTTGTGTAGATCTTCATGAACACTTAAGTTTGCAAACCTGAATCAATAAGGCATGACATTTGTGCATCTCTTTATGCTTTTCATCTGATTGTCCTCGGTGGTATGAAGGCTGTGGACGTCTATGCAAACTGTTTTATTATTGTTGGTGGCAATTGCAATAGCAACCTGTCATGTTATGCAAATGTCTTAATTAAAGCAGCATTAGTATGGCATATAAAGGGAACTGCATTCATTTAATTTACATTGAGATTGCTCTGCATGCAGAAAGCCTGCTGCAGCATTCTTACACCATCCCCCCCATCCACAGACCTGTCATTATAAAGCTGATCACAGAATCCTTTAGTCCATACTAGCATGCTTTTCCATGTATCACATGCACTAAACACCAGGTTTGTTTCTTTTTCAAGAGAAGATTCAAAATGAAATGCTTTCTTGCTTTTTCTTTCAACATTCAGTATTCAAATTTTTTGTATAATGTACTTTTCCAAAAAGTGTATTTTGTATATTTAGGATTTATTAGTAAGAAATCTATTTCTCTATACAAAAATAATTTGTGGTGTTGTATCACTCTCATTTCTTAAGGCCATACTTGTCTTGTGTATTTATTTAACAATACCAATGTTGGCCATTGCTGATTTTCTTTGTGTTCATAGCCAGTAGATACATTGTTGTATCCATCCTTGTTTTCTCCTGTGATGTACATGCCAAGAGTAGCGTACAAAGTCCAAGAAGTGACTATTTCTAGTTATTACTTTTTTTTTAAATGTAATTGAAAAATGTATAATGTATACAATGATGGTTAGTTTCTTGGTAAATGTTGAATGGCCAAGTGGAAAATACAGCAGTTGAGTTTAAAAGACTTATGATTGCATTAGTGCCTCTTGCATGCCAATCAATATTTTGAAAACCAGGAAAAGCATGACTCCACCAAATATAAAACCATTTTTGAAGCATTAAAAAAAATATGCTGTTGATATAGGCATATTTCATTATTGATTGAGTAACTATTTGATTCCTATAGGTTAGATGCAGCTTAATACACAGTAGATGATGCACAAAGTTCTAGCTTTCTTTGTGCCTCGCTTTGGCTTTCGAGGTTTGCCCCTTTTCCTTCTCTACAATAAAGTCCTAACACCGAGCCAGTTCCAGGATTGTGGGGAGCATGCTCTAATTTTGTTTTATGTGCATCATAGATTGGGGTAAGTACAGCATGGATCCCTTCTTAAATATGTTAGGTGGATACGTAGGGCAGAAAACAGCCAGTGAAGGCTTCCTGTCAGTTTGTTCCCTATTAGTGGGACAGTAATACATTTTTATGATTAAGGTCTTAAAATAGAATGTTTAAATTACAACTGCTTCTGCACATCCAGAATATGAAAGGGCTTTGTACTCTATGTCAATACATTGACTTTTTAATTGTGCAGTTACTGTACAATTCTAAAATACTTGTCTTGCAGGGTCCTGTAGGGCCCTCAGATAAGAGCATTAGAATAGTACTTAAGTGGGGATAAATTGGGTCGAATGTCATTATTCCATAATAGGGGTTCACCAAATCCAGGATTCTGTTTGGGAGTCACAGCAAGCCTTTTCCAGCAGGATTTGGATTCATGTAAATCCAAGTGCCTGGCTGAACCAAATCCAAACCCTATAAAAATCTGAAAAATGCATGTGTGGGGCTAAATGTTGCAAGGTGTCCAGCAATCACCAGTTTATTGGAGGCACTGTTAATAGTAGGGGATTATGTTGTAATGTATATTGGAATGAGCCAAAAATGCTTAGTTGACCTTTTAAAACTGTATAAATATTAGTAGGAATTTGTTATAATTTATAAAACACATGGAGAACATAAAATACAAAAAACCCTAACTGTTCTTAAAGGGCACCTATCGTCAAAAACAATTACCCCCAACCAAATGTGCGGGCTTGTAGAGCCTGCATTCCAGTTGGGGGTACTGGTGTTTTAAAAAAAAAAAAAAAAAAATGCGTATGCCCCTCGCCAGTGTGAGCCGCCATGACAGTCACGGCGCATACACATTTGCGCATGTGACGTCAGGTGCATGCGCATTCAGAAAAGCGGCCTCAACACTGACCGCTTTTCTTAATGCAAATGCGCCTGACGTCACATGCGCAAATGCGCATGTGCCGAGTCTGTCATGGCGGCTCGCACTGGGAGCTCCCTTCCGGTGCTAGCGCTGGCGAGGGGCATTTAAAAAAAAAAAAACGCCAGTACCCCCAACAGGAATGCGGGCTCTATCAGCCCACACATTTGGTTGGGGATAACTGTTTTTGACCATTAAAACCCTACTTTTAGTACTGTTGTGTTAACGCCAGCTATAACTATGTGAAGGTGGCCATACTTGGGTTGATAAAAGCTGCTGACTTGGTCTCTCTGTCCTTGCCGCAATGGCATGCATTCCCAGTGTTGTGATTCCTTCATTGGGCCATCAGTGGGCAAATCGGGGAAATAGTGATATTTTCGGTTGGACGAGTTTGGGCTGAATTTTGGCCAACCATTGCAGGTTAGGCTTGGGAAGAACACTCATCCACTGCTTCTGAAGAGCACATGCCTTGGAACCAGTAGCGTACAGAGCAAGGAGATGCAGGTATGCGTCTTATAATGGCAACATTTTAAGGTATTGTGGGTTAGGCTTAGGTGCAGCTTGTTTTTTCTCACCAGTGCATCACTATCCAACCTTACTGTGTGTTTTTGTTGGTTCAACAGACATTTCTTTTTTTATCGTAGTTTGAACATGTCTAATGCACAATCATGCATGTTGCTGTTGGGAAAAAGAATGCTATGGAATATGAGTATGCCAAAACATGTATCTGAAAGCTTGTGGCTACAACTGGTCTGAATAAATAAGAATCCATTACCTAATCCATCGCCTGCAACTCAAACATGCATCCAATGCATGGACTGGATTTTAGAATAAATTTGTGAGCTCAGTTAATATGCTAGCCATGTTACTTAGCAGTCCAGACTTTGACTTGCTCTTTTAAAGGGGTTGTTCACCTTCTAACATTTCAGTTCAGTTGGTTTCAGATAGTTCTCCATAAATAGATTAATTTCCATTACTGTCTATTTTCTATGAAGTTTAATTTTTCAGCTTCTTTTGTCTTTCTAAAGTATCTAAATTGATACATTTAGTTGATACAATCCTTCTCTTTGACCTGCTGAGCAGAATCCCTGAAGCTGGCCTTAGACGTAAAGATCGAAACAGTCGTACGAAACAGTTGATGTTTGACGGTTAATGGCCAGAACATTGACTGGTTTGTTATTTTTCCTACTTATTTTTATCCGAACGGTTAATGGAAGAGCGTTGGACTGAAATGAATGGGTGTTTGTCACACAAAGAATAAAATCTGCACGTCTATGGACAGTTTGAGTATCATTAAAAGCAGCTGTTAGAATTGATACAATAGTTGCTAATACCGCAGAAGCTGAGAAATGTTGCAAAATTGTAATTTTAGATTCTACACCTGAAATTGAATTACTGACCTACCAGATTGAAACACCAGAGACAGGAACGTCAAAGGAGATGTATAGGAGAAACAAAAAAAATAATAATTATGAATAATATGTGGCTAAAAATGAATATCATCCTTAACAATAGCCCTTTTATTGGAGCGCCCTATAGATGTTGGCTAGTCTATATTTCAGATGAAGGGAGAGCGTGTGCGAATGGTCCCTGCCAGAAGCACAGTAGGAGGGGGCAGCCAATCACATCCCTGCAGTAGCAATGGAGCATAGTGATTCAGGGGGCCCGTTGGCAATGCCCACCAGAGAGAATGCCTTGATTACCGATAATTGGGCTCCGAAGGGTGGATCTGCTAATAGTTTGAGGCCATAGGATTACTGATGGTGGCCCTGCTGCCAGGAACCACTGCCCTCTCTGCTAAATGTATATAGAATATTTTTTCTCCTGCTTCCTTCTGCAATTACTTGTGATTCTGGTACATTTTTAATCCACTAATCTGAGTGTTTCTTTGAGAAATGTTATGGTCAGATGAACAAGATTATGTAAGATATCTATAGAGAATGCTTTGAGGTCTTGTATATTCTATAGGGTTGATGTGTGCAACAAAGAAAATAACTAATGCTTTGTGAGTGACAGATTGCATGCTTTTGTTCATGCTTGGTTGTAATGTGTGACATTTCTTTGGTCACAGCTCTGCCATCTGCTACTTTGATCTATGAACATTTCCTTACATAGTTAAGGGTATGTTTCTATGGGGTTTTTGTCACAAAATGAATGTACAGTAGTTATTTGTGCGAGTCCATTAGTGTTTAGTATGATTTACAGAGGTTACTGACAGCATAAACTATATATGTATAAGGAGTTGTCTTTTTACACTTGAATAAGAAAATTTACAG
>CM044447.1:85203827-85231460 GCA_024363595.1 Xenopus borealis | reverse complement strand
GCGGGTGCGCAGCGCTACCAAGCTATTCGGGGAGATTCGTCGCGGCGATAAGTCGCCAGGTGACATCTCCCCGAAAACTCCCCGTGTGGCCTTACCTTTAGAGTTGTTCTAGTTTAAGGCAGGGTGAGATGAGCAATTAAACACTGGGTTTAAAAAAAAAATCTATTTAAAATGCTGTACAGTGCTTCACTCTAGCTGCAGATTGAGGTTTGCCAGCAGAAGCATTCTTGAGGGAACACAATGCATGTAGCCTGAATGACACCTGCTGTTTAATCTTATGACACTAGAGGGCAGACTTATCAAGGGTCAAATACTAAATTCGAATTATCGAGAATCAGAATTCGTACAAGTCAAATCCCTTTATTGGAATGTAAATTCGATTGAGATTTATCATTCTTCAACCATGGTAACTGTCCTAATTCGAACATTTGCCACCTAAAACCTGCAAAGTCCATGTACAAGGCAATGACAGAAGTCTGTTTAGCGATTTGGAGATATTAGCCTTCCTGACATTCTAGTTTTTTTTTTTTTTTTCTTTTGGGTGGGGGAAGTTTATTCGTATGAATCAAATAAGATTCAAATTTCCGGGTCAAAATCATTCCATAGAATATTGGATGAATTCTAATTTTTTTCTTTATTAACCTCCTAGTCGAATGTAGAGTATAATCCAATTTTAAAAAAATTTACATGAATTCGTAATTCGACCTTTGATAAATGGGCCTCTGGGGGTCTACAATGGCAAGTTCTCTGTGCAAAGTGCAATACTGAGTGTGTCTGCATGTTTTTTTAACTACAGTGCAGCATTATTACCATGTAATTGTGGTCGGAATGAAGTGCTTTTGTGCTGAAAAGTTACCAGTTGGTGTCACTTCCTATGTTCAGCATCAAAATTACTTTTGTACCTGATAATTTAGGTGCAAGTATGCTGTAGCTCCAGGTATCCTCAGTGTGTTGATGCATTGGGATTTTCTTTTTGCGCAGCATCTACTTATAAGTTTGCACAATTGGTTGTAAATGGCCCTTTGCAACTTTGCTCTTTCTTACTGTGGCTAGTACTGGCTATCGGGTGTGAGTCTTTCTTTGATGATGTTGCTAATGTCAGAAGGGTGCATTACCTCTGCCTGCCAAGAGCCAAAAAGTAGCACCAATGGGGCTAGCTCATATTTGGATCTACATATTAGAGTCCCCCACTTTGTGACCTAATTAAGGCCTTAAAGGAGAACTAATGCTCAGTTGTGAATCAGGCTAGAAATGTTAGTGTAATTTATATCCTCTACTGCGTTGTGTTCCTGTTGTATAGTTTAGCTTGTAGCTGCTCTGTTTTTTTCTGCTTCCATTCCGAATCATGTGCAGTTGCACCTATTGACGCAGAGGAACCCTGAAACTTCCACCACCCCTGGACCAAGTGTTCCCTAAACACATTGCGTCCATAGGCATAGCACACTTGTGTTTAAATGGGAATCGGTCATTCTTAAGCTACACACTAGAAATTGTCATATGGACAATTGCATTAATATTGGCACAGGCCAAAATTACATTAGGTGCAACACCTCCTCACAAATGCTGTATTTTGGGTTAAAAAAAAATTAATTGCAGTCTAAATTGCACTTTGCACTTACGGTCATAAATTGCCCTTCATGTGATTTGGCATCGCAGCCCTTCAGCACTTTGTTTGCTCTTTGGAGAAATGGATTTCAGTGAAGAAGTCTACAGGAGCAGTACTATTGACTTATGCATTTTCCCATGACAGTATCCCTTTAGCTTTACAACAGAACACCGAGCTTGTGCAAATGGTGCTCACACGCTCGAGCATTGCCCATTGCTGTTATAGGGATACAGACCTCTGAACTGGACAATAAATTCAGAAAATAAAAAGTGTGCATTTTGTGTGCACGACTATCATGTTTATTTGTGAGTGGTGAAATATCTTTTATTTTGATAATTCCCATATGGCATTTTGTCTTCCTTTTTATTGGATGACCCCAACTTTTTCACTACTGATAAAATAATGGACATGCACTCAGTCGTGGCAATGATTCTGAAGAGGCATTATTTGATTATTTTTTTCTGTTAACCGTTTGCGCACTTATCTTAAAGGAGAATAATATCGTAGGCATAATGAATAATATATGGTGCTGGTTTTACTTTGGGATATAAATTGGCTTTATTAGAGCTCCCTTCAAATGAATGGTGGGAGTGTCCTAATAGCTCCTGCCAGAAGCAAAGTAGGAGGGGGGGGGAGGAATATCCATTCAAAGCCCTGCCACTGGTTTCAGTTCTCTATCAGGTCCAACTTGATGCTGCTTGGTTTCTATAATACAGTGTAGTGTGGTGAGTGAGGAGGCAGCAGGAAGTAGAACAGATAAGTGGGAATATTTCAATAAATTATCCAGAAACGCTACTTTTTAAAGTGCACTCCATTTAGATTTAAAATTGTATAATGCACTGGCACATTTTTGTTTTTACTCAGTATGTCTCCTTTAACGTGTATCAAATTCAACTTTTTGAGAATAGAGACAAATTCTAAAAACTGGTTAGGGCAAGGACAAAGGAAAATAAAACATCTCTGGCCCCAGAAAAATATATTGTATTTCGTGAAAAATGAATCAAAGACCACTGGTTCACTTGTATATCTCAATTGGGGATTTGTAATAAAAGGCACCCCATTTGTCCAGGAGCAGTAATTGATGGAAATAGTCAGCAGGTATCATTTACTGGTCACCTGTTTAAAAGCAAAAATCTTATTGGTTTCTATGGGTTACTGCTCCGGTCTCAGTCCCACATATTGCATTAACTGGATCTTCTTGATGTGATAATTAGCTATAGATATCATAATGATGGCTGATATTTTTACCATGAATTTTCAGTGGCATTAACCATCTTCCAAATATTACTTTATACAACACAATCTGTTTGTAAGGTGTGTTTAATGTTGGTCAGTTTTAAATATTAATAATTTAATCTTTTTACAGTGTGTTCAAAATCAGCTGCAAATTTATCATCACCACTCCTATATAAGGCAAGAATTCATAGCTAAAAGCTGATGTTTTTAGCTATTTAGATTAAAAAAGAATTATTTCAGAATGAAGCTTCTCCTTATGAGGGTTAATTTACAAACATCGGTGCAGTTGCCTGTAACAACCAATCTGAAATTACGTTTGAACAGTCTACGATCAGTTACCAGATAAGAGAAATGATCATATTGGCTGCCATATTTTCTATGGCTGTTTAGCCCCCTTCTTAGTAAATAATCTTGTGGAGTAAGCTCTCATCCGCACAGTTGAGCTGCTGTTTTTTTTTTGTATTTTTTTGCAAAAAAAAAAAAGTTTATTTACTTTACAATTGTTTATTCATGTTTATTTATCCATGTGGGAAGAAGGTGAAATTGCCAGTTTAGTGGAATTTCAGGAACCGGCGAACACTTGGGGTGAAAGACATAGTTTATTTGACACAAGCTCCGTGGATTTTGAGCACAAAAAGTCAGAACTCCAAAAAAATAAATTTAAAGGAACAGTTCAGTGTAAAAATTTAAACTGGATAAATAAATAGTCTGTGCAAAATAAAAAATGTTTCTAATATAGTAAGTCAGTTAGTCTAAGCCAGAATCCAACTTCCTGCTTTTCAGACAAATAGATAAGTTGAACTGCAGCTCACCGATGTGGGTTCAGTGTTAGTCCTGCTGGATATCCTGTGTTAATATCCTTGTGAGTAATTCAAAGATTTAGCAATTGCAGTACAAATCCACAGCAGTAGTCTGAAGACTGCTAAATTCCTTTATTGGGGAGTGAGCATCCAATTATCACTACATGTTTCGGGCAAGGCCCTTTATCAAGTGTGTATCCTGCTTTTCAGCTCCCTAAATCTGAGTTAGTCAGCTACTTGAAGGGGGGCCACATGGGACATAACTGTTCAGTGAATTTGCAATTGATCCTCAGCATTCAGCTCAGATTCAAAAGCAACAGTTTTGGCCCGTGTGGCCCTCCCTCAAGTCACTGATTGGTTACTGCCTGGTCACCCTAACCAGTCAGTGGAAAACAAGAGCTGAAAAGCAGGAAGTTGGATTCTGATTACAAGGTTCCATGACCACATAAAAACACAAGGCTGAGAGTTTTTATACAGGTCATGGAACTCTAAAGTGGCTGCTAAAATCCTAATTTTTTGCAACAGGGAGTGCTTGATTATAATACACAAATTTCAGTGAGTCATATGACAGAAATAACATCACTAAGCTCTGTTTATAACCTATGACATAATTAAGCACCGTTTATAAGGATATAATTTACAGGATATTCGTGGCTCTTGTGTATTATATAGTGAATAAAGTACCCCCTCTTGTAAAATATAAGGATATTATAAGTTACCGAGTAGTTTCATGACCATATAAAAACACTAGGCTGAAGGCCGAGTGTTTTTATACAGGTCATGGAACTCCGAGGTAACTTCTAATATCCTCATATTTTGCAACTGGGGGTACTTTATTTATTATAATACACAAGTTTCAGTTAGTCATGTGACCGAAATGACATCAGAACTCACCGTTTATAACTGATGACATCATAACTCACTGTTTATAAGGATATAATTTACAAGATATTTACGGCTTTTGTGTATTATAAACCAATAAGTCAGTCTTTCTTTTTCACAAAACTTAGATGCAGGGGGCACTCGTTTTATGTATAGTCCTCATCTAAGAATGATATTGCTAGTACCTATCACATTACTCATCCTAATCCTTGTTATAAGTATAAGATATGAAAAATAGTAGGTTGTTGATAGCCTCAACATTCTTTCTCTGTTTTTGGTTTTAATTGTGAGTTATAGTGATTATTGAGCCAGCAGATAATCACTGTACTACTGTATATACATCACCAGTGTCCTGTAATTAATAGGCAGAATTAAGGGCTGATTTGTTATTTGCTCACATCATGTTTCTTGTAGTTCTGTGCTGTGTATTTTATCAATGTTGTAATCAGGATATAGCGCTCCCTTGCTGATGCTAGCATTACATGCCTGCTTTTCACTGTTAGGCTTGATTGGTATCATTCAGATAGTAAAGAAGACTTCTGCTATCTGTAAATAGACTTTCTGAAACCATTAACAATGTCAGATTTGAAAAGTATTACTCTTTTGGGAACTGGACACTTGTCTTTTAAAGAATATTTTATTGCATTTTCCATCAGCTTAACTGTGAGTGATGGTGGTGGTTTTCCTTTTTGTTTGATATTGTACTGATGCTAAAGGGGTAGTTCATGTTGAAATCAACTTGTAGGCTTTTGTAGTGTACATTAGGACTATTTATCTACTGTGTGTGCTCAAACCCTATTATTTAGTATATCCATTTTATGCTTTGAGCTCTTGAAAATCAGTAAAAATGTACTGAAACAAATTCATATTTTTGCTGCCATAAGCACCAGTATTCTAAGATAATTTATAATGAGTCATCTTTGTATAATTTGTGATGTATTTGCTTTGTTTGGTTAGGGTGATGTTATTGCTGAGGGTGCAGACTGAATATATGACTGAAAGAGTTGTTTTTTAGCATGTGTTTAGGGATATTTTTCATGGAAAAACATGTTTTTTTCAAAACGCATCAGTTAATAGTGGTACTCCAGCAGACTTCTGCACTGAAATCCAATTCTCAAAAGAGCAAACAGATTGTATATTCAGTTTTGAAATCTGATATGGGGCTAGACATATTGTCAGTTTCACAGCTGCCCACAGTCATGTGACTTGTGCCAGCACTTTAGGATGGAACTAATTTCTGGCAGGCTACTCCCACTGAATCTGTCTCAGTGGGAGTTGGTTTTTACTATTGAGTGTTGTTCTTATATCTACCACAGTGATCCCCAACCAGTAGCTCGCGAGCACCATGTTGCTCTCCAACCCCTTGGATGTTGCTCCCAGTGGCCTCAAAGCAGGTGCTTATTTTTGAATTAATGGCTTAGAGGCAAGTTTTGGTTGCATAAAAAAATAGATGTCCTGACAAACATTCTCTCCTGTAGGCTGCCAGTCCATATAGGGGCTACCAAAAAGCCAATCAGAGCTCTTATTTGACATCCACATGGACTTTTTCATGCTTGTGTTGCTCTCCAACTCTTTTTTAAATTTAAATGTGGCTCACGAGCAAAAAAGGTTGGGGACCCCTGATCTAACAGGTAGCTGTTATCTTGTGTTAGGGAGCTGCTATCTGGTTACCTTCCCATTGGGGGCAGTTGGGAAACTGACAATATGTCTAGCCCTGTGTCAGATTTCAAAATTGAATATAAAAAAATGTGTTTGCTCTTTTGAAAAAATGGATTTCAGCACAGAAGTCTGCAGGAGTAGCACTATTAACAGATGCATTTTGAAAAATTTTTTTTCCTATGACAGTCTACCTTTAAACACAAGTTGATAAACAGTCCCGTGTAGCTTTGGCTCTAATACGGCTTGTGAAGGAAATCTGTAAATGTAATATGCCTAGACATTGCTTTTTACTTTCGTTTTACTTACTTTCTTTAAGCAGCACATTTCATTCAGCTTAAACAAAATACATAGGGGCAGATTTACTAAGGGTCGAATATTTGCCAAATAAATATTTGCCAAAATTTAATAAAATATTCGCCGGTTTTGAGAGCGTTTTCTTCTATTCGCCAGAAACGTACGTTCGAACGATGCTACGAAAAGTCGCAGAAAAAACGTTTGAATATTCTCCAAAATCATACGAATCGTACGAATCGAACGTTCTAAACGTTCGATCGTACAATTAAAATTCGGCAAAAGACTTAGAAAAAAAGCCTATAGGGGATTCCAAAGGCTTCTGTTGCAATTCGGTAGGTTCAATCTGCCGAAGTAGGCAGTCAAAAATTTAAAGGGCAAGTTCTTCCACTGGCGAATAGTCGAACGATCAATTATATATTTATTCGATCTATTTGATGCGATCGAATATTCTATATTTAAAAATACTTAATTTGCATATTCAAAAATTTGCACAATCAGAGACTATTTGAGCGAATATTCGAATCCTTCACATGAATTTAGTAAATCTGCCCCATAGTGTTGATTTTTCTTGAGGCTAAAAAATATCTTTAACAATGGCTTCTTTTCTGGAAATCCCTATAGATCTGTTACAGTCGATGTCCGTGTTTCAAATGACGGGTGGGTGTGACCTAATGATCACAGCCCTGCAGTCACACAAGCAAAGACTGACTTTAATCCCCTATCAGGTCAGTCTAGCTGCTGACTGGTTCAACGATTCACATGTAAGTCAGAGTGGTCAGTTTCACATGCTCTGCAGTTTTGGATGGGGAACTAAAGGCACCCAAAGTTTTCCTATGAGCCTTTTTTTGCATAGAATATACTTTTTACTTTAAGGATATACTAGCTTCAGTCTCCTAGATAGCTTTTTTTTTTTTCTCTGTCTGCCAGACATCACACTTTTAATATGATTTCCTTAACAAAACAATGGGCAGCTAACTAGATAGCACAGTGATCCCCAACCAGTAGCTCGTGAGCAACATGTTGCTCTCCAACCCCTTGGATGTTGCTATCAGTGGCCTCAAAGTAGTAGCTTATTTTTGAATTCCAGGCTTGGAGGAAAGTTTTGGCTGTATAAAAACCAGGTGTACTGCCAAACAGAGCCACAATTTAGGTTGTCTTTCCACATAGGAGCTACCAAATGGCCAATCCCAGCCCTTATTTGGCACCCCAATAACATTTTTCATGCCAGTGTTGCTCCCCAACTTTTTTACCGCTGAATGTTGCTCACAGGTTCAAAAGGTTGGGGATCCCTGAGATAGCAGCTATCTGACACCTCTGCTGAAGGATTTGTTCACTTTGCTGAAATTGTTCCCTAGTGGTAGCCATGAGAATGGCACCAAAGCAGAAAACCCCTCTTTCTCTTGTCTACCACTAGGGAACAATTTTGTGGCTGAGGAGTTTTTAGCTATATCGCCCGACCCAAGTCGTTGTATAATTCAATGGGAAGGGAAGAAACACTAGCTGTTTCAAAGCAGTTCAATCCTGAAGTGCTGGCTCCTTCTCAAAGCTAAAAATCATACACACAGAGATGGCTGCCTCCACACCAATATTACAGCTAAAAAAATTATTTGTTGGTTTAAGAATAAACTTTTAAAGGGACTGTTCACCTTTGTGACAATGAAGCTAGTTTAAAAGCCCATGTTATAAAATGTTTTTGTGATTTATCTTTATTACCTGAAATGTTTGCTTTCAGAGATACATACCATAGAATCCATGCATCATCTCTGCCAAATCTCTCTTTCTCTGTTTTGGGTTCGCCAACACAAAAAAAAACACAGGTTACCATATAAGGAAGTTGACTATTGAATCTGCACAGATCATGCTATCTCTCTCCTGCTTCATTTGCAAATCTCCAGTTCCATTGGCTGGCAAGATTCAGCCAGTCGGATCAAAGATATGCAAATAAAGCAGGACAGAGATATAGCATGCTGACATGGACATTTAAATTTAGTTTTATTGTCGAAAACTTGAGCAGCCCCTTTCAATAGTAGACTGAATTATTTGCAATGTAAACAGTGTAATTTATAAATAAAAAGTAATCATGACAGAATCCCTTTAAGAAAATTTTGTTGGTGGGGTGGATCTGCAGTTTACACTTAAGGTGGCGCGATTCGCTCGTTTGACGATGAACCAATGAAGTCCTCGATCCAACAGAAAAATCCAGCCTGCCCATCAAGATCTGGATGATTTTTGGTCAGATATTGATTGGGAAGGCCTGTCGGAGGGCCCCATACATGGGTGGATAAACTGCCAAATTGGTCTAAATGATCTGAATCAGCAGCTTAAATCTGCCGTTTATGCATGGCAGTGAAAGAATTCCCTGTTTGAGGGGCATAACTTCACTGAGGGGAAAATCTAGCGTGTTTTGTTTGCATGTTTTATCTAAATATATGTATGGCATTCTAAAATTTCAATATTTTCATCAAGAGACCACTCTTTAGGAGTACATGTGCTAAAAGTTTGCAGACGTAGTATGCAACTTCCCACTCGTGACTATATTCACATTCACGGATAGTATTGCTGACTAGAATAAACTGTCAGTAGGATTGCTGTAAAAAGTAAAAAGCATAACCACCCCGTGTAATGGTTATAGCTAGTTTTTAAATGTCTACAATATGCCAGTTCTACAACAACAGTTATTTTCCTGTGTTTGTGTGAAGAATTTTTTTAAAGTTTGGATTTTGTTATGTCTATAGTCAGATGTATGTATTTATATATGTATTGCTTTGCTGGAGCTGTTTGGCTTACACTTGATTTAATGTGTGTTTTTGTTATAGGAATTACAACGTTATGAATAAAGGTTATCGTTAACCAAATGTAAATGTTTAGCGTGTCAATAAGTAAAGGCAGATGTGCAATATGTGGTGCTTGTTTTGTTTGTTAAACTGTTTCTGTATATAATTCTGTCCTGTTTAATGTGTAGTTTTCAGGCAAATGTCATGGACATGTATGAATTTTATTGTTAGGACACACCCTTTGGCAACTGTTGCTTGCTGTATTGGATTGGAATAAAAACTTCATTCCTCTTTTTAATTGTATCTTCATTTTAGTTTCTAAGTTAAATGTACATTTTCAGAACAGTTTTAAACTAAAATGGGTTGAAAAGATGCTTTGCCCTATTGCATATGTAATCATAAATGAGCTTGCATTTAAGGCAAACATCTGCAAAAAGCATGCACGTCTTTTGGTAAACCTCTATTAGGGTTGCCACCTTTTCTTGAAAAAAATACCGGCCTTCCTATATGTTTTTCCCTATTAATAACATTGGGATAAACCATCAAAAATACCAGCACGGCCAGTAAAATACTGGCCAGGTGGCAACCCAAACCTCTATCCCGCTTCCCAGGGACAAGTTTAGGGAACTAGCCCACCGATATGTCACCTTTATACATTTATACATTTAGACATTTTTGTTCTTGAAACTTCTTATCAGTCGGTGTCCCACAGAGCTCCATAGCACTTACATGTTCTGCTTTCTCTGTTTTTGTGCTCCTGGATTCTCAGTCGGTGTCCCACAGAGCTCCATAGAATTTACAGGTTCTGCTTTCTCTGTTTTTGTGCTCTTGGATTCCTGGGAGGTACCTTGAATAGCAGTGGCACATGGCCTTCAAAAAAATTATTATTCTGTCCCCAAATTTCTGTTTTAGCATGTGTAACCTTATCTTAAAGAGATACCGACACCTGAAATTAAACTCTTTTTTTTACATCTATTATAGTATTGGCTTTGAAAGCTACTTCAAACTTTGCCATAGTATTTGCATGAAGCTTTTACATTACCTGTCTGATCCCCCATGTTCCTGTATGAGGGGGCTGCCACATTTGTGCAGCAGGAGTACATTAGCATTAGAAACTGTAACTAACAGGCTGAGATGGGACAGCCAGGTTGGCAAAGTCAGAGTGTCAGAGAGTCAGACTTAGGAACTTCAACTAACAATTATATACAAAAACAAACCTCTCTGCAAAAAATTATCAACATGACCTATAGGTAACATTTAGGGGCAGATTTACTAAATTCACATGAAGGATTCGAAGTTCGATTGAATTTTCAAAATGTTTTTGAAGACCACTTTGACCAGTGAATTTTGAAAATTCAATCAAATGATTCGAATAATTCGAATAAAATTTCATTCGAATATTCGGCTGTCGAAGTACTTCCCCTTTAAATTTTTATTCGACCACCTAGTTCGCCAGATCAAAGCTACCGAATTGGGGTTCGTTATTTTTGATCTGATAAAAAATATTTGATCAACAAAAATTGATCGATTCGAACGATTTATCGATCGAATATTTACTATTTGATCGTTCGACCAATCGGATTGCGATGAAATCCTTCGAATTCGATATTCGAATTAGAAGGATTTTACTTCCCTACCTATTCACATGGTCGAATTTCGAATTTTTTTCAGTTTGAAATTCGACTAATAGTAAATCTGCCCCTAAATGTACATTCATATGTTAAAATTCATTTTTTAGTGTCGGTATCACTTTAAACTGGTACTGACACATTTCTGTCAGTCACAGGAATCATGCCAGCATCGCTTAGAATAGTGATTGCAATTCCTGTCATAGGAAAATGTCTGTATCATGTTATATATAGTTGTACATAACAGTAAAGAAAAAACAGCATTGTGGGATATCCTCTTCACATCTATAGATATGTGAGCCCTCTTGGTGGGTCTTATTGTAATTTTCCTTTGTTTTCTTTTTTTTTTTTTTTGTTTGGGTTTGTTACTTTGGGAGACCTTTATACGTTTTTTCCTCGACATCCCTCTTTCTCTCTTAACTTGTGCGCTCATGCCCATAAGCTTGTATGACACATATATTCAGTATTAATTTGGACTAGCATTGTTTATGGCTCCTAGGTGAGAAGGGGGTTCAACAGATTTTTTTTTTATGACATCATTTTATTATACTTGTTGGATAACCCACATCATGGAAAAACATGGGTAGCATCAGTCTAGATTCTGCTGACCCTTCCACTGATAAATCCCAAGGCAACATTAAGCTGCATAGGTTCTGTGGAATAGCAATGAAACCTGGGCACACCAAATATGTTTTTTATGTGGTTATGATTATAGAAGATATTTACATAAAGAAATGACGCACAAGGCAAGTTACACGAATACCGATAAACACACGAAAAGGAAAATAACTATCCTCGCCCATACTTGCAACCATGCAGTTACAACCATTAAATCCGATAACTTCTCTTTTACTTGTGCAAATTCAGTATGTCTTTCCACGTGCGATTACAGCATGATCCAATGTGCTGCGATAAAATGCCGGCGTCCAGTCGAAGAGATGGAAATAAGGTAAGAAATGGGAATGTCGCAGCAATCATCCGACACTACTGTCTGATGCAAACACTGCACATTGTGTCTGTGTCCCACAGCCATCTCATGTCGGATGAACGCTGCGACTTCATCCGACAATTCTATCTCTTTCCTTATTTCCGTTGCATCTGATTTGAGGCAGCACGTTGGATCGCGCCGAAAACGTCAGTGTAGTGCTACCCTTTCTTGCTCTCAATTCTTTCTTGAGCGCAAGCCTCTAATGAGCAGTCCTGTATATTTTGTGTTGCTTGAATGGAAAATAAATTGATTCAGCGAGTTCGATTTGTGAAAACTGGTGAATTAATACTGTCACAAGCAGTGTTGCCATAGACTTCTGAATCCGTTCTATGAAAATCAGTTTTGCTGTAGACTGGTAAATTAATATTGTTACAATCAGAGCTCTGCAGACTGGAGGATCAATACTGTCACAGTCAATGGTGGATTAATATTGTTTCTATAGACTGCTGGTCTTGAAAAACTTTTGTTCTTACCATGGGAATGGTCAGACTTGTGCTTCCCACCTTGTGCTCTGCCAGGATGAAAAATTGCTAGATGTTTTGAAGCAGGTGTCTTTTCAAATAACCCTAATTTAAGCTGTTTATTGAATATTGAAGCATGCGTAGTACCTCAGAAAGCTACGGTACGGCTTGTGTCACCCAACATTTGTTACTGTGGCTTTTCAGAGACAAGAGGAGGGGAAGAACAAATGCTGAGATTTGTCTGCCAGCGAGGTCTGTAGGAAACGTATTAAGATCCCAAAGAATCCAAAATACAGTGTGCTCTGCATAGCCATTATTAGAAGACAATTCTAAATCGTAGGCTTCTCTATAGTTGGCATTACTGTACTAATTATATTCTCTACTTTACTGTGTTTTGCATCTCATAAGGCATGTGCAATTTTCCTCCACAATCCGCTTCAGACAGAACATTTATTAAATAGATACTGCCACCGTGTGGCATCTTCAACCTGATCCTTTTAAACACAGGCTTATATTCACGGATCTCCTACTTTGTCACTGCCCTTATTTTAGGAAACAGTACAGATTTTATTGTTTGGATAGCATATTTGAAATGGTTATCAGTGAACATGATTAAAAAGAAAATTAAACTTCAGATTATTTTAGATAATAAATACATAAAATCGAAATATTTTAGATAATAAAATCGAAATATTTTAGATAAATAAAATAAAGGCTTTTTACTGCTTCCTAGAAATGTTTTTTTTTCTTAGATTTTATTTTAAAATTTAAATTTAGCGTTTCCCAATAACAGGTGAGTAAGTCAGCCCCTATACGGTTACAGTTTTCTACATTAGTTGATACATTTTTCAGCATCATCAGAACAACCAATATATTAATTGAAATTTTTATGTATCATTGTGATGTATCCGTTGGAACAGTTGACTGGCATATATTCGTTTATAGAATCTGCAACCTCAATTACTCAAGTTCTTTTTTCGAAATAATGGTCAATAATTAAAAATTTTAAAGCATTATAAAAATCATTATCTCTGGTGTGCTATCCATAAACAAGATAAGGTCTTTACAACCCTTTAAAGGGCATGTCAACCCAAAAAAATGACTTTTTGCCTAATAAAAGAAAACACAATTATAAGCAACATTCCAAAATTAATGTATTAAAAACTGTTGGTGCTTTAAAAGTTATTTGTAAATGTAATTGCTATTGAAAGCCACATATGCATAATTGCTGGTTGTTACATTTTAAACAATGTTGCAAAAGCCAGTCTCCTCCAGCAAGACAGGTCTGTTAAATGGTTGGCTTATGTTACATTGTTTCAAAAGCCAGAGCCACCAGTGCAGAGAATAGAAAGGGACAGACAAACACTGCTTTCAATAGAAATACATGTACAAATAACTTAAAAAACATAGAAAATGTGTAATGAATGTATATAGGAAAGTTGCTTAGAATCATGTTTTCTCTTAGTAGGCAAAAACATTTTTTTTGGGGTTGACATCCTTTAATATGTGTTTTTTTTATAAGGAATGTGAACTTTTGGGCAGGGCCCTCTTCACCTCTTGTATTGGTTTTTTATTTGTTTTTCATGTATGTTTCATGTTGAGACCTATTTATTGTACAAACCTGCAGAATATGTTTTATAAATGCATAATTATAACACTTTTACAATGGAAGGAGGTTTCTTTAAATGTGGCAAAGGTTAGATTTATGGTAAAATAAGTTATATTATTCTCTACTTGGGCTTGTGTGCTTGGACATGGCAGGATCCATTGCTCTCAAAAAGCAGTTCATCTTGGTGTCTAAATTTAAATGAATTAATACAGTCACTCTGCAATAAAAAAGAATATATTTTGTAATGTTTTATACAGTAGGTGGTGCTGTTGTTTCGGTTTGGTGACAAAGTTCTAAGCATTCTGCTGTCAGGCAAAAATAACTCTTTCATTCCATCATATACGTATTTTAGAATTTCCTGATTTTCGTGCTAAGTCTGCTGAAAATGAAGTAGTGCATTCTGTCTCCTTATAAATATTATATTTTGACATAGTTTATATATTAAAACATAGTGGAACTTCCTTGTAGATTTCGGAAGGCCCATTTATCAATGTTCAAATTTATCACATTATTTTCTATAGTAAAAAAATATATATATGTTTTGGTTTTTTGGCATTCGGACTTAATAACTAACACCCATAGTCTGTGGTTAGTTAGCCTTCTAATGTGTTTCTAGAGTGTGGGAAGAAGCCCGTGTATCCCAAGAAAACACCCTCTGGCATGGGAGAGCATAGAAACAAATGATTATTTTGTAGGTATTAAAATAGACTGTGCTGTAACCTCGCACCAGAAAAAAGTTTACACGATTTGGCAACTCTTAATATATCAACTATATATAAATAAACTACTGTACTGTAGTGATGTACTTGACTCCTACCCTCTACATCAGTGATCCCTAAACTAGGGATGCATTAAATCCACTATTTTGGATTTGGCCGAACCCCCGAATCCTTCCACAAAGATTCGGCCTAATACCAAACCGAATCCGAACCCTATATGCAAATTAGGGGTGGGAAGGGTAAAACATTTTTTACTTCCTTGTTTTGTGACAAAAAGTCATGCAATTTACCTCTCCATCCCTAATTTGCATATGCAAATTAGGGTTCATATCAGGTTCGGCTGGGCAGAATCCTGGCCAAATACCCAACCGAATCCTGGATTTGGTGCATCCCTACCCCAAGCAGTAGCTCGCAAGCAACAAGTTGCTCACCAACAACTTGGATGTTGCTCTCGGTGGCCTCAAAGCAGATGCTTTTGAATTCCTGGTTTTTAGGCAAGTTCTGGTTGCCTAAAAACCAGGTCTACTGCTAAACAGAGCCTCCTTTGGGCTGCCAGTCCTCAAAGGGGCTACCAAATAGCCAATCACAGTCCTTACTTGGCATTCACTGGAATTTTTTCATGTTTGTGTTGCTCCCCAACTCTTTTTGCATTTGAATGTAAATGGGTAAAAAAAGTTTGGGACCCCTGCTCTACATATAGACCCATGTCGACCTACTGTACCCTGCCGATGAGGTCACAAAAGGGGTGGGCCAACTGCAAGAGTGTGAAAAGCGTGCCGGAAGAAGGAAGCCGGCAGTGTAAGGTCCCCAACCCGCTTGTGACCTGAAGTGGCTGTGCTGAGGCCCCGAACACACCCGACCCACAGGTCACTACTGTAAAGCCATGGGGCCGCATTCAAGTTCCAACTGAATTTTAAGAGCTACATTTGCAGGTAAGGGGCATATTTATTATGCTGTGTAAAAACCAGAGGGATAATATACCACACTGAAACTGACCATACCACTTCTCACTGAATATACTCAAATTTCATGTCACTGCTGGTACAGGCAGTTTTGAGTAAACTAGAATTTTTAATATGTGTTTAGTTGCATACAGGTAGTTTGTGGCTTCCACAAGTGGAGGAACCACCCCGTCTGTGGGGATAAATGGACTAAATGTAATTCGTGGAGCCCTACACACCTTTAAACGGGAAGAAATTTCTCACTCATAGCTCAGATTACAGCAGAGAGGAGGGAGGGGGAAAAGAGAGAGGGAGAGAGGAGCAGCAAACTGAGTATGCTCAAGCCCTAGCCCTGGAGGTTTATACTGAAAACAGGAAGCCCATGTATACACAATAGAAGGAAATAAATGCTGTGTTTCTTTTGACAGCGGACTCTGGCAGCACTAGTTTAAGGATTTACTGGTGTATTTATATAGATGAAAACAGTTCTCCTATAAAATTGTTGCCAAAATTATATTTTATTTCCAAGTGCTGGGACAACATTTCTATCCTTAGAAAGTACATAAAATATTTTTCAATTAATGGTGTTACTGGCCCTTGCCCCTATGGGTAAATTTTATTTCATATTAATGCCATGATGATAAAAACCTGTTTATTTAGCTTTTGTCATTGCACATATATATATATTTTATACAGTGATGTTGGTAATGTGCTGTTTGTCCCGACTGGCTTGTGTGAAGATTCATAGTTGTATTCATTACTAAGTTACTTAAAATACAATAATGTTCATGTTTCAAGGTGACCTCAATGAAATATGAGTAGCTACCATGTGGTAGGCAGAATTTCTTGGGTAATTTTGCATTACAGCTTTACATGTAGAGCTCATGTCTTTTGATGCACTCCATGTTAATCAGTTCACAGGTCTCATAGTAAAGTGGTAAGTAAACATCACTACAAAATACTTTGATTTCCACAGTATGATCTGCTGCAAATTACGGGGTCCACTGCATACAATTTTATAATCATTTTTTTTCTGTCTGACTGTGTTTTGGAGGTGCTGTGGCCCCTCTGAAATGCTGGTTCAACACCTATGTGATTTCTTTGCCAGATAAAGAGAAGTCATGTGCTATGTTCTTATATGACTTGCTCACACATCAGGTTTCTGCTGTTCCATTGCACTTAAACACATGTATGCAAAGCCCCCTGCACCCACCAACAATAAACTGCATGGACCTCAAGTACTAATGGCTAAGCCTATAATTCAGTACCATTCCATGGCCTGCTAGAAATCACTGTAGTCAAATGTTCTTTAAAGGGGCTGTTCACCTTCAAACGAGTAATTGTTTTCAGATAGATCACAAGAATTAATGACTTTATCCAAATACTTTCTGTGACTGTTTTTCTAATATTAGTGTCATTTTTCACCTTCTAAAGCAGCTGTGGGGGGTTTCGCCGACCCTGTACCTGTTCTAAATTGATACATTTAGTTGACACATTTCTTATCTTTGTCCCTGCTGAGCAGAATCCCTGGGTTTCATTACAGGCAGCTGTTAAATTTGATATAATAGTTGCTAATACTCCAGAGATGCTGCTGAGAAATGTATCAACTAAATGTTACAAAATGTCAACAGTTTAGATCTGCGCCTGAATTACTGAGCTGCCAGACTCAAACATCAGAGACAGGGGCATTAAACTTTAAACTTAATTTTGTAAAAATGTAAAAAAAAAAAAAAAAAGGGATTGCAATTGAAAAAAGTCTTTATTTCTGGGGAACAATCTGAAAACTGAACTGAAAAAAGTGTTTGTAAGGAGATCAACCCCTTTAATAGCAATGGCCATATCTTGTTAAACCCTACACAATGACAATATTTTCCCTCAACAATGAAATATTCCACTGTAGTTAACAAATGTAAATCCACTATACATTCATTTTGAATAGATATTTAATAAAATGTAAACAAATCAGCTCAGTCACATAAACATTGGGAGTAAAACAACTATTGCCAGGCTATCTATTTTTTCTTATCTGGGAACAACCTGAGACAATTACAATAGATCTTGGTTTAGTAGCTGGTGGGGACATAGGACCAACATTAAAGTGAGTTTGGGTTATAATTGAAGAGAATGCCTATGTACTATCCTACATACTTTGGAAATCCCGTATTGAAGGTCAGTTGGGGTGATCATTTATTTGCTGCCCTAATTTATTTTATTTATTTTTTTAAAATGGCTGAAAGTCATATAAGTTTAATTCTACACATTTGTTGCACATTATACTTGGTTTTGGTGTGGGGCATGTCTTCCCTTCTAAGCAAATGGCTAATTTGGTGATTTACCTAAACCAGCATTTCTTTCTGTATCTATGGTCACGAAGGGGACATTGTGCTGTCTAAGCAGGATTCATTCAGTGTTCTCATTTGAGCAAGGGTAACTGGTTTCAGTCGAATATGTACCAAGTTGCATCCACTTGTCTGCAGTAATGTATAATGCAAAATATTATTTCTTTGTATCCTACAAAAGGGCAGAAATGTTCCTTGCGAGACCGTTTTCCTCTCCCTGTGATCTTTCTTGAATAATATAAAGTGCCCCAGTGTCATCAGAAATATATAAAATCAAAAGCTGCTTTTTCCCTGTTAAAAAAAAAAACAAAAAAAAAAAAACAATAAATTGAGAAAAATGTCTGTAATAGAGCTAATCACCACTTGTCTCCTGGCTAATGAGAGCAGTATCTGTTGTTAAGGCATTTTGTATGCAGGTGATAGGAGGAGGAGCATCACCTCACATAGGGGTTGGTATATGTGTTTCTTGGAGCGAGTGTGCCTGCTAGTAGTGCTCGTGTGCTCCTTCTTATGAGCCAGTATGTTACATTAATACTGACTTCTCCACACTGAGTTCTAGCACTCTGACGACCTTGACTGCACCCAGCCTGGAGATTTGTTCCTGCCATGGCATCTCTGCTGGCTGGTCCCTGCAACATAGGCAATCTTTTCTGCCTTGTGAGGCGGCGTTTTAAAAGAAGGCGCAAGAAGCGTTCCGAAAAGAAAGGTATGGCTTGCAGGTTCCTTTTTTAACTCTGTATTAAATGATGGTTTTCTCTTGTAGATTTTCCACCTTTGCTGTAGGTCTGACTGTAGGACTGACTTAGCTTTGACTATTCTACTTATTTGTGTGTATAAAAAAAATAACACTTAGCCGAGTGTGTGTACAACTTACTTATACATTTTGTTTTCATCTGATTCCGTAGTCCAGTATTGTATAGTTCTTGCAGTATGCCAAATGGCTCGCTGGATTCAGTTGTTAAGTGGTTAATACAATTTTTACTTTATAACATTGCAATGGATGATTTCATTTATGAACCTACTGTGGCTTTAATAATCTATAATGTAGAGTTATTTACTAGGGAAGCTGGATAATGATTCGTACATGAAGATTTGCTATACGGCTGGCAAATTTCTACATTTCCAGAAACCCTTTATGTTTATTTAGTTGCTACAAAATACATGCTGCTCCATTTTATTCTCTAAATATCCATAAACAGCGCTCTCTTGCCCCAATTCTGTAATAAATGTTAATGCTAGAGTATTTTTTTTGTTTTTTTTAAATATTGATTTTAACTGATAAAAGTTTTCCCTGATAACTGGAATACAGTGTGTGATGCTAGCTTCCATGGCAGTGGAGGGGTTAATTAATTTATTACACTAATCAGTCTTCCTTTAAGTATTTCTCCAACATAACAAGAATGGAATTATTAGTATAGCAATTCCTGTCATACTAAGATACTCCCTTGAGTGTCAGCCTTTAGCCAAATCATTCATACGCCTGCCTTTCAGCTGTGAAATGAGATTGCCGAACAATATTCTTATTTTCAGATCAGAGTTTTGCTAGAGCAGCATTTCATTCTCTGCATGTGGTACTAAATGATTCCACCTAAGTCTACCAGTTTCACTATTTGAGGCTTGAAAGTAGAGCTTTTATGTATGTTCCATGGTAAAGCTTAGTTTCATTGGAAAAATATCCGATATGTGGATCTTTGTAGTTTTTGGCTATGGATGAAGTTCCCCAGTATGTGTAATAGGAATATGTATATGTATTTGTTATAATTCTTCTAGCTCACTGACCCTGTGTAAATGTAATAGGGGGAACTTAGATTATAAACGAATAAAAAGAATTATAAAAATGTGGTGCGTAGTTCATGATTATTTATACCTTTTTCCTATAATTCTTTTTACTGCTTCTGTAGTAGTTTTGAGCAATATTCCAAATAAGCTGTTTTTTTTTTTTAGATTGCATAAGAACATGCACTTCTTATTATAGTGCACTACCATATATCTGTGGCATCACTGTACAGGCTATGAGAAAATCCAGTTTTCCCCTCTATGGAAGTGGCCATTTACGACCCTTTTTGCCTGACCATGTAATCACAGACATGCTTTTGTTATACAAGTTATTTTGCAGTTTATCACAGCATTTCTGAGCTAGTAATTACCTCTTAAAGGGGTGGTTCACCTTTATGGTAAATTTTATTATGTTCTAGAACAGTTAATTCTAAGCAACTTTTAAACTGGTTTTCTTTATTTTTATAGTTATTTGCCTTTTTGCAGCTTTCAAATGGGCGTCGCTGACTGCCTTAAAAAAAACAAAAAAACAAATGCTATGTAATGCTACAAATGTATTGTTATTGTTATTACTGATTCTTCTATTCAGTCTCTCCTGTTCATATCCAGTCTCTTATTCAAATTAATGTATGGTTGCTAGTAGGGATGCACCGAATCCAGGACTCGGTTTGTGATTCGGCCAGGATTCTGCCTTTTTCAGCAGAATTCGGATATACCTGGACCCTTCTGCCCGGCAGAACCGAATCATAATTTGCATATGCAAATCAGGTGTGGAGAGGGAAATCGCATGATTTTTTTTGTCACAAACAAGGAAGTAAAAAAAAAGCTAAATAACACAAAAACCTTCAATAACAAAAAATGAAAACCAGTTGCAAATTGTCTCAAAGGTGAACAACCCTTTAATTGCATAAAGCACACTTTTAAAACTTAATTACATCCAAAATGTTGCATCCTTGCAGCAGAATCTTGACAAACCTGCAGTCTGGGCAGATGAGATTCAGTATCAATAAATGTAAGTTTACATACTTGGAATGTAAAAATATGCTCAATGATTTCCTGAATGGAACTGCACTAGGCAAATCCATAATGGTGAAGGAACTTTGAATCCTTGTAGATACAGGTATGGAAACTGTTATCCAGAATGCTTGGGACCTGAAGTTTTCCAAATAAGATACATGAATTTCAATAAGAGAAGGCCTGTATGGAAAGCCGAGTAATAAAAAGTAGCAATAACAATTAGTAGCCTTACAGAGCATTTCGTTTGAAAGCTGGAAAGGGTTAAAATTGTAATCCTACAATCTATCAAGAAATGGTTATCTTCTAAGTATTAGTAATGTTACTGTGTTATTTTAGCATGATCAATTCACTGTTAATTCCAGAATTTCACCTGTTTAGCTGCACTTTTTATTCTGTTTATAAGCTAGCTTTAATGACAGTGGATGTTTGCATTTGGTGAAGTTGCAGATTTATTGATATTTTCATTAAGGCTACTTTTAAAATGTGTTTAAGTGATCAGCTAGTACTGTGGCATTCCAATGCTCAGAAGCGATGACACCAAGGTCAGTAAGGGCAGTGCTGAGATCAAGAGGTACTGCTCAGCCTCTATACTTTAATCATCTGCATAGCATTAGTCCTGTTGGCTGTCAACATGATTACTATTGTGCAAATGAAAAAGGAAAAGCCTGGCGATGCACAGTAGCAAGTGAACTCAACACTGGGCTTCATCTTTCTGATGTTATACTTATGTAGTCTGCTTTCATGGAGTGACTCCAGCAGTATTCTACTGATCTGTATGATAGACAAGCACTTACTTTGGAGTTATATAGTTACATCTATAGTGGATAATGTGCTTCCTATTTTAGTCTATATAGGTTTTAATGTGAGGTAGTGATGTGCTGGGTGGCCCAAAACCTGCGGCACCTTCGGGTTTATCCACAAGTCAGGTGGGATCAGACTGGCTACCACAAAAAAATCTTTGGGTTGAGTGTTCCTTCTTCTCTCTCCCACGACCTCACACTGCTCTGTAAATTTATAGACTTGTGCCTGCCCCTTTCGTGATGTCGGGGTGGGCCCAGGTCTATAAATAGAGGCGACGGAGAAGGCTGGGTTCAGGTTGGGGGGTGATGTGCTGGTCAAGGAAAACTAGGGCTGTGCAGTCGGTACATAAATCCTTAGACTGCAACTCAGTTTATGGACAACTCCAACTCCTCTGTTTTTAAAGGATAGTGTAACAAAGTAAGTAACATATAATATACTGTTGCTCTGCACTGGTAAAAGCTGTGTGTTTGCTTCAGAAAGACTACTATAATTTATATAAACAAGCCGCTATGTAGCCATGTGGCAGCCATTCAAGCTGGAAAAAAAAGAAGAAAATGCACATATTACATAGCAGATAACAGATAAAACACCATTGTATTGGGCAGGGCTTTTTTTGTTATGTGCTATGTAACCTGTGCATTTTCCTCTTTTTCCAGCTTAAATGGCTGCCCCCATGGCTAAACATAATTTGCTTCAGAAAGAATACTATATTTTATATAACACACAACTGTTCCCAGTGCATGCTAACAGTATATTATATGTGAATTACCTTAAAATGCTTTAATTTTTTGGTGTTACTTTTCCTTTAATATACTAATGTGTTTTCCATGATAATTTATTTTATCATGGCATTTTATCACTGCCGAAGCTCAGAAATATAAACCTTATCCTCTGGTAATTCTAAACCAAAATCAGAGTTAAACTGCATAAACCAAAAACAACTAGAAAACCTAAGACAGCTTCTATATTAGTTGAACCTGGCATATATCTGTAGAAAAGCTGCTAATTACAATCCAAAATTAACTAAAGTATTGTTCTTAGAAACAGAATTGCTTCTGCCATATACTCCTTTACAGAAACTCTTAAATCGGATTTGATCATTTTCAGTGCTTATATTTAGAGTTGTTAGGAGTCTGAGGCAATGCCAGATACCCAAAATTGCTTTTGGCTCCACAGCTCTGGGAAAAAACTCAACCTGCACCCAGGTTGCAACCCTAAATATCAAAACCTTAACCTGCACCCTAACGTAACCTACAAAATGTCCTACACCTGACCTGTACCCGTGTCTTCTAACTCTGTACAGTACTTATGAGCATGCCTCCTCTGGTTCCAAGACCTAACCTGCAATGGTTGGCTACATTTCAACCCAAATTTAATCCAAACCCTCCCAACCCCTGATCCACCAGCAGGTCATTGGGGGTTTCTGGTCAACTTGTACATCACTACAGGTCATGTAGCTCTGAGTTGACTTCTAATATGTTTATACATTTTAAGTTCATTATTATATACTGTTCTCTATGTTCATGTTTAGAGAGAGCCCTCTCATTTTTCTCCATATCAACATTCCTGCCCTATCCTCCTCCTGCAACTTGTTGTTCCACCTTTTCTTCTTCAGATACATCTGCTCCTCTGGTGCCTCCCAATGATCCTTTGATTAAGTTTCGTTCCACCTGCGTTTTGGCTTTTGCATGCGTCTGATGCGTCTCATAGGGCAGAATAGGCTGTGCTTTCTCCTATGCTCCCTTGTGGTGGAACCTGGGAGAATGAACAGCATGTTTAAGGGTTTAAAAAAATAAATGTATAAGAACGGCGTTTTAGGGAATTTTAGTAAAAAGAAAATCATTCACTGATAAATGTTCGGGGTTACTTGGTCTGGAATGTCGCTTTATAGAAGCATTTTTTAGAAGTCTGTAGTTAATTTAGTGAAAGCTTTTTTTAGCCTATAATTCTTGATATTTCTGCCTAAAACTTGTCCCTGAAACAAAATATTGCTCCATAGATCCTATTTGACATTGGGTTGTGAATCATTTTCTATTATGAGGCAACAGTAGCCTTGAATACAGATCTGCTTTATTCAACACTGGAAAATGAATATTGAAAAATGCATTCATTATTGGAAGACTTATCCAGGCGTGATAACTGCCATGGCTATTATTCTCATTGGCATTTTAACTTGATAGCAGCTGGCTGTAATCAGGCCTGGTACTTTGTAAGATTTCTAATTCTTTGCTGTTGCTCCAAAGTGGCTATTAACATTTCTTTTAATCTTGTTGAATTTACTGTGCTATTTCCTATAAATAATTTTAACAAATCATTCTATTTAAAGACTTTTTTGCCGTTTTAGCTTCATGTTATACCTTATCGTTTAACAAATAGGGCTTTAGTTAAACCGAAAATTAAAGCAGCTCCATTTCTGGACCTTGTATTACCAGTGCACAGATAAATCGGCCTACAAAATAAACCACTGCTAACAAAACAGTCACAACAAAGGGTGATGAGAGTTGTACACTGACCATCTAACTTCAGTCATCGTTTTCTATGTTTAACAATTTAAAGAATTAAACATTGACTTTTGTGTGATTAAAACAGTAGGCAGAAGTGTGTTCGGCAAGAACTGGGATGATAAAGGCTCACAAGTAGGGCTGAATTGTTGGTTCTTAGCCACTAATTATGCAAGTCTTGTGGTGTGCCATATATGTGACTATTTTTGTGCACCCAGGTATTTGTCCTACTATACTGAGTTTTATTTACCGTACATACAGGCAGATTCCGGCAAATCCTTCTGCCTGGCCGAACTGAATCGGAATCCTAATTTGCATATGCAAATTAGGGACAAGGAGGGAAATTGCATGACTTTTTGTCATAAAACAAGGAAGTAAAAATTTTTTTCCCCTCCCCATGCAAATGGAAATTGGGATTCGTCAGAATCTTTTGTGAAGGATTTGGGGGTTTGAGTTTTTAAATTAACATGGACATAAATAGACAGGAGACTTTTATTCTGTAAAACAAAATCTTAATGTATAATTCCATACTGAAATAATAATTTTTTTCTGTTTGATTTCAGGAATTCTCATCAAGTCTATGGCAGAAGGTATGACCTGAATAGATTACTTTGAAAACTCATTTGATAACCTACCATTGTAATTCAGCTTCTGCTGATCTGTCAAAAGAAAACTGGAATGAACCATCTTTCTGGTAACAATTATATATAACCTCTTTTAAATGATATGATGTAATATTTCTTATGGTGTATTATAATTTTATGTGAAAGAGGATTCCCAGATATGGTGTTCTTTTCTTGATTCGCATATTGCAATGCAGCTATAAAAGGATACGTACATTTGTCCATGTTTGTTTTTTGCTAAAACATAACAAAAGAAAACTCTCAAAGCACATTTGAGATCTACAGGAATTCATTTTTCAAGTTTGCAAGATACTTGCAAACCAGAGGTTGAGGTTAAGTAATTTGTCTTTATTACTTAAAATGTCTACTTTCAGAGATACATACCATAGAAATTGATCATCTATCTCTTGTCTGTGATCCGAGATTGTGGGACAGGCTCTGTGTAAAAAATACAGGTCGCCATATAAGGAAGTTGACGATTTAATCTGCACGGAGCTCTCTCTCTCTCCTGCTTCATTTGCAAATGTTTGATCCGATTGGCTGAATCTTGGCAGCCATGGAATTAAAGATCTGCAAATGAAGCAGGAGAGAGAGAGAGAGCTCCGTGCAGATTCAATTGTCAACTTCCTTGTATGGCAACCTGTATGTTTCACATAGTGTTGGCGAACCCAAAACACAGATGAGAACGGAGAGAGTTTTTGCAGAGGTGATCCATGGCTTCTATGGTATATATATATTCTATGGTATTTATCTCTTAAAGCACACATTTTAGGTAATAAAGATAAATTACAAAACTTTTTTTTATGGCATGGGCTTTTAAACTAGCTTTATTGTCCCAAAGGTGAACAACCCCTTTAATGTAGGTGCGATGTTGCACTTAGAACATGAAGTTAGAGAGCAGAGAAAAATCTTCTGATCTTTCTCTGGTCGGAGCAGTCACACAACACATTCCTTTTCTCACAAATTAGTTATTTTAACTCCTCTAGGACTTGCCAAATGAGCCTGCCCTGAACGCTAACATCCCATAAGAAAAAACTGACTGCTGAAAGCTGTCAAATCAGTGTTCACAGGCTGGTACTGTTAGAAGCCGAAAAAAGCTTTCAAGAATGAGCTAAAACGCCAAATAATCAAGGCAACTTTCAGGAAAATGCTAAAAGATTAACTTCTGGGAATCCATAAGGATTGGCCAGTTTGAATTAAGGTTGTAAATAAATCTTACCTTAAATACGTATTTGTTTTTGATCATGTAATTCCAAACCCTGCTATTGATAAGTTAAAGCCCAACCACTATAAAAGTAACCTAAACACTGGCAGGTGTGCGTGGGGTATTCCCATTGCAATTTGTTGATTTGTGGGAAAGGTATTCTCAGTGTTTTGGTCATAGTTGCCAAACTTAAATATATTAACCCTAATATGTTAGATATTGAGCTGTAATTTTTTAACAAGTCTACACAGTGATTAATGTCCCTACAGTAAACTTTTAATTGCTACCGTATATTTGCTGTACCCTCCATTACCTCAGATTAATTTGGCCATTTGCTTTAGCTGAAAGTGACAGTAAATGAAAAATGAGAGTAAGAATATTCTATTTCTCGATAAAATCAGGTAAGCATTATATACTGCTTTATCTCCTGGCCCAGACACACAACTTGGAGGTGCCTGTGTAAAGGTGTGGACTATTTCACTTATTACCATTGCTGTGCAAATAGCTGTTTCAGTGTTCTTAAATAAAACTGGGAATGAAGTTTTGTGGAATTTATTGCCCCAAATAATTTGGAATTTAATTTGAGGATATATTATACAGTAGACAATTTTGAGAATATATACTTACCCTGAAACAAAATTTCATCTCTTTGCTTGCACAAATATTCCATTGGCTTTCCATGCCTGACTATTTCCTATGATCCTGACTTGCTCAAATCCATTAAATATGCATTTTTCATATAATTGATGGTAACAATGTAGTATATTCTATAACTTACTCGCCCATCGCTTTTCAAGAGGTCACAGCTAATAATGCGAAGAAGAAAGTTCTCAACACATTGGATCATGGGTCAAAGGTAAAGGTGTCAGTATGGCAACTTTGGCAGTTTACATCAGCAGAACCGATCTGATGCTTGTGATTTATTTTGGTTGGGGTTTATGAAGCTTGGTTGCATACAGTCATCACTATAAACTAATTTAATTGTGTTGAGGTGATGAATTCATTTTTTTTCTATCTTCAGAATTTTTATTTTTCCAACAAATTCACATTACAGGAAAGTGTGATCACTGGACATTAACCAGCCCGCAGCAGTAATATGTTCAAATATAGTATGTATTCCTGAGTCTAGTGAAAGTGTATATTAATTAAGGTCAACAAGCAGTTACCAACAATCATACAAAAACAAGTATAAAAGTACAAAGATTTCTGGATGCCGTCAAAATAAGACCTATTGTCTTTTTACATTTGGCGAGAGAAAGGGGGGGAAAAAAAGGAAAAGAAACAAAAGCAGGGAGTGTGTACAAAGATAGAGGCCCCAATATGGAAAGATCATTTGTGGGCTGCAAAAGGTGTGGTGCTTGTTTCATGGCCATGTAAAACACAAAAGTGTAACTGCTTCTGTGACCCCCAGACCCAAGAATCCAAAGGAGACTCCACCTTACATATTAAATTTGACACAGGTCATTGTTGTGTTTCTTACCTTTCTTAAGAACTAAAGCTTAAAGGGATACTGTCATGGGAAAAAATATTTTTTCCAAAATGCATCGGTTAATAGTGCTGATCCAGCAGAATTCTCCATTGAAATCCATTTCTCAAAAGAGCAAACAGATTGTTTTATATGTCATTTTGTACCAGCCCAAGGCAACCACAGCCCTTAAGCAGGGAAGATCTGTGTCTCCAAAGATGCCCCAGTAGCTCCCCATCTTCTTTTCTGCAGTCACTGCACATGCTCTGTGCTGCTGTCACTTACTGAGCTTAGGGACTGACTCAAAATA
>CM044447.1:85163520-85197863 GCA_024363595.1 Xenopus borealis | reverse complement strand
TTAGAGCTAACTCAAATAACTGATTCCAGTACAAACAAAATCTAACAAAATAACTGCCTTCTGCATTTATAGAGACAGCATTTCTGGTAATTTTAAAAGAGTGAGCTCTAATACGTCTTATATGCAAAAGGAGCCCCGTATAAGATACATTGGATCTAACTGTCAACTCCTGCATGGGAGAGCAGAGAGTAACCTGATTCGAGAAATGATTCAACATTTTTAATTGATTATATTTACAAAATGTCTTATTTAAGTATAATATAACATTTTAAATTTTGCAATAATTCCCCTTTAATAAACTTGTTTCACGTATGAGTTATGATTGATAACCCTGCAGTGAGTACCAACACAAACTTGAGTTGTCGTTATACTTTAGTTGGATCTTGTGAATTGGACTGGACACCAGAACATTTTTTTTGGCAATCCACCACTCAACCTCCATATTTAAATGCTCAACAATGTATTAGATCTATTGCTCGACATGCAACTACTGTACCAGACTGTTTAATTGAAGAAATCACACAAAGTATGTAATTAAAAGTAATATTAGTTTAATTATAAGTAAGTCGAGCACTTGGACAACACATTTTCAAACATAAAAATGCAAAGAACCATTGTTGTATGCATTCAGATATATACAAATCTTATGAAACTTTATGCTAATTTACTGTAAAACTTGCAGGTTGTTCTTCTATGTCAGGGGTGTCCAAACTTGGCCCTCCAGATGTTAAGGAACTACAAGTCCCACAATGCAATGAAGGAGTCTGACAGCCACAGTCAGGCAAATGCATTGTGGGACTTGTAGTTCCTTAACAGCTGGAGGGCCAAGTTTGGACACCCCTGTTCTATGTAATGGTATGAAGCAACTTCCTTACAATATTTATAAACTTCAATACTAATATTTTCTAGGTTCATGTATTTGAGCAAAGCTGAGCATACTATATAGAGTAAAAGTAAGCTGCTAAAGCAATTTTTTATTATTAATTATCAATAATCAAGCTCTGAACTTGTTTTGCATCATCCTATTTTTTCAAAGAGTTCACCTAGATCTGTAGTGTTTTAGAGAAATAAGGTGGCCGTACAATTACAAATGATCGTTCTCACTACAAACATTGAGCTGAATCATTGGAAATGAAGGTAGAAACAGTAGAATTCTACCACTATCATTAACCACTTGACGATGGACAAGCTCCTTCAAAGGTACCCAAAAACATTTCTGTCCTGGCCGATGGTCAAGACGGCCAATATACGTTGCTTTGTCTCCCACCACTATACGTTCAATGAATATTGTTCAAAACCTTTGTTTTTACGTGATAAAATATGTTCTTGTATGGCCTCCTATACACATCTTTGTGATTTGTTTACCTTGTAAAATCTTTCACCATACATTAAGTAAGGATTTCTTTTGCTATCGCACCTTAAATGTTACTTACATTTGTTATTTATAACCTTATTCTGTTGTAAGTGTAATGTTCTCCCAGTGGGACTTTTTGTAGATATATACATGCTGTATTCTCTGAGATTTTATTACCCCTTTGACCTTGCAACTAAATTCTATTAATTTGTTAATCTCTTCAGAACCTTTTTAGCTGGGTGCATCTCCAAGCATTTTCTGAAAGCTACCCAGCTCTACATCTGCCTCGGAGCCTTCAGGAGTCAACATAGCATTATAATTATTGGGAAAAGAAATAGAGTTCTTATTCTAGTTTTTATTCTGCCTTTTTAATTTAACCAGTGTCAATATAATCTCTTAAATGTCTTCTGCAGTAACCATTAGTGATTATTGGCCTTTCTTTGGTCTGTTGAGCGCCAAAAGGAGTAACCTATCAAGCTTTTGCTGGAGGATGTTATAAATGAAAATTTAGCAATTATTCCATCAACTTTGTTGGCTGAGTAAAGTGCTGTGTGCTTGCTTAGTTTATCTAATATTCCTGAGAAATATCAAGTAATATCAAGGCCCACTTCATCTGTCTTTAAATAGTCACATTTGGGTTTTGTGTGGTAAGATTTTCATATATACATTTTTCTGCAGTGAGAGAGAGAAAGATACATTTGAAGAAAAACAATGTCTCTTTCTTGGTTATAAATAATACTGGTAACTATAAATCATTGTCTATACAAAATGATTACGTTTGACGATCATGGTTCATTATTACTGACCTCCTAAACTGCCACGTTTTTAATAGGAATACATTTTAAAAAAAAACCTCTGCTACTAGTATGTAGTAAACCTTAACATAATGTTGTAACATATGGGATGTGTTTCAGTTATTGAAATTTAAAGCCCATAACATCATTATGAACTTTAGAAATACACTGACACCATTCTGTGACCACACAACACTGAACCAGTGACAAAAGTAGATCAAGGAATCTATAAATTTTGCATTTACAAGATCCTGCGACGAAGGCGTTGTAAGTTACTCTTTCTGGGCACCACAGGTTCAAGCAGCGCTGATGTTAAGGAAAATCGTAACCTGGATGGAGCTTCAGCAAAACACAGAAGTGGCCATGCGACGGGAGAAGGGGCTCAGCTTTCCAATGGAAGTGAGGGAGGTAACAGCAGGAAACGGCCTTTAGAAGAAGGCAACAATGGCCATTCCAAGTTCCGCCCTAAGAAGAGGAAGAAAATCCCAGGCCCTGTGTTGCCAAAGAATGCTCTTATGCAACTGAATGAAATAAAGCCTGGCTTACAGTACAAGCTTATATCTCAGAGTGGACCTGTTCATGCACCAGTCTTTATTATGACTGTTGAAGTAAATGGACAAGTTTTTGAAGGTTCCGGTCCTACTAAGAAGAAGGCTAAGCTTAATGCTGCTGAGAAGGCTTTAAGGTCATTTGTGCAATTCCCAAACGCATCAGAAGCTCATCTAGCAATGGGCAGAACCCTCTCTGTTAATACTGATTTTACCTCTGACCAAGCAGACTTTCCAGACACTCTGTTTAATGGATTTGAGAAACCAGAACAATCTGAGCATGTTTTTTTCTTGGGATCTAATGGCAGTGAATCCTTTAATTCAGCAAGTGACTATAGCTTATCGATGATTGGAAGCAGTAATTTCATTCAGTCTCCCCTTCCAACACCATCTTTGTTCCCACCAGCCAGTGGAAAAAATCCTGTGATGATTTTAAATGAGCTTCGGCCTGGACTTAAATACGACTTTGTCTCTGAGAGTGGTGAAAGCCATGCCAAGAACTTTGTAATGTCTGTAACTGTAGACAATGAAACATTTGAAGGATCTGGAAGGAACAAGAAACTTGCAAAGGCGAGGGCAGCACAATCTGCTCTTGCATCACTTTTTAATATGCACTTGGATCAGACACCTTCCAGACAGCCTATTCCAAGTGAAGGCCTACAATTACATTTACCCCAGGTATGAACTGTATTTATTTATAACTCCACCTTTATTTCTATTTTCTTGGCTTTTCATTGCACTTGCATGCCACCACAGTAATGATATGTATATATCACAGCACAGAGACCCGAGGCTGTCTCCATGAATACTGTGCAACCTGTATTAAGCAATGCTGTATTTCTAAAGGGCTGGTAGGAGGTACCTAGGCGTATATTCAGCTATCGACCTCATCTTCTCGATAAACTAGGGAAATATCTATATCATAGCCCTTCTTTTCAATAAGCCCCATATTTTGGTCATTTAGCTCTCTGGTGGGTCAGCATAAAGCAGGCCACTGCTGCTGCACCAATGGTTAATATAAATGTACTTTCAAAAGTAGACTAGGAATTAAGACAAGGGAGAAACTTGAACCAGATGGTTGTTTCCTATTAATGTGTGACAATACAAGTACAAAGTTGGATGCTTTAAAACGGTCCTAATTTCTTCTGAATGTAGGTTCTGGCTGATGCGGTAGCACGCTTGGTTGTAGACAAATTCAGTGACTTGACTGATAATTTTACATCACCGCATGCACGTCGTAAAGTTCTTGCTGGAGTTGTCATGACAACAGGTAACTTACCATGTTTAAAAAAAAAAGTGCTTGCCATGGAGCTTTATATAAATACATCTTCTATTCTGGTTTGTTAATAGGATGATATCATTGAAATTAACTAACACAGTAGTTTGTGTTTTTGTTTTTTTCCTCTGTAGGAACAGATGTGAAAGATGCCCAAGTCATATGTGTTTCCACTGGAACTAAGTGTATCAATGGGGAGTACATGAGTGATCGAGGCCTTGCTTTAAACGATTGCCATGCTGAAATTATATCTCGCAGGTCTCTAGTCAGATTTCTCTACACACAGCTCGAGCTGCTTTTAAGGTATGCAAAAAAAATGTTTATTTTAAATAGTTGTTTAGTCTTGAGAAAAATTTTTTTTTTTTTGCTTTTTATGCAGTATCTTATATATAAGTAAATGCAACAGCTTGGTCTTTCTCTTCTACATTTTGCCTTTTTCATGTTAAATACAACCTTAACAAAATCCCCACTAGATATATTGTAATCTAAATAGAGGGCATTCATAGGACTGCAGCCAAGGCTGTGTTCATCAATATTCCAGTGGTAGTACAGGCATAGGATCCCTTATCTGGAAACCCATTATCCAAAAAGCTCTGAGTTTTGAGAAGGTAACCTCCCATAGAATCAATTTTAAGATAATAATGCTAATGATTTTCCAATGTAATAATAAAAACCGTACCAAGTACTTGATCCTAACAAAGCTGCATTAATCTGTACTGGTCTTAACACAAGCCTGTTTATGTAATGTTTAAATGAGTTTTTAACAGACTTAAGGTATGGTAATCCAAATTCTGGAAATATCCCTTATTGGGAAAACTTCAAGCCCAAAGCATTATGAACAATAGTTCCCATACCTGTAATGCCTTTTTCAAGGGTTTTGTTCAATTTTTTTTTCTGCTGTTAATTTTACTTTATGCTCCACATACTGGCAAAATCTATTAATACTTTTTTTATTTAATAACTATTGATAAGTGACTGTATACACCAAAGACACAGTTCAGAAATTAAACTTTTGTGCTTAATAAATCATTGTTTTCCAGCACTAAGGAAGATCAGCAAAAGTCTATATTTATGAAGTCGGAACGGGGAGGATATAAGCTTAAGGATAATGTTCAGTTTCATTTGTACATTAGTACATCACCCTGTGGAGATGCTCGCATTTTCTCGCCGCATGAAGTTGGACAGGAAGGTACTAGTAAGATATTTGTTTCTTCCCACAAAACTGATGTATTTTTATATACAAACCTACAACAATACAATATACAGGCAGCATAATAACATTTCTTGCTTATATACCTTTGTTGTCAAAGATGGCAGAAATGCTGCATATTATATTTCATTGCTCAGAACCAGTTAAAAGCAACGACATCCTCGGAGGATTTGTTACTCCAAATATGCCCTAAGTAGCTCCCCATCTTCTTTTCTGCTGATACAGTGTGTGTGTGTGTGTGTGTATATATGTATGTGTGTGTGTATATATGTGTATATGTATGTGTATATATATATATATATATATATATATATATATATATATAATATGTGTGTGTTTCCCAACCTGCGGATGACTGCACAAAAGGGGTGGGGCGAGCAGGCATATGGCTATAAAGCTGAAAGTTGGAAGCCAGCATTTGAAGGTGGAGAGCAGTGCGTGGTTGACCCGAACCCGCCTGACCAGAGGGTAAACCCACGGGTATGAGGTCGGCCCGCACATCACTAATATCACACTATATATATATATACACGACAAAGAAGATCCGCACTCTCAGGGCTTAAATATAGTCAAAACATGACGTTTCGCCCTCCTCCGAGGCCTTATATATATATTATATATATATATATATATATATATATAATATAATATAATGGTTCAATACAAGGTTGTTGAGTCATTCTCATTGCATGACATCATAGGAACCACTGCAGTTAGTGTCATTGATAACCAGTCCTGTAGTATCAACTGACAGACCAGCCTCCTTTCTGGTTGCTGCTTTGCAACGAGCATCCAAGAGAGCTCTTGTCACAATTTTGAAGACCTGGAACTTTACTGTTGTAGAGATGCTGAACCTTAAGCTATTACAATAAGTTTAGTATATAAAATATGGCATTTATTGCCATATCTGTTGCTTAGGGTTTCGTTATCCTTTAATTGTATATATATTATTTATATACAGTTGAGTCCGAAAAAAGTAAATACTACTGCAAATGTTGATGCAGCGTTTATTTCACAAATTTTAAAACGTTCATTTGTGGCATGTGCAAAAGTTTGGACACCACTTGTCTTTGCAAGGTCCTTGACTGTAGTATCCATTATACCTTAACAGCCATTAGGAGTTGACGTTTACAAAGCTTAATAAAATCCTATAGGCTGTGAGTTAACAGTCATGAGCTCATCTAAACAATTGAGTGAGGATCTGTAATGTCTTCAAGGAATGGCTGTTAAGGGGAACTATGGAAGGGAAGACAAGATCTAGAAGACCAAAAATAATTTCATAGAGAAATAAGTAGGGATGCACCAAATCCACTATTTTGGATTCGGCCAAATACCGAACCAAATCCGAACCCTAATTTGCATATGCAAATTAGCAAGGGGAAGTTTAAAAGCGTGCCGCGCACTAAAAAATATTTTACTTCCTTGTTTTGTGACGAAAAGTCACATGATTTTTTGGATTCGGATTCGAATCCTGCTGAAAATGGCCGAATACCGAACCGAATCCTGGATTAGGTGCATCCCTAGAAATATGTCATTTGGCAAGAGGTGCGTTCTAAGTTTGCTCTCAGCTGAAATATATTTTGTATACACTGCAATTACTAAAATTATGAATTAAGCACAAGGAGGTTTCAAGTTTTCATGTAAGAAAAAAAAGAAGCTAAATCTGTCGGTTCTTATTAATCTTTTTAGACCAAGGTGATCGGCATCCTAACCGAAAGGCAAGAGGGCAGCTTCGTACCAAAATAGAGTCTGGAGAAGGGACCATACCAGTTCGATCAAGCAGTACCATTCAAACATGGGATGGTGTTCTGCAAGGAGAGAGGTTGCTTACAATGTCCTGCAGCGACAAGTTAGCAAGGTAAGCATTTAAATGTCATTTTACAAGGACATAGGAATAACGGATTGCACACGTTATTACCTTTCTATGACCGTTATTCTTTGCCATTCTGTATTTTTGAGTTACTATATATCTATATAGAGTTCTGTTGACAACTGGTGTATATTTCTTCCTACTGTGCAGAGGATTTCTTATGCTGCAAAAAAAGTTACTGTTCAATATTGCTATTTAAAGTACACCTGTGGTAATGTGGGATTATTGTACATCTATTCTTTATTAACTAAGTGCATATTTCTAAAGGATTTGTTTATCCCACTTTTAAATCCAGGTGGAATGTTGTAGGCATCCAGGGATCCCTGCTCAGCCTGTTCGTTGAACCAATTTACCTGTCAAGTATTATCTTGGGTAGCCTATATCATGGTGAACACCTATCAAGGGCTGTCTACCAGCGAATATCGGATATAGAAGATTTACCCATACTTTATGTACTCAATAAACCCTTATTAAGTGGTAAGTTGTTTGTTGAACGTGTAGTTATTGCAACTTCACTTTTGTTTTAAGCAGAAAGGTGCAAATTGAATTGCAAAAAATCTTGCATTGTATATATTAAAAAAATACATAAATACCATTTATTAAAAGCTAGGCAAGCCCTGAAATGTCATCACTGAGGTCAGCGGGAGGCTTTAGTGATTGGTACAAGGAAACATTATCACAGTGTTGGTAGTAAACATCTGACATTGTGTAGTGTCAGCTATAGTCTATGTACACACTCATCACAGCATTTTTCCAGTGCATTGTAACATTTTGTTGTACTGAGTTCAGTATCTGTTGCACTGATCAGTGTTTTAGGATGCTGCAAAGGCAATTAAAAATGTCAAAAAACTTAAGCTTAAAGGAATTGTTCAGTAGAAAAGTAAAAACTGTGCAAAATAAAAAATATTTTCAATATAGTTAGGCAAAAATGTAATGTATAAAGGATGGAGTGACTGTAAGTCTAACCTAACAGAACATTAATTCTTGCTTTTCAGCTCTCTTGGTTTACACTGACTGGTTTCCCTGATTACCAGGCAGTAACCAATCAGTGACTTGAGGGAGGGCCACATTGGTCATAACTGTTGCTTTTGAATCTGAGCTGAATGCTGAGGATCAATTGCAAACTCACTGAACAGTTATGTCCCATGTGGCCCCCCTTCAAGTCACTGATTAATTCAGATTTAGAGAGCTGAAAAGCAAGAAGTTGGCTATTATATTAGACATCCAGTCACTCCAGCCTTTATAGTTTGCATTTTTCCCTGACTAACTATATTAGAAACATTTTTTATTTTGCACAGCCTATTTACCCAGTTTTTAATTTTACCCTGAACTGTTCCTTTAAATCAGACTATGCCCAATATAATTATAATGGTCAATATGCTGTACTTTGCTAATAATGCAGAGCTCAACTGGGAGAACAGTTAATTTACTTAGAAGCAATAACTGTAATGCTATTTGGTTCTGCTAAATACCAGCTATTTTGTATTTGTCCAAATCCTTTGTGGAGGATTCTGTATTTGGTCAAACCCCAAATTTATGGATTTGGTGCATCTCTACTAATCTGTTATGATGCATACAGTAGAATGCTCTTGCTTTTTCATGCAAGGCACTGCTAAACTAATTATCATTCATTGATAAGGTTGCAATATCTTCTCATTAGTCAGTTAGTATACCTATGGGCATGCAGGTATATGGTTTGTGTTTGAAAGAGTGGAGATGTGTATGTATGCTGGGTTTTTAATTTGGAGGGGTTGAACTTGATGGACTCGGTCTTTTTTCAACCCAATTTAACTATGTAAATATGTAACTATGTAACATTACTGATCTGCAGGTCAAGTTTTTCTTGACCCGGACCTGCACCCGACACACCCCTTGTATTTATAGACCCACCTAGTCTATAAAACAGGCAATTAGGCCGACCTACACTTCACTACTTGTTGTCAAAACCAGGAACTTTCAAAATACACATGCTACAATGGATTATAACATGTAAAACAATGCTTTTATAACTGACTTAATCTTTTAGGAATAAGCAATGCTGAAGCACGACAGCCTGGAAAAGCCCCCAGCTTCAGTGTGAACTGGACAGTTGGAGACTCAGGCCTTGAAGTTATTAATGCGACTACAGGCAAAGATGAAATGGGGCGTGCATCACGCTTATGCAAGCATGCTCTGTACAGCCGATGGATGAGGATTCATGCAAAGGTAACTTTTCATAAGGTTGTGTTTTTAGCACTGGCTTTAGTTTTTGTCTTCTTTAGAAAAAGTATAGGGGCTCATTTATGAAATATCCAACTAGCGAATCCTGAAATATTCCCAGCATTTTGACATTTCCCCATTTTAAAACTCATGTTTAATGAATTTACACCCCCCCCCCCACACACAAATATTTGAAATGTGAAAGATAGTAAACATTCCTTATGCACACACATATACAGGCTACCTGAAAGTACCATGTAAACAACTTGATCGCACAGAATGCAAAATTTTGCGTTTTGGTACCTCCCAAGTGGAAGTAATGTTTCTGGGTGCAAGCAGCAGAGGAGAAAATTCTAGGCATGTGTTTCTCTGCAGGCTGAGATCCATATGGTGAGGCCCTTGCCTTACAGTACCAATAAGAATGTTGTGTGCCTCTTCATGGTCACTTCTAGCCTAATTATCTGCTCTGTAACTTGCAAGTTTAAGGCTGATCACACTGGGGGTACAGTATTGTGTGTGTCTCCAAAAATGCATGCTGAGCACATAAAACACATACATTGCTACATGTGAGTTCAGTATGAATCTTTCTCTATGCATTTGGCTATTGCAGTATGAGCAAAAGTGCAGCATGTTAGGATTAAAACAACACAATGAAACACCACTACAATAAATAATAAGGAAATCTTGACTGAATTTTATCATTTGTATTTACTTTTGTCCAACAGCTGTCTTCCAGCGTGAGGTGTAAATTTGGGAAACCTAACATATACCATGATACCAAACAGTCTGCGGCCGAATACCAGTCTGCGAAAGAATGTGTCTTCAAAGTCTTTCAGAAGACAGGACTGGGAGCCTGGGTTAAAAAACCCATCGAACAGGACCAGTTTTCTCTAAATGTTTAATTCAATGGACACAGAACAATGTTGGATTTTTTTTTTTTGTAGTCTTTAAATTGGCAGAGGTTAACAATACCAGTTCTAAAATAAGCTTTTGTTGTTTTTGTCTCTAACGTGCCAATCATCTTCCATAACTTTTGGACTTGCCACCCACTATATCCACTTTTTGAGAACAACATTGAACAAGCAACACGTTTCCAGGAGCTGGAAAAAGTTTTAATTTTTTTTTTTTTTTTTAAATCATTCAAGGCAGTTTTCGAGGCTCTGGTCTGCCACCTATGCTCGATCTCTTGCTGCTGTCAATTTCACACGCATTACGATAGGGGCTTTATCATTTGGCAGCTGAATTAAATTTTGTGAGATGTGATCCAATAACATACACACACACATATATATATAAATATATATATATAGTTTTTTATTATTTTATTTTTTTAATATTGAAGACCTAATGGAAGCATTGTTGCTAGTGGGTACACTGTGTTTTTAAATGGAATTCTTTGATCAAAGTTATTTTTTTGTTGAAAACTAATCCACTGTTCACACTAATGTAGCTAGCAAGATATATTTAGGGTAATTGAACTTGGCATACCTTGCTATACATAGTTTTGCTTGAAGAGGTAGGCTAGCAAACCCGCCCCTGCTCTTACAGAAGGGTCTAAACCAGCTGCTAAGCATTAGTGTCCTCAATGTGTATTTATTTATGTGTGACTACCTTTTAATATGCAGCTTTTATTCGCAATTTCTCATTTAGGTGTTTGTTCTTTTTAGCGTTGCAAACTGGAACAAAAGTGCATTTGTATTTTTTCTGAACTCAGATCTAGGTATAGCTATAAAACAGATCTATTTAGAAGTATATTGTTTGCCGAATGCACTCTGTTTAGAGCGAGAATGATTTTTACAGTGTTCAATAATGCTGTGAATAACTAGTTCCTTAGTAAATAACTTGTTCCATAGGGGGGAAAATGTGTGCAAATTCTCTACAAGTCGTATCAGAGGAAAAAGAAAATCTGATTGGGCTTGGAAAGAAAAGGTTGTCACTGTATGTGTCTTGCATACAATAGTGTCCTTATAATAGGATCTTTTATTCAACTGTAGTGTGTGTTACAAGCATTCCGTTTAAATGTTAGATCTTATTAGCATGTCTTTACCAAATAAAAGAAAAATATGTAAGTCTTACAACTCCATTAGACCAGATATATTAGTCATTTGAGAGAGGAAAGGATAGTGTCTATAAATGTTTGCTCAAAATCTAGTAATTCTGCAATCAGGCCAGTTTTTGTGCATACCAGTAGATATTTTCCTATAAGTCAAAAAGACTGGACACAGAACATTTCCAATTTATTCAGAAGTATTACTATGAATCCATCAAATTGTATTATACAGAGAGAACTATATATATATATATATATATATTAGTCCCGGTAACTCACTCATCAGCAACACGTGTAGAGGTGTGTATTAAGGTAATTCCTACCGTCTGTGTGCCCATGTGCTTTGTTTCAAATACTTCCAGAATAAACAATGTAAGGGTTGTATTCAGATTGGCAAGGATTTAAGTGTGAATATATATTTTATAACATGTTTGTTCTGCACTCTTCCATTTCCCATTCTTTATACTTTTGTTTTATTTTAAGCTGTAGAAAACTTTTGAGAATATGGCCGCATTTTTATAGTTTACAAAGTGTAATCTGGTTGTTGTTTCTGTATGTCTGAAACAACAATTTAGTGTCTGATAATGTAAAAATGTGATATTTAAAGTGAAAAACAAATGTAATAAAACTCATGTTTGTTTTACTAAAATATTCAGCTGGAAATAATGAACAAACAAATCTGTGCTGACATCTTGTTATTATTGCAGAGCTGAATTCCAGATCCAGTGCCAATGAACTATTATATGAGTGCTTATTAGAGGTTGGTGGAATTCAGTGATTGCCTATTTTATTGCTTACAAGACCCCTTGGTGACTTATAATATGCTTTAGGGAGTACAAGGCTATAAATGACCAATGACCCTACCATACCTGTCTGTACCACTAAATTAATGAACAAACATTTATTTGTTCTCTATAGTTTTCAAGTTGGGCACTCTAATTGCTTGCTTGTTTTCAAGCTTGTAAAATACACATTTTATCCTGAATCCTTGGGACCTGACAATTCCGGATAAGGGGCGTTTTCTATCATTTGGATGTCTATATCTTAATGGGGGAATGTAATTAAAGTCGCAAAGAGAAAAACAATTTGCACCAATCAGAAAAATAAACAACTTCTCGCAATGTAATATTGTTCCTTAAAGTGTTATTGCATTGCAAATATTAATTGTGCACTATTAAGAAGTACTTGAAGGTGGTAATCCTTTGAAGCAAACATAACCTTTTCAGTAAGAAGTTTTATTACATTTACTGCGCATTGGCACAAACTATGAAATTCACAACTGGTCTTCCATTGTCGGAAGTGTTCGCTAAACAGTTTACCGGTTCACGAACACTATATTAAATTCACGCAAGGCAAAACTTTTCACATTTTCCGACTTTTATTACATTCCCCGGTAAGTCTGCTAAACAATAATTCAAATATTAAAGGAAGTGTTCAGTATAAAAAGTGGGTAAATAGGTAGGCTGTGCAAAATAAAAAAATGTTTTCCATACAGTTAGTTAGGCACAAATGTAATGTATAAAGGCTGGAGTGACTGTAAGTCTAACAGAACAAACCAGTGAATTGAGGGAGGGCCACATTGGGCATAACTGTTGCTTTTGAATCTGAGATGAATGCTGAGGATCAATTGCAAACTTACTGAACAGTTATGTACCATGTGCCCCCCCCCCTTCAAATCGCTGTAAAGATTGTATTCAGATTGGCAAGGATTTAAGATGAGAGTTTTAATTCTCCCATAAGGCATCATGGGCAGAGACATACAAATCACTCCTTTATGTCCCTTTGGCCAACTATGCATCCAGAACCGCTGGTTTATAGCACAGATACAGCCTAATGGTTCAGAGCCATATATCCAAACTTGCAGACAGCCTGTTTCAATCTTGTTAGTTCTCATCAGTACAAGATATTGGAGCATGGCATGGAAGTAGGACTTGGAGAACAGCAAAAAGGAAATCGAACCTGGTTAGGGTGAGAAGTACTGAAAGGAGCCAAAAAGCCCTTCACAAGCAATAACATGCAAATGTTTGGTTTTCCTTTTTGCTGCTCTCCAAGTCCTACCCCTTAGAAGCCATGTTCCAATATCTTGCACTGATGAGATCTTGTGGCTTGTCTCAGTAACAGGGCAAATAACAGCAGCCGAGACAAGCCCCTGTAGCACCTGAATCTTGGTCCATCCCTGCCAAGTGGATAAAATACTGTTATAAATGTAAGGTAATATACTTGGGTTCCTGTGGTCTGCCATTATAATTGCTTTCAACCCACCTTTTGTCTATCCTCTTTTGAGGATGAAGGTGAGAGAAGTGAAAAGTACTGGAGGAATCCTATAAAGGGGTGGTTCACCTTTAAGTTAACTATTATTATATTATAGAATGGCTAATTCTAAGCAACTTTTCAATTGGCCTTCATTTTTTATATGCAAACAAGAAAAGACCGCTCAGAGCTCACCACTGTTGTCTGCTCCACAACTCCCTGTCGGGTGCTCAATCAGCAGCGTCCCCCTGCTATAGTTCACCAAACCTCCAAGGAAAGACGGCACTCCGATAAGGGAGGCAGGTTTTATTTCTGTTTAGGGATGCTAGGCCCTACGCGTTTCGGGAATCAATCCCTTAATCATAGGCATAGGCTTCATTTTTTATAGTTATAATTATTTGCCTCTTCTTCTGACTTCCAGCTTTCAAATGGGGGTAATTGACCCCATATAAAAACAAATGCTCTTTAAGGCTACAAATGTATTGTCATTGTTACTTTTTATTGCTCCTCTTTCTATACAGGCCCTGTCTTATTTAAGTCTCTTATTCAGATCCGTGCATGGTTGCTTGGGTAATTTGGACCCTCACAACCCGCCAAAACTGGAATCTGGAGAGCTGCTAAATAACTCAAAAATCACAAATATTAAAAAAATGAAAACATGTTGCATATTGTCTCAAAATATCACACTCTACATCATACCAAAGGTCAATTTAAAGGCAAACAACCCAATGTTGAGACAGAAAGCTGTGTTCAATTCCCTTGCCACCTGTCTCCCAGCATCTAATCGAACTGTGCACTCTCAGGACACATCTCACTATTTTAAACTGGCAATTATTATGGGAGAATAAAACTAATATCAATCAGAGATAAGTATGCTCTATTCCCTATATTCTTAATAAAAGTAAAGTAATTCTTAGAGCAAAATCTAGTGCCGTGCATGGGAATAGGGATCACCATGTGCTGCAACTGCGTTTTATTACGTTCAAATTTTATGCCGACGCTACAGAATTTTGCATTGTAAGTCTTGCGGGCTACTTACAGTGGTTTTAGTTGAACATCTGTGTGATGGGATTTTAAAGGGTTGTTCACCTTTGAGTTAACTTTTAGTATAATGTAGAGAGTGATATTCTGAGACAATTTGCAATTGGTTTTCATTTTTTCTTGTTTGTGGTTTTATAGTTATTTAGCTTTTTATACAGCAGCTCTCTACTTTGCAGTGTCAGCAATTTGGTTTCTTTTTTTTTTAAAGTCTTTATTTTTCATTTTTAACACAGGGAAAAGGGGGGGGGAGAGGTTATACAATAAACAAAAATTTGGTTCATCATTGAGTTGAATAAGAAAGGTGTATCATTTTCAATAGTCCACAGCAAAAGTACCTCCAAAATGGCACATAATCATAGTACATTGTACAGTGCATTCTATTTTTCAGGGTTTTATGCAGTTTTGTATCAGGCTATTTACACAAGTGAGCTGTTGTTCTGTGCATCAGATATCTGTCATTTCCAAAGGGTTTATATCCAGCCAGGGGCCCCATATTCCCTCAAACTTATCTGGGCATCCTCTAGCTGAGTATGTAAGTTTAATGGACGGAAGAGTTTTGTTGATTAGATTAACCCATTGAGTGGTTGTGGGACTGCTTGTGCCCATCCAGTTCATAATCACCAGTTTTTTGGCGTAATAAAGGACAACCCGAATTAGTGTTCTAGTTTTGTTCAGTGGGGCTAGATCCTCTACCAAACCCAGTAGGCAGGTCTCTGGGGAGTATACCTGGGGGAGAGCCAAGTTATCGGCCAGATATCGCATCAAGTCCCTCCAGTATTTCTGTATTGGAGGGCAGTGCCACGCCAAGTGTAGGAAAGATGCCTCTGTCTCCTGACATCTTGGGCATTTGGAGTCAGATTCTTGGCCCATTTTTTGGAGCTTTATCGGGGTTATATATAGTTGATGAATGCATTTGTACTGGACCAACCTGTCTCGTAGAGAGATTAAGTCGCGAAAGAGTGAATGGATGGCCTCATCCCATTGTTCCTCACTAAGGGTAGGAATCTCCCGCTCCCAGCGTCTCTGGGCCTTGGCAAATGGAGGAGGGATTGTATCTATAAGTTTTTTGTAGAGTCTAGATGTCAACTTTTCCTTCTTTGGGTCGTGAAGTATTAGCTCCACTGGGGGAATATTATATGACGCCTCTAAGTTGGAGAACTGAGCCTTAAAGGCATGGCGAAGTTGGAAGTATCTATAGATTTGCAGGTTTGGTTCTTTAAGTTGTACCCTCAGCTGTTGGAAGGTGGGGAATGCCTGGTTAGACAGTATGTCTCCTAGATACTTAATGCCCTTTACTGGCCAATAGGCAAAGTCTTGGAGGGATTTGAGGTGTAGCAATTTGGTTTCTAGGGTACAAATTACCCTAGCAACCCTGCATTGATTTGAATAAGAGACTGGAATATGAGTAGGAAGGAGATGGACTGAAGAGAATAAGTAATAAAAAGTGACAATAACAGTACATTTGTAGCCTTACAGAGCATTTGTTTTTAGATGGTGTCAGTGACCCCCATTTGAAAGCTGCAAAGAAACAGAAGAAAATTGCAAATCATTAAAAAAACTTTGAAAAATAAATAATGAAGACCAATTGAAAAGTTTCTTAGAATTGGCCCTTCTACAATATACTAAAAGTTAACTTGAAGGTGAACCACCCCTTTAAAAAAACATTTTTCTCTTACCTGTTGAACGGTTAATAACCCTTATTAAAAAAGATGCCATAATTACCTTACTATAGATACTGACTGGTTAACATAACTAAAACTACAACATTATTGCTTATAGACCATGTTGGTGGCTGCTTCTTCAGTGCATTTTCACTTTCTGTCGACTTTGAGGTCATTTTTGCAGGAAACCACTGAACCATTTCGGAACATTTTGATGGTAGGTCTGTGAAGTGGCGTGTGTCTGGCCACGCTATTAATTCTTATCTGTTCCATCCATGTGCAGCTCTCTGCATTTGGCATATGAGGAAATGTAACGCTGGCATATCAGCTTGCTGCACCTGAATTTCATGAGGCAGGCAGAAAAATAATCTTTTCAGGATTACCTGTCCGTGCAGCACATTGGAGACAAACTGAGGCGGGAGGGAGTTTGCTTTTCATGTGAAATTTTTTTTACTTCTGTTCCTTAAGAGAAGGTATTTGACTGAAAAAGTGCAACTTTTAAAAACGGATTTTATAGAGTTTTTTTTTTTTCTATAATGCACCTCATTATTCACTCTGTTTTAGACCCACATCTACCGTAGTCCATATTGTGTGTGTACCTATATATGTGCAGTAAATATTTCATATGCTCTGATTCAAGCCTTCAGAAAGGTGCTGACATTTGAGTGTATGTGAATATTCATTATAGGAAACCCGATATCCACAAATTTCTCCATTACAGGAAGGCCATCTCCCACAGCGTTTATTATCTCCTTTTTCTCTGTAATAATAAAACAGTACCTTATACTTGATGCTAACTAGGCTGAATGACTCCATATCGGTGGCAAAACAGTCCTATTGGTTTTATTTAATGTTTTACTCATTTTTTTTATATGTCTCCATGTTTGAAATCTAATATATGGAAAGTTCCTGGATAATAGGTCCCTTTGTACTTGAAACTACAATTTAACCGTGCACATGAAAGAAAGAACATGGTTTGGCCATTCATGGGACAACTTTGGGGATAAACCCAATACATTTCTTTTGTTTGCATGTTTAGTTTTGTGGCCAACCAACATTAATTGGTCAGATCACTGAAAGTACCACGTTTACATGATTACATTAGATGAATGTTGATTGCTGATGGTTGATCAGAGTTTCATGTATAATATCAATCATTGTCAGGACCAGTATATACAGATGTTCATAGAGTTTTGTTGAAATTCGTGTGAATGGAATCCATGAACAACTTATGTTGAGTATTGTACAGTGTTAGCCCATGATAAAAACAGATCAGTGCAGAGTGATAAAGCACAATAATGCCTAATGATGTGAGATCTGTACACAGGGCTGCCAGCAAAAATCATGGAGCCCCACACTACAAAGCAGAACCCTGCCAACTGAGTACAACAGGGCCCCAATAAAATAATTGACAAATACCACCCCTGTTAAAATCCCAATCCATATCTCCATATTACTTCCTGAAAATGCCAACAGTCTGCTTAACTTGCTGTAATCCTCCCCTTCACAGAACCAGGAAAATGATTTTTGTGTTGCTTGTGTCCCCCTTCTGCTATATGGCCCTTGACTGGACTCCCCCCCCCCCCCCCTCCATTGTGGCTTTGTCACACTAGAGGGGGAGTCCAGTCCAGGGGGTTTGCTTAGATCAGAGTGTCCAACTTTGACTGGCCAGTACAAGGCCCTGACCTCAACCCAATGGAACAGTGGTGTCATGAAATGGAAAACTGACTATGAGCCAGGCCTGACCACCCAAACTCATTGATTCATTCCTTATTTGCTGAATTGAAGAAAACCCCACCAACAAAGTTGGAAACATCTGGTGGAAACCTTCCCAAGTAATGGGAATAAATGGAGGCCCAACTTCATATTGAGAACTGTGTTTGCAATGAGATGTTAGTCAGATATCTGAATATGTTTGGCCATATAGTTTATCATTGTTCTGGGGAGTTTGGGACCTAAGCAGAGAAAGAATGGTTTTTCCCATGGTTTCCCCTATTATGAATACTTTATGCCAGGGGAGTCCAACCTGCGGCCCAGGATGAATATAAATGTGGCCCGGCTGGAAATGCTTGGTTCAAGAGGAAACATGTTGCAAAGGATAAAGGAGTAGGCAGGAGGGGAGTTCTGTCCATTGCCCAGTTAGTAGCAATAATAATGTCTATTTAAAGGGGTTGTTCACCTTTGAGTTAACTTTTAGTATAATGTAGAGAGTGATATTCTGAGACAATTTGCAATTGGTTTTAATTTTTTATTGTTTGTGGTTTTATAGTTATTTAGCTTTTTATTCAGCAGCTCTCTAGTTTGCAGTGTCAGCAATTTGGTTTCTAGGGTACAAATTACCCTAGTAACCCTGCATTGATTTGATTAAGAGACTGGAATATGAATACTAAAAGTTAATTTGAAGGTGAACCACCCTTTTAATATCCAGGTGTCCCATATCCCAGTTTATAACTCTATATGGTTATCCAACTAGTATTGTACTGCATTTTCTTTACTTTTACAAATCAAAAGTGTTTGTGTATTTCATATGTGGCCCCAGACAATTTTTCTTTTTCCAATGTGACCCAGGGAAGCCAAAAGGTTGGACACCCCGGCTTTATGCCTTTGCATAATAAAATAGCATAGAGCCATAGTGGGAGCCAACAAAACATTTTCAGGTGTGCAAAGGGAGTTATACAATATTCAATCATAAATTCATTCATATGCATAATCCATTGGCTGCTGTCCCATTTCAGTAAAACCAAGATCAGAAATTCTTGGCACCCTGTCGTTCGTAAGTATAAAGAACTATAACTTTATTATGAATTTTGCTAATACTTGTTGATATAGATCTATAAGTCAAGAGTAGGTTGGACTGTGAAGATTACATCTCTGCATATTTGTATTTACACATGCAGAAGGTTGGGCTGGTCGGCATTGTTCCAAAGGATCTTTCCGCACCTAATTAGGCCACAACTAGGGTAATTCCCATCACACCTTTGCCTACAAAATTAAGCAATTTCTATATTTAACTATAGGAGGAGGCCTAGCCCAACACTACTATGGGTTACATTGTTGTTTGTCACACATACTGAATTAGCAGTGGAAAGAGGTTTAGGGCATTAGTATTGCAGTTGCTCTGGTGACATTGAGGTCAGCAAGAGGGCAGCTTTTAGGTATAGGTGCAAATATACTGTTCTGAACCCTCTGCAATCCACACCCTCCTAAACATATGCAAAGTGTGTATTTCTCTTTATCAAGGCTGAGATTTCATCTGTGTATTTATGGGAGTTTTTCTTTTTTTCATGCTAGCCTGGCTGTCAGCAGCTTTCATCCCCTGGTGTCCTGGTTTCTCTGATGTCAACTGTTTCCAAGCTGTATAATCCAATCTATCTCTGAGGAGCCAAGTCAACCCTTCATTTGTCACCTCTTGGTGTGATGCAAATGAAAACAATTCCCAGGCTGCAGATATTCCCTTTTCATACCCAGCTGTTTTTCTGCTGAGCTGTTTCCAGCTTTACCCTGCAGAGCGCTGGCCTAAAAAAGAATCACTGCGATACAGTCCAGTTCTTTGCATAAGGCAAACAGAGCATTAGTGTTAGATTCAATGTGGCCCCTTGCTGCTAGAATTCTGCTTCTCTAGGGATGGTTCTCCATTTCATGGTTTACAAGGATATCCGTCATTGCATTGTGCTTGCTTTCCCCGTGTCCCTTAGCTGGTATTGTTCAGACTTTGATATCTGACAACCTAAGACAATTTCAGATCATTTCATGGACGGGGTGGCATTAAATTCCAAACTTATGGGGAATTCTGTTTTTTTTTTTTTATTCTCCAGCTTTTCAGTTTGCAATTTCAGCATCTGGTTGCTAGGATCCAAATTATCCTATCAAACATGCATTCATTTGAATGGGAGAATGGAATAGGAGATGAGCTGAATAAAAATATAATAAAAAGTAGAAATAACAATAGATTTGTAGCATTACAGAGCATTTTTGTAGATGGGGGGTCAGTGACCTCTATTTGAAATCTGGAAAGTGTCCGAAGAAGAAGGCAAATAAATGATTTAAAAAAAAAACTATAAAAAAATCTCCAGACTCCAATTACCCTTTTACCACTATACAGCTAACAATATCCTCCCAGAAATGAAGAAACGCCTATATATCTAAACCATGTTTTATTCCAATTAAAAGTTGCAAGTGTGATTTAAAATGGCGGTTTTTGCAAATGTTTAGTGCTACTCGCAACTGGCGATTATTACGTTGCTCCTCATTGCTAAGCGAAGGTTAATGTGAAAAGGTTAAATATTTTGTTGCAAAAAGAAACTTGCAAAATGTTGTTACATACACTGCACATATTCACAAAAGCCATTTTATTGCAGATATTGTGCAAGGAAGTCGTGTGTGACCTATCAGAAGACACAAACATGGTCGCTAAGTACACAAAAGTTTTTTGCTCTAACAAAACATATTACATTCCCCCATTAGTCATATTAAAATTACAATATTCTTCTAGAGCAGTGGTTCTCAACCTGGGGGTCGGGACCCCTTTGGGGGTCGAATGACCCTTTCACAGGGGTCACTTAAGGGGTTCCAGGAGCAGGTTCATCTCTCTCCCCACTAGCCCAGGGCCAAGGTTGTAGCTCTCAGAGTGTTGGTACTGGGAGTTGTAGTTCAGTAACCTGTGTAGGGAAGCCAGTTGCACTACAACTTTCTATATCCCCTTAGTAGGGTCTGCCATACAGCTCTCCCTGCCCCTTTAAAATTTGTAAAATTAACATGGTAATTGGGGTGTGACCACAAAATTGGTGTGGCAAAAATTTTTTGATGCACTATGCACAGAAAACAAACCTTTATGCTGTCTCCTGTACTTTCCTAACAATCCGCTCTGGGCTGGCAACAAAAATATATTATGGATGGGGGTCACCACAACATGAGGAACTGTATTAAAGGGTCGCGGCATTAGGAAGGTTGAGAACCACTGTTCTAGAGCTCCAAGATTTTTGGCTCATTCCCAGAAAGTGAAAGCCACATTGTTTCTTTTGGGTAATGAGGCCACTCAATAATAAAGGCAGGGGCCCTTATTTTCTAACATAAATGTCCAGCTTCGCAATAACCCATCAAATCCAGACTTCAGTATTTTAGATGCACAAGACTCCGCTAAAGGAGTTGCTGATTTATTGCTATTTGTTTCTGTCCTGAAGCCAGTTTATGGCTAATGCTACATTGCATTTTTTCCACAGGAACCAATTAGAGCTTTGCATTGCTTGTAGCAGTCTGATGAAAGCAAACTGCTGATTGGTTGCTAAGGCCAACTGCAGTTATAGCATTTAGTACCTATTCTATCAAATCAGCCCTGCAATCCATTATTCCCTATTGTGTTTCCCTGGAAAGGATGGATTTCCCACGATCTCTGTCAGGAATAATTAGCAAAATGAAGGCCATTACTCTGCAAACCACTTCATCATGTGGCACCAGCATTATATACACTTATATGTAATACCACTTCTTGATTTGCTGCTTTATTTCTACCGGGTGAAGAAATGCTCGTTGAATGAGACCTAAAGGATGCCTTCTTGTGCCACTTCATGCTCTGCACTTCTTTCATGGGTCTTTTATAAGTTACCTCTATCCTGTATTTCAAATTAGGAAGTCTATAGCTAGTCAACCTCTGAATTTAAGTCAGAAAACATATTCTGTCTGCCGTGACTCATTCTTCCCCAGCTTTGAAGACATTTACTTTTTTTTGTCTTTTTAAACATCATCCTAAGTCCTTTTTAATAGAATATAAATCATATTAAAACCAGAGGAAACTAGATTTTTATAAAGAATTAATGTGACTATAAATCTTTTATGGGCAAATGGAATTTTGAAATATGAAAAATAAGTACATTAATACTCTGCTACTTTCTGGGGCTGCGGGTATGTAGCTCATGACATATATATTATATCTAAAATGGTCCTGGGCATCTGTGTAGAATGTTCAAATTAATGCAAGCAGCGTGGGGTACTTTCCTATCATATATAAAAGCAAATAGATAAGAGTTACACCTTAAAGGGAAACTGTCATGGGAAAACGTTTTTTTTTTTTAAATGCATCAGTTAATAGTGCTGCTCCAGTAGCACTGAAATCCATTTCTCAAAAGAGCAAACAGATTTTTTTTATATTCAGTTTTTAAATCTGACATAGGGCTAGCCATTTTGTCAATTTCCCAGTTGCCCCTGGTCATGTGACTTGTGCCAGCACTTTAGGAGGGAACTGCTTTCTGGCAGGCTGTTGTTTTTCCTTCTCAATGTAACTGAATAGTAAGCAGTGGGACATGGGTTTTACTATTGAGTGCTGTTCTTAGATCTACCAGGCAGCTGTTATCTTGTGTTAGGGAGCTGTTATCTGGTTACCTTCCCATTGTTCTGTTGTTAGGCTGCTGGGTGGGGGAAAGGGAGGGGGTGATATCACTCTAACTTGCAGTAAAGAGTGATTGAAGTTTATCAGAGCACAAGTCACATGACTTGGGGCAGCTGGGAAATTGAAAAAATGTCTAGCCCCATGTCAGATTTCAAAATGAAATATAAAAAAATCTGTTTGCTCTTTTGAGAAATGGATTTCAGTGCGGAATTCTTCTGAAACAGCACTATTAACTGATGCATTTTGAAAAATTTTTTTTTCCCATGACAGGATTCCTTTAAGCACAAGTTATTGCTTCTTCTAATGCTATTACAGCCAATATAAGGGAAAGATGAACCCTTTAGTGGTGGCATCTCTTTCCCCATTCCTTTATAGTAACTGGGTTGTATGAGACTTTTTCTTACCTTCTCACTAAAACAATTGCAGACAACTGCAAAAAGTCCTGACCAAATACAGATTTCCATTGTCTCTCTAATCAAGCTTTAGCTGCACTAGTGATGTGTGGGTCAGGATCAAGCTCAACCCGCATCCAGCCCTAACCTACAAAACCTTAATCCGCAATGACCCTAAGCCCTAACTGTTGCTATTGTAGGTCCACACCAACCCATCATTTCACTCTGTACGTTACATCTGTATGTACCTCTTGTTCCAAGAGCGGGACTCTTCAGGAGGAGTGTACTTCTCACCCAACCATAACCCACTATTTCTACCCAAACCCGCCAACCTGCTGGTCACAACGGGTTTTAGGTCAACTCAAACATCCCTAAACTGCACCTCTCACTGCATTCTTCTTCAAAACCTTCACCAGAAGAGGGATGCCAAAAGGTTTCTTGACGTCTGCTTTATATCAAATGTTAATTAGTCTGATCCTTTGTGAAGTGTTGGCTATTCGTTGAAGTGGGAAGAGAGAACTTAAAGCACTTAATCACAGACTCTTAGTTCTATGAGCACAGAATGCAAATGCCTTTTTCTTAGGTGTTCTCTTTAAAAGAGTAAATTGACTGAGTGATACGCCAATTGCTTACCCGTTCTCTATGCATTTATCAAGCCTTTGCACTTGCTTCTGAACACAAATTACAGAGAAACCTATTTCACCATCACGTTTCTCTCCAGTTGCAAGGATACCCAAGCCCTAGTGCCATTTAACTACAAAAAAAAATTATCAGATAGAAAGTTGGTTTGATTCATTTCAACTACAGGAATTCATTTCCACCAGGCCTTATGGCTGAGATGGCACCTAGTCTTATAGTTCGACACTGCGCTAGGATATAAACTTTTAGGAAAACAACCATTTCTGCCAAAGGAGTATGAATTTAGTACATGGGTTAGTGAAAGCTATCTAGCAATCTGAGTGATTATGCTGATAAATAATATACTTACAACTTCCACTGTGAGCTGGGTCACAATCGCTGTTTGGTTATCAAAATAGTTATTAAGCTTCAACTGCTGGATAGGATTAGCGCACCCTCCTCGTATAAGGACCATTGAGCAAATCTCCCCTGCTTGCCCCAAAATAGGTTCTTAGCCGAGGCTTTAATTTGTCACAGGCAGTTTCTTGTGGGTTCCAACCTCCATTAGCTGGCTAATGCAGCAGTCACAATCAGCGCTTTGCTCTCTTCTGAAACAGATGGTGTTCTCTTACTTTAGCAATGGAAAAAAAAAAGCATAATTACAAAACCATTCTACAAAATGGACATTTTGCTGAAACACATTTCGGTCATAAAATACGATTAAACACGCAGAAAAGATTGCTGCAAATACCACCTCTTTATAGCATCTTCCTAGAAGCCTCCAGAAACTGTTGTTCCAATCCAATCAGAGTACATTACTTTTATTTATTTTACTTTTAAAAAAACATACAAACACATAGCACATAATGTGATTTTTTAACCCCCAATGTCCTAAAAAAAATCCATTTATGTCTATCCAAAACCTGAAAGCTTTATAAACTAAAATTATATATAAACTCTTGGTAAAGCTTACAACTGCAAAGCAAAGGAAAGCTATCAAACAACTGTCTAAATGGTTTGTGATTAAAGGGCTTGTTTTTAACTGAACTTGTATTACAGAGTGACCTATCAACTTTTAATTTACTATTCGTTTTTTCTAGTTTTGAAATTATTTGCCTTGCTTGTCTGTGTCGCTTTCAAACATTCAAATAGGGGGGGGTCACAAAACCAACAACCAAAAATATTGCTCTCCAAGGGTACAATTAATACTTTTTATTACTTATCTTTGTGTGTAGGCTCTTTCCTATTCATTTTTCCAGTTTCTCCTTCAAACCACTGCCTGGTTGCTAGGGGAAACTGGACCCAAGCAACCATAACTGCTGGCATAACAAAGAGAGAGCTGCTGAACAAAAAGCTAACAATTCAAAATCCACAAAAATATGATGCCTAACTGTAAATAGTTTCAGAATATCTGGATCATTAATTCAAATGCAAACTACTCATTTGAGGAGAAGGAAAGTTGTAAGCAATTCTAATCACTGGGAGTTGTCTAACATTTTGCCCCCTGCCAATAATAATTTGTTTTGTCTTGTAGTATATGAATATCATTTCAGAAATGTAGAAATATACCCTAATATAATCTGAGCCAGTAGAGTTCAGCACTCCTGCTGTAGGAAACCGTAATCAGCACTTCTGTATTACATTAGGAACAATAACCAGCTTGCAATACAAAGACACCAAAAAAGCTTTCTTTTAAATAGTCTAAAACTTATTGAACCTTCATCCCTACACATACATAATGGTCTAGCCATCCAATGCACCAAATGAATATTGCAGTTTAGGTAAAGTTGTTGGTACACCATTACTACTACTACTAGTACTGCTTATTCATGTTAATCCTTAGGGCTCTTACACACGAGCGCTTTTACCTGCGTTCTGTTTTTCTGCGTTCAGCCGCAGGGGAGCGCAGGTATAGACGCACTCAATGCTTTTCAATGGGGCTGTACTCACACGAACGCATGTAGGCGCCGAACGCAGGTTCAGACGCAACATGCTGCATTTTCCCTGTGTTCGGCGCCTACATGCATTCGTACATGAGTACAGCCCCATTGAAAAGCATTGAGTGCGTCTATAACTGCGCTCCCCTGCGGCTGAACGCAGAAAAACAGAACGCAGGGCAGTGCAGGTAAAAACGCTCGTGTGTAAGAGCGCTAAATCAAGTTACAAAATCCTTCAAACTGTTTTTTTTTTCAATTATGATTTGGTCAATTTTCTTTGGATTAACAGTTCAGCCACTTTATTTTTATGAAAGATCTTGTTGTGGAAAATCTGTATTGTGCTGCAAAGCATTGGGTCTGAAGAAATGGCTGCAGTTCAGATAAGATGGAGATCTGTACAGGTTGTTTTGTGTTTTCTCTTGCATTCCAGTACGCTTATTTTAATCAGGTGAAGCAGGAGCATGTCCCCCCTCCCCTCGGCTGCGTCTGCCCCACATTTACCAGCTTAAACTAATAGAATCTGTTCCTACACAGACTCTTCATGCTGCACTGCCTGCCTCTCAAAGGGCTACACTGGGATTTCTAGCCTCAACAGCCCCTGCAATAATTAGCATTTCTAATGGAATTTTTACACCTCGGTTGTCTTTTGATTGAAAAGGTTATTGGGAACAAAAACTGTCCTCTTTTTCGCTCTGCCATCCCCTTTCTCATTTTCCCTAATGCTACTCATTAAAACAAATATCACAATAGCACACAAGTCACATGACAGATACTATACAGATAATGCAGCATATTGTCTTGGGGGTGCAAGTAGGCTGCATATGCTTCCTGGATATATTTGCATAGATTGTGTGAAGGGATGTTCCTGTGATCTCAGCTGTTGTAGGGCCAACTTGTGCAGCTCGTAATATGGCAGACTCTAAACTTCTGGGAGGTACCGTGTTGCAGGGGAAACTTTTCTGTAGGGACAGCCCTTTCTCCAAAAATGTTTCTAATGGTTGTTGACTAAATATATTGAAAGATTATAAAATATGACCAAGTTCCATGTTATATGCCTCAGTCATGGCATCTCAGCCACATCAAATAACTCTCCCAGATAGGGTCTCCATGGATTATTTGAGAAAACAATTGTGAAGGGATGTGGTAAACACGATCTTGTACCTAATGTGTGTAGACCCAAAGACAGGACTGTGGGTAATGTTTTCTAGGTGAGCTTCTGGTAGCCAAACTTGTTTAGACATTACCTTGATAATCAGGTTGGAGGACGTAGAGGTTGCTATAAGAGCATTTGTTATGGTAGTTAGACTCCAGCTTTAGCTCCACCAGTGAGTGATAGTGGGGTTGTATACCCTAAAACCTAAAAGAGTTTGAGATTCCTTTTAGGGTCGATCTGCTTTGGATGTTTTAGTTGTGAAGTAATTTGTTGTTTCATTAGATGTGATTCCTAAAGCTAAAATCTCTGAAGAGTCAGCATGGGTATGAAAGGAATCAGTTATATTTTTTCCCCAAATTCACTGGAGATCTCAACAATAGTATCAGTAAATAATATTTATTTAGGGGTGTTTTAGCACAACATGTCCCAAGGGATCCTTCATTGGGTGCAGTAATCAATTAGCCCCAACTCTTCCTCCCATTTAATTTTTTCTGCATAATTAATATCTACTTATTCAATGAACCTGTGTATACAGCTAGCACTGAAGAACCCAGTACCCCCTCTAGTAATGGGAAGGGAAGTTTGAATAAATAACAATCCTCCCATGACACTTAGATCTACAGAATAAAGACTGAGTAGAAAAGTTCAGCTTTATGTTTTGTTTTTTTTACTTTTTACACAGTAAGGGGCAGATTTACTAAATTTGTGTGAAGGATTCGAAATTCTAAAAGATTTTCGAATACCTTTTTTGGTATTAAAAAAATTCAATCGATTTGAATGATTTGAATAAAAATCTATTCAATCATTCGACCATTCGATGGTCCAATTACTTGCCCTTTAAATTTGTATTCGAATCCCTAGTTCACCAGATTAAACCTACCGAATTCCTGTATAACCCAGGGAAGCTCCCATAGGGTTATTTCAGCATTTTTAGATCGAATGGTTAAAATCATTCGAACCCCTTAGGGTAAGGCCAGACGGGAAGATTCTGGGAGATTTGTTGCCTGGTGACTAATCGCCTCTCCTATGGGGCGACTAATCTCCTGAACTGCTTCCCCCCTGTCTTCCAGCTGATTAATGAAGAATCGCCTGCTCCTATTCACACGCGGCGCTACGTTTTCTGAAGTCGCTTGAAGTTGCCGCCTTAGGCAATTTTGAGCATTTTCTGGAAAGCGCCGCGTGTGAATAGGCGCAGGCGATTCTTCATTAAGCAGCTGGAAGGCAGGGGGGAAGCAGTTCGGGAGATTAGTCGCCAGGCGATTAGTCACCGGGTGACTAATCTCCCCGAATCTTCTCGTCTGCCCGAGCCCTAAGTGTCTAATATCTTTATTCCCACAAATCATTGTCTACTCACTTGTCCTTTAATAAGAGATATCTAAATACCAACGCTCTATAAGGCTGGGGACAGACAGGGAGATTCGGGGAGATTCTGTCGCCTGGCGTTTAATAGCAGGCGACAATCTCCCTGAACGTCCTTCTCCCTGTCCGTGGCTAGTTTAAATGAAAAAGCGCCAGCGCTGTGCACACGCGGCGCGGCGATTTCCGGAATCGCCCGAAGTTTCCTCACGTAGTAACTTCGGCAGATTCCGGAAATCGCCGCGCTGCGTGTGCACAGCGCTGGCGCTTTTTCATTTAAACTAGCAACGGACAGGGAGAAGGAAGTTCTGGGAGATTGTCACCTGCGATTAAACGCCAGGTGACAGAATCTCTCCGAATCTCCCTGTCTGTCCCCAGCCTAAGGCTGCAAAGGCATTGTTATTGCTACTTTTTATAACTCAAAACCCACAAATAAAACAAAATGAAAACCAATTGCAAGTTGTCAAAGAATATCCCTCTTTACATTATGCCAAACATTAACTCAAAGGCAAACAACCCCTTGTAATGAACCAGCAGGTGTAGGACAAAGATTTGGTGGGCCGTCACTTCCCCAAGATATTAGTGATAGAACAACCCTCCGCTTCAACATAAGACAGGCAGTGAAGAAATGGTCTGCACTTATTGAAGTAGACCTGATCCTCAGACCAGCAGCCATGGGAGCAGATAAATGACAAAATTGGGATGTTAAATGAAACAAATCAAAATAACCATGCTGTAAAGCTTACAGCTCATTAAAATGTTGGGCAGGATGCTTCTCTCAAAAGTTATACCAAATGAAAACTCTACTGGTGGGCCCTGGGCAAATGCCCCTTTTGCACATTTATGAAAATGTTAAAGAGAAGCAACAGATAAGTGCAAGACAACAGGTTGGTTTTATAGAACATGAACAGAAAGAGGGACAAAAAGATTTGCTGCGATTAGTGTGGCAAATTTTGGCCATGCCCCTTTTTGGTGGCCACACCCCCTACTTGCCATGTCCATTTTACAAAATTTGCCAGGTTCTAAACGTTTAAACACGTCTGTAGTTTTTATGTTTTATTACAGTTTTACTATTGAAGGTAAATTGCCCTTTAAGCTGTGAATCTTCTCCCAAGGGATAAAACTGTTACAAATATATCAAGTATCTATTATGGGCTCTGGCCAAGAGCCAATTAAGTTAGAAACATTGTCTCTCTTTTGGCTGTGCTGAGAAACAGGGACTTTCCCATTGAGTGCAGAAAGATCGGGACTTTCCAGTAATGACCCGGGACAGCAGGTTGAGCAGTTAAAAGTGGGACAGTCCCCATCAAAACGGGACACTTGTGAGGTATGCAAAGGTTATATGCAGCATAACAGGATAGATAAACAGCTTTCCATAATAAAAAAATCCTATAACACATGGGAACACTGGACAGTACTAAAGATCTTGGGGCCCTGTGCAGGGGTCAGAACTAGGGTTTAGGTTTAGACTAGCTTTAACTAACTTTAGCTTTTAATTCCACAGCTCTCTTTCATTTCTAACAGCCTCCCTGGGTTGTCCTGATTCTCTTCTTATCTATCAATCTGACTGTGGCCTCAGCCATTTCCCAGACTCCTAAACAAACTTTTTCCTATCTTTCTCACTGCTGGGAATAAATGAAACACAAACAGAACCTGGAAAAGATTGGCAGAGCTAACACAGGCCGACAATAGTCACAGACAGGTTTTTCTTATTGAGTAATCCTTTCAACAATCAAAAATGTAAACCTACCGAACACATCCCTTTGATACACACGGTGCAGCCATATAGTTGTGATGCAAACTAGTCATTGATTCCCCTTAATATGCAGGTCACATAGCAGTGAAACCCCCAAACCTGATACTTTGATTTCCCCTGCTTTATAATTCTTTAGTTCTAAAATAAGTGCTGCACTAAAATACTCGAGGGGGGGGGGGGAGATATAACTATATTTTAACAGCCTCCCCTCACAGGGTTTCTGAGTAATTTATTTGCTCATATTCCTTGCATTAATGTTGGTATTGATAGAATGTCTGGAGTATTTTCTGTTAGAACATTTAGGTATTTATATGAAAAATGCACATCTCTATCCAATTTGTCATTCCCTTTGAGGCATGAAAGGCTTGATGTTATGACTTTAATACAATATTATTTTCTATATGAAATGGTTTGAGATTGATACTTTTTAAATTAAAACAAAATGTTCCTGCGTAGTAAATGAGAGTTTTTTCCCCTGCTGTGCTCTGCAGATTCTAATACAGAACTGCCACTGAAATAATGTGCCACGCAATTCTGCCTAAGATCAGTTTTGACCTTGGAAATATTATTCCACATTTTGCCGGAAGAGCCAGAATTAGACTGTTATTCTTCAGGTGATTTAGTTTACATGGGGGTCAATTACGATGTGCAAAGATTGTTGCAAAGTGTACAAACCAGGCGCAACCTTGATTGGTGGTTTCTGTACTGTATTCATGAGTGATCCCCCCCTCCTGCCGCAGTTTAGCCCTGGTCGTCCTTCAGATATGGAAATTAGGAAGCACCCAAGTTCTAGATATAGGGTTCAATCAGCCCCAGATGCAAATACTTTTTAAAGCAACACAAGACTCTTGATTTTGCAACCCTTTTGCTTTTGCCCTTGTGCTGGGGTACAATTAAATGACTGCTTATGAGTTGTACATACCAAACTTTGGATAACTTACTCAACTGCAATTTGCAAAATGTACCTCTTGTAGGTGACAGAGCAAGAACTAGGGATAGAAAAAATAAGTTGCTGCTTAGGGTGCAAGAGGGTGGGGCTGTAAGTTAGTGACCCGCCATGGGGCCCTAATTGACTGGCTGGAGGAGGTATGTGTCAGCAGTGGGGGGCAGAATGGGAGGGTTGCTGGTGATCAGTGGTGGTGGGGATAAGAAGTAGACTGTGAGTAACTGGTGGTGGGATAGCTTGGGCACCTATTGCACTTGGCCTGGCACTGGTAGGAGAAATTATTTTACAAGTGCAAGGTGGGGCTTCTGGTCATGCTGCTCCTGAAGGCCTTCGTGGCCTTCCCACAAATCCAGGCCTATTCAGAGATTCACTCCCTACAAACAATTAACATTGGTCAGCGTACAAAAATGCTCTGGCAGGTTGTGGCCATTGCCTGATGTCACTGCTACGGCCATCATGGTGTCACCGGCTAGCGAAACTCTAACTCCATCTTATCCTCTTCAAGTCTCCGCTTCTGTGAAAAACTACTTGAATGCCTAACATTCATATTCTACTCATTGTTTTCAATAGGTCTACAACTGTCAAATAAAATGTGAAAAATTCCAACAAGTCGCATAAGTTTTGACAACTTTTACATGAATGCCCAAGCTTTTAGATGCCAAAGTTTGACATTCATGTTTTTAACATTTTTTTGTTCTTTATTTAATATTGAAGATTCATATTTCGGGATCTATAACTGGAATTTGTGCGTTTTAGCGCTAAAGAAAAAAAAAATAATTTGAATAAATAAGCCCTTAATCTGGTGGGCAGGGTTGGACTGAAACATTGGGGGCCCATTGGGTTCCAAACTTTCGGGGCCCCAGTGCACATGAGTGAATACTTGCATGGATGTGTGAACACTGGCCGCATGCAAATCGCACATCTATGTTTTGTTTTGGGGGCCGGCAAATAAAGAGAGCGGGTCTGGGGCTGAAATTTGTTTTACATTCTCTTGCGTGGCAGTTGTCTTTATTCAGCTTAGTTAATGCGCTGTATGTTCCACACAATCAAGCATTATTATCAGTGCAGATAAAGCTGACAGACTTACAGGGAGCAATTTTGCTAATGTGTGTCAGTACAGCTATAGCACAGAATGGCTCTCTAAGGACTATACAGACTTGTGCTGTGCGTTGCACTGCTGCTACTGGCCTGAATTCTAGCAAGTGGGTGAACAGGCAAAACTTCCTATACCGTCCCATGTGCCATTAGTCTCAATTAACTTGTACAGTAAAGGAGATATAGATATATACACACAGTACTAGTAACGTTACACTGACTTCTATGAACAATAACTTCAGATCCTAAAGACATTATAAAATGAGGGGGAGTAGTAGTGCCACCCAAAATACATTACATATAATGAGAAGCAGTGGGAACTTTAGGCCTAAATACAATGATTTATGACTCTGCAGACCCCCTTAACCTTCCAAAAAAACAGGTTTACTGAAGGTTGGAGAAAATTTCATCAATGCAAAGATCAAAATTAAGTCAGTTATTGGTTGTACCGCCCACTTCTACTGCTGTTTCCCGTCTCAAACCCTTCTCTCTTGCAGCTCCTTATATTTGGAATGCCATTCCTGCATCTCTCCGGAGAGAATCCTCCCTCAATGTTTTTAAAACAAAACTCAGAGACTACCTCTGTGGGCACCTGGATAACACCTGAACTGGCACTTGTACGACAGTTTCACCCACTGTAAAAAGCACTTTATTACCCCTCCAAATTGTGTCTGTAAGTTACCCTCCCATATAGACTGTAAGCCCCAAGGGGTAGGGTCCTCCATCATCTTGTCTACTCAACAATGTGTAATTATATTTTATATTTATGCAAACTGTATTTATAATAATGCACTTATTGTTACTTATTAATGCAGTGATCCCTTGTTTGTTACTAATTTATTGTTGCTGTACAGTGCTTTGCCCTCAAGGAGCGCTATACAAATAAAAATATACATACATACATACATACATCGCATTGCTAGCAGCCCCACCTAGTGGTAGTCATGAGAATAGCACCAAAGTAGAAAAAAAAAACTTAGTTTGCTATTGCACGACCTGGGTGGTATTGAAGTACAAAGAGAAGGTGGCAAATCCGTTGCTGCCTCAAAGCAGTTCTATTTTGCAGCACTGGCTCCTTCTCAAAGCTCAGAGTCATGCACACTGCACTCAGATGGCTGCTTCCACAACACTTTTACAGCCAAAATTTCAGCAAGCGAAATGGGACAGTTTAGCACATCACTAGGGGTTATACTGTATGTGACTTTACACTTGTATGTTTTTGTTTTTACAACAAAAGCAAAAACATTGTCTGTACTCCCTGTATGTTGTTTGCTATTCGTTAGGTAATTATGCATAATGTGCCTTGTTTGAATTTTAGCTCATTTCTTTATGATTTTAATCAGAGAGCTTTTAACTGTGATAATAAAGGTGACAGTTTATTATTCCATCTCCAGTTATGTATTTTACGTTATGTACAGAGCACAAGGGGTTGTAAAACATGAAAGGTATTTTATATTGTGTATTTTTCTTTAATGTGCTGGAATCAAATGCAACAACATTTACTTGGCATGAGCTTAATTACAGATAAACACAATTAAAAAAAAAAACAAAAAAAACAACCCCACTCGCAAGAGTCTTGATGAGCCATGCTGGATGTAGATACAGGAAATAAAATATTTGTGAGCATCTTATTTACCATGTGTCACATATTCTAGTCATATAAAAAAGACTTATTTTCATGTTTCCTTTATTAATAACAGTCACTGAATGTCCCTGTTGTGTCAAAAAGAAGTGCATGTTTTTGCATTATAATTACACACCTCTAAAAACAGAAAGTATGTGCCTTTAAGCTGTGTTGTTTAAGGAACATTTCCACAAAACCTTTCCTAGAAGCAGTCAGCTATTTCACCTCTGCTGGCGGATTTCCCAGACAGTTCAGGAGAGCCAGCAGCAATCAAGACTCATGACCACAGCCAACAGTTAGGCAGACCTGACAGGGAACTGCAGTTTATATTTCATTGTGTAGAGGCAGAACTGTGACTGGCCACCCATGTCCCACTCTGTTTTGGGAGGACAATTAGGACATACCCACCACTCACCGCTAACATGGCCCAAATTAAATCAGGTATCATATATTATCTATCATGACAATATCAGCATCATTTTTCCTGTTTTTGCCTTCCTTTTAATAAATCCTGTGTATGTCACCTTTAGCAACTAACTCAGATGCATGCAAGCTTACAATTTTGACATGAGATGGTAATTACATAGTAACATAGTAAGTTAGGCTGAAAAAAGACTCACGTCCATCAAGTTCAACCTTTTTAACTTTTTTTTAATTTTAACTGCCTAACTACCAGTTGATCCAGAGGAAGGCAAAAAAACCCACCCGAAGCCTTTCCAATTTGCCTCAGAGGGGGAAAAAATTCCTTCCTGACTCCAAAAATGGCAATGGGACTAGTCCCTGGCTCAACTTGTACTATGAGCTATCTTCCATAACCCTGTATTCCCTCAC
>CM044447.1:85136564-85148361 GCA_024363595.1 Xenopus borealis | reverse complement strand
TCTTTTTTCAACCCAATTTAACTATGTAACTATGTAACTATGTAACTATGTAACTATGTCAACAATCAGGAAAAAAGAGTGTCCAGACATTTTTTTGAATAGCCCAGATTTGGCATTATCTGGAAACCTGATATCCAGAAAGCTCAGAATCATAAAAAGGACATCTCCCATTGACTCCATTTTCAGTACATGGTCTCCTTTTTCTCAGGCATAATAAACCAATACCTTGTCCTTGGTAATGAAGCTACTTGAATCCTTATTGATGGTAAAACATCATGTATCAATATTTTTAGTAGACAAGTTGTGGCTATCCTGATTATGGAATTAAGGATAATAGATCCTATATCTGTAAAATAATTTACAATATATTTAGAGTTACTTTAAAGGAGAACGAAAGAAGTAGGATCCATTATGCTTTGGGCTTCTGTACCAGCTCAAGGCAATCATAGCCCTTTAGCAGTAAAGATCTGTGTCTCCAAAGATGCCCCAGTAGCTCCCCATCTTCTTTTCTGCTGATTCTGATTCACATGCTCTGTGCTGCTGTCACTTACTTAGGGACTTAGGGACCCACTCACCATCTACAGTATACATACAATATAATTGTCACAATATAAGGCTGATTAGTAATTAATAATAATTTATTAACCAGCCTTGCAGCATCAGCTTACATTACAGACCAACCTCATTTTCTGCTTGATAATTTGTGACCCCTAAGCTAAGTTTGGATGGTGACCCCCTGTGAATGGTTTGAAATCCTGGATCATTGCTGCTATTGGAAGCTGAAACTTTAAATTTATGAGTTTAGTTCTCTTTTAAATGTTTAATGGGTGATGGAAATCTGCTTGACGTTACAGTTTCTTTTGTCATACTTGAATTCATTTTTTCTCCTAAGTTGAATTGTGTTTCCCTTTTATTTAAGAAGATTATGGTGATCCATTGTAAACAGCACAGAGTCCCTTTTGTGGGTCCCTTTCTATAGGTGAAAAAACCTGGCACAATAGGCTTGGGTTTTCTTTTTTTTCTGGAAAACTTTTTTAATACAGATTCACCACCATCACCCTTTTTTATTTGTTTTGTTCATAGTCTCTATTAGGATTAGGTGTTACAGGAATGGGACATGTTATCTGGAATGCCCAGAACATTAGGCCCTGAGAAAAGGGATCTTTTTATAATTTGGAATTCCATACTTTGTCTACTAAAAAATCATATAAACATTAAATAAACCCAATAGGACTGTTTTGCCTCCAATAAGGATTAATTACATCTTAATCTTAGTTGGAATGAAGGGCAATGAAATGTTTTATCATTAAACAGAAAAAAAGGATATCATTTTTAGAAATATGAATTATTTGTTTAAAATGGACTCTACAGGAGATGGCCTTTCCAAAAATTGGAACTTTTAGGATAAAATGTTTCTGGATAATGGATTCTATATCATATCTTTATACATTCCTCAAAGGAAAATACCTGAGCCTGATGAATACATTCATTGGCACTTGCCACTTGTACTACAACTTTTGCAGGAGGTTGAAGCAACATTTTCCCTCAATGTAACTCCATACAGTGGGTTCAGACATTCTACAAGAAGGAAGTTATGCCAGATTGGAACTACAAGACCGAAAGGAGTTATTACAAAAAGCAAACATACTCTTGCGTTGCTTAGCCTTCAGACATTAGCGTTGATGCCTAAAAAATGACCACATATTTATTTTGGAACCAGCAATGGGTTGCAATGCCCTGACTTGAGAGAGAACTGTCAGGTTTTATAAATATGGTCCAACAATATTATGGCCATTGCTTATTTAAACAAGAAAATGGCCAAGATTTTGTTCTGAGAAAAGGGCAATCATCTATTTATAGAGCCACAAATCTTGTCTTAAAATATATTTTCTTGGTCACTATATCTTAATATGTATTTTCCTTGCCAAAAGAACGATTGTGTAGTGGTTAGGTATTAGCAGAGCAAACACGTATTAGCAGTTTTCCATTTTCTGTGTCACTATTACAAATTTGAATTTTTCCTTCATGTTTTTGTGAGGGCAGATCATATTGATTTGATGGAGGTGGATCGTGTTAATATTTAAAGGCACTGAACAAGAGCAGTACATCTATTAATCAAGGAAAATCAAAAAATGATCGACCCCATTTTTATCCATCCAAATGCCAGAGACGTAATTTGCCAGCCAAAGCATGAGACATTTCTTCAGCTTTCAGAAAAAAACAACATTGAGACATCATGCCAGCTTAAAGTAAAATCTAGGTTCCATGGAACCTCCAGAAGCACTTTTGACATTAAACCATGCCCTTAAATCTATTTTAGCTGTAGCTGCCATTTTACCTCGTAAAGCCAAGTAAGACAGGAGTGTGGAGCTGCAACAGAAAGTTCTCCAAACTTGGATTAAAACTAAAGGTGGCCATACATGAGCCAATAAGCTACCAATACAGTCTTTCTAGACCGGGTTGGCAGCTTATCAGCACACATATGGGGCCCTTCATCAAGCCAATATCAGGGCAAAATTCCAGAACTTTTTCATGTAGGTTTAAAAATCACATCTGGGTGATGATCAGCTCTTTGAAGCGGTCCTCGCCCAACAGCCTGCATTTGCTGTCACTGTGATCTGTCCGTTTGACTGGAGGGCTAAAATATCGGATCAGCTTGATATTGTTCACCTTGAGGTGGGCATATTAGTGGAAATGTCACCAAACAAGCAGATTTGTTAGTGCATAGCCAGCTTTAGAGGCTGAATTTACTGTGTATTGCATACCCAATAGTAACAAAGGACATCAACAAGCAAATAAAAAAATGATAATACATTGGGAAAGTACACTCGAAATCAGGCCTATATTGTACTAATGCACAGTCTGTATCTGGAGTAGAGAAAGATGCAGACATATATGATCAACTGAACCGTATGTAGGGCAAATGAGTATCTTGAGCATAGAGTTGCTGTAGATGGGAGGTTGTTAATACAAATATAATCAGTGCTTATTTCCAAAGTGCTTGCACACACACACACACACACACATCGTTCTTGCACATCACTGACTAACTTAGTTCTTTATCCTATATTTTTCCTGTGAAACAGGAGAGCTCATTTCCTAGCAGCAGCCGTTAGTAATTGGTATAATGTTTATGACCTCCACTGGGTGTCCTGTACTGAACTATTCCTGTGTCTGTAACACCATTCATATTAGTTGTGCCACATCAAGCAAGCCAATTAGCAGTCTGGACTGGAGATGTTAACACAAAGGATGACTGAAGTTTCAGTCTTTTTAAACACTGATTTTTGTGCATCGTGAAGCGACAGATTCTTCACCTTCCAAAATGTGTGTGCTATTCTTAGCAACACTCATGCGCCATCTTGGGGTTACTGTCATGGCTGCAGGACCGTTGCAACCATATAGGAACTAAAGGAACACAACAGGGCTCACATAAATAAGGAGAACTGCTAATTGTAGCTCAAAAATTCTGAATTGGGTTTAACTTGGGTGCTGGTTGGAATGTGGAGTATGAAGGGCCATGGCTGTTTTAAAGTACCAGAGGACCAGGGCAAAGATTAAATTGGTGCCCCCCCCCCCCCGAAATACCCTTAAGCAGGTAGGCAGGTGAGCAGGATTTCGCATCATAACTCTGGGAGTTTTAATTGATAACATTATAAATATTACACACAGATTTTCTGCAGTCATATCTGAATGTGCCACATGGTATTACCGAATGAAAAACGCATAGTGATGTTATGTGATACTAACAAATATTTCAGTGACAGTGGGAATGAATTCTCAGTGGGTGTAGGGTTTTATTTGTCTCAGCATTTTTATCATCCGCTTAACAGGAAAATGATTAAGAGCCAGAAAAAAGAGGAAAAAAATCTGAAGAAGCAAAATTACCCAAATATTTTATGTTTAAGCTGGACAGAAGTGTTTTTTGCATAAAGGAAAGTTTATTTTCTTTCCAGCATAACATAAGGCATGTGGCCGAGTCATGTGGCTTAAATAACATATATATATATATATATATATATATATTTAATTAAAATCCATGGAGGAGTCTGCACTCTCGTTATAAGGTTTAAAGGTGCCTGGGTGCAGTGTCCAAAATAAGATTAAATATCACACAACTAGGGTCCGCACTCCCAGGTCTTAGAAAAAAATTGATATATTATATTTAGGTATCTGTGGAGGTACCTAAAAAGTGGAGTACTTTCTTCTCTGTCTTTTCTAACTCTACTGGCCAGCACAGACTCTCTTTCATAATCTCTTTTGGTTACTTCTTGTGTCTGTCCTACACCATTCTCAGCATTGAAACACATTTTTTTCCTGTGTATAACATGGCAACAACATGATTAAAGGAAAACTATACCCCCAAAATGAATACTTGAGCAACAGATAGTTTATATCAAATTAAATGACATATTAAAGAATCTTACCAAACTGGAATATATATTTAAGTAAATATTGCCCTTTTACATCTCTTGCCTTGAACCACCATTTCGTGACGGTCTGTGTGCTGCCTCAGAGATCACCTGACCAGAAATATTTCAACTCTAACTGTAACAGGAAGAAGTGTGGAAGCAAAGGACAGATCTCTGTCTGTTAATTGGCTCATGTGACCTAACTTTATAGTTTGTTTGTGTGCACCGTTGAATCATACGATCCCAGGAGGCTGTCCCTATTTTTTAAAATGGCAATTTTCTATTTATGATTACCCAATGGCACATACTACTAAAAAAGTATATTATTATGAAAATGGTTTATTTATATGAAGCAAGGTTTTACATATAAGTTGTTTTATGCAATATCTTTTTATAGAGACCTACATTGTTTGGGGGTATAGTTTTCCTTTAAAAGTCATCTGAAAAGCTGCTGTTTGCAGATCTGAAATGCTAAAGCATTTAAAAATGTGTTGTTCTTTTAGAAAAACATTTACCTTGCAACTAAAACATGCAACACTCTTTTGGATATAATAGTGCACACTTTAAACATTTAATGTTTAAAATACTCTTTACCTGAGTTTCCCAAGCTGTTCAGTTTGCTCAGGGTTTGGTGAAACACAAGGATGTATTCTAATGATTGGCACCTGTGCACAGGCATTTGCATAGCTTGAGATTTAAACTTTGTTTAAATGAGTTTTCTTTTTTACCTTTTATGTTGTATTCTGCTCAGACTAATGTGTAAATGTACTTGTAGAAATTGTAATTGTTGTTAAAATTTAATATTTGTTTAATTTAAAATGTATAATGTATATAATGTCACAGAACCACAAAGCATGCTGGGAGCCTTGGGTATAAATGGCCACTCCCAGTCAGCAATAGTCAGTTTGGTTTTGGCTTTCTGCAAGGAAAGACTGCTCTGCTGTTCTGATGCCATGCTGAATTGAGCTGTGTAACACTTTCGAAATAGCATTAAATGGTTAATGCAGCTTGAAGAAAAGGACATCCCTCCCAGGTTTCCGAAAGATACCACCCAGGATTCAAACTCAAGACTCAATAGCCATGTAACAGGCACCTTGGCCGGCATTCCACATTGCCTAAGCCTACCTGGCCTCATACCGGATGTCTGTTATAACCGAATGTCCCTTGGTGCCTTTACAGGTGGTGTTGGCAGACAATCTTTTACCCAAAAGAGTCAATCTGAAATAGCATTAAATGGTTAATGCAGCTTGAAGAAAAGGGCATCTTAAGCATTCTGCCAAGGTTTCCAAAAGATGCCACCTGGGATTCAACTCGGACACGTTGCCCACACCTGCCAGGAATGGTTCTGGATGACTATTAGAACCAAATGTCCCTTGGTAACAAAGTCAATATGCTCCCTGGATAGCCAAGTGGTTAAGACATCTGATCCTGGTGCACAAGGTTGTGAGTTTGATTCCTACCTCCGGCAGAAAAAACACCATAATCTCCATAACAGCTCACCGGGTTGAGAAAGTGGATCAGTTGGTGTTGCTGATCAGTGGAAGTTGCTGCCTGGAGTAAGAGTGCCTGATGGATGAGTGGAAGTTGCTTCCTGGGGAAAGACCACCATGTAGATCGAAGGAAGACTGGGGAGGGTCTAGCTGCCACAATGGTCAAGGTGGATGTCAGCTGCCGGGAATGGAAGTTGATTATGTGATTGAAATGCCAGGTAGACGTAAGAAAACTATTTACCATGTTAACTTACAGAGAGAATGGAAAGAGAGGGATAAGAAAGCATCAATGGTGGTATTAAAATAATGTGTTCCTGATATGGCAGTGCAAGCCTATCAAAGATTAACTTCCTCAAGCGAATCTTTAAGGAGTATTGATATTAGTCCCCTTGATGATAAAGAGCATGATGCCCTTTAGTTTTACTAAATCAACATAGGGACACACTAGTAAAAATCTCTGGATGCACTTCTTTAATTGAACATAACAAATACTTTGATGAGGCCAAGCCCATTCGGCTGAGACAATACAGAATACCTGAGAAATATTGTAGTTATAGAACCCTCAAAAAGTGAATGGTGTTCACCTACTGTCTTGGTACCAAAAAAGAATGGCAAAATAAGATTCTGTATTAAACAGTGTATCAAAGTTTAACTATTTTCCACTACCCAGAATTGATTACTTAATTGATCAGTTAGGTGGGGCCAAGTATATATCCACAGTTGATAATGACAAAAGGGTATTGGCAAATAACTCTGAACCATGAATCCAGGGGAAAAAACTGCTTTCAGTACTAGGAAAGGTCTTTTTCGTTTTGTAACTAGCCCCAGCAACTTTTCACCACCTTTATGAATTTTATTTTAGAGGGTCACAGTGAATACTGAACAGCATATCATGATGATGTGGTGGTGTTCAGTTCTACATGGGAAGAACATTTATAGCACCTAAGTAAAATCATATCTGTCGTTAAGTCAGCTGGTCTCACTATTAAGCCATCAAAATGTGCCTTTGCCTTTGGAGATACACAGTATTTAGGCTACATTTTGGGTAATAGTGAAATTAAGCCAGAAAGTGTGAAACCACTAATAAAGATACAACTGAACCTACTAAAATACTAGAAAAGAAGTTTTTTCTCTTTTTAGGTTTAGCTGGCTACTATAGGAAATGTATTATACAAACACGGATTTAATATATTACACAGTAACAGAATACAAAATATCTAGGAATATTGGAACATTTGCTGCTTATATATCTTGGAGTGTGCAAAGAGTCCCCTCTTATTTGTGTTAATGAATGTATCTGTCATGCTTTTTTTAAGTAATTATGAAACACATTAGGAATTAGCAGAGAAACTGAGGCAGTAATCAATTTATTGCATTGCTCATTGCTTCCAACGGAGATCCAGCTTCTGAGGACGTTTGCAGTGTTTGTGTTGCATCTCTTTAAGCAGATTATACCTCTGTAAAAAAAAAGTCAAAGACCCAATGAAAGAATTGAGTTGCCAGGCTTGTATTTGCGCATCTATAGTCAGTAGGACTATGGCACATGTGTGGAGCATGCGCTTGAACTGGAATGATTCCCCTGACACCTGCTCTGATCACCTACTAATGCAATAAGTGAATGGGAAGTGGGCCAAGAGTTGTCTGCAAGGTAATAAACCTTTTGGGGCATGCCATTAAAGCTTTTTTTTCTGAAGTGGAGAAGGTGGTAAGTGCTTTTGCAAATTCCCATAAATATGATCACAAATCTCTAAAGGGAAAAGAAACATGATTTGCAATGGGCATAATATTTCTGTTCAGGACCTTTATTAAATTTCTCCGGTGTTATCAAGAGCAAGATGTAGAAGACCTACTTTGCTAGAAAATTCAGGAGAAATGAATGTTATCAGCCAAAGTAGGTTTAGATTTCCCTAGGCTGGGGTTCTGGAGCAAAACAAATGACTGCAGATATTGTACCAAGAAGAGAAGTATAAAGATAAAGAGAGTATGTGTAATGGGAAGTACTTTGGAACTGCCCTGTCCTTCTTGGGGCCTCTCCTATATCTCCGGGTGCAGCCTAATTTAAAGGGACAGTATACTCACTTTTTTTTTTAAATTCGCTTAATGAATATGGTTTGTGCTGAACATTATAAAATTAATCAAGCATCCAAGGTCCAAGTCCACCTTCAATATAGCATTGCTAGCAACACAGTGTCTCTGCAAAATTTCACATTAGGGCTCTGTATAAATTGACAATTTCATATCAGCCTAAATCAGGACCTACCCTTATTGTGTACCTGTAAATGACTGCCATGAATAGAAACTGTACTTCAATGGTCACTGTTGTTCAGTCTACTTTTGGAACAAAAATGAAACCTGGAGAAAGGACTAGAAAGGACCAGTTGTATGCCTCTGTAGTTCAGAGGCATAAAACACAAAGTATTTTTAAAGAATGAGTTTCTCACTGTGGGGAAACTTGTTGGGACTGCATTTGCAGATATAAATAACCCCAATTAGCTTTCTTAGGTCCACAGTTTCCAATAAAGTTTGAATAGCAGAAATCAGAAACCTAACCCTGAAACAAACCAACAAAGCCATCCAGTGAGGCAGACATTTAGTGTAGTCTATTCCAGGAATAGCTGTATTTCCCCATACAATTGTAGTAGGGAAAAGTCTGATGAATTTTGGAATTTTAAGCATGGAAAGGGCAATGTTGATTGCGATTTAAAAGTGGCTGCTCTATCTTAATAATGGGAATTTACCAGCCTGAACCTGTCAAATACACTTTAGCAAAAAAGGTAGCATTCACACTTTGATAAATTACTGGCTTTTCGCCAGCGAATTTAGGTGTGAAAGTTCTCTAGAACTGAGGTTTTCCACTTGTGAATTGTCCTCTTCGTAATTTAGTAAACAGGGAATGACCTTTTAGGCGAATTCTCTCTAAACATCCACAATTCGCCTGTATGTGCCCCTTTGCATCGGTGTCAAACTGTGCAGCATTCACACTTTGATAAATTGAAAGATAATTTGAAAGTTCTCTAGAACTGAGGTTTTTCACTTGCGAATTGTCCTCTTCATCATTTAGTAAACAGGGAATGTTGTGGCAAATGATCTTTTTGGCAAATTCTCTCTAAACATCCACAATTCGAACGTATGTGCCCCTTTGTATCGGTATCAAACTGTGCAGCCGTGAATGATGCAATGGTACTTGTTGACAAATAACGCCGGACAGCCTGGCTTATTAATGAGATCAATATGGCAACAGGCTGTTGTGTTTATTAAATGGTAAATGGGAGGATTCTGGACATAACAGAAATGCAGTGTGCCATCTACTGGACTACAAAATTGTTTTTGTTTCTGTGTGTATTGTAGACTATTATTAGTATTACAATATTATATTAAAATAGTATATTATAATTATATTATCTGTGCCACAATTGTATTTTGGTGAATCTTTTCAAGAGATGGTTAATTACCACGGTCAGTAAAGATGCAGAGGACCGGACTACAAGAACAAATTACTACAAAGAGGTAATTTATTTATTTGTACAAAAACAGAAATCAGTTACACAAATCTACCTATATATTATGTAACACAAAGGGCTGGGCATCAAATGTTGTGGGTTACACGAAGAATCAGCTAGGCCCATCACTGAAGTAAAAATACAAAAATGGGGTAATGTAATAAAAGGCACTAAGTTTGCCCAGGGGCAATAGCCCATACAACCAATCAGCAAACTTAGTGCCTTATATTACATTACCCCAAAAGACTTTAAAATGAATAAAAATTATTACAATGACTGTAAGAGAGTTGCAAGGTATGTACCCAGAGGAACCCAGATAACTTCTGATTTCCTGAAACTGCGGCGTATGTTGTTCAGATTTCAGGATGAGCTTAACTTGCTTAGCAGTGTTGCAGCTGTAAAGGCCACAGAAATGAGTACACAATCGGTTCTGTGCAGGTGGAATATGATGTCCGTGTTCCGTCAATGGCTAAAGGAAGGTGACACTTTTATACTGTCAATGTGACAACTGTGCCATCCATTCTCAGCCTGGTTAAATATTTCCAAGTGTTAATGAGAAAGTTTTTTTTTCTTCCTGATTAGAAATACAAATGTTCAGAGACATTTAAGGACCATGGATTCTGAAAATGTACAAGCCTATTCCTACTGAATAAAACAAGGGTACTACCAGGTTATAAATACTGTACATTACGTTACAGCTCAATAAAGCATTTTAACATTTCACTGGCTGCCACCGTCTGATTGGTGTCTGAGGATGATTATGTTTTCTTAACCAGGGAGCCATTTTAGGTTGCATTCATATCAATAAATACAAATATGCATATAAATAAGGCTCTCTGTGCACAATAATGATGTCTAGTTTTCATACAATATTGTACATCTACAAAAATAATATATCAAAATTAAACCCTTTCGGTTTAAGGACTGGCACAAGAATAAAGGAATGCCCTGTTTAACCCTGTTATCACTAATCTGCCTTCTCCATGTGATGGTTACACATATTAAACATCTGTCCATGCATGCTCAGCAGCCTCACCAACCAGGAACCCAACTGCACTTCCACTGAGGCTCTCACTGAGAACTATGTAAACACATAGAGCTTTATGTGCACAGAGCTTACAAACAACGTACACCAGATCCATAAAAAGGTTTACATTAACGATCGGAGCTTTTGTGCTCCTTTATGTTTTGTAGCTGTTATCACTGAGAAAAACAGTAGTTTAAAGAAAGTTTTCTTCTAAATGAACAGCCAGCACTACAAATGGTTTGCTCTTGGTTGGTGAATAACCATATCACACACTGTTCCATCTCAGTACACAATTTTCCAGTGGGTGGGCTGCTCACAGTTCTTTTCTTTGTCCCCACAGAAGCGATTGTAAGTTGTTTTTGGATTGAAGCTCAGAATCTCTCTCTCTTCATGAATGCGGAATGAGAATGTGGAGACAGAGGTGCCGATGAAATATCTTGGAATAGAAAAAAAAGGGAGAGTAAGGTGTATATAAAGCAGCTCCGAAATCTGTGGGTTCTGGCAAATGCCAGACGAGCTGCTGTAAGGTCCCATAGAAAGTCAGTATTTAGTGGGCTGGTGGGGGCTGATTGGGCCTCTGTGTTGGCTGATTGGGCCTCTGTGTGGCTGACTGGGCCTCTGTGTTGGCTGACTGGGCCTCTGTGTTGGCTGACTGGGCCTCTGTGTTGGCTGACTGGGCCTCTGTGTTGGCTGACTGGGCCTCTGTGTTGGCTGACCGGGCCTCTGTGTTGGCTGACCGGGCCTCTGTGTTGGCTGACCGGGCCTCTGTGTTGGCTGACCGGGCCTCTGTGTTGGCTGACTGGGCCTCTGTGTTGGCTGATTGGGCCTCTGTGTTGGCTGATTGGGCCTCTGTTTCTGTCTTGTAGAAAATCATGTAAACATTAAATAAATCCAATAGGCTGCTTTTGCTTCCAATAAGGATTAATTATTATATTTTCGTTGAGATCAAGTGCAAGGCACTGTTTTATTGTTACAGAGAAAAAGGAAATCATGTTTAAAAATATGGATTATTTCATTATAATGGAGTGTATGGGGGACTGCCATTCTGTAATTCTGAGCCGTTTCCAGATAAAGGATCATATATCTGTAAATGTATTAAACCAGGAAATTGTTAAAAATAAACCCAACCGGAGTATGATATATAGAAGAATCTGTAATAATCTGGATCACTATTGTGATGGACTGGGCATGGTGCAAAAAATCCCATAGTACAATGTGATTGATATCCCAGAATAACTGTCCTGTTAGCTTTATGTTTTAGGTAGAATAAACAAGTGATGCAAGATGCACAGGACAGAGCTAGTCTAATGCCAGCTGCTTTACAATTTATACCCAGTGTGCTTACAACTCACCCCCTGGGATTAATCA
>CM044447.1:85113155-85127110 GCA_024363595.1 Xenopus borealis | reverse complement strand
AGACAGCCCAAGAATTTATGGGAACTGGAGGCTTTTTGCCAGGAAGAATGGGCAGTTTTATCTGAGAAGATAAAGAGCCTAGTCCACAACTACCACAAAACACTTCAAGCTGTCATTGATGTTAAAGGGGGCAATACACGGTATGTAAGTCTTAAAGGGATACTGCCATAGTTAATAGTGCTGCTACAGCAGAATTCTGCACTGAAATCCATTTTTCAAAAGAGAAAAAAAATTTTATATTCAATTTTGAAATCTGATGGGGCTAAACATATTGTCAGTTTCCCAGCTGCCCCTGGTCATGTGACTTGTGTCAGCACTTTAGGATGGAACTGCTTTCTGGCAGGCTGTTATTTCTCCTACTTAATGTAACTGAATCGGTCTCAGTGGGACTTGGCTTTTACTATTGAGTGCTGTTCTTAGATCTACCAGGGAGCTGTTATCTTGTGTTAGGGAGCTCCTATCTGGTTACCTTCCCATTGTTCTGTTGTTAGGCTGCTGGGTGGGGGGAAAGGGAGGGGGTGATATCACTCCAACTTGTAGTACAGCAGTAAAGAGTGACTGATGTTTATCAAAACACAAGTCACATGACTTGGGGCAGCTGGGAAACTGACAATATGTCTAGTCCCATGTCAGATTTCAGAATTAAATATTAAAAAATCAGTTTACTCTTTTGAAAAATGGATTTCAGTTCAAAATTCTGCTGGAGCAGCACTTTTAACTGATGCATTTTGAGAAAAAAACGTTTCCCAGGACAGTATCCCTTTAATGATTTGCAAGTTAAGAATCGGGTAGGGGGTGGCATACCTATGTTTCTCACCTACCCCCCAATGGATACAATGATGAACACAGGCATTAATGGGGAAATGCAGGTCTCTGCACCCCATTTTGGAGCTCATACAACTGTAGTTGAAAATGTAAGTGCAAAGAACATGGCAGATTGTACACTTTGTACTCAGGCCTGCACTGAAATGTGCCCTGCAGTCTCTAGGAACTGGTCACGTCTTTGGTATCCTTGAATGAAAAGTTCTAAAACCAGCCACACAAAAGGAGCAATTAATGGTCAGTCAAAAAGTGCAAGCAATGTATACAGCGGTCTGTAAGGAAAGGACTAAGGCAAATACCTGGCATGGGCACAGATCCATTGGTCTATAATAGCCACACCTCCATCCTTGTACAACTCTAGCTCTTCCCAGGTTGGCTCAAATCGCACCATTTCAGGAATAAATTTCCGAAGGGCTTCCAGATCTAAATTGTAGACAAATATTGCAGATGAGTTTTATTTTAACCACAAATCTGTAGGTTGGTGGGGAAGCAGCAATAAGATTGATTGTCTGTGCACTGCGTACAGGGGAGGCACATGAGCGGCTGCTCTTTGTTAGATGGAGGCTTCATGGACATGAACATGAAATGACACATTTATTTTTGTCTAAATGAAAAGTAAATATTTTTAAGTAAGAATGCACCAGTTTGGGATTTGGACAATTCAGAGAAGATTTTAATTTGGACAAAACCTTGGCATTCATCAGAAAACTCCCAGATGCCCAGCACCTTAATGTAACAACAAAACAATAGCACAGCATGAAATGAGAAGATTTGTACCATCATACAGAGCAGACCTGGGTAACAAAATGCCACATTTGCTCCTACCTTCTCTGTCAGCATCTGTGGCAACAAACACTTTCTTGAGTTTGAGTTTCTTCATTAGACTGTGAATTTCATCTGCTGCTCTCTGCAGACTAGGCACATCATCTCTGTGTCCCCAAATGAAATCTTTTCGATGTAGGTGCACAGCAAGATGGGGTCCTCCTAATGTTGAATCTGGTTTTGCCTGAAGAAAGAAAAAAAACCCCAATGCAAGTTGCTTAGTTTGTGGTCAGTATGACACCTATACACATCTGGCAGATAAATTAATACTCCTAGTACTGCTAACACACTTTGATTTTATTATGGACATTTTCCTGTTAGCCTTACAGAGAAGATTTTCATTAGTCCTCCAGTTGTTCATCCAGTACCAGCTTTCCTGAATGCAACTCTAGTTCTGGCTTCCCAGCCTGCTGATTCTTAGGTGGCCTGTCCTGTTATAGTGGCAGCTGACTACCGATCAGTTGTCTATTCCTGCTTTCCTTTCCTGGAGGTGGTTCTGCCTGAGGTTCAGACCATGGTGCACAGAGGTGTCAATGACTGTGCCTCAGTCCAGTAGTCCAGGCATCCATGTGGTTTGCTCTGCCTGTCTCTCAGGGCCCTACACCTTAACTGCCAGTCACATACACAGGTTGCTCTGCCTATAGTTCCTGAATCTGAGGACCAAAAATCAAAGTCTGGCATCCATTGTCTTGACTATTGTGCCTGAGGTTTCTGTAACTGCAAGTACTTTAATGGGTTATCTCTGATCTGTTGATGGGTTTTAACCCAGAGACCTGTGCTTGTGGCTGTCAGCACAGGCAGGCTGTGGGTCATATTTACCTCATTATTACACTCAGCTGCATTAAGAAGCAGGTGCAGTTAATCCGCTCACGTGTCCAACTGCCTTTAGAAACCCCAGTGCTTCTCCCTGCCCATTAACAGTCTCCCTCGGATAGCATTTGTTGAGATCAGTTTCATTATCATGTTCCTATTGTGATCCCGTTCATAGTCCTAGTTTCTTACATCCTGTTTTAACCCTTGGACTAACTCTACTATACTGAATTGAAAACGTACAAAAAAAAGGTGACTGGTTAATTTGCATTCCAACATTTTACCAGTAATTCATACTTCATACATTTTCATCTATGTACAGTTGTGCTCATAATGATACTCGTAGTAAGTATGATTTAAAAAGAGTAAACACAGTTGTTTGACAATGGCTTCAGCCAACCACTTACCACGAGTGAATGAAAAGTTTTTGTGTTATCATTCATATTCTCTGAAAAATGGTTAAGAAATCATAAAAATTCTGCCAGGGTACGTAAACATATGAGCACATATGTATACCTTTGTTGCAAATATATGCTTTATAGCACATTTCAGCAAGTCAGTGGCACTTGCATTATACACCACTTTTACTTAATTATCATTGGAGCTCTCACACAACCTAATTAATATATTAGTAGAGGTTTTCTGCAGGAAGTAAGTCTAAAATTCTATGCAGTTGTAGCACCCCATTCCTTTAATGCTGGTCCTATGCCTGTGAAGATACTTGATGATCTTGGAGATCTCTCCCCTGTAAAAGCTACAGCTGAGAAGATTCAGCCTATGAGACCAAAGCTTTGGTCAGGAGCACCTTCACCCAAGAAAATACAGCCAACCCTATGAAAAATATGTCTACAGGTTACCAGATGGGGTTTAGTTGCATGATGTAAGATTCTGTTTTATACCTGTGTGCCCAAGTGTTGCAGTTTTGCAATTTAATCAACATCACCTTATATTTTTTAGTCTTGCATCTATATACTGGAACACAGCGTTGGGCTAAACACTATTTGTGTCCTTTTTTTGGCTCAGTATTTACAGAGATTACTACCACCCAAACACTCTACACTCTTTTCATACTGCTTGAGTCTGAGAATAAAGATTATGCAAAATATGGAGCTCACCTTAAATTAAAAAAAATGGGAGTTACAATATGTTGATTTCATTTACTTGATAGTTATGAAAAACATCTGGACATTTTTTAATCTTGCCTGTTATTTCAAGGAAGGTGGACACTTTTTAGTGCACAAATTCTTTCCATTACATTTCATTCTAAATTGCTTTGTTTTCCAAAACATTTCTGGAACAATATCGCTTACCTTGAATTTTGTCCAGTCCTCATGAAATATAGTCTTGTCTTCTTTGTCAGTAGAGTTCACAACATTGGCCCGGAATTCATCCCCAATTACTCGCAGATGTTTGGCAAACACCATGCTGCGTCTTGTCTGTTTTTAAGGATAAAGAGGTTTTACAGCAAACAACATGAATGATATAAAAAGAAAATCAACAGTGCAGGGTATCAATATAAAGTCAAAGTGCAGAGAAATAAATTTCAGACGCTAATAATACAGATCAAGACAAGAGGAAGGGTGTCCAACCTGGCCATCCAGAATCAGAGAAAGCCAGAAGGTTATACTAAGAAGACATTACAAAGCTCTTATTAATAATAATAATAATAATAATAAACTAGCAATGGCACACACAAAAACAAAATACATTACATAATGAGACGATTAATGTGCTCAGAAAAATAACCATAAAGTGGATCTCTACTCGAAAAATATTTTTGCCATATGAAAGAAAAATATAATTTTAAACAACTTTCCAATACAATTTTAAAATAGTAATTGTTAATGTGATTATTTCTATTGAAAGAAGTATCTGTTTACTACTTTCTGTTCTCTGGACACCTCAATAGTAACTGAATCTTACAGAGAAAGGCTCCGCCTTTAGTGATTAACAACACTCAGGCTGCATGTTTCATGTTCACAACATGCCAGTTATATACTCACATCCCAGTAATCTTTGCCTCTATAATGATCGTGCAGGAGGTTTTCTGCTCTGTCTAGCATTATAGACCTAAGGAGATTAGAAAATATTTCAGTGAAATTTGTGATATCCATTTGATGGCACATTTACTTGATAAACTGCCCTTACTTTGCTGTAGTATTTTTGAGAAGGACTGGAGCCATAATAGATACTGAACCCTGTACTGATAAACTGGTGACATTTAGGCCTCTAGTCTCCTCATAGCCCCAAAACCAGCCTCTGAAAGGAAACACGAGACAGAGCATATCTATTACACTATAGGTGTTTTTTTTAATTATATAGATATATTTTAAGGCGAAAGATGATAAAAATAAGAGTGAAAAGTTGAATGCCTTACAGATTAATGATGTGTGAATGCATAATTCATGTGGTTATAAATCTAGCCTACACAATGGTGTCAGTTGCAATGTACATGTCTTAGGGATACGGCACAAGGTTGTTTTCTCCACCGGCATATTCCAGCCAGCCAGGATATGTCTGAAACGGCATCCGACACTCCCACTGACTTTAATCAGAACCATCTGATGCTGCTATTACAGGCGGTCTTGGTCTAATATGCATTTTATCCCATGAACCACGAATACTCAACAGGTTAATATGAGGGCCAGTGTGCCATCAACAGTTCATTATCTAAAATGATAACTATTGATCTGCCCCTTATGGTGCAATGTTTACTTACATTTAACATCTAGGAGGTGTAAAGGTGGCAACACACAGAGAGATCTCTCCTTGATATGTGGTGGGCGATATCGGGCTGATCTGATCTCCGATCTGATCCCTAGGGCCCAACAATTGGATCAAAACGAAGCAGTTACGGGTGGCCGGATCACAGGACCGCATCAACAAACTGATGTGGCCGTGATCCGACGAGATTTTTAGTCTCATTGGATTGACATAAGGCTGACTTTCGGGCCAGATATCGATTGGGGATGCCCGTCGGAGAGCCCCGTACACGGAACAATAAGCTTTTAGCGGCCAGTGTATGGCCACCTACACCCACAGCAACCAATCAGTAAGTAGCATTTACTGGTCACTTTTAAAAGAAAACATTAAATTGGCTGCTGTGGGTTACTGCACACAGGCACACTTACTGCCTTTGATTACATATAGGGGATAGTGCTCAATTACATACTGCTCTTTGTAAGCACAGATAAAAGACAGATTTTCACATATCCTGTTGCCTGTGCACTGCTAGCTATAGACCAAGCACACTTATGCTTAGTTACATATTGGTATGTTTTCATTCATTACCACTCAAAAGTAAGATTATTATTATGCTAATATCAGACTGGGAGTCATTTCCTATGTTGTTATCAAGCAGAAACAGCACTGGTGAAAATTCCCATCTCTTCTAACATAACTTGTTTTTAGCGGACTGTTGCCAGGCACTCGAAATCCCCAGCAGTTGTTGTGCACAGTTTTTAAAATAAATATGAACCTTAAAAATAACTGTAAATTGCTCAGAGTACAATTTAAAATTATTCATATTTTTTCCTTTTAAAGCTATTCAGCTGTTTTTAAACTGATTATATAATTAATTTTGTAACAACATTACCACCTGCTGGTCCATTGTCTGACACTGGAGACATGTGCACTGGGGAAAACATGTTCAGAAGGAAAATAGCAAACTGTTCAGATGTTGCTATGCTCCAAGATAAGATCAGAAACCTAAGATAACATTTCTAATGTCTTTTCTGAGCACAGCAACATCAGAGTTGTTCTACTTTTCCTTCTAAAAATGTTCTCCCCAACTGTACAGTACTGACCTGCAGGTGGTAAAATGCTCATCATTCACCGTTTCAAAACACCTTAAAGGAGCTGAAATAAAAAAAAAATGCAAATAGGAAAAGTGCTTCAAATGTTCATAGTCTGTCCTCTAATATAAGGTTTTTGGCACAGGTTCCTGAACGAAGCACTGACCTTCCCAAATATTTGTCCCCCCAGTTAGGTCACACTAACTACAACAATGTGCACTCATGCCAAATGTTACTCCCTGCACTTGTTCACTATGTGAAAAAAATAATTTTGCTGAAATGGAATCTACTGCAACTCAAACCCTGAACCTTTGTAAGAAGCTCATGAATAACTCTTTGCCTTGACAAAAAATTGTGTATTTTGTCCAAGGCTGTCCAGGAAAATTTGCATTTGGGCATAATAGCTGGGAATGTAAGAATTGGACTCACCTTTGAATAACCCATCTGTTTAAATCACTGTCTTTTCTAATCTGTCCCTTCCCATTTTCCCCCTTCCCCTTAAAGGCATATCATTTTTGGAATTTAAATATGTCATTAAACTTCCAATTACTAAACTGAAAATATTTGCTAAAATAAACCTAAGCACTCATAGTGATACCAGTTTACTATGAATTTGTTTAAGTCACAAAAAAATCATAGTAAGATGACAGCCCTATGATAATATGGAAGCCATCACAGGCTCAATGGTTGCCAGTTGTCAAATTAGCTTTTTGTCAGAAGTGGTTATCATACTGAGAGTCCAGTCTTTGCAGGAGAGCTCAAATTGAAATTCAGTTAGGGAAAGAATGTCTATTTGCTGTCCTAGATACATCTGAAAGTCCAAAAATTTCATGTTTACATTGTTTCTACTGGATATAGAAACATCTCTATGCCAAAAGTCTAACAATTCCATAAAATGACTTCTTACTGATATCTACCCGCAAGAAAATCTTCATACTCAATGACAGGAATATTCTGATAAAGACTTTCCAAATCAAAGAATTCCACCCAGGGGATTTGGACTTGGTGGATGTCTGGACTCTGCCAGTGGTAAAGTCGACCCCATGGAGGCAGAACTAGAACCCAATTGGAATTCTTCAGTAAAGTTTTCAGGAGAGAGGCAACCAGAATATACACATCTCTGCGCAGATTACACCCCTCGGGGGGGTTGACGTCATACAGTAAATACCTACTACATGTAGGTAAGTTTGCTCATATTTGAAGTGGCAATATATCTTGGTCTAAGTAGAGGCTACTGATCTTTGCCTTTTCAATAACCCAGGCCAAATCTGACTGATCACAATAAAATTCATATCACTGTGACCTACTATGCCAATTATCAGATCATAAACGGTCCCATGCAGACCCAGTGTCTAATGTGGTCCATGAGATGTGTTACCGCATGCTGACCCTAGGAATCTAGGCTTGGGGCCCATGAGATTGGTTAGAGCATGCTGGCCTGAGGAATCTAGGGGCCCATAAGATGGATTACAGCATGCTGGCCTGAGGAATCTAGGGGCCCATTAGATGTGTTACTGAATGCTGGCCTGAGGAATCTAGGTTAGGGGCCCATTAGATGGGTTAGAACATGCTAGCCTGAAGAACATAGGGGCTCATGCAGTGGATTATAGCATACTGGCCCTGGGGCCCATGAAATGGATTCCAACTTGCTGGCCTGGGGAACCTGGGGACCCATGAGATATGTTACTAGGGTTGCCACCTTTCCCTGTGGCTCAAGCCGGACAGGGGGGCTATCGCCCGATCGCGGCGTCAATCAATCTAATCCCGCCCGGTTTTCCTTATTTGGACCCGGGCAGCCCTTCAAAATACTGGGCTGTCCGGGTCAAATCCGAACAGGTGGCAACCCTATATGTTACTGCATGCTGGCTTAAGGAATTTAGCCTTGGGGCCCATGAGATGGGTTAGAGGATGCTGGCCTGAGGAATCTAGGGGCCCATGAGATGTGTTATAGCATACTGGTCTGAGGAACTTTGGGCCCATGAGAATAATGAATCATTAAAGGACCAGTAACATAAAAAAAAGTAATGAAAATATAATGCAGTGTTGCCCTGCACTAGCAAAACTGCAGTGTTTGCTTCAGAAACACTACTATTGTTTATATAAATTAGCTGTTGTATAGCCGTGGGGGCAGCCATTCAAAGGAGAAAAGGCTCAAGTTACACAGCAGATATCAGATAAGCTCTGTAGAACATACTGTTATCCATTACTTACCCAGGGCCATATAGCCATTTCAATTTCCGCCATTGCTACTTAGCAGCTTGTTTATATGAACTATAGTAGTGTTTCTGAAGCAAACAGATCAGTTTTACCATTGACAAAATGATATGATATTTTCATTACTTTAAAACACTTATTTTTTGGTGTTACTGTTCCTTTAAGCAGAGAATGAAAAGATAGCAGCATGCAGCAGCCACTCCAAATCTCATAAGCAGGATTTCTGATTGTGCCCTGACCAAACTTTGCAGCAAGCCTAGCCAAGATCTAGTTATGCCACGAAGTCCTGTCAACGTGCGGCCTGTCGCATGCGAGCGTCCTACAGATGGATCTGACAAGACTAGACATTTGTGACAGTGAATACCGGAGCCCAAGGACATTACACACCTCCGTTCAGATGCAAGGCCGAGTGTCCCGGGCTGAACTCCCCCTCATCCCCGCAAGCCTGGGATAATAAGGAGAGGCACAATCCCAGGAGAAGACATGGCCCCACGGAGGAAGCAGCCATATCCCTATATAAACAGCGGGGCTGCACTTCCGGCATCCAGGCCTGAGCGTTCCGTTCCTATGGAAACCGTTAAGCTAGGAGACCCCGGACAAGCCTACTTCCGGTAAAAGCGGCTAGACGGAAGTGGATTTTACTGGGATGTTAGTTACTGACTATGAATACTATTGCGTGGCTGCTAGGGGGCAGCAGTAAAGTTCAGGAAAGGGGGAGAGACCGCGCTAGCGAGTGCTTAGACTACCGCCAGTTTATTACATTAACCCGTGTCTTGGTTTCCTCCAGTAGGTGGCAGTGGTAGCCCATGATTCAGCAGCTGCCAATGCAGCAATACAGTATATTTTAGATTGCACAGAGCTCTCTTCTTTTGAGCGTGCTTGCTATTTACTCTTTTTTTGTCTACATTTCATTCATTTTCTGCAGAGTCATTTTAACATTCAGGATAATAGATGCATGTCACATAGTTACATAGTTAAACTGGGTTGAAAAAGACAAAGTCCATTAAATTCAACCCCTCCAAATTAGAACCCAGCATACATACACACACACACACCCCTCAACTCTTTCACACAAACCATATATGCTCATAGCTATACTAACTGTAGTGTTTAGTATCAAAATAGCCTTTGATATTATGTCTGTCCAAAAAAATCATCCAAACCCCTTTTGAAAGCATCAACAGAATGAGCCATCACAACATCACCCGGCAGTGCATTCCACAACCTCACTGTCCTGACTGTGAAGAACCACCTACGCTGCTTCAAATGAAAGTCCTTTTCTTCTAGTCTGAAGGGGTGGCCTCTGGTGCGGTGATCCTCTTTATGGGTAAAAAGGTCCCCTGATATTTGTCTATAATGTCCTCTAATGTATTTGTAAAGTGTAATCATGTCCCCTCGCATGCGCCTTTTTTCCCAGAGAAAACAACCCCAACCTGGACAGTCTACCTTCATAATTTAAGGGGCAGATTTATTCGAATTCGAAGAGTTTTAACGCAATTCAATAAATCGAATGAACAAATAAATAATTATCGATCAATAAAATTGTTGGGATCGAATTTTTATAATTCAGTCTAAAAAAGCTAAAAAACCCTATGGGAGCTTCCCATAGGGTTATACAGCAATTCGGCAGGTTTAATCTGGCGAACTAGGCATTCGAATATTTAAAGGGCTAGTAATTCGACCATCGAATAATCTAATAGATTTCTATTCGATCTATTCTAATCATTCGATTCAATCAAATTTTTAAAATTCGATGGTCGTAGTGGTCACACGAATTTAGTAAATCTGCCCCTAAGTCTTCCATCCCTCAAACCAGTTTTGTTGCACATCTGCACTTAAGGACTGGAGTCCAAAACTGCACTGCATACTCCAGATGAGGCCTTACTAGGGATCTATAAAGAGGTATAATTATGTTTTCATCCCTTGAGTTTTTGCCCTTTTTTATGCAGGACAGAACTTTATTTGCTTTAGTAGCTACAGAATGACACTGCCCAGAATTAGACAACTTGTTATCTATAAAAACCCCAAGATCCTTCTCACTTAAGGAAACTCCCAACACACTGCCATTTAGTGTATAACTTGCATTTATAATATTTTTGCCAAAGTGCATAACCTTGCATTTATCAACATTGAACCTCATTTTCCAGATTGCTGCCCAGTTTTCCAACTTAGACAAATCACTGCAAAGTGGCAGCATCCTGCATGGAACCTATAGCTCTGCACAATTTAGTTCCATCTGCAAAAATAGAAACTGTACTTTCAATGCCCACCTCCAAGTTGAAAGCAAGGGACCCTAGCACTGGTACAACTTGCTGGTACAACTAGCACCGGAATTTAATAATCAGCTCTGTAGAATCAGCTTGTATGACAGGCCAACCTCATTTTCTGCTTGATAGTTTGTGATGACACCCCTAAGCTTAGCTTTTCAACAGCTGCTCAGAGCCCACTGAGAGTGTCAGACACTTTCCAAGATTCCTGAATCATTGAAGCTAAAACTTTAGGCTGGTGCAGTAAGTTCAGTATATAAAACATGACAATTTTAGTCCTATTCATTTTTAGGGGTTACCACAGGCATTTCATAGGCTGCACGCCATGCATGCAGATTCAGTGACATCACTGGCTTGTGCCAAATCTGACCCAGGTCTGCACACATCTGGTCCCAGCAGTAGCCTAGACGGGGGGCCTGTGCATGTAACCTAGGGGCCCCACATTTCATTAATCTGCCACTGGGCTAATGCCACCCTAGACTGTTTTTCTGCCTATTTATAAACTCATGCAGAAAAAAAAGGCAATTCACTTCCAACTGCACTATTCTGTAAGTGCACCCACAGGCATGTGCCCACACAGAGCAGAATTCTACATTTCCGTGAAAAAATCCACTCTGTGTTCAGACACTGACACAATTGACTGCCATTGTTCATAAACTATGGAGCAGATGGAATCCTATTCATAGTCCAGTCTTATTCCAATCAATGCATGGTTGCTAGGGTAATTTGGACCCTTGCAACCAGATTGCTGCAATTGCAAACTGGAGAGCTGCTGAATAAAAATAAACACAAATAATAAAAAATGAAAACCAAAAGCAATTTGTTTCAGAATATCACACTCTATATCATACTAAACATTATCTCAAAGGTGAGCCACACTTTTTAGCTTCTTTGCATTCTTGCAAATAATAGACATGGGCCACTAGGGGGCGTCATTACACTAGTGATAACATGTAGAGTATGCTACAGTATGTTTCTCTTCTTATGCAGACTTTTCCAGAAAAGAAGGTGGCACCTAACATACCCTTATACACTTAAATACTTCACGGTTTGGATAAAGTTGACTAATTACATGTGAAACTCCCAAGTAACTGAAATATCCTTATTTTTTGCAGTCTACATATTAGGTGAAGATTATGGGCGTATCAGTTCCAAGAGTGCTTGTTGATAATGATTAGTATGCATGTGGAGCTTTGTTATAAAGAGGTTTTAGTGATTTCATGTATTATTAACATGTATTTCTATAACGCCAACTTGTTGCGTAGCGGTGTGTATGTGGAATGTATGTGGAATTCAATAATTTTTATTAAGTATATCATCTATCCCAACTGATCTCATGCTGGTATCTCAAAATGTTTGTACTGTAACAGAATTATATTAGGATTTCCCATCTCTAAAAAAATAGTAATGCAAGTCATTCTTTGTTGATAGTCCTTTTAGTTCTTTTAAAGAGGAAATAATCTTTAAATTAGCTGTTTATTCAAAATAACACATGCCAGTGTCCAGATTATAATGGATAAAGAGAGAATAACAGCTAAAAAGAGACAGGGTAAAGCTGACCATAGATAGAAATGAAATCCAAAATAATTTGCAGCACTCCCTTGTAGTAGTAAAACCGCCTTAATTGCAGCATAGTTTATGGCACAGCTGCAAATTATTTTGGATTTCATGTAAAGGATGTGAACCCATTGTTTGGCGCGCACCCAAAAAGTAAGTTCCTGCTAGGGATGCACCAAATCCACTATTTTGGATTCGGCCGAACCCCCGAATCCTTCCTGAAAGATTTGTCCGAATACGGAACTGAATCCAAACCTTAATTTGCATATGCAAATTATGGGTGGGAAGGGGAAAACATTTTTTACTTCCTTGTTTTGTGCCAAAAAGTCACGTGAGTTCCCTCCCTGGCCATAATTTGCATATGCAAATTCGGTTCACCCAGGCAGAAGGATTTGGCCGAATCTGAATCCTGCTGAAAAAGGCCGAAACCTGTATTCGGTGCATCCCTAGTTCCTGCCAATTGAAGTGCTGCATATTCTCTTGTATCAAGTAGAAAATCTGTGAATCAGCCAAAAAGCAGAGCTTGCTGCAAAATAGTGTTTATTCCAACGACATGTTTCGGGCACACAGGCCCTTTTCAAGTATAGTGCACAGGTATTCTTAGTGCTCATATATATAATACAAACAGGAAATGATGTCATTCCACAAATGGTATATTAATTAGTATACCAGTCCAATTAAGTCCATCATAAATATATCTTCACATATCACATATGATATAAACAAGCTGCTTTTAACCATGGGGACAGCCATTCGAAGCTGAAAAAAAAGAAAAGGCACAGGATACACAGCAGTTAACAGATAAGCTCTGTAGTATATAACTTCAGAACTTATTGGGCCAAAGTTATTTTGCACCCTAGGCAAGGGGTTCAATCATTGCCCCCCACGCCCCCGTTGTGTATGACCATTTCCCACCTATTCACTTTTTCTTAAGAAACCTACTGTACGTGTGCCAGCCAGCAGCACACAAAAAATTGCTCCCAATCTGTATCTGTGCCAGCCAGTAGCACCCAAAATATTGCTCCCAATCTGTATCTGTGCCAGCCAGTAGCACCCAAAATATTGCTCCCAATCTGTACCTGTGCCACTAGCATTGCCCGCTAAATCTGTACCTGTGCCACCAGCATTGCCCCCAAGTCTATACCTGTACCATCAGCCATTGCCCCCCCAAGTCTGTACCTGTGCCACCAGCCTGTGCCAGAGCAACAGCAAAAATATTGTCCCAGATCTGTGCCAGGCAAAGGGCAAGTAATAGGGAGGTGGGGACTGAAGTAGAGCAGAACGCTGCTGCTGGAGACGGGCGAAGTTAAAACTTAAAGATTAAAAAAAAAATTTCCCTTCTAAAGTGCGCCCCCCTCTATAACTGCACCCTAGGTGGCCGCCTACTCTGCCTACTCCTAGGTCCGGCCCTGCCTGGAAAGTAAGAATTCCAAAAGCTATATATTTGATGTTTGTGGTATATTTGATTACATGTGTGTGGTCTCAAGTACGTGGGGAAACCAGTAGACAAGTCAGAAAACATATCTCCGAGCATTCAAATTGTGTGTCCAGGCATGACAAAAGTTCAGCTGTGGCGAACACCAAGCTGGAGATTTATGTATCTCTTTTCAAGTGATTGAACAAGTTAAACTTTCCTCTAGAGGAGGTGATTTGATGCGTCTCCTAAACT
>CM044447.1:85097218-85108269 GCA_024363595.1 Xenopus borealis | reverse complement strand
TGCTGGGGGAGAGCAGAGGGATAGGTACAGGGCTGCTGGGGGACCGGGCCAAGGTAGTTTTGCACCCTAGGCAAGGGGTTCAATCAACGCTCACCCCCGTTATGTACGACCATTTCCCACCTATTCACTTTTTTCTTAAAGGAACAGTTCAGGGTAAAAATAAAAACTGGGTAAATAGATAGGTTGTGCAAAAAAAAAATGTTTCTAATATAGTTAGTTAGCCAAAAATGTAATATATAAAAGCTGGAGTGAGTGGATGTCTCACATAACAGAATACAACACAACATCCTGCTTTTGAGCTCTCTAAATCTGAGTAAGTCAGCGACTTGAGGGGGAGCCACATGGGACATAACTGTTCAGTGAGTTTGTAATTAATCCTCAGCTTTCAGCTCAGATTCAAAAGCAACAGTTATGACCCATGTGGGCCTCCCTCAAGTCATTGATTGGTTAACCATTGGGTAACCAGGGTAACCAGTCAGTGTAAACAAAAGAGAGCTGAAGAGCAAGAAGTAGTGTTCTGGCTAATATGTTAGACTTACATTCACTCCAGCCTTTATACATTACATTTTTGCCTAACTAACTATATTGAAAACATTTTTTATTTTGCACAGCCTATCTATTTACCTAGTTTTTACTTTTATACTGAACAATTCCTTTAAATAATGAAACCTTGTAACACATTAATGAATCAAACTGTACGTGTGCCAGTCAGCAGCACCCAAAACATTGCTCCCAATCTGTACCACAATTCCCCCACCCCAAGTATGTACCTGTACCACCAGCCTGTGCCAGAGCAGCAGCAAAAAATTTGCCCCAGATCAGTGCCAGGCAAAGGGCAAGTAAGAGGGAGGTGGGGACTGAAGTAGAGCAGAATGCTCCTGCTGAAGACAGGGGCGAAGCTAAAACTTAAAGAAATTAAAAAAAACATTATTTCCCTTCTAAAGTGTGCCCCCCCCCCTATGACTGCGCCCTAGGTGGCCGCCTACTCTGCCTTCCCCTAGTTCCGGCCCTGCTACCGTGTATCCTGTTCTTGAATGGCTGCCAACATGGCTACACAGCAGCTTGTTTATATAAACTATAGTTGGGTTTCTGGAGCAAACACTAAATTTTTACCAGTTCAGGGCAACAGCACGATATGTTGTCATTCCACTTTAATTTTTTGGTTTTTTGGTTAATGAAATGAGAAGTACAGGAAAAGGATCACTCTATAACATTCTAAAAGGTAATTTAAATAAGTAATTTTTATTTGATAATGCTGGCCTGTGTTTGAAAAAGGCCTAATTGTGAAATGTTGGAAAGATTAATTATTGTACTATTTTATTGTATATTATATTGCATTGTATTAATTATTGTATTAATTATTGTACTGTACACCATAAAAGTCATTTGGCAAGGCATGGCAGAGCACAAAGTGCAAAAAACATGAAATCTTTAAAAAAAAAAAAAAAAAAGTAGGAAGCTAGTTCTCCCACCCCCAAAAAAGATGGCAACCCTAGTGCCTCAGTAAGCAAAGAAGCTAGAAATCCGGCTTGAGGTGCAAAGAGCAGCTATGACTCAGACTCAAGTGTAAGCAATTTTGTTCTCCTAAATGCTTTTGCACTTTAATTCAGGTTAACAGTTTTAAAACATCCACTATATTCCCCTGTACTGCCAGGTTAGAAGCACCAGGTTAGAAGCAATACAGTAATAAACATGCAAGTGCGTTATTATGGTCATTGCTATTGAGGAATGACTACGAGCACAAAACACGTCAAGCATAAAGGACTGTATGTGCACTCCTTGGTTTAAATGATTATTTAATAGAGACATTTTAAACACTCCGCTGGTGCTCCGTGAATAAAGGATTTTGGTGGGGCTCTGGACATATTAACACAATGCCAGTTCATGTGCAAATGATGCAGGCAGGTCTTAGGAGCTGGAAGAGTAACTTAACCATCAAGGAAATGCAGTGTCGGACTGGCCCACCAGAATACCAGGAAAATTCGCGGTGGGCCAAGGTGTCAGTGCGCCCTCATGCTGCTAAACTTTTGGCCTATTTCATGGCCATTTCCTATTTTATGAGAACAAAGAGGCTTAATAGTTGGAATAATTGATTATAGTATGGAAAGAAAACAAACTAGGAGAATAGAGGTTGAGTGAGGAGATGAAGAATATCAGTACTGAGAGTGGGCCCCTGGTCTAAGGTTTTATGGTGGGCCCTTGGTCTAAGGTTTTTGGGTGGGCCCCTGGAGTCCCAGTCCGACACTGAGGAAATGCATTGCAGAACAAGCAGGAAACAGTCTTTTAGGCACCAGTAATGCTTGCGCCATGAGGCAAGGCGAGACCCTTGCCTCAGGCAATACTTGAGCAGTGACATCAAAAAGCCATCTCTGGTAACATATATAGGATAATTTCTTTTTTTTAACTGGTTGTTTACTAAACCTTTTTTTGGTCAAGGTTTTTTGGGCAAAAACAAATTTTAAGAGAAAAACATTATTATATCATTATTATAACTTTATTATAAGATGCTGTTCTACATCTCAAACCTTCCGAGGCAGTGCCGGGCCAAGATGACTGGGCGCCCTAGGTGACCCGGCCAGCCACCACTCTCCCTTCTGTGCCCAAAAGCATTGTGTATAGAATGCCGGAGGGGAGGAAGTTAGGAGAGAGCTGGAGGGGGAGGAGAGACTGCTGGAGGGGAGGGAGGCAGGGGAAAGCACCTGAGAGGAGGGGAGAGAGGCGGGGAAGAGGGCCGGATGGGAGGGAGATGGGGGAGTATGAGTGGATATGGACTAGGGGTAGGCAAAAGACAGGTACCTGCCCAGCGCCCCCCTTTTGTTGCACCCTAGGCAGGTGCCTCTTCTGTGCAGTCATTGGCAGATGTCCCTTTTACAATTTCATAATATTGCGATCTGCACTGCGTTTCCTCCAATAAAAATTCAGGGTTTCATAGTATCATAGATAGTTAGATTGAAAAAAAGACACGTCTATCAAGTTCAGACTTTTTTTTTTTACACCTGCCTAACTGCTAGTTGATCCAGAGGAAGGCAAAAAAACCCCATCTGAAGTCTCTCCAATTTGCCTCAGAGGGAAAAAAAAAATTCCGTCCTGACTCCAAGATGGCAATCGGACTAGACCCTGGATCAACTTGTACTATGAGCCATTATATCCCATAACTCTTTATTTCCTCACTTGCTTAAAAGCCAATATATCAGCCTGTATAACTGATTCAGGGAGAGAATTCCACATCTCTCACTGTAAAAAACCCCTTCCGAATATTTAGGTGGAACCTCTTTTCTTCTAATGGGAATGGGTGACCTTGCGTCAGCTGGAAAGGCCTACTGGTAAATAAAGCATTAGAGAGATTATTATATGATCCCCTTATATATTTCTACATAGTTATCATGTCACCCCTTAAGCGCATCTTCTCCATTTGGCCAGTCTTTCCTCATAGCTAAGATTTTCCATACCTTTTACCAGCTTAGTTGCCCTTCTCTGTACCCTCTCTAATACAATAAATTCCTGTTTGAGTGATGGAGACCAAAACTGTACAGCATATTCTAGATGGGACCTTAAAAGTGCTCTATAAAGTGGACTCCCGTGACTCAATGCCCCTTTTAATACAGCTGAAGACCTTATTTGCCCTTGATCCTGCTGACTGGCATTGCTTGCTACAGCCAAGTTTATCATCTACAATGCTCCAATGTCCTTTTCCATAATAGATTTGCCTAGTGCAGTCCCAGTAAAACAATAAATAACAAGATTTTTTAATCGATTCTTTTCCCCACCCAACTTTTTTGAGTTACTTTGTTGATACATAAGTTAAAATCGTGGATGGGATTTGGTCAAGCTTGGTTTAATAAAAAGATGAGATAAATTTGAGTTTTATTAAATAACCCCTAAGTGTTGCTCTTTTTTTTAAGTGTAGCAGAGTGCAATTCTACTTTATTCATTAGATAGCCTTGTTCCCTGCTCTGGAGCTAAGGAGAAACAAATAGTATGGAAAGGGGACAGCATTGGGCTGTTGCCTCAGGCAGCAAAATAGCCAGGAGCTTCCCTTTCAGACCCTAATTCTCACATTATCTCTCTCAGGACACAGCTTTGCCTAGAGGTGCTTTAGCACTCTTATCTCTCTGCTGACACTCTCATCCAGTTACTCTCAACATCCACTGAGCTGCTGTCTTGGGACTCACAGACTCACAAATCAGACAGCTCCTCCAGAATAACGTCTTGGCTCCATTTCAACCAGGCTTCTCATAGACAATCCCAGGTCTGCAGCTCACATGGTAACCCTCTATCTGTGCTGCCCAGTTGAAATCACCCAGTCCTTTCAGGACATTAAAGAAAAAAAATCATAACTAGCCCTGCTGTTATGGGAGGCACCTACTGTTGCCACCTGGCCGTTTTTTACCGTCCTGACCGGTATTTTTGATGGTTGATCCCAATGTTATTAATAGGGAAAACAGCTAAATATATTGGAAGGCCGGTATTTTTTTTTAAGAAAAGGTGGCAACCCTACCTACTGTAAGTACATAACACAGCGATAAAGCATGGTGGGTAACCACACTTACAGAATTCAGTAAAATCTTATGATAGCTGTGTATTGTACTTGATTTATATAATCACTTGTGGCATCTCAGTCACATGACTGGAGTTGTGGGAGTTATGTAATTAAAGACATTACATTTGCCTGGGGGCAGTAACCCATAGCAACCAATCAGCAGGTAGAAGTAGTAGTCTCCTGTTTAAATGCAAGCAGCTTATTGGTTGCCACGGGTTACTGCTCTTGGGCAAAGTCCATACTCACATTTTCATGATTTAATAATAGATATACATTAAATTGAATATTCAAATGAAACTCTAACCTGCTGAGTCTCTGCTGAAGCCATTGGGACAACTTTCTTTTCTGGATAATGGGTTTCCAGATAACAGATCCCATACCTGTACCTTTACAGTACATTGTATGTGAAAGTGATGCTTTTGATCACAGTAGCCGATATGTTCAATAAATATACCACTAATATGTTAGTGCTTTTGTAATTTGTGTTAGTAAAAATTCTAACAATAACACTCCTTTAATAGAATAAAATCCATGGGCAATAAATGTTCCTTTTTAGAGACATAAACAATTTTTTTTCCAACTGAAACTTGGTCATGTGTGGGTGGGTGTCCCTGCTGTTCCTGGTGAATTTTGAACAGCATTTCTTTTGGTATCTGTGCAATTTATTTACCTGCCTTCCACAACACATTGCATATTTTCCTCTGTCTCCAGCTTCTTCCGAAAGAGCTTATTTCCAGCAACTCTGTCTGTTAGGAGCAGTGGTCATGAACAGTCCAAAGGCTTGTGGTCCTTTTTCAAGTTTTCTCATTTATTCCATATTTCACCAGCCAGTCTATGGTCTGTACGCTGGTTACAGAGATCAGTATGGCAATATGGAAATGTATCTGATTATTGTTTCATTGGCTGAAATCAGCAGTCAGCCCAGACCAGCAGCATTTCATCCATGAAGTTTGGTTGTGGCATATATGAGATGCCTGCAATTTACACACAGCACATGCAATTCTAAAGGAACACTGGATCCTAACAAAGAATGTTAATGCTGCACACAATATTTTTGGGGTTCTTTATCTTATTTCTTTAACTTCTTTTTTTCCAACTTTCAAATGGGGACCACTGACCCCATATAAAAAGCAATTGCCCTTTAAGGCTACAAATCTATTATTATTGCTACTTCTTGTTTCTCATCATTCTATTTAGGACCTCTCCTATTCTGAATAAAAAGTGAAATATCTCGAAAATCACAAATAATAAATGATGAAAACTAGTTGCAATTTGTCTAAGTGTATCAATCTCTACATCATACTAAAGTTAATTTTAAAGTGAACAACACCTTTAAGATCTTTGCCTCCAAAGATGCCCCTAGTAGCTCTGCGTCTTCCTTTCTACTGATTCACTGTACCAGCTGTTTGCTGCTGTCATTTACTTGAACGCAGATACAGACTCACAATATATATATATATATATATATATATATATATATACAGTATATATAGTCTGTGTAATGCAGCCGCACTCTAATCCGGAATCAGTCCTTCAGTCAATCACGGGTGCAGGATCTACAGTAAGTGTATGTTTATATTGATGAAGAATAGATCCGCACTCCATTATTTTGTGAATAATCAAATTTTCTTTATTGTGTACATCAATCAACTGATGTACACAATAAAGAAAATTTGATTATTCACAGAATAATGGAGTGCGGATCTATTCTTCATCTCTCTCTCTCTCTCTCTCTATAAATCAAAGTCATGGTGCAAGGCTGATTAGTAAAGAACTCATATAACAATTCATATTACATGGCAGCTCAGAAAGCAGTGCAGTTTGTATCAGAATATAATATTCCACTTAATGATTTGCGATGTCCAGTTGCTCACAGCACTCTGAGCATGTGCGTGTCGCAGGCACTCCTAACAGAAGCCAAAAAGGGGAGCTCCTGCGCACACATTTGCAGGCCTGGATCATTAGTCTTTTAGAGATTTTGAACCTTTAGGCTTTAAGTTCATATATTAAATATTGTATTTCTAGCCATATTCAATTTTAGGATTTATTTCTGCTTTAAATTATAAATTAGACAATAACCCATCCATGGGATGGGGAAAATTTTTTTTTCAAAATGTATCAGTTAATAGTGCTGTTCCAGAAGAATTCTCCATTCAAATCCATTTCTCATAAGAACAAACAGATTTTTTTTTTTTTCATTTTGAAATCTGACATGGGGCTAGACATATTGTCAACTTCCCAGCTGCGCCAAGTCATGTCACTTGTGCTCTGATAAACTTCAATCACTCTTTACTGCTGTATAGTGATGGGCGAATTTATTTGCCAGGGCCGACGCGCGCCGAAAATGACGCGACGCGCGTCGGAAACGACGCGACGCGCGTCGGAAACGACGCGACGCGACGAAAACGACGCGACGCGCGTCAAAGTTGACGCAACGCGCGTCAAAAGCGTCCCGCAAATTTTTCGCCGATTCGCGAATTTCTCTAGAAATCCGCAAATCTTTAGGCGAAGCGAATCGCGGGAGATTCGCCCATCACTACTGCTGTACTGTAAGTTGGAGTGATATCACCCCCTCCCTTTCCCCCACCCAGCAGCCTAACAAAAGAACAATGAGAAGGTAACCAGATAACAGCTCCCTAACACAAGATAACAGCTGCTTGGTAGATCTAAGAACAGCACTCAATAGTAAAACCCATGTCCCACTGCGTACTATTCTGTTACATTGAGAAAGAAAAACAACAGCCTGCTAGAAAGCAGTTCCCTCCTTAAGTGCTGGCACAAGTCGCAGCTGGGAAATTGACAAAATGGCTAGCCCCATGTCAGATTTCAAAACTGAATATAAAAAAATCTGTTTGCTCTTTTGAGAAATGGATTTCAGTGCAAATTTCTACTGGAGCAGCACTATTAACTGATGCGTTTTGAAAAAAAACATGTTTTCCCATGACAGTAATAATAATGTAAAATAATAATAATAATAAAAAAAAAAAAAAAGTAATTTCAATCTGTTTATATGTCGTCAGGAAAGGTAAACATATTTTCCCCAAAGCTTCCATAAAATATTATTTGTCAGACATATAAAAAGACTCGTTCATTCATTTGTTCTTCTCTCGACTGTGACACAGTTTGTTTCTATAGCAACCCCCGGACTGTGCAAGAGCCCAAGGATGTGCTTCTCCTTCTATGAATACTAAACAGCATTGTGATGTCTCTATAATCAGCTTAATACCCAGTGTATAGAAACATTTCATTTGTTATCTAAACGCAATAATTTCTATTTATAAGCCTAAAACAAAAAGCTACATTGTCTAAGGTTACTGGGATGTCATGTTTTCATGACAAGGGAATGTCAGGTTTGTCGTCATCCAACAGGACTTCATTTTTTAAAACAAATCAATGAAAATTTACGTTCAAATATAAGTTTGCACACTGCAACAGTTTACAGTGAGCAATTTGTGTGCTGCAATTGTATTTCTAGTCTTGGTAACGTAAACAGGCACCAAATGCATAGTGTTCTTTATCGCAGATGCTTCAGAAGCCCAGGTGAATAATGTGCAAAGTAGGGATGCACCGAATCCACTATTTTGGATTCGGCCGAACCCCCGAATCATTCCCGAAAGATTTGGCCGAATACCGAACCGAATCCGAACCCTAATTTGCATATGCAAATTATGGGTGGGAAGGGGAAAACATTTTTTACTTCCTTGTTTTGTGCCAAAAAGTCACGTGATTTAGCTCCCTGGCCCTAATTTGCAAATGCAAATTAGGATTCGAATCCGAATCCTGCTGATAAAGGCCGAATCCTGGCCGAATCCCGAACCGAATCCTGGATTCGGTGCATCCCTAGTGCAAAGACAGGAGTCACTTTCATTTTTAAAGGTGAATAAACTCTTAGCTGTTGTTGGCCCTGATTATAATCTTGTTAAACAAACAGGGGTAGAATTATCCAAAAGGTGCAGTAGCCATTGAAACTATGTGGGTTACTTGAGCCAGGGAGTCAAGTTATAGGTTTTTGTGATGGGCCAATGAGAAGGGAACAGAACCCTTGTCCAAATATATTTAGTCCTGCTTAATGGTCTTTGAATATCTTTATATGTTCTTGATGCCCAAGCATTCATATCAGTGTAGCAGAAAGCAAGCTGATACAATGAAAGAACAAAGTAGGGGCTAGGGGAAGAGAGATAGAGAGAGTAGAGTTTGATTATTGGAGATATAAGTGGACTTACCTAAGGAGAACTTGCCTTCTGTTGCTTCATCAAAATAAGAGGGGAAACCCCTTCCAAAATAACATAGCACCCACTGCTGATTTCCATGTTGTTTTAAAAGGTTTCCTAGATTTTGCCATTTTACACAGCTAATAATAGGCATTTGGCCCGACAGCTCTCTTTTAAAGTGTCAGCAATGCAGTTCACTTTGGAGGGGTTGCACTTGATGGACTTTGATCTTCCTCAGTCAAAATTAACTATGTAACTATGGCCTTAGAGAGCCGAAAGCAGAGATCCAAAAGCCTGGTATTAGCAATCTGAGAGAGTTTACTGTATGTTGCTTTTCTATTAGGGTTGAGATCCCCTTTAATTTTATATTGGATTTAAACTAAAGAGGAGAGCTAACAAACAGACTTTTAAGATAAATATTCTGAAGTTGGGTGCCAAAGCTGCTGATAAATGCTTGTGAAGTTTCCAAATGTATTATTTTTGTCTTGTTTTTGAGGCTGCCGCCTATATATCTGTTTATATAGAAATGATTCTTCCATATAGAAACACTTGTTGTTTGCTGCTCACCTTATGCGTTGTATCTAGAATGTTCTCGCTCAGGTCTGTGGGTGGAAGCTTTGTGCTTCTAACAGATTTTCTGTTGTTATTTAATTTGTGGTGCGTGTCAGAACATAACATATGTACCCTTTTATATATTAATATATGTAGGACGTGACTGTTTTTGTGATAAAATGAAATGAAAGACAAAGACTTATCACTTATGCATGTTTGATAGAATGAATTTCTAACTAAGGTCTAATTGCTATATGTGAAGCTTCTTATAGCACAGATACATGGATGCTTTCAATTGCCATGTTTCTTTCTATATATGTCAAACTGGAATACACATGGTTTCCCTTCATATACAAAAATTGTGTGTGTATGTGTGTATGTATATACAATATATATATACAAATATATATATATACACTCAACCCATTAACAATATATTGAGGAGAAACATTTTGTACATACAGCTAATAAAAAATGCCTTACCCTTTAAACAAAACAGGGATTGTTTGTCCATATATTGCAATACATTTAAGCTGGCCAACTACGTCAGTCATCCCCAGTATGGCCTTCGCTAAGGGACTACGTTTTACCTGCAACTTACTTGCTGCTTTCAAAGTAAAACTACCAAACTTGGTTGCCCTTTTTTTGGCCACCAGTGGGATCACCTGACTGTAGCTTAAAAGCAAGTCAGATTTAGCATATTTTTTAATGTTGTCAATTTTAAGCCTAGGAGGCCAGATTTCACCCTTCAGTGTTTTTATAGGCCCCACACTATCCTAAAGTGTAAAAACTTCTTTGTGTCATATCATTATTTTAATATAATCTACAATCTGGTCATTTCCCTATGGGACCAGACTGTAAATTATATCCTCATAAACGGCGTGTTCTGACGTCTGAACGCGCCGTTTATAACATGGGTCCCCCACTGCCGAATTTGACACCGCGTGTCTGAATTTGATGCAGCGTGTCTGAATTTGACACTAGCTCACCCGAATTGGACGCCAATGACCAGAATGGATGCCGGCAACCAGAATGGATGCCAACCCCTCTGACCGTCCCACCCCCCTCCCGACATTTTGCTGTAAATTAAAATGCATAATGTACCCCCTACTGAAATTTATAAAGATATCAGAAGTCACCTCGCCCTATGGCCTCATGCTTTTATATGGTCACATAACTCTTATAACTTTATAAATTACAGTAGTGGCTTCATTATCCACTATATAATCTATTCACATATTCCCATTGTTTTATTACATAGTGGAAAAATTATTTCTGCTAAAAGTGGTAGGCGCCAATCAAGAAAAATTTTTTTCCTTTAATTTCATTCTTGCCACAGACTATCTTTGGCTGTTTGGCAGATTCTGCAATTTGTTCTGAGCAAATGCTGGATAGCAACAGGATTAAAATTCTTTAATGTATACAATTTTTTTTTTAATTATTGTATGTAGACTGTAGCATCTGTGTATTACCCTAGTGTTGACCAACATGGGCTACTGGAAGTTAGAAATTAGCAACTGCGGAACGCCCCTATACTACATAAAATTTATTTATTACTGTTTTTTAAGCAGGAAGCTTTAGCTTTTATTTCATTCTTGGCTCAGACTCAGGGCCAGAACTAGGGGTAAGCAGAGTAGGCGGCCGCCTAGGGGGCAGTCATGGGGGGGCGCACTTTAGAAAGGAACACATTTTTTTTTATTTCTTTAAGTTTTAACTTCACCCCTGTCTCCAGCAGAAGCGTTCTGCTC
>CM044447.1:85083364-85093413 GCA_024363595.1 Xenopus borealis | reverse complement strand
CAACCAATCAGGCTGCTGCTGGGCTGGGGCTGCAGAGACCAGGAAATCTATAGTGAGCAAATTTACAGGCTGCTCTCCTGGCCTAATGGATAGAGTATCGAACCAGAAACCTAAAGGTCCCTGGCTCGAATCCCAGCAGAGCCTGACACACAGATCTGGGGCAATATTTTTGCTGCTGCTTTGCCAATGGCTGATGGTACAGGTACAGACTTGGGGGACAATGGCTGGTACAGACTTGTGGCACAGGTACAGACTTAGGGGGCAATACTGGTGGGACAGTTACAGACTTAGGGGGCCAGCTGGTGGCACAAGTACAGACTTAGGGGGTAATGGTTGGTGGCACAGGTACAGACTTGGGGGGCAATGGCTGGTGGCACAGGTACAGTCTTGGGGGAAATGGCTGGTGGCACAGATACAGACTTGGGGGGCAATGGCTGATGGTACAGGTACAGACCTGGGGGGCAATGGCTGGTACAGACTTAGGGGGCCAGCTGGTGGCACAGTTACAGACTTAGGGGGCCAGCTGGTGGCACAAGTACAGACTTAGGGGGCAATAGTTTGTGGCACAGGTACAGACTTGGGGGGCAATGGCTGGTGGCACAGGTACAGACTTAGGGGCAATGCTGGTGGCACAGGTACAGATTAGGGACAATATTTTGGCTGCAGGCTGACACAGGTGCAGATTGGGGGCAATTTTTTGGGTTCTGCTGGCTGGCACATGTACAGTTTGATTGATTAATGTGTTATACGGCTTCTTTATTTCAGAAAAAGTGAATAGGTGGGAAATGGTCATACAGAATGGGGTGGGAGGCGCTGATTGAACCCCTTGCCTACGGTGCCAAAGTACCTTGGTCTGGCCCTGCTCAGACTGGTGACAGTTTGTACTAAGCAAAAGCTGGATGGACACAGAGATAACACAAGTTGCGTCTGTTGCATTCGAAACTTTATATATACTGTATATATATATAAAATACACAAAAGCCATGAATATCTTGTAAATTATATCCTTTTAAACGGTGACTAGTGATGTAATCAGTTATAAATGGTCAGTAGTAATGTCATTTCTGTCACATGACTCACTAAAACTTGTGTATTATAATAAATAAAGTACCCCTTGTTGGAAAATATAAGGATATTATAAGTAACCTCTGAGTTCCATGACCTGTATAAATGCACTTGTACTTTTATATGGTCATGGAACTCCTCGGTGACTATAATATCCTTATATTTTACAATAAGGAGATAACTTGCTTTTTTTTTTTCAAGATTTATTACACCCTAAGGGTAAGGCCTGGCGACTTATCGCCGCAACAAAGCGCTGCGCACCTGCGACACGTAAAGTCGCCTGCGATTATTCACAAACAGCGGCGCGATTTGAAAAGTTGCTCAAAATTGCCTCGTCTTCATTTCCTTAAAAAATTTAAAGGTGTGGAGTGAACAGGTCTGCACAAATCACCTTCTACAGAACCACGATCGAAAGCATTATTTTTTAATTAATGGCTTAGAGGCAAGTTTTGGTTGTATAAAAAACAGATGTCCTGCCAAACATTCTCTCCTGTAGGATGCCAGTCCATATAGGGGCTACCAAAAAGCCAATCAGAGCTCTTATTTGACATCCACATGGACTTTTTCATGCTTGTGTTGCTCTCCAACTCTTTTTTAAATTTAAATGTGGCTCACGAGCAAAAAAGGTTGGGGACCCCTGACCCATCCCAACCAATCATCTAGTCCCAATGAACTAAATGGTCTACTTTGCACTCCCTGCACTTTACATTTACTATTTATTAATCTTTACTCTGTATCTCTGTATCCCACATATATTGTTAATATCAATAAAAATCAATCAATATGCATCTCACTGCACTGTGCTGCAAAAGAAATTCCTATGTACTCCTGGTACAAATGACAATAAATAACTATTTGACTTTTGATTTGAAAAGCAAAAATAAGACATACAGAAAAAGGTCTCTGAGGACATATTATTTTGCTTCTGTCTCCATAGTTACATTTCCTAGTAACTAGACTAGCGTCACTTGTTCAGGAGAAAAGAAGAGTCAGGCGATGGCTTTATTCTTGTATTCTGTTACTGTTTTTTTCCTCACAAATAACCAATGGTATCTAACTTTTTATTGCAACACACTAAACAATAAATCTTTTCACTTGGGAAGCAAATGTGATATTCTTTAGCGATTTTACAGATTTCATTTTATAAGAACATGGAGACCTTTTGAAAATGTCAGGCTTGATAACTCAAATAGAAGTGATGTCAGAACTGCCTCCACTTTAAGGGGTTGTTCACCTTGGAGTTAAATTTTAGTATGGTTTACGGAGTGATATACTGAGACAATTTGCAATTGGTTTTCATTTTTTATTATTTGTGGTTTTTGAGTTATTTAGCTTTTTATCCTGCAGCTCTCTCAGTTTGCAATTTTAGCAGTCTGGTTGCTAGGGTCCACATTACCCTAAAAACCATGCATTAATTTGAATAAGAGACTGGAATATGAATAAGGATGGTAACGCATGCTAAGATTTGGGGGGATTTAGATGCCCCGGTGACAAATTGCCTCCTCTTTGAGCTACTAATCTGCACAAGAGAGATTAGTCGTACGAAGAAGAGGTGATTTGTAGCCGGGCGACTAAATCCCCCCGAATCTTAGCATGTGTCAACATCCTTAGAAAAGGCCTGATAAGAAAGATGAGCAATGCAAATTAGCAATAACAATACATTTGTAGCCTTACAGAGCATTTTTTTAGATGGGGTCAGCGATCCCTATTTCAGAGCTGGAAATCATCAGAAGAGAAAGGCAAATAATTTTAAAAAACTATAAAAAATAAATAAGACCAATTGAAAAATTGCTTATAATTAGCCATTCTATAACATACTAAAAGTTCAAGGAAAGACGAACCATCCCTTTAAAGTGAAGGGCCTTAAAGACATACTGTCAGATCTCTAAAAATGGGTTCATGCACTATATATCTAAATAGGAACTGTAACATATTACATATATTAGTAATTCCTCAGTTAATAGTGCTGTTCCAGAAGAATTTTACACTGAAATCCATTTCTCAAAAGAGCAAACAGATTGTTGTATATTTAATTTTGAAATCTGACATGAGGCTAGACATATTGTCAGTTTCCCAGGTGCCCCCAGTCATGTGACTTGTGCTCTGATAAACTTCAATCACTCTTTACTGCTGTACTGCAAGTTGGAGTGATATCACCTCATTTACCTCCCAGCAGCCTAACAACAGAACAACGGGGAGGTAACCAGATAACAGCTCCCTAACACAAGATAACAGCTGTCTGGTAGATCTAAGCACAAAACTCAATACTAAGGGCTGGAACAAGCTGACATGGCGCCCTAGGCGCTCTGTCAGCTACAACCACCCCCCTCCCTAACCGCGCTCGCGTGTGCGCGCATCCTTGTGCATGCACCCGAACGGCAGATTTAAGGGAGGGAGGAGGAGAAGTGACAGGGGAGGGAGCGACGAGAGGGTGGAGGGGGAGTGACAAGGGCAGGGGAGGAGGAAGGAGAGGAGCAGGGGAGCGATTGGGCCGGACTAGACGTTGGCAGAAAACTTTTTAACAGGCACCTACCCAACGCCACCTCAGCTTTGCGCCCTAGGCAGGTACCTCTTCTGCCTACCCTAGTTCCAGCCCTGCTAAAAGCTAAGTCCCACTGCGACAAATACAGTTACATTGAGTAGGAAAAACATCAGCCTGCTAGAAAGCAGTTCCCTCCTACAGTGCTGGCTCTTTCTGAAAGCACATGACCAGGCAAAATGACCTGAGATGGCTGCCTACACACCAATATTAATATTATTATAAACTGAAAAAAAATACACTTGCAGGTTCAGGAATTACATTTTATATTGTAGAGTGAATTATTTGCAGTGTAATGTGTAATTTAGATATAAATCACTCATATGAAAAACATCAATCATATGGTAAAGGAGACATTTTGTGTAAATAAGAATGTGCCAGTGCATTATACTCATTTAGACATAGAAGAATTGTGCTTAAAAAAGTAGTGTTTCAGGCTGATTTGATTGAATATTTCTGCAAAAACCATAATCATCCCTTCCTTTTCTTTCACTTCCTGCTCCCAGAATTCCCAGTCTGTGCAGGGGAGCCACTCTCAGCTCACTGCACTGTAGGACAGGAACGAATCAGCAGCTGGCATGACCTGATAGGGAACTGAAGCCTGTCTGTGCTTGTGGGACTGCAGGGCTGTGATTGGCTGTCCTTTCCTCCTGTGCTTTTGGCAGGGACCGTTAGGACACACCCACCCCTGATTTGAAACACAGACAGGGACTAGAGGACATCTATAGACAGGGCTGCCATTAGAAATCATGGGGCCCCGCACAACAAAAGTCTTGGAGCCCCCTGTGCCCCGCCCACCCTAGCACCCAATCCCCGCCCACCCTGGCATCAAAGCCACGCCCACCTGAGCACCCAAGTCCCGCACACTCTAGCACCCAATCCCTGCCTACCCTAGCACTCAAGCCCCACCCACCCTAGGGCCAAGCCCCACCCTTAATCCCCACCCACTCCACATCAGAGTTAAAAGACCACACAGACATCAGCACTAAAAACGTAACCCCCCAAGGCTCCCGTATAAGTTAAAAAAAAAAAAAATTGGCGCCAGGGCCCCTCATACCAGTTAAAACAAATTGGGGTCCCAAAAAAATATTTTTTTTAAAAAACATTGATGCCAGGGCCCCCTATAAAAGTTGGTGGTCAGGGCCCCCTGACAAGTTAAAGAAACAATTGGTGACCAGGGCCCCCCTATAAGTTAAAAACCAGGGTCCCCTTACAAGTTAAAAAAAAATTGGGGCTGCAGAAAATAATTTTTTTAAAAAACCTTGTCGCCAAGGCCCCTTTTACAAGTTAAAAATAAATTGAGGCCCCCTAAACTATTTTTTTTTTTAAATTGGTGTCAGGGGCCTATAGAGTATTAAAATAAAAAATGGTTGCCAGGGGATTAAAAAATCCCACATTGGTGTCTGTAGAATTGAATTTGTGGCTTCAGGACTTCAATTATAGCTGTTTTCGTGACTTCAGGTATTTTCGTTGCTTCAGGACTTCAGTGTCGGCTGGTCTTTCCGCCTCTTCAGGACTTCAGTTTCGACTCCTTTCGGGACTTCGGGTTTTTTCTCCTCTTCAGGACTTCGCAAAAGTTCGGCACTTCCGCATTCTGCCGCAGGACTTTGGAGCGCACGCTTCTGCTTCAGCCCCGGGACACTCGTCCCCTCTGATGGCGGGTCTGTCTATAGGGAGCTCCAATAAAGGGGCTATTTATATAAGATAATATTCATTTTTAGCACCATGTAAAAGCAACACCATATATTACTTATAACTGCCTACAAAATTAGTTTTTTTTTAATTTATCCTATATGTCTCCTTTAACAGATATGTGAAATAATTTATAGATTTTCATTAACTTTTTCCTGGAGTGCCACATTCCCACTTTCTGACTTATTATATTGTTGAGCTTCCTTTTAAGATTTACAATGATTAAAAAAAACCACCATAGTGTACAAGATCCAGGCGCCCATAAAAATGAAGAACTGTATTATTAAATAATAATACTAATAAAGTAATCGACACCAGTCAGACTTTCACTTGCAAAATGAAAGCATTCCCTAGTACAGTTGATAGAAATATCTTACAAGGACACTGAGGCTTATAAAGCCAGCTTTGTGTGTTAGCGGCTCATAGGAACACACACACGATTTCAGTGTGACAGACACTCGCACATGACGGCCACACCCAGATACAGAGTCACGGGCAGCGCTTGTGGGAGTTGAGGCGACTCTACGGCACTGGGCGGGGTTATAGCAATGGAGGGCGTGTCCTGCTGTTACTTCTCCTTCTCTAGAGCTGGATGTGATCAAATCGATTTGAGCATCCTTGGTTCTGCGGCTGGAGAGTGACAGATCCGGTGAGTAGAGCAATACAGTAACTGCGACTGACGCAGGCACAGAGCATTTCATATACACCCCGTATGGATCATCTGCACCAACAGTCTGTACCATTCGCTCCAATATTTCTTTGTAGTAAACTTGCACTGCCTCTCGCTGCATTGACCTCTATTCAAAGCTTGCATTGCCGGCATCCTTAAACCAGACCCTACATCATTCTAACCTGTACTTGCCTTCCAGTTATTCTGATCATCCCTACACTTGCCAACCAGTTATTCTTATTTCTACACTAGCTACTTATTCATGGAAACCTTGCACCTGCCTGCTAAGGACCCCTGCTTTCCATGTAATCCATCTAATGAACCCTTCTCCCAGTTTATATATATTTATTACAATCATCAATCTTTACTTTCCAACAAGTTTGCGTTTTCAGCCCCACTTATATAATTACTCCTTCTTCCCCCAACCCTACATCCAAATAACCATATTATTGGCTTAACCAGCTTTCAAATGTCACTATACTCTTATACATGCCCCATCCAGATATCTGCCCTACCCACATGCCACTGACACCTGCACTGCCTTCCTTTAATTTATTATTTTACTTTCCATTCCAACAGGTCCATGATCTGTTTCACAAGGACATTAGCTTTTCCGTTTGACTTATGTGAATCATATATTTTGCATTGTTGCCACTAGCTGCACCCAGCTTTTCTGTACAAATACCCCACCACCCCACCCTATACTTTTCATAAAATATGGTTGCGGCACAAATCGAATCTAATTTTATTCATTACTGAGTACGTTACCCTATCAAGTCCATACCATTTGCATATTTCAGATCTTTGTTCCTTTATGATAATTTATTTCAGAATGTTTTTTAATATACATCAGACCTTATAATGAAAATGAGTGTTAACTGCCAGAATGTATTGTCTGTATGAGCTCATCTATTACTATATACCAACAGATGCTTTCTGTTGTGTTTGGTAGCCGAGGATAAGGAGAGTACAACAGTGCTTTATTAGCAGGTCATGCAGCCCTTACATAACTAATTCCTGGCTGAGCACTGCATTCTGCACTGCAGAATATTGGGACAGTGTGGGATTTAGTAGTGTTGGCATAACAAAAATCACCTTACATTTAAACATTTAGCACCTGTATACAGTATCAGTATACCTCTTGTACTTGGACTCATTCCTGCACTGTATCTCTAGGTCCCCCCAGGCCAGGCTGCATCATGCCTGCAGTGCAGTAGTGCTACACACTGACTAGAGAAGTCATTGCTCATACCACTGTGTAAGGTCCAGGTACAGCAGCTGTCAAAGGCAAATGAAAGCTGTACCATATATGGAGTCTGCAGTAAAATACCTGTATGCCATTAGGAGATATAGCAGCAGATGAAAAAGCTTAGAGGGTGCAGCATGTAGTGTATGTAGAGTATGAAACTAGAATGAGTTGGCATGGTATACTGTATGTGGCTGCTGAAATGCAGTGGAATCCTGCAGCTCCCCTCCCTTTGTTTAATGCATATGCTGAAAGGACACTTATATGAAGTAATGCATGGCACGGTATACTGTATGTGGCTGCTGAAATGCAGTGGAATCCTGCAGCTCCCCTCCCTTTGTTTAATGCATATGCTGAAAGGACACTTATATGAAGTAATGCATGGCACTTGCCCCAGCTCAATTCATAGCAGCCCTGGCAGCATAATGATGTGATCACCATTTGATTTAAAATGCTGGGCAAGATGCTGTAATATAGTACTTGTACTCTGGATAAATGCCAGGCATACAGAAGATAGAATACTCCCAGGCACCCGCTCCTTATAGATTTGTAGCCATCAATTGTTGAAAGCTAGGAGTTATTTTTGAACCAAATCTCTTTTCATTAGGCTGGTGCATGTAAAAGCCAGTGACCCATGCAACATCTGTGTCTGATTTTCCAATACAGTGATGGTAAAACGGAGCGGCGTTGAATATCCCTTTTGCAGTCAAAGGGGTTGTTCACCTTTGAGTTAACTTTTAGTATAATGTAGAGAGTGATATTCTGTGACAATTTGCAATTGGTTTTCATTTTTTCTTGTTTGTGGTTTTATAGTTATTTAGCTTTTTATTCAGCAGCTCTCTAGTTTGCAGTGTCATCAATTTGGTTTCTAGGGTACAAATTACCCTAGCAACCCTGCATTGATTTGAATAAGAGACAGGAATATGAATAGGAGATGGACTGAATAGAATGATAAGTAATAAAAAGTAACAATAACAATACATTTGTAGCCTTACAGAGCATTTGTTTTTAGATGGGGTCAGTGACCCCCATTTGAAAGCTGCAAAGAAACAGAAGAAAATTGCAAATGATTAAAAAACTATGACAAATAAATAATGAAGACCAATTGAAAAGTTTCTTAGAATTGGCCCTTCTACAATATACTAAAAGTTAACTTAAGGTGAACCACCCCTTTAAAAAGGGATATGTTTAGTTAAAAGGTTTACCAGGCATTTTGGTACAGGTATGGGATCCGTTATCCGAAAACCCTTTACCTATATATTACGCAAAGTCTGTCTCCCATAGGCTCCATTTTATCCAAAGTTTTAAAAATGATTTTCTTTTTCTCTGTTTATCAAAACAATACTTTGTACTTTATCCAACTGAGATATAATGAATCCTTATTGGAAGCAAAACCAGCCTATTGGGTTTATTTAATGTTTACATGATTTTCTAGTAAACTTAAGGTATGAAGATCCAAATTATGCAAAGTTCCATTGTGCAGAAAACTCCAGGTCCCACGGATTCTGGAAAAGAGGTCCCATACCTGTATTAGTAAAGTTTGTCTTCCTAAACTAAAAATCCTTACAGCTATAGACATTAAAACGTAGTACAGTTATGAGTTCTTACTGCCAGCAGAGAGGAAAATATACGTCCAAGGGATGAGTTAAAAGCCTGCGTGAAAGGTGGATAATGAATATCGCTAATACACTCTCTGACAGAGTCTTATTCATTCCACTACCAACATAGACTATGTGAACTCACGGCTGCTGTGATTGTGAGGACATTCTAGACTAGAGTTCTTGCTGCAAAACAATCAAAGCAAGAGATGTGTTTGTACAAAATACATGATCTGTAATGTCTAACACAGCTCCTATCCAGTCTCTGAAGTGGCCCAACCCCCTCTGGGTTTTTTTTAATGCTACTTAAAAGCGCGGGGGTGTCTAAATAGCGTTCCAGTTATTTGACGTTGTGTGTATGACACTTTGACAAATGATTTGTTTTGTGCCTCGCAAATACCCGTGAACTGCCTTTAGCTTAAGGCTTACCTGTGCTCATAGGTGCTTGCCTTTTGTTCAGCTATGGCTCGGTGTTACGGATGATGTTATGTGCAATAATAGATTATGTCTCTATGCAATTAATTAGTCTTTACCAGAGCAGAAAGTAATACAATCATTTCATGTGTAAGAAAGCTTTAGCTTATCCCTAGCTCTGGTGCAAAGCAGAAACCAAACAGTCTATCCAGTGCTAAGTCCAGAAATATTTTTAAAGGGTGTTTTCACCTTCTTATTGAATTTTAATATTTAAGAGATTTTTTTCTAAGCAGCACTGCCTTTGGTGTACTGTTTTAATTTATATTGGATGTTTTAAAGGGGTGGTTCAACTTGGAGTTAACTTTTAGTATCTTACAGAATGGCAACTTTTCAGTTGTCTTCATTATTTGTTTTGTAAGGTTTTTTTAATTATTTGCCTTCTTCATCTGCCTCTTTGAATGGGGATCACTGACCCCATTTTAAAACAAATGCTCTGTAAGGCTACAAATTTATTGTTATTGCTATTTTTTATTACTCTTTTTATTACTCGTGTATCTACTCAGACCCTCTCCTATTTATATTCCATGCTCTTGTTCAAATCAATGCATGGTTGCTAGGGTAATTTAGACTTTAGCAACCAGATTGCTAAAATAAACCACAGAGCTGCTATATAAAAAGCTAAAAAACACAAAAACCACAAATAATAAAAAATGAAAACCAACAGTATTCTTCCTGTTTTAGTCTCTTTAAAGGGATATTGTCATGGGGAAAAATGTTTTTTTTTTCAAAATGCATCAGTTAATAGTGCTGCTTCAGCAGAATTCT
>CM044447.1:85055424-85080114 GCA_024363595.1 Xenopus borealis | reverse complement strand
GACAAAATGTCTAGCCCCATGTCAGATTTCAAAACTGAATATTAAAAAATCTGTTTTCTCCTTTGAGAAATGGATTTCAGTGCAGAAGCCAAGTCTACTGGAGCAGCACTATTAACTGATGTCTTTTGAAAAAAACATGTTTTCCCATGACAGGATCCCTTTAAAGGTTGATTCACCTTTTTAGTATGTTATAGATAGCTAACTCTAAGCAACTTTTCAATTTACCTTTTTTTCTTTTATATAGTTGTTGAATTATTTACTTTTTTCTTCTGACTCTATCCAGCTTTCAAATGGGCATCACTGACCCCATCTAAAACAAATGCTCTCTAAGGCTAATTTTTATTACTCATTTTATTTTTTAGGGACTCTCCTATTTGTGTTCCAATCTCTCATTCAAAGCAGTGCATGGTTGCTAGGGTGATTTGGACCCTAGCAACTAAATTGTTGAAATTTCAAAATGGAGAGCTAACTAAAAAAACATAAATAATAAAAATGAAAACCAGTTGTCTCAGAATATCGTTCTCTACATCATACTAAAAGTTCATTTAAAGGAGAATTCCAACTGTGGGGAAAAATCAGTACCCCCACCCCCTTTTTAGATAGCATTTTCACCTAAAGGGTTGGTCACCTTTAAAGGAGAATTCAACCTATGGGGAAAAAACCTGTACCCCCACCCCAGGTAGAACCCCCTCTCTCCTCCCCCAGGCTAACTACCCCCCAGGGAGATGCCCCATACTCCATAATTATCCCTCACCGCAGATTCTTCCAGTGGAGTTGCACACAGACATTTTCTGAGATCTCTGTAAGCATCTCCCCGGGGGGGTTGTTAACCTGGGGGGAAGGAGGGGGTTCTACCTGGGGTGGGGGTACAGGTTTTTTTCCCCATAGGTTGAATTTTACTTTAAAGGTGACCAACCCCTTTAGGTGAAAATGCTATCTAAAGGCCTAGCAACCAGAACAGGTCAGGGTATCCATAGTATGGTGCAGCAGCACTGCACATAGAGTGGATTTTAGCACCAAAATCATCCCAATATGTACAATATTGTCTTATAATATTGCTGTCTATATACATACTGAGAGTTCATTTTAAGGCAGCTGTCCCTTTCAATGTTGGAATGTACAAAATGTAGAAGCCACAGGAATTTTTTCCTGAGGTTCTAAAGCAAACACCACCACTTTTACATGCAGCATATACTGTGATGCATCATGTACATGTTTTTTTACACCTCAGAATAAATTGGGATAAATGCATACATTTTCATCCTCCAGGACTGTGTAAAGCTGTTTATAAACCCCAGAGTTTCTCAGACAGATGATTACCTTTAGTAGCTCTGTGGTTTAAATTGGTGACAGATGGAAATTAGAACAGTGTAGAGAAAGCGTTAAATAGACACTTTCATGTGTAAAGCCCTACTGTACCCCTACCCTTATACCTGCAGTATCCTAGCTGCTGCATTTAGGAACACCAGTTGCCTCCTAGCTGGAAAGGGTTGGGTTGGGATATTTAGTTTTACCTTATCTCTGGATTATTTCCAAGCAAACAATTATATACCAACACATATTAATGGAGGGCACTCCAAAAAAACTAACTAAAAAAAGAATAGAATGGACGCCGTCCCAAACTGAAGCCATAAGGCTTATATAGAGGTGCTACAAATTGGGAGTGTACCTACAAAGGGACCCCACTTAGTATATAAATCAAATATATATGTGCACACTCACAATCAATCAAGCAAGGCAAGGGGTAAATGCAAAAAAAGGTTTACTAAATTCTTTAGAAAGTACATATACAATACTGTCAATACATGGCAAATCACAAAGTAGAAAATTTATATACATACCCCTTTGGGACACATAAGGCCGAAACGTTGGGGTATTCTCACCATCAGGCTTGTGTATCCGTAATTTGTGGTTTGACCGTTTTTGCCTTATGTGTCCCAAAGGGGTATGTATATAAATTTTCTACTTTGTGATTTGCCATGTATTGACAGTATTGTATATGTACTTTCTAAAGAATTTAGTAAACCTTTTTTTGCATTTACCCCTTGCCTTGCTTGATTGATTGTGAGTGTGCACATATATATTTGATTTACAAACAATTATATACCCCAAACTCCTTCAGACTGAGTTTATCTGTACGAACAATATCTGACTTCCTCTCAGATATATATCTTGTAGAAAACTGGGCAGACTCTATTGGGCAGGGGTAAAAATCCTATTGGGATGAGACTTACATCGGTACATTGATTCCAATGGACTTCATTGTCAATGTCATCCATAACGATTCAACCACTGGCCCGAGGGCCAAATGATTGGATCAGCCCAATATAGCTGAACACATAGCTGGGACTGTGAGTCATAAATCAATGTAACAGGAGCCAGTTCTCCTACAGTTCTTTCAATACCCTTATTTGCAACATTGTTTCATGAGTCGGAACCTAAATGCACAGAATGTAAACAGATAATACATCAAACGAATGGACGGCACTTCTAGATAGACTTGTAATGTAAACAGATATTTATTTCTATAGCACTAACATTAACAAATAACTGGATGTGGGAAATGACTGTACATTGGAAAGTTACACCGGAATTACATTTTGTTTCATTATACAAAAAGCATTTTAGACTTTGACTTCAACGTAGCATTGGCAATTTTTTTGTTCCATTTTAATTTGCCTTTATGTAATTTCTTTCATTTCTCTTCTTCTTTTTAAGGATTTCTGTTGTAGCCATTGTACCATATTGTGGGCTGAAAATTGATGTATGATTTGAGCATTAATATCTGACTGTAATATTATCCTGTAATACTTTATCCATGTATTATCCATAAGAAAAGTTCCTCAGCTAGTGCTGCTGTCTTTTCCTTTGTGCTTCTCCCATATAGAAGCCTGCTGGGAGGGGGGGCAGCAATATGGCCTTTTACATCAGTTTTGGCCAGAATCTAGCCATGATTGTCAGCAATGCCTACTGCCTAGCAACATTAAAATTGACCTAACCTTGCCCATTGGTTGAAACTTTTCGATGCCTAAACAGACCAAAACAGACTTACCAGACAAGGCTACCATTCAAAATTAAGTGACAGGTTTATGCTGCTGAAAACATATTTTTTAATTTGTCAAATATGGATAGAGAGCTTGGGACATGTACAAAACTGTTGGTGGAAATAATCAAAGGTTTGCTGCTGCTTTGAATCCCGAGTCCTCATTTATCAGATAGAATTATTGATGACAGAACAGTTAGAGAAACAAAAATAAATAAATCTGCAGAATGTGCTGAGACCTCATAATTTTGACAAGAAGGCTGATGCCCAGGATTTAGCTTTGTCATGTTGGACATTTAGAGAAAAACCTGATCAGCAGTTGCACAGTGATATCTGCATGGAAAAGATGAGGGGAAAGAGATGTACAAAACACTCATTTAACACTTAAAACGCTGACAGGTTCTGTATAGGGTCAACCATTGACTCAATTTGGATCACACCTATTGACTTCTATTAAGGGGTTGGTTCACCTTTTAATTGGCATTCATTTTCTCTATTTTTTTAGTATTTGAATTATTTTCCACTGACCCCATCTAAAAATATATGTTCTGAAAGGCTACAAATTTATAGTTATTGACACTTTTTCTTACTCCTCTTTCAGTTCAGAGCCTTTCCTATGCATATTCAAGTCTTTGATTCGAATGATGAATAGGAGTATGCATAGGAGAGCCTCTGAACTGAAAGAGGAGTAAGAAAAAGTGGCAATAACTATAAATTTGTAGCCTTACAGAACATATATTTTTAGATGGGGTCAGTGGAAAGAGCCAGAAGGCAAATAATTCAAATACTGAAAAAATAGAGAAAATGAATGCCAATTAAAAGGTGAACCAACCCCTTTATGGAAGTCAATAGGTGTGATCCAAATTGAGTACATGGTTGCTAAGGCAATTTGGAAAAATGAAAACCAACTGCAAATTGTCTCAGAATATCACTCTCTACATCAAAAGTTGATTTAACGGTGAACAACCCCTTTAAATTCAATGAACACTAAAGAATAAAATGGTCAAATACAAAGGGCAAAAGAATGCAAAAATGGGAGCATACCACCATGTTTTTCATACATCGCACCCTGCCCTGCACTTTTCTGGATTACTGCGGGTCTCTATACTTCAGTGTAAAGACCTGTGTGTGCCACATAAATACAGGCCACAAGGAAACTCTATGGAAAGCGTTAAGGGCAAAGCTACTTTGTGCCTGCTGCTTCTGTGATATGCACCTAGTGCTGGATTTCCAAGTGCATTTTAAATGAGCACTAAGAGACATGATTTTACACCCCTTAGTACTCTAGCAAAGGATATAAAAAGTGCAGCCTGGGGATAAGTTGGTTAAGTCTAACCAATCTAACTGATATAGGAAACATATTGTGGCTTGCCATAATTATAAAATTGAATCACGTGCTCACTGTCTATCTTGCTTCTATGCGCTCTCACTTTCTTTCTAGTAAAAAGGCAAAGAGACACTTCCTGCAAAAGACTTGTAATATTGCTGCGAGGTCAAATGTCGCACAAGTGACATCTTGGAGGACCAGAACAGAAACATTCCTATAAAGCAGGTTTATACAGGGATTGGTTCTTGCTTAATTTCACTATTTTCCAGCCCTAACCTAAACGAATCGCTGCAACTAAAATTTAGTGGTTCTTTTCTGCAGACTTTACTTGTACACAACATGTATTTTATGAGCCTGTTGTTTTTTAAACCAGATTGTAGACACTGCACATCTGCAAATGGTATGTTGTGCTCTTGCATGTGCCCTTTCACATACAAGAAAGTTTTCCTGTTATAATTTATGGCTGGATTTTTTTTATATAATTTTGATTTTTATTCACAATTATTTAAAAAGAACATAGAAATCCCGGCATGGGTATGTGAATACAGTGGTGATATTTTCTATTAATATACATTAACATATGGTATAAGTTATACTTTCTCTGGCAGGGTGTTCCCTGGGAGAAAATACATCTTTGTAAACTTGTAAAACTGACTGTTCGCTGTCTGTGCGCACATCGGGATTGGATAGGGATCATTAATGAGGAGGGATTAGTATACTGTAAACCAGAAAAACAAGTGGGTGGAAAGGTAAAAGCAATAAAAAGGGGGAGAGGAGAAAGAGGGAAGAATAGACAAATGTGTCAGGCATTGGATGTAGATGCTGTAGATAACCTAGTAGTGGACAAAAGCTGAAGTTTACAATTAAACATTTCAACAACACAACTTCACTATTGTGCAAACAGACAAAACAACCTCAATATCTGCATCGTATTAACTTAGAACAAGGTGCTAAATGTTTGCATCCATGGTCTAGTGGTGTATGGCTGGATTATAACTATCTTTATGACAAATCATTCCGGCCACAGTGGTTTCAGCTCATATCCACAACACACTCTTTACATTACATTAGGAATCAATACAATTTAATCTGATGAAACTCAATATATTTAGTACCGAAACACTAATTAGTGAATAACACATTATATATAAACATCTGTGAAGGGATTCTGGGAACTCAAACTTTCATTATGCATTAGACAGATAATATCAACATATTTCAATCAGCTTTAACTTTTTTGAGGGGGTTAATTTAACCACAATAATTCACATTGAACATGTGACCAAACAATTTGTTTTTCTTATCTATTATTTTTTACTTTATGTTATTTAAACCACTCACTGGTCACTTGTCAAGTTAGCCTAGCAACCAGATTGAAGTTTAAATGGCAGACAAGAGCTATTGTGGTCTCTTTTGCTTGGGTAAAATAACCTGCAGGGAATTAAATCTTGCTTCAGATATATTTGTAAAAGCCATATCTCTGGGAAATCATTACAAAAGGGTAAGCCTAAGAAGAATTTGCAGAAAGAGAACTGATGATACTGTTAGAGGTTGCATTTGTTTTCCCTACAGTCCTTTTAACCACATAAAAGGCATGCGCATTATGATTGTAACAATTCCACAGCTCTGAATGAACAATTAAACACAAAATCGGGCTTTACACCTCTTCTGGTTTTTGTTTTTTTCTTATTCATTGTGCGAACATCTGAATCTTACTGCGCATAGGAGTAGAGCAGGTGGGAGGAGGGAGATACTGTGTCTAGACAGTGCAGCTTATTGGTAATGCAGCTACTACATTTGCCTAAAGCTGCAATGCCTGCTTGCAGGGGAATAGTATTATAACTTATGTAGTGGATGGAAGTTTCTTCATTTTGTAGTGTGTTTCAGAATTAGTATGGAAAGAGACTTAGCAATACCTTCGTGTTTTTACAAGAATAAAGCATGATTGCCTCAAGGCAGCATCTAGACAGTCTGTTACCTATTAGAGATGCCATACAGTTCTAAAGTGGCAATTAAAGTCTCATTTAGAGAGGACTTCAACTATAGAATCTATGTAATATGCTACCATTAAAATGGGTTTAATACCTTTCATAACAATACATTTTTGCATTCCTCAAAGCATGTCACTGAAAATCAATGAAATGTTGTTGAAATGTTGCACTAGGACAGAGGTTTCATAAAGTGATTTGTATAAAAAGAGTGTAATTTATGCAAACATTTAAGTTTTTCATTAAAAACAAGAGATAAGGTTTTTTTAGGCAAAATCAGTTAGTGCCCTATACATTTATATTTAAACTAAGGAATATATTTTATTGCTTTTCTCCAAACTTGGTTTGAGATTTGAAACTCATCTTCCAGCATGACTATTATGTGCAATATAATAAGAGCTGGATATTCATTTGAATAACAGCATTAGCCTGTTGTGCATTTGTCATTGCAGAGTCCTGGCTCAGAAGATTAGAGCGTCTCTCTTAGGGTGTATGCTGTGAACAGCGTGATTCACACTTCTGAATCATCTTCTGTCCTCTGGGTACTAAGGCACAGGAGATGCTAATGTGCAGTAAAAATCAGCTCTGAGAAATAATGCAGCAGTGCTTTGTTCGAAAGAGAGCAGGATCCTCCAGTGTTATGTGAACCAAAAAGAATTAGTGCTTGGATAAGTCATGCTTTGGCAACACTCTTAACATCCTCAATATGGGGTTTGGACTGCTACAGTCAGAGCTAAATGCTAAATGGACCTTTTCATCAAGAGGGTCTAGTCAGAAACAAAAACCTGCAGTTCTGTAGTCTACTTCTTGTTTTGTTTAGAAATAGTGTCCTTGCTAGTCCTCTGTTATTGGTGGTTTGCTGAGCAACTACCTGGATAGTTTGGCAAGCTTATACTATATTGGCTGGATCATTCTGTTGCTGAGTATATTCTGTATAGACATTGATTTACATTCAAACTGCAACAAAACAACAGAGCGAAAGACATTTTCTCCAATTGTTTTTCATTATTGAATGAACCACCATTCTCTGCAAATATAAATAAAGACATCTTCTAACATTCAAAGGATTTTCCCCTTCCTCTGACGGAAAATATGGCAAATATAATAGGTTCATTAAGGTGGAAGGCAGAAATTACTTTTGGAAGAAAAGATAAAACTGGTCTTTGGTATTACTTTGTCTTCATGACACTGTAGACTGTATAAAATTGATCTGAGGACAAAGCCTTGGAGTTCTTCCACTCGCCTTGCAGATGTTGATGTCACCAATAAAACAGTTTTGAAGGACAATGGCCACAGAGGAATCTCTTGAAGAGGTTTGAAAGGAGGATATGATAGAGATTGCATATAGAGACTGCAGAACCAAGGGTATTGGAGATTTAATGGAGGATGAATTCTGTCTACTGCTTTAAATAACGGATTGATCAAAGGTTCCTCCACTCATCTTCTTCCAAGGATAGCTGACAAAGTGGAAACTTTAACTTTAAGAGAGCTCAGATTGAAGACACATTCTAAGCCAGACTGCAGAAAATCTTAAGTTCGAGGGATCCAAGGGATTTAACCTAGGAGGTAAAACGATCCCATATTCTGGAGGTTGACATTCATGCTTTCCTGGCTTTAACCAACGTTTCCCCGACTTTCTCTAAGCACCCCAGTTCTCTCAGTTTTAACTTCTCAACCTCCTGGCTGCAGGAATGAAAGACCCTGGACATGGATGCAGGAGGGGACCTTGACTGAGTAATTTGTCTGACACTGGCAACCTGAATGGCTCCTTGATCTCTAACCTACTGAAAAGGGGTACCAGTGCCTGCAAGGCCAATCTCGTGAAATCGTAATTACTTTTAACTGAGAAAATAATTTCTTAAGGACTCTGAAGATCAATGGAAATTGATCAATCTTGAGAAAGTGCATCCACTGCTATCACTGACCTAGATGGGGTCTTGGAAAAGAAATTCTCAATCTTATAATGGTGTTCCGAGGCCATGAAGTCTATGTGGGGAAGACTCCACTTAGATGGTATCCACTTGAAAATCTTTGGACACAGTTCCCACTGTGCTTTGTCCTGATATTTCCTGCTCAAGGCATCCGCTTGGCAATTGATTACCCACAGAATTCACACAGCAGTAATGTTTAGGAGGCAGCATAGTGAATATGCCAACAGAATAATTAGGATAGTCTCTTTCACTAGACTGGCATTGCCTGTTCCCCTCTGTTTCCTTATGTAGACCACGACAGAGGCATTGTCGTCCTGATCTTCATAGATGATCCTAAAAGAGTGACCAAGAGTGAGCAGCGCCTACTGCCTTCAGTTCCAAGACATTCGAAGGGAGATGAGATAGACCTTCCTTCCACATTCCCTGCACCGGGAATCCTTCTGTGCGGATTCCCCAACCAATGCAGGATACATTCGCAAAGACCACCACCCAGTCTGGTGTTTTCAGGGGAAACACCCTGCACAGTTTCACTGGAGTCTGCCACCATTAAACATGAACCCTGAAGCTGGAGACTTGCCCAAAGTCCACAAAGTTCTAAACTCTCTTCCTGTCTACAGGCTTTAGCATCAGGAAATTCTTTCAGATTGCTTCTTATCCTGGAAGTGCTTAGTCTAAGGAAGGTTAGTGCTCTTACCTCCAGATGATTTTGAAGAAATGTTATGTAACTGCTTTCCAAAGAGCCTTTTCCCCTCATACAGCAACTTACACAATGTGTTCTTCAATGCTATATCAGCATACCACAAACACAGCCATAGAGCCCTACGGGCTGCAATTGTGTAGGATATATTACTGGCTATTTGGTTAAATACATTGCGACGCCAAGACAAAATTCTGCTGCTGTCTTCAAATCACAACTTAGCACAAAGCCTCTCTGGGTGAATCTGCCAAAATGGCCTGATGAATATTATCATCTCAAATCGACCATAGTCGTGGAGACCAAAATTGCTGCCGCTGCAGGTTTACAAGCAGCGCCTGCTGACATATAAGCTGTTTTGAATTCCATATCCATTCGTCTATCCATGGAATGCTTGAGAGCAGCGATGTCAATGGGTAAAGTAGTCTTTTTTGATAAACGTGCTAACGTAGCATCAACAGTAAGGGGCACATTTACTTAGAGTTGAAGTGAAAATTCGAATTAAATTTCAATTTAAAAAAATTGAATTTCGAAGTAATTTTTGGCTACTTCTACTCTCGGATAGCCCAAAATTCAAGTTGAAGTGAAAAAATTTGAATTTCGAAGTACTGTCTCTTTAAAAAATTAAAATTTGACACTTCACCTTAAAGCTGGCAAATTTCCATTTTAGCCTATGGGGGACATCCTGGAACTTTACAGAGATTTTTTCAAAGTGTTGGAAATTCGAAGGATTTTGCCCGAATGATGCATTTGAACGATTCAAACGATTTTTATTCGATTGAAAACGGACCTATTTGGTCGAAATTATGTTTTTTTTAAACATAATCTGTCCATAGGAGGATTCTCACAAATTGCTACATAATCCAGAGGAAAGGGGTAGGTAACTAACCTCCACAGGGATCTTTCTTGGCCTTTAGTCCACTCTTGATCTATGATACCTTTAATTTCAGAATGGACCTGGAAAACATTCTTTTTCTTCCTAGAAAATAAAGATATAGCAGAAGGTTCGGGTTTCTTCTCCTCCAGGTTCAAGGCACGCCAGACTGCCTTAAGGGCTTGAATAAGCTTGGCATCAATATATTCCCTTTGCTGCTCATCCTCAGTAGACAGCAACTCCTCATCCACAAATTAAATTTCATGAGCATCAGTAGAAGTAGAACATCTAGCTGCTTAAGGGTATCTGGCACGGCTTCCTTAATCCACCGCATAATGCTATCTTGATCAAAAGGTGTAGAAGAAGCAGAAGGAGAACGCTGCTGAATAGTAGAGGAGTGCCTAGTAGAGAATGCCTTCTTTTATCACCTCTTTTTTTATGGCGCTTCCTACTTGCAGAATCTTCAGCAGAGACTGAGTCACTGTGAGAGAATAAGAGAGTTATCAGAGGGCAGCTCTTTTAGCAGAACCTATAATAAAAATAAAGTAGCTGGCAAGGCACTCACCTAGACGATCTGAAGCTGGAATGTTTACTTGCAGCCAGATCCATGTCACCAGAACTCCCACACTACTTAGGGCAAATACACCATGGAACACCGTAGCTTTAAACTTTCAAAGGATGCGCCGATTACATCACTTCCATTGCACGCAATAAGCAGCCGAAGGCTAAGAATGCGCACATAGTAAAATAACTGCTGCAGAGGGTCTCAGCAGAGCTTTAGCTATTGGTGGAGAAAAGATGGATAGAGTCTGCCCAGGAAAACTGCACCCGATTGTTTTTAAATGTAATTTCTATTATGCAAGGATGACCAGCAAATGAAGTGCAATGAAATTAAGAAAAATAAATGTGTTCTCAAAGAAAAGTGGCTCTTATTTACTGAAGCATACTTGAAGTTAAAATATGTGCTTAGCTAGCTCTGTATTGCTCAAACAAATCTGAAACGGGAGGAAAGTGTTGGCGGCTAGTTTGTTGCACACAGTCTTTGCTCTGACACTGGTTAAACATTTTTCTTTTGAGCCAGATGCAAGAAATGTATAAATTCAGTGTCAGTAAAAACACAAACATTTGGACGGTTGTTGAAGTTCACCTTTTGATTCAAATACTGCCTGTCACAACTGCCAACTTCTTTAACAGCCCCTTCCCTTTAATCATATGAAGAAACTTAAAAAGGAGTGGTATTTTATATGTTAAAAGAAACCTTTTAAAACACAGTGTAGATCTATTTTTTAAATGAAGTATATAGACTAGGATAAACAAAACATAATAAATATAGAGAAATATTATGCAATTACCATGCCAGGGATAGACTTGCAATATAGGATTACCAAATACTAGTTATCAATATCTGAACTGCTGAGTTGAAATAAGGAGCTAGGAACATGTAGAGTAAATGGTGCTTAACCCCATTCGAAAATTTGAATTCAAAACTTTTAGAAAATTCAATTGAACTTCAAATCCTACATGTGAATTTAGTAAATCTGCCCCCAAGTCTACAGTTGCAGTTTTTTGTGCAGCAGCCATTTCTGATTAAATATGACTTACTGTAATATCTCCACAGTTCTTATTGCCAGAATCCAATTAAAGGGGTGGTTCACCTTCACGTCAACTTTTAGTATATTGAAGAAGGGCTAATTCTAAGAAACTTTTCAATTGGTCTTCATCGTTTATTTTTCATAGGTTTTTAATTATTTGCAATTTTCTTCTGTTTCTTTGCAGCTTTCAAAAGGGGGTCACTGACACCATCTAAAAACAAATGCTCTGTAAGGCTACAAATATATTATTGCCACTTTTTATTACGTATCATTGTATTCAGTCCATCTCCTATTCATATTCCAGTCTCTTATTCAAATCAATGTAGGGTTGCTAGGGTAATTTGTACCCTAGAAACCAAATTGCTGACACTGCAAAATAGAGAGCTGCTGAATATAAAGCTAAATAACTATAAAACCACAAACAATAAAAAATGAAAACCAATTGCAAATTGTCTCAGAATATCACTCTCTACATTATACTAAAAGTTAAATCAAAGGTGAACAACCCCTTTAAAGGCCATTGTTTACTATGGTAATGCGTTCTATTAATTCTCTAGGATACAGATTTTAGAATCAGTGCAAACTGAAACCAAAGGTTGGTGATTTGATTAAAAGTGTTCTGGAAAGACAGGCTGTGTTGGATTGGAATACCTTGGATCCACCTAGACATATACCTAATTATTATATTCCCTGCTTCTTTTGCTATATCATCTGCTCATTTTTGTCACCCTTTTCATGCATATCTTCCCTACTCTTTTTCTCAATACCCTAGCCTTCATTCTTCCTTTTCTGAACGTCTCTTCTACTCTGTATTGTAATTTTATATCCTATTTGTTTTGTCATACATTTTCGCTGTTCTCATTTTCGATTTTCTTCTTCTTCTCCAGTTTTATTGGCCCATGATTTACTCCTTTTCTCATTCCTACCAATTTCCCTTTCCTTCTTTCCTTGTTGGCAGTCTTATAATGCATAGATAAATTCTCTGGCTATGCAAAACTTTTGAGAATCATCACCCCATCATCCAGTAATTCAGAGATTATGAATTATTGGCAATATTTTAAGCAAGTAAAAGTTGCTTATAATACTTACATGTACAGGTATAGGATCAGTTATGCAGAAACCCATTATCCAGAAAGATCCAAATTACGGATAGGCCATCTTTCTTGGGGACAAATTCACTAAGATGCGCAAAATCGCTAGCGTTGGTTTCGCTAGCGTTCGCCGCACTTTGCCAGGCGAATTTTCGCCAGCACTTTGCAAATTCACTAAGATGCGAATTTGCGCTCAGGGCGGCGAACGTTAGCGAAGTAGCGCTGCCGTTCGTTCGCCAGGCAGAGCGCAGTTATGCTAGCGATGCCTAATTTGCATACGGGAACTTAAGCGTAAAATAGAAGTATATGTTACAGCCACTACATTCCCATACACAAGCCCAGGAAACCTTTAATAAATAAAATAAAGTTGTCCTATTGCCCTACATGTGCCCCCTGTATAGTTGTGTTGCCATATGTTAGGAAATGTAGGGGGGAAGGAGGGTAACCCCCCAAAAAAATTATCAATCTTTTTCAGACTATCACCCTCCTATGCTAAAATACTCCAGCGTTTCCTATCTATTGTATTGAACTTCGTCTGGTCTGACCAGGCGAAGTAACGTCTAGCGTAAGTTCTAACGTTGAGGAAAATGTTCATCTTAGTGAATTTGCGAAGTTACGATCCTTCGTCAGTGCGCAACTTCGTCTGGCGTAAGGGGGCGAAGTTGCGCAAGTCTATCTACTTCGCAAGCGAAAATTCTCCAGAGTTCGTGTTCGTGAATTTGCGAAGTTGCGAAATGACGTCACACTGGCGAATTTCCATTTTCTCTTTAATAATAAAACAGTACCTTGATCCCAACTTAGATATAATTAATCCTATGGGGTTTATTTAATGTTAAAATTAAATACCTAAAGACCCATAGCAGGAAAACCCTGATCGATTATAATTAGCTGTGATAAGGAATTGTTAGTAAGGTTTTCCAGTACCAACTCTCCTGTTAATGGTCATTGAAGCAGGTTTTTAGGCTTCACTAACTAGTGTAGATGGAGAATGGATTATGACCTATTCTCTGTAAAGAAATGCACTTATGAGATACCTACCTGGTTAGGATCAAATTGACCTCCATGTTTCTGGCCAGATCCCAATAATAATTCTGATTGTGTTTTTATTTTAACTGGTCTTGAGTTCATTGTGTCAAAGTTGTAGACATAGTAAAACAGAACTGGGCCATAGATATAAATGGATATAATTATCTATATATATACTGTTTACTTACCATATTCTAACTTAAAGGAAAACTATACCCCCCGAACAATGTAGGTCTCTATAAACAGATATTGCCTAAAACAACTCATATGTAAAACCCTGCTTCATGTAAATAAACCATTTTCATAATAATACACTTTTTTAGTAGTATGTGCCATTGGGTAATCATAAATAGAAAATTGCCATTTTAAAAAATAAGGACAGCCTCCTGGGATCCTAGGATCCAACAGTGCAAACAAACATACCAAACAAACTATAAAGTTAGGTCACATGAGCCAATTAACAGACAGAGTTCTGTCTTTTGCTTCAACACTTCTTCCCTTTACAGTTAGAGTTTAAATATTTCTGGTCAGGTGATCTCTGAGGCAGCACACAGACCATCATGAAATGGTGGTTCAAGGCAAGAGATGTAGAAGGGCAATATTTACTTAAATATATATACCAGATAGGTGAGATTCTTTAATATGTCATTTGATTTGATATAAACTATCTGTTGCTCAAAAATTCATTTTCGGGGTATAGTTTTCCTTTAAAAAAAAGGACTTGATGGTGTTTATACAAATGGCCTGCAGAGGTCACTGTGCACATGAGTTATGCTGTGTATACACTGTACTGTCTATACTGTTTAAGAAGGATAGAGTTGATGTTACTGTTGTGTAATGGCTGCATGAACTAGTGATGTGCTTGTTGACCCGCAACCCGCATGACCCAGGGTTGACCTGCTGTTCAGTGCGTTTTTGCACCTGACCCGTACCCACCATGGACACCCAATATTCAACCCGACCCTGCACCGAACCGCAATTTACAGACAGATAATTTAGACCTGCTAATAAAGCCCTGTTATACTCTGCTCATCCTCGGGTACCGAAACACAAGAAGCCTTCTGCATGGCTGTCCCAGCTCTTATGAATGCATATAATATTTAACAGTGTATCATTTATTAAAAAAATGAAACAAAAAATATCACTTTCCTATGCAAGCATACTATTTAGATGTTTATTATTCTTTAAAGGCAACAAAAATAATCCTCACCATGTAGTACAGAATAACAGAAAGGGAGCATCATATTTTAAAGCTAATAGTGTGGGAAAAAGTTGTGGAATTTCAGAAAACTGCCCTCTAATTCCCTGTGGATTTTATGGTGAGCTGAAATCGTGTAGATTCCCAGGACCTCACACCAGCTCAGTATTCCAATCTGTTGTGCAGAGAACAGTGTGCAATAAAGTGTGCTTGCACTTCCTTTTGTTCTGCTTCACAGTCCTCTCATGTTCCACTGATAGGGAGGGGTTAATATATCTAAACTGTGTAACATATGTCTTTATACAATACATCTGTAGATTTTTATATACAACACAGCTACATACAGTCTATTAAGTTTAAATGAGCCTTCAATAATACATATTCATGAATACATACATATAATAGTCATTAAATACCCTCTAAAAACTCTTCCAAATAATGCCTTATTTATATTCATATAAAAATATTATGCCTTCTGCAAAGGTTGCATTATTTTGTACAATGCAGCATTATATGTAAATGCATATTTGACATTTTCATTTCCTGGTGTTAGTGCTCCTAAATTGGAATGTCAACCAAAACGATACGTTTTTGCCTAATAAAAGAAAACATAATTCTAAGCAACTTTGCAATATACATCCTTTGCAAATTTTCAGTGTTTTTTAATTGTATATGCAGTACTATTAAAAGCAGTGTTTTTCTGTCTATTCTCTGCCCTGGTGGTTCCTACTATTAAAACAATGTAAGACAAGGCAGCTGATTAACAGACCTTTTTTTGCTGGGGAACTAAAGGTGGCTATAGACTTAGCAATTATTACTGTTAACTGATGCATAATTCTGGATATAGTTTGCTTACAAAAGCGTGATGGATGAAATAGTAAACAATATGTAATACAACTACAGACAGAAATAGACTTTCAATGGCTTCCTGTCTTACTCTCCACAATAGGTTTTAGCTGTGCTGAAATATGATATATCTGTCATACTGTATTTCAGCTTTTATAATAACTTCAGTTTTGTTTTCTGGTTTCAGAGGACTCCCCTGCTGGACTTTGCGCCGGAACCTCGTTGAGAATTGGTGAGCTCTTCTTCATTATTTTGACCATTCAGGTTCATGAGGTTCACCATAGAAACTTTATTGCTCATTTACTATTGATATATTACAAGCACTGGACCACTACTGCATACTGTAGAGCCCTAGTAATCACTTGTAGTATACCCAAAGCCATTGTAAGCTGGTGCAAGGTAGTCTAGTCCAGGTCCAGACTGAGAATTAAAATAGGCCCTGGCATTTCAGGTACACAGAGGCCCAATCAGCCCCCACCAGCCCACTAAATAATGATTTTCTATGGCACCTTATAGCAGCCCCTCTGGCATTTGCCAGAACCCACAGATTGCCAGTCCGGGCCTAGTCTAGTCACTAAAGAGGTTGTTCATCTTTTTTTTAATTAATTCTGTTTTTTGAGTCATTTGGTTATTTATTCAGCAGCTCTCTTGTTTGATATTTCAGTAATGTGGTTGCTAGGGTCCAAATTACCCTAGCACCCATTCATTGATTTGAACAAGAGACAGGAATAGGAATAGGAGAGGACCTGACAAGACGAGTAATAAAAAGAATCAATAGCAATACATTTGTAGCTTTACAGAGCATTTGTTTTTAGATGGGTCAGTGACCCCCCCATTTGAAAGCTGGAAAGAATCATAAGAAAAATGCATATAATTATTTATAAAAATAAATGATGAGGACCAGTTGAAAAGTTGCTTAGAATTGGCTGTTCTATAACATACTAAAAATTAACTGAAAGGTGAACCACACCTTTGATTCTTGCTCCAAGTCAGCATTACAAACTTTTGAGCACTTTGTAGCCCCAGGGTTTCTGTTTCTTTTTGCCTTTGCCCAATACCTCTTCTTAAAGAGCTTAAGTGTACCATCTCGAATCAAGTTCTTGAGATACACCAGAAATCCTCTGTATGCTAGTAATGATTAATTGCAGTTTTGTGTCTGCACAAAGAAAATAAGCATAACGAACCATGCTATGTTACTGATTTAACTCAACTCAAAATGTTTCTCTTTAAAGAGGTACAGTACATGATATATTTGGATGTGAAGTGTGCTTGGCTTCTCATAGCACAACTTACTTGTGCCTAGAATATGCCTGTGCTTTCACCTTCACAAAACATATAGTTTTGAAATAGTACAATTATTCCATTTCATTTTAACCCTCTTGTGTTTCTTAGTGACTGTCCTATAAGCCAGGTGGCTGACTTTCTAAACTGCTGAATTATCAGCAGACTTTCAGAAATACCAGTAATTAATGTATAAAATTACAGCTGTTATTCTCTGATAGACTTGGGTCACTGCTGCTGAGAAATGTATGACTGATTTTTACCAAAAGTCAACCACATGGCTTACAGGCCTGCTACTGAGAAATGAGGGGGAGAGTGAAAATGAGCCTGATTTGAAAGAAATAAATGTTGAAAAAACTGTGAAACCGTGTAATAGGTGCCAGCATCTGTCATCGGAACATATCACGCACCTCTCAATTTCAGGTACACATAAACAGATATGATGATGATATTTGTTTGAGACCGTCACAGTTTATGGTGTATAAACTTCTCTTCTAGATATTCTTTTCATTTACTTTGAGTGATTAACATAAATGAATGTGTGTGATACTCTGGTGGTATTTAAATTCTAAATATACATTTTTGTAAAGCTTGTTTCCCCATTGATAAATAAAATGGCTAATCTGTTTAAGTCAAATAAATATTTTTGTGCCTTAAACCATTCACACTTACCCTACTTCCACTTAATGACACAGCCCTCCAAGGTTTTAACCTGCTGAAGCTGCATTCAGTTTTTGCTATATTTGTGTGCTGTTCAGTGGTGCCAGTTTGATTAATAATACTGGCACCTTGATTACCATGTGAGCCTGTACAAATGGAAATGATGTGCGAACTCTGGACTGGAAATGGTCAAAGCCCATTTTATTCTACAATCACTGTTTGCACTGTTTCTTTCAAGCCATAAGGAGTAAAAAGACCAACTTTTCTAAAATCTGGGCCATAACAAGGTACGGTAGAGGTTTAGTACAGCTTTAAAGGATTTTAAATTATAATTTCTGGAGCACCTCATGGGGATAGCTACCTGAAAGTTATTAATTACACTGAGTTGAAAGTAATTAACACTATAAACCAGGGCAGAATGATGCTTTGCTGTGTAAGGAGATTTATTAGTGGCAGGACAAAAGATGTATGACACATAATAAGATAGATTACATGTTAGAAAGTTTTTCCTATCCCATAGGAACAGGGACCTGTTCTGCAACATTTACAGCTGGTGCCTGGTTCAATTTGGGAAGTTTAACAATTATAGATTCACACCCACACACCCTGGTCTTACAGTTATTAAGTTCCCAGTGCTCAATGATGGAGGGATCAGCACCATCCCAATCTTGAAAGTCAAGAGAACTCACTCTTGGAAAGTGCAAGCAGGGACAAGCCCATGCGAGTTAATTTGTGAAGGTGCAATGTTTCGGGATAACAAGCCCTTTGTCATGCATAATGTTTGTACTCTATGTAAGTTGTATGTAAGTCAGATGTGTGTAACCTGGAAACCCCTTGTAATTAGTGATGGGCGAATTTATTCGCCAGGGGCGAATTCGCGGCGAATTCCCGCGATTCGCCGCTGGCGAATAAATTTGCGAAACGGGCAAAAAAATTCGGCAACAAAAATTCGCCGCGCAAAAACGAGTCGCGCGTCGTTTTTGACGCGACGCGCCGAAAACGACGCGACGCGTCGGAAACGACGTGACGCGCGTCAAAATCGACGCGACGCGCGTCAAAAACGACGGGCGACTCGTTTCGTGAATCGGCGAAGCGAAACGCGACCGTTTCGCCCATCACTACTTGTAATTTAAAAAAAATTATAAAACAGTATATTGTACATGATCCCAGCTAACATATACGTAATCCATATAGCATCCTCAGCAACCACCTTTAAAATGCCTGTATAAACATAGCTTTTTACTGTTTTAAAAAGCATGATTTGTTCAGACAAAGGGGGGCAGGCGCAAACAAGAAAAAACACTAACAGCAAATTTGTTGCTATGCACTTTATTTCAAAGATCTGAGATCTAGGAGGTTTGATGGTATTAAAGAATGAAGATCTTACATTTTGGAACACTGGTTGTGATGCGGAAAAGAGCAATAAAGCAATGCACCTACCAAGCTGTAGACAGACAGGTTGGATGAGAGTTATAAATAGAGTGCAGGAAGATAGATGCAGACAGGACTTTGCTGTTCATTCAAGCCCTGCCTTACTCTTGTCTGTGAATATACAACTTTGCAGATGTGTGTTGGAAAACTGCCAGCTGTAATGATTAAAAGGATTTTAGTTGTTGTTACAATTACTGGCATTCTCTTCCTTCCTGCTGGAAGTTCTGTTTCAGGAATATCTAAGGTTATCTGTTCTGGTGGAAAGCTTGGTTGTATGTTGTATAATTACAGTAAAGGTGTTCTAGTCCTACAGAAGATGTTTGTCCATGTTTTGAGTCTTTGGGCACTTCTATACATCATCAAGACACTTCAGAAGCCCATTGCAATTCCAATCTTCAAGTTCTGTCATTGACTAGATATTAAATATCCATTAAAACAATACTGTGTTGTTTAGGATCAACAGACTTTGTGTGTGACATCATTCTTCCTCTCTTAAATCATGGCCATGGGGTGGTTTGGGTCACCCAGTTGGCCCTATGTGATGTATCTTGCTCCAGGGGGAGCTGGATGCATCAAAATCTGATATGTCTGCTAATGTTATTTGAAGATGATTGGCTGCATTTCTAATAATCACAGTTCAGAACTGATGTGCTCCTTGTCCAGTGCTCGTTTCATGAGAAACTGACCCATATATATATATGACTATGTAGCAGCGCATATGCATAGACCCATCCTTATAAAAAGCTCATAACAGCTTATGATAATGCACTGTGAATCATCAAATTTTTCCTTTCTCCTCTTCATCCATTTCACCATATCCCTTTAGCCAACACTAACCCTGCCTCTTGCCTTCCTCTTCCTGTTTTTGTTCAGGGCTCACACTGGCCAGAATGGGCCCCACCTCTTATCCTACTCCATATCTGTTAGAATGGGTGCAAGACTGCCGGGGGGGCCTGCGGGGTGCGGACCCTGGCCCTGCTCCGGTAGTTACACCCCTGTTTAATACCTAAAGTTTTATTCTCACCCCATTACAATGAGCTTCCACAGAATTATTATTATTGTTTGTTATAAACCACTAACTTATTTTGCAACTCTTTGAAGAGATTATACTATGTGTCAGTGTCTGCTGTATTGGAGGTTACAATTAAAGGTCCCAATTGCATTTGCATATATAATGGTAATTTTTATCAGAGGCCATTTAACCTGCCTGTATGGCAAGAAACAGACGATACTCACACGAGCATGGGGAGAATGTACATTTATTTTTGTTTCCTTCTCTTCCCATTGTTTACACACTGACAGCATCTCATCTTCACATGTGCTTCTTGTTGTCCAAATCTTCATGTTTATACTTTGGACCACAGTTTGCACTGTGTCATACTATTCCTTTATTACCACCCCATTTATTTTTTGCTTCAATTAGTCTACTTATATATGTTTCCCATCTTCATTGAAGTCTTTCTTCTGCTCCTTACATCGCTTCCCTGGTTCCCCACTCACACCTAGACAAAGACTAGGAATCTTTTTTGTTTCAAATTTAATTGAATCACAAAATGTCCATGTTCGCAGCATTTTGTGCTAGATTTTCTCTTCTGCAATTGCGTTGTTACTGTTATACAGAGCATAGAAAATGATGTGAGGATTGCTGAGTAAGTGTGCCTGCTGGCTGCTCAAAGATAAATACCAGGCTGCTTTTAAAGTACTGAGTCCTAGGGGGGTAGTGAGTTCAAGATGCAAAATATAGTACACACAGAACATGTTCTGTGCTTCAAAAACCTTTAAAGGGATACTGTCATGGGAATTTTTTTTTCTTCAAAATAAATCAGTTAATAGTGCTGCTCCAGCAGAATTCTGCATTGAAATCCATTCCTCAAAACAGCAAACAGATTCTTTTTTATATTTCATTTTGAAATCTGACATGGAGCTAGACATATTGTCAATTTCCCAGCTGCCTCAAGTCATGTGACTTGTGCTCTGATAAACTTCAAAACAACAGCCTGCCAGAAAGCAGTTTCCTCCTAAAGTGCTGGCACAAGTCACATGACCAGGGGAAGCTGGGAAATTTACAAAATGTAGCCCCATATCAGATTTCAAAACTGAATATAAAAAGATCTGTTTACTGTTTTGAGAAATGGATTTCAGTGCATATGTCTACTGGAGCAGCAATATTAACTGATGCATTTTGAAAAAAATAATTACAATAAGGTCCTTATTGTAAAAGAAAAACAAATCACACAAACACTTATATTAATTGCAATTTTACCAGTTATTGAGCAACCTTGCATCAACCTCCTCACAGAGGCTAAATATTGTCTCCACAATATTCAGGGGCTAAGTGGACAATGTGGATCCTGATTGCTATGTGGGTTTTTATCCTACTCTGGTGAGTATTATTTGATGTTATAGAAACATTGATCAGAAGTCACTGTAACAAATACTAGTTCAAAAGTTTGTCTTGTGTCTCAGGTGTCAAATAGGACAAGGTTTCCGTATCTTTTTATACTATGGTGGCTAGTCCTTTGTTGATAGCAGGTGCAATTTCTTGCTGGCTGCATTGTCCTTAAACGTAGGACACACTCATAGTATAATAGTAAGTTAGGTTGAAAAAGGCACACGTCCATAAAGTTCAACCTTTTAAGTCTATATGTAACCTGCCAAAAAAAGGCAAAAAAATCAATTTGAAGCATCTCCATTTTGCCTCAGAGGGGAAAAAAAAAATCTTGACTCCAACATGACAACTGGACAAGGCCCTGGATCAGCCTGTACTATGAGCTTTCTTTCATAACTCTGTATTCTCTCATTTGCTAAAAAGCCATCCAACCCCTTCTTAAAGCTATCTAATATATGAGCCAGTACAACTGATTCAGGGAGAGAATTCCACAACCTGAGGGTATTGGTTCCACTTTTAGTTAACTTGTACATTAATGACTTAGGGGAAGATATTGTAAGTAATGTCTCAGTTTTTGCAGATGACACAGCAGCAATTAATTCCATCCAGGATGTGACATTCTACAGCATGATTTTGACAAACTATGAATCTGGGCGGCTAAGTGGCAAATGAGATTCAATGTTGATAAATGTAAAGTCATGCACCTGGGATGTTAAAATATGCAAACCACTTATACCCTAAATGTGACTGCACTTGTCAATTCCATAGTTGAAAATGGGAGTCCTTGTAGATAATAAACTTGGCTGTAGCAAGCAATGCTAGTCAGTGGCATCAAGGGCAAATAAGGTATTGAGCTTTATTAAAAGGGGCATAGATTCTTGGAGGAGGGGGTAATTCTTCCACTTTATAGTGCACTGGTAAAGCCCCATCTAGAATATGTTGTACAGTTGAAATCTCTAGTGCTCAAACAGGACATTATTGAATTAGAGAGGGTCCAGTTGGTAAAATGTATGAGGAAAGACTGGGGAGATATGATAACTATGTATACATATATACAATAACCTCTCTAATGCTGTATTTACCAGTAGGTTCTTTCAGCTGGCAAGTGGGCATCCATTCTGATTAAAAGAAAGGATGTTCCACCTAAATATTCATATGGGTTTTTTTTACAGTGAGTGCTGTGAAGATGTGGAATTCTCTCCCTGGATCAGTCATACAGGCTGATAAATTAGCTTTAAGAAGAGGTTGGATGACTTTTTAGCAAGTGAGGGAATTCAAGGTTATGGAAGATAGCTCATCCAGGGACTAGTCCAATTGCCATCTTGGAGTCAGGAAGGAATTTTTTCCCCCTCTGAGGCAAATTGAAGTGGCTTCAAATAGGGTTTTTTGCCTTCCTCTGGATCAACTAGCAGCTATATATAGACTTATGGTCGAACATGATGGACATGTGTCTATTACTATGTTACGATGTATGTAAGTACTGTACCAACAACTATTTTTTTCCAAAGAAATCCCTTTTTGCAAATGCTTCCTGGTAAGCCCCTACCATGGTTGCTGCAACTTAGCACAATGTAACCCTAACCCTAACCCTAATGCTGGGCATGACTTTACTAGGGTGATGGATTGTCTCTATGTCATTTTCTATGTTGTTCAAAGGTTGGTAGGTCCACAGCTGCCTTTTGGGTGTTTCAAGTGTCTGACAGCAACTAGTCCCTACACTAACACTAATGAAATTGCCCTTATGAATTGGGATGCACCTAATCCACTATTTTGGATTCGGCTGAACCCAGCCAAATGCCGAACAGAATCTGAATCCTAATTTGCATATGCTGAAGGGGAAAACATTTGTTACCTGTTTTGTGACAAAAAGTCGTGCGATTTCCCTCCCCACCCCTGATTTGCATATGCAATTTTGCCAGGCAGATGGATATGGCCGAATCTGAATACTGCTGAAAAAGGCTGAATCCTGGCCGAATCCCAAACTGAATCCTGGATTCGGTGCATCCCTACTTATTTATCTACAACATTTACACATTTTAGATATTTTTATGAACATTCTTTGAAAAGGGAGAGTTTATTATAGTTATTAAGCCACTAATTCCAATATTTGGCTGGTAACTGCTTTTTCTCAGTGAAAATTTCTTTACTTAGGGTGTCCAAACATTGGTTGATCTGATTTGTAACCTAAGAAATGTGGCAGTGGACCAAAAATATGCATACTGTACAAGTGTCCTTTCATATTTATGGCTAAGTTTGATTATTCCATTCATTCTTGTCAACAGGATTGTCTTTCAAAACCTACCAATCTCCTGGCATACATGCCAAAAGGTCAGGCTGTATCAAAAATCAACCATACTCCCCAACTACATTTGGGCATTATAGCCAGCTTTAGTTTTCAAAAGACTGCAGACCAGGGGTCTCCAACCTTCTCTACTTGTGAGAAACATTAAGATGTACAAGGAGTTAGGGAGCAACACAAGCATGAGATGTTCTTGGGGTGCCAAATGAGTGGTGTTTGGCCATTTGGTAGCCCTGTGTGGACTGTCAACCTACAGGAGGCTCTGTTTGACAGTACAAATGTTTTTATACAACCAAAACTTGTCCCTAAACCAGGAATTGAAAAATAATTACCTGCTTTGAGGCCACTGATAATAACCCATAGCAAATAGATGTTTGTTTATTTTTTTTTCTGGCTCCTTGGGTTTGAGAGGCTTGCAAGTGAGCATATAGGTGTAAGTAAACATTACAAGTCAAAGTATCAACAACATATATACACAGATACTGTTATTTGTGTAATTATCATTTACCTCCAAGTTGTGTATCAGCTAGTTTTGCCAAGCAATTCCAGCTTTAAAGCTTACATAAAGTTTAACTGTACTATCTTTATATATGTGACCTAATCTTTCCTCTCGGTGGGAGAAGAAATAGCTCACGAATAGCAGACAAACATAAAAATACTGTAAAAAAACAGGCGCACATGGTATTCATGGCCATGCTTTAAAGGATTCCATACCATTCCATATGGATTACTTAAAGCTGAATTGTTTCCTTATGTGCTACGAAACAGGACACTGCCTTGACTGTCTTCACCATAACATTGCCAGATATAGTAAATAAAACAGAATTTAGACCTTTTAAAATGACAGATCTTGTCGAAAACAGAATGTTACTGCTGCTGAAGCATTTTATTAGTGGACGTATTCTGAGGGGAGACTCTTGATCCCAAGTGATAGCTTACGAGAAATAGAAACACATATTGAACATTTTATTATTATTATTATTATTAACATGTATTTCTATAGCGCCAACTTGTTGCGTA
>CM044447.1:85031367-85054042 GCA_024363595.1 Xenopus borealis | reverse complement strand
AGCACTTGTGAAAATTAGCACTTAAGAAATGTTAGCACTCGTGCCATGCCCCCAGACACGTAGAGTAACCCAAGCTACTTTGCTTGTACAAAGTTCATATGTCCAGCAGCGATAAAGACTAATATCAAAATATAGTCTTGTTCATTCCTAATATAGCAAATGTAAGCTCAGTACTGTGTACAAATGATAATGATGGCAGATTTGGCTGTACTCAAGGTTGCAATGATATGGAAATGTTAAAAAAAAATTCAGGCTGTTCTTTTATATCATATCAAGACAAGATCACTAGAACAAATTCACACATATGGCCATTGATATTCATGATCATAATGCAATCAAATTCATGACATTGATTTATTTACAGTTCGAATCAAATTTTGGGCTATTCGATAGTCCAAAATTACTGCGAAATTCAAATTTTCAAAATTCGAATTTAATTCGAAAATTCACTTCGGCCCTTAGTATGTGAGCATAAATACTATCATTATCTAGCATTCTTAATGAACATAACTTTTATTATGAGGTATATCATGATATTCAAAGACAACCAGTCTACTTTTTCTTCTTTTTGAATTATTAACTTTTTTATCTGCATCTCTCTCCAGTTTGGACTGTTAAAGTGGACCCGTCACCCCAAAAAAATATTCAAAATCATATTTTATCACATTAGTCAAGCAAAATGAACATTAATTACACTATATAAATTATTTGATTCTTGTTTTCTTCAGTCTGGGAATTCATAATTATAACAAGCAGCCAGGAGCCATTTTGTGGACTCTGATATTAAGGCAAGCCTTGTATCATCTCAGAATCTTGTTTGTGCACCAGAATGGGGGACCCAATGTCTATCCCCATGTCCTGGCTACACAATTAAATGGTTAAGAGAACTGGGGGAATGTGTGGGGAGCAGTGGCATCTAGGAAGTACTGAATGGAAAGTGAAAGTAATTATCTGCCCCGCCTCTATGCCTAAGGCAAAGAGGAGTGGTAGACAATATTTGATTGACAGCTGAGATTTTTAAATGAGCTTAAAACAACTTTAAATGTTTTAATAAAAATTTGAAATTGGATTTCATGTTTAATTTGAAAGGTACTTTTATTATACAGATTTTTGTGTCTGGGTGACGGGTCCACTTTAATGGCTGTGTTGTTGCTAGGGTCTCATAGTCTAGTAACCGGGCAACTATCGGTAATTCAAAGTGAAAGGTCTGGGCCTCTATAGTATCAGAGATTAAAAAAATCCGGGTAACATTTAAAGGACAAGGGACCCCAATTAAAAAGGTGTGGCTATCCTTACAGCCACCACAGAAATAATTTGATTGACCCTCCCTCCCAGGGCATGGATCATGTGCAGTGCTCCATGTCTAAAAGCTTGTGGAATTGCCTATTTGATGGATTTGGCTTCAGAAATAATATATTGCCTACCCACATGATGGGTCAATTTAGAAATAAATGTATTCTAAATGGTTACACACATTGTATCTGGATGGGGATATCTATTAGGAGTTCTAAAGTTCCACATACATAATAATGTTTCATTAGTATGCCCTTTATTTTCTACCCTTCATATATGAAAAATAGGTATGACATTTTATGGTATTATATATTATTATTATGTTTATTTATTTTAATTATTTATAAAATTAAAGATTGAAAAAAAAAAAACAATAAACACACAAGACTGAAGACAATTAAAATACTGTTTGTAAGGGATGGGGTACATTTCTCCTACAAGAAACAAAACTATGGTTCTTAGAGTTAGGGAATACATAAGGGGAGGAAATATGTGTAGGTATATAAATAAGTACTGTAGGTTCCAGATAATTATGATTTACCCCTTCCAGGTCTCTAACCACAGAGTACACACTGCACACTGCATAGCCCCCTTACACCATTAGCCACAGACAGTGTTAAAAATCCAGTTTATCTTTCCAATTAGATTACTGCTGGGCTATATTGTTTCCACCATTATGTGTGCAAGAAATAGAAAAGGTCAGTTTTGTAATCATGAATCATTTACATAACTGTAGAACCTGATGAAAAAAGTAAACAGGCATTTACAAGCAATGCTACTCAGGAAGGTTTTGGAAATGCCTGGAAGAAAGGTGAGGCTCTCTAAAAGAGCATTACAGCTTCATGTCATCTAAGCATCTGTATTGTTGTTTTAATCCCTTCTTACCTTGTAAATATTTCACAGACCCAACAAGCATCACATGAAGCCTAGAACAGTCTAGGTGGTTGAGATTAAAAACCTGTATGCCTTTCAAGCAGGGGCCTATTTATGTTAATGCTGTGCAAATAGAATGGTCTATTTGCAGCAACAAAACGTTTTTTTTTGTAGTAGCCATTTTCACCACAATTTATTAATTGTTATTTAAAATTCTTTGTGCTGAAGGGAACTGAACATTACACAGAACTAATGTTGAGAAGCAGACATTTCTTATATACTTTGTATAGATTTGGTTAAACCTCTGCATTTTTCTGTTATTCTAGAGTAAATAGAAAAAAAATCTAAATTTGTAAAACCTATTACATTGTTCTCTTCTATTTTATGGTTGATTGCATATTTTCATTTTAGCCAATTGTGTCTGCACTCTACAAAAAAAAAAAAGCCAAAAGATCTTTTGTCTGGGGATGTTTTGTGACAGGAATTTTAATGTTTCTACCCACAGGCTGATCTTGACCTTAAGTTCAGTGGATGTTCTGGTTTTTGGATAGTAACGCCCTACTGTAGCCTCATAATTATTTTTTATTAGCAAACACTGTGTATATGTACAAAAGCATGCCATAACATTAGCACAGAGAGTATATTTAATATGATGCAACAGACCTGGAGTTCTGTTACAATAATATTGCCAACAGGGAGCTGAAAAATATCCTTCTTAAAGGTAATTAAAAATAGATAATTATTCTTTTTAAACAGGCAGACAGGATGATTATGGGGTTTCTGTGCCTTATGTACAGACCCTAGAGAAATGGAATCACGCTTTTCCGCCCCCAAGGCACAGTTCTGTTTATAGCTTTGCTCTTAGTGCAGTTAACTGTATTTATGTAACATGGTGATATTGCTGCTTTCTTTTAAAAAAGATGTTTTTTTTCTGTTCAGTTTGCTGGAGTGATTGAAATTCTCCCCCCCCCCCACCTGCACCCTCCCCTCCCCCTCTTTTTCCTGAGGAGCTTTTAGGTTTTCAGATGTGGTCCGTTAAGGCATGGTAACTGTTTCTATGGCAACTGACAGGGAGGTAATTTGGATGACGGCGAGTTAAGCGTTGTTTACTCTTTCCTTGCCAGGGTTGCCTCATCACTTTTATCTGATCGCAAAAACAGGATTTTGTGCTGGCTAATGCGACACACACACTCACACTGTACAGAGAGAATATACATCAGTCTCTTCCCAGTAGCGCTACAAGGACACACACCTGGCATAGCAATATCAATCCCTAGGCATTCCGGCAGTTGTCATGTCATGACTACACAATAAATGGTGCTAAGGCAGTCATTACAAAATATATTTGTAAGAAGGTTCCTCTGATCCTGTATTCTGTATTATTCTGTAACCCTTGTTTGTCAAATTATTCCAAGACCATGGCCCTGTTTGTTATACATTAATGGAAATCACTATATAACTTGCTGGAGCCGTGTGCTTAGTTAATTATTACATTATCCACTAGATTCCTGTGTTAATCCATTATAGTACTGGCTAAATTCTTAATATCATTAAAATATGCATCAAAATTATATATATAAATATATATATATATATACACACTAATTATATATATTCAAAAGCTTAATTAAAATGTATTTCCTTTTCATTTTCTCTTCTTCTGAACAGAATGCTGCCCCTGGCCTAGTGCTGTCTAAATATTTTCTAATTAATCAAGTTATAAATATAGTGTAGATCATTAAGCAGTTGTACCACATAGTTTGGGAATATGTTCAGTTACACAAATATATGAAAATATATTTATTAGTATAGAAGCAGCAGGAATTTTAGCTGTGCTTTCCTGTATGTGTGATACAATGTAAAGCTGAGGTTTGGTCGCTTTGACCAGAGGTCAACTCAGCAGCCTGTTTTGGGTTTTTTTATTGCCTTTTATTTAATGCACGTTCATAAACACTACTGCATGGTGAATATGAAAGTTAATCTGGTACAAAAAGTCAGATAGGGAATCTGTTTTGGTCACAATATTCAAGAAGCAGGAAAGTGATTAACAGTATTATAGCAGGATCTTGTTCATCCTTAATCACTGCAGCTTTGATTTCTGTGTACAGACATTCTCTTACAGTCACTTAAGAAAATCAAACTCTCACCAGGGAAATGTGACCTCTCTGTCGACCGTAGCCTGTTCCCACCTTGTGAAATATTGACTAGGAAACATGAAGAGCAGGAATGCCTGAGCAGAAGGGCATTTGTTTGCTGGAAAGCTTATCTACAGCCAGCAAGAGAGCACAAGTGACATATTTTTTAGAGCTGTTGTCTGTTTTAGGGAAGCGTTTTGGCAGATCTCCCACGAACATATGCACTTCTTTTCTACCACGTGTTGCTTTTGTGCCATATGCTGCTATAATTTATTCAGCTAATCACTACTTAGGATAGGGTTGTATTTAGACTCATGATGCACTATTACTTCTTGATGCATTGGGTACACCTTAGCATTCAATACAGTCCACATGACACTCATACATACATACATACACACACATACGTACATACACACACATACGTACATACACACACATACATACATACATACACACACAAATACACACACACCCCTGACTTGTTCTTGTGCCGTACTGTAGACGTCCCACTATTTTTATCGCGGTAGATCTCCTGATGGGGCCAAGTGTCGAGAGTAGATCCCAAGGTAACAAAGTCTGGGCACCCCTGCACTACAGTGTCCCTACTAGAGTGTTCAGCTTGGCATCAATATGAATGAGAAAACAAATACTTAATCATAAACCAGCTTCTAGACTTTTTACAGAGGCTTTTTAAAGTGAGATTTGCTAAGCAGCTTCAACTGGTACCTGATGATCATTTTTGTATTTTTTATTATGTTACTAGTCTGGTCAAATACGTCGATGCCATGCTGTTATGCAGGACAGTGGGATAGATTTGCAATTGATATGTGAAAATATTATGATGATTTCAGAGCTAATGTGTTAGAACTAGAGCCAAGTGATGCCTATGGTACCTAAATCAGATCTAACACTAAATCGCAGAGCAAGATCTTTCAGGTCAATTATTCTGATACATACGTTAGTGGTAAACTGTAGTTGGGAGCAAGAAGCTAGCACTATGACAGAGTATGATGAAATCAATAATTGGCTTAATTAATAGTACATGCATTAAAACAGGGATCCCCAACCTTTTGAACCTGTGAGCAACACTCAGAAGTAAAAGGAGTTGGGGAGCAACACTAGCATGAAAAATGTTCTTGGGGTGCCAAATAAGGGCTGTGATTGGCTATTTGGTAGTCCCTATGTGGATTGTCAACCTACATTGAGGCTCTGTTTGGCAGTGCACCTGCTTTTTATACAACCAAATCTTCCTCCAAGCCTGGAATTCAAAAATAAGCACCTGCTTTGAGGCCACTGCGAGCAACATCCAAGGGTTTGGAGAGCAACATGTTGCTCATGAGCTACTGGTTGGGGATCACTGCCTTAGGAAGTAATGCAGTTTGTATTTTAGTTGTACTCTGTAATAGTTGCTGTAACAGTAACTGTCCATGGTACCATGGTATTCAGCTAGTTTCATTTTTGCTTTAAAATCCAACATCTTGGGCTAAGGACATCATAGATTTGATGGCACCCTTAGCTAAAATTGCAATAATTGGCCTATACAGTTTGGTTTATCATCCTTCATGCGCTGGTTCACCTTAAAAGGAACAGTTCAATGTAAAAATTAAAACTGTGTAAATAGATAGGCTGTGCAAAATAAAAAATGTTTCCAATATAGTAAAAAATGTAACGTATAAAGGCTGGAGTGACTGGATGTGTAACAGTAACAGAACACAACCTCCTGTCTTGCAGTTAGTCAGCCACTTGAAGGGGGGCCACATGGGACATCATTGTTCAGTGAGTTTGAAATTGATCCTCAGCATTCAGCTCAGATTCAAAAGCAAACAGGTATGACCCATGTGGCCATCCCTCAAGTCACTGATTGGTTACTGCCTTGAAACCAATCAATGGAAACCAAGAGAGATGCAAAGCAGGAAGTAGTGTTCTGTTATGTTAGACATCCAGTCACCCCAGCCTTTTATACATTACATTTTTTCCGAACTAACTGTATTAGAAACATTTTTTATTTTGCGCAGCCTATCTATTTACCCAGTTTTTATTTTTACACTGAACAATTCATTTAAGTTAACTTTTACTGTATTATAGAATGGCAAATTTTAAACAACGTTTCAATTGGTCTCCATTGTTTTAATAGTTTTTGACTAGTGCTGCCTTCTTCTCACTCTTTATAGCTTTCCAATAGGGCTCCAATGACCCCATCTAAAAGCAAATGCCATGTAAAGCTACACATTTAATCTTATTGCTATGTTTTATTATTCAACTTTCTATCTAGGTTCTCTTTCATTCATATTCCCTTATTCAAATCAATGAATGGTTGCTAGGTTACTTTGAACCCCAGCAACTAGATTGATGAAATGGCAAACTGGAGAGCTGTTGAATAAAAAGCTAAATAACTCAAGAACCACAAATAAAAAATGAAAACCAATTGTCTCAGCATATCATTCTCTACATCATGAAAGTTAACTCAAGGTAAACAAACCCTTTCAGTGTTTCATGCTGATCTGGTTTAGCATTGTCTGTGTGGTCCAAGCATTTCATTTCACTATGCAATGCAATAAATGAGATTGTGTGACAGACGTTGTGGCAGAGGGCAATGTTTTATTTTCATAGGTTGCTAAGCAACAATTGGCAGTCTACAACTTTGATCAAATAGTAAAAAAAAATACTCAGAGGCTTATTTAGTAAAGAAGCTAAGGTCTACCAGACGTGGGCAAACTTTACACTTTTATTACATAATCTATGGGTTTGCTAATCAGAGGTTGTTGCAAACTAGTAAATGCTGCACCTAGACCTTATTAATGCCTTTAATTGAAATATCCTTTGGTGCAATAATTCCAGAGCACCAGTTGATCCTTAAAGTTATTTGAGCCTGGTCTTGCTTGTATATATATGGCCAGGGGCGTTCCAGGGGCTGCTGTCGCCTGAATTTTTTTTTAATGCAGAGCATGTTAATCATCTGATAGAGGGCTTCTTATTTTTATAGCATTTATGTTCATGCTAATGTATTTACACACATAAGAAGATGATAGAATTTTTGGAGCCTCTTTGTTTTCAGTGTATTAATATCAAGGATGGCCCCTTGTCCGAGAAACGAATGGACAACTTGGAAAATAGCTACAAGGACCTGAAATTTGTATTTGCTGAAGTCACTCTAACAGCAGTTGGAGTTATCAACAGGGGAAGTGGCCCAGGATCAGCCAGAGCTCCTCCAGTAGAAGGCACACTGGGATATCTGTCTGGCTGCGTGTGTCATTTTGTCAACATAATTAAAGGCAACTTACTGAGTCAGAGAAATAGTCATGCAAACTGTGTACCCACATACATGAATCTTAAACGAATAACCATAGCTGACACTGACTATTTGGCTTCAGTTTCTTTTCTTTTTTTTTTTGCCTTAATTATCTCTGTCTTTTCTTCAAAGGGGAAGCATGCTACTGTATTAAAACTAAACCTAGAAATATTTAACAACTGTTTCCTTACAAGAACTGGCACCTGTCTCTTTGGCTGCACATTAAAGTGGCAGGCAAAATCCACAGGGGAGGATATGTCCTTAGGTCGTTGCTGAGGCAAGGGGTAATTTTAAGTGATATAAGCAAAGAGAATGCCTGCTTTTTGATCCACTGCACATTTTGCCTCTGGCTCTTTGGCAGTTTAAATCTTGCAACACAAGGGGAATGAAAACCAAGGGCTTATTTTGCTCTTTCATCTCAGCATCTCAGGAGAGCAATGCCACAATCTGACTCCTATGAAGGGTCTCACCAGCAGGTAGTGTCCTCTGAAAGGCTGTAGAAACAATGTTAGCTCCATAGACAATAGAACACCTGATACATGGCTGCTAGTTGTACACTACAATGCTACAAGTTATACAAAAAAACTGTACACACATACACATGTAGGCACCAAAAAGGTCTTGCATCAAAGCTAATTTGGGTTAACTAATGCTACAAAGTCTGGAATGTATACAGCCATATGACATTAGTACATCAATCTTTCTTCCTGGACAGCTATGGTAGCTCTGATAAACAGCCTAGATTTACTGCCCATTTCAGTTCCATATTAACAGGTGATTAATGCAATAATCTCTTTATAGTTACTCAGCCCTCTTGGCTATAATACTGATTTCAGCTTTGCATCTGGTTAATAAACAAGTTCCTGTGTGACTTACCAGATGTCACCAGCTAATGTAGGACCCTAAGTCTGGATTCCCCATGGTGCTCATTTATTACATAGTAAAATCAAGTAAGCATGCTAGTATGCATCATGATCATTCACCAGCGGGGCACTGTTTCATTATAGCCTATGTCTCGCTTATCACTTTACCTCTACAGAGGAATGAGTCAGCTGCAAGTCATTAATAAATAAATTACCTTCTCTAAACATAATCTAGTCCTATATTGAAATGGACATGTACAGGAAAATAAAGATAAACTAGTTGTAATTTCTAAATAGGACATATTTTCCTGATAATATTGGTTTCTACAATAACACGTTTTTAAATTTTAAGATAATGGAATCATGATATATAAACTCCAAGAAAAAGCATATGGACTTTAAATGGAATTGTTCAGTCGCTGAGATTCAAGGGTCACCAAGCAAAGTTGGCTTATGGCATATACATGCAAAATGTATTATGAAAAGAATTCAACACATTCACATCCTTTTGACAGATATGATGATATCCATATTGTCTTAAACTATGGTTAGTTCCATACAGGGCTTTAGAAAGAATTCCATAAGGAACCCTTCCATGTAGGAATTACAGTACAATGTATCTCCATATCCAAAAGACAGTTGATTGAATCTGCCACTAGAATAAAAAACAATTTGCTCCACTAAGCCTTAAAGGAAAATATTAATAGGAGCATATTAAAAAGACAACAGTGAGATCATGCTGGAGGGAATACATTATTTCTGCACCGGAAAACCAGGATTACACTGCTTTTGATTTTCCTGTCATTATGGGATAAACCTGGAGCATTCATGAATGTTGCATAAAGCATCTTTGTCTATTTACCATATTATACACATAACAATAGACTGTATAATACAAAAATACCATGTATACTTCTTAATAATAATCTTTTGATTAAGTAGAAGTTAAAAAATATGAGAAATTAACTTCTGCAATGGACCTTAATGACTATGAACAGGTACAACAGGTTTAAATACCAGGGTGGTGGGATTAACAAAGACAGAGAAATAACAGTTACTGCAGGAAACTGGTACTAATTCCAAAAGTTGTTTATATTACTATACTCAAAACAATGTATCTTTAGAATTACAGTTTCTAATCTAAAGGACCTCCTGGTGCAATATGTATGTTCATTTAAATTTGAGGACATTATAGTTGTGAAAGACTGGAATGGAACTTGGTCAGTTTTATTGAAAAGGGATGGATAACCTCAGGCCTGGACTAAGAGTCAAAATAGGCCCTGGCATTTCAGGTACACAGAGGCCCAAACAGCCCCCACCAGCCCTCTAAATACAGAATTTCTATGGCACATTATAGCAGCCCTGGTGGCATTTGCCAGAAGCTACAGATTGCCAGTCCGGGCCTGGATAACCTATAAACAAATGAACATAATGATTGCAAAATGAAAAACAGCCTCATGGTTCAGCATTTTGTATCATATTAAAGAAATCCATGTATATTAAAAAAAAAAAAAAATGCTTGATGTAGGTCGAAGAATGTAGGCATGTATTAGTAAAAAAAATGGAAACATTGCTACAGAAGCAAAGCAATTAAAACATTGAATCATTTCTCATTTGCCTTTTTATTCCGCAGATCTGGATACAATACAGGCAGTGCAGAAGTAGGAGGCAAGCTGTAGTGAAATGCATTATGGGGATTGTGTAGGATGTTAAAGTACTTATAGTTTTATTTTTAACGCAAAGTAATTATTCTTAACCTCCAAAATTTCTAATGCTGACTTATACAAGACAACAACATACAAAGAGGCAATTATTTCACAGATGTGTGTTGATTAACCACAGTGCGTTTGTTCCTACAAATTGAGGGCAAAATATCTTTAAAATTTTGGGAGTGGGGATGTGTAATTTCCTGCACTTTGCATTAAAACATTTAGTTCACTTAGGGCTCTTACACACAGCCGATGAAACCTGCGCTCCCCTGCGTTGCGCTTTCTTCTGTTCAGCTGCAGGGGAGCGCAGGAGTAGACACGGTCAATCATTTTGAAGGGGCTGTACTCACACCAAAGCATGTAAGCGCTGAACGCAGGTTGGGACACAGCACGGTGGGTCCCAACCTGCATTCGGCACGTACATGCATCAGTGTGAGTAGAGCCTTACTTTTATAGGGTAATTTGGGATTAAATTGAAAATCCGGAACAATGCTGAAAGTTCATTGAACTGAATCACACATTAAAGGAGAATTCAACCCCTCCCACCCTAACTTCCTGCCCCCCAACCCCCTAGGCCCACCTCCCTCCTCCCCCCGGCCTACCTCTCCCCTGGGGCAAATGCCCCTAAATCGCCACTTTACCCCCCATGCAGGTCCCCTCCAGCCAGGATCCCTGGTGCCATCTTTGTCCACAATGTCTTCTTCCTTCTTCTGTCGGCGCCCTGCGGCGCATGTGCAGTAGGACGCATTTGCCGGTTTGTACTACTTTGCATGCGCCGAAAGTTCACAAAGTTCAATCGGCGAACTTTGTGAACTTTCGGCACATGCGCAGTGGTAGAAACTGGCAAATTTTATTTTGACTTTGACTATCGAATAGCTAAAAATTCGAGTAGAATTGAAAAAATTTGAAAATTCGTATTTCGAAGTACTGTCTCTTTGAAATCCTTTGAATTCGACAATGATAAGCGCGTTGTTTCGCGAATTTTTCGCCAATTCGCGGATTTTGCTGGATTCGCCCATCACTAAATATCACTTATATTATTTTCTTCAAGCAGCACTTCAATGAATGCCTTTAAGATTCCGTATATTGGTTAAAAGATTATTTCTGTTTATTAGCAAATTAAATATAAAATGATTATTCTCTGTACATAGAAGACAAAGCAATAAACCTCTTCATTCTTCCTGTCTCAGCAACCTGTTTCTCTTTTGCTCTAAAGTGAGCTTTGATAGACAGTTATCTTTAATACATCATTGGTTTGTTCTTTCTTTGCCTAGAGGTAGTATTTGAGCTCTGATGCAAAAACCCGCATGTAGACGGAGAGAGAGAATGCTGAAAGGGATGATAGTGAAGAAAGTATTTGTTAGGGATGCACTGAATCCAGGATTTGGTTCAGGATTGGGCCAAAATTTTACCTTTTTCAGCAGGATTCGGCCGAACTGAATCTAAATTTGAAGTAAAAAAGCTTTAACCATACGCTGCACACATGGTTTTCTTTTCCCCCCTTTTCTCTAATTTACATATGCAAATTAGGGTTCAGATTAGGTTCAGTATTCAGCCAAAGAGGATTTGGGATTCAGCCGAATCCTAAAATAGTGGATAGTACATCCCTAGTATTTGTACTATTCAAAATGGCATACCTAATTTTAACTGAATGTTGGATAACAGCACCGCATTAGTAGAACTGCCAATCTCTTGATGCAATGCCGCAAACAAAAGACTGGTGCTGTGACAAGCAAAGAGCTGAACTGTTTTACTACCATGACATGAATATTATTAGGATTTGATCCCTAGAGTCTATTTAGTCTCTTTTGAACTTCCTTCTGACACCTGTTTCCTATACTTTTTAAGCTGGGTCTATGAAAGGCAAGCCTTCATTTACAATAATGTAACCCCTACCTAGGCAACGCATACAGAAACATCCTCATGCATTAAAGGAGAACTATATACTGAACTTATTGAACCAGCCTAAAGTTTCAGCTTCTCAATAGCAGCAATTATTATTATTATTATTATTATTAACATGTATTTCTATAGCACCAACTTATTTCGTAGGGCTGTAAAGTGAATGTGATTATACAAATAATTCACATGAATTACATACATAGAACATAAGGAGCTACATAAATCACAATGAATACCGGTACAGAAGGTGAGGAAGGCTCTGTGCAGAAAGAGCTTACAATCTAAAGGGAATGATACACAAGGTGTGGAAGTGGGCAAGATCAGAGTTGGATGAGATGTAGTACTGTAAGTGGTATTAAATTGGGTAGTTAAGAGTGAGGGTAGGCTTCTCTAAAAAAAGTGGTTTTTAAGAGATGAAAGCTGAAAGGTCGGGAGAAAGTCGGACAGACCGTGGGAGAGAATTCCAGAGGAGGGGTGCAGCCCTTGCAAAGTCTTGAATGGGAGCATGTGAGGAGGTAATGAGAGAAGAGTTAAGTAGCAGGTCAGTAGAGGAGCGTAGTAAGCACTTGGGTGAGTATATGGAGATGAGTTCAGAGATGTAGGGAGGGGCAAAGTTATGAAGTGCTTTGAATGTCAGAGTCATAAATTTAATTCTGAAGGGCAGTAGAAGCCAGTGCAGGGATTGGCAGAATGGCATGACAGAGGAAGAGCGGTTGCTGAGGTGTATAAGCCTAGCAGCAGTGTTCATTATGGACTGGAGAGGTGACAGTCTCTGGAGTGGAAGGCCAATTAAAATAGAGTTACAATAGTCTAGACGCGATATGACAAGAGAGTGAATAAGAATTTTGGCAGCATCTTGGGTGATAAATGATCATATTTTGGATATGTTCCTTAGGTGGAAGTGACATGATTTAACAAATGACTGGATGTGAGGAGTGAATGTCAGGGCAGAATCCAGGATAACCTCAAGGCACTGGGCATGGGGAGACGGGGTGATAGTGGAATTGTTAACTATGATGGATACTTCCGGGCTGTTAGTGGTGTTAGTTGGAGGAAAAATTACTTTTTCCGTTTCAGGACTTCAAACTTGTCACAGGGGGTCACCATCTTGGAGAATGTCTCTGACACTCACATGCTCAGTGGGATCTGAGCAGCTGTTGAGAAGCTCAACTTAAGGGTTGTCACAAATTATCAAGCAGAAAATGAGGTTGGTCTGTAATATAAACTGATGCTATAGGGCTGATTATTAAATTCTGGTGCTAATTGCACTGGTTTATGTGCTGCCATGTAGTAATTATCTGTGGCATTTCTATTCCATGTGTACTGTATATTGTGAGTGGGTCCCTAAGCTCAGTAAGTGACAGCAGCACAGAGCATGTGAATCAGTGAATCAGCAGAAAAGAAGAAGGGGAGCTACTAGGGCATATTTGGAGACACAGATCTTTACTGCTAATGGGCTGCAATTGTCTTGGGCTGGTACATAAGCACAAACCTTAATGTACAACATTTCTAGCTACTTCTTTACTTAGTACTTTAGTACTAAGCAGGTGATCTTTATAATAGGATTTGATGACTTTGCAAACAGAAAAGAACAGAATACTGCCCTAATTCATATATTCATTTATTTGCACCTATAGCTGACCCAAACAACTTGTTAGGATAGCCATGCCAGCTGCTTCTATCTACTCATAGATACACACAGTCCTGCTCAATACACCGTCTTTGCTGCCTGGGTTTTCCAGTACCAGAGCAACAACACAAGCTTATTTAAATGCTAATTCACAGCCATCTGCTACTTTTACATGACTGTGCACTAGGCCACGTGACATCAATTAATATAATCGTGAGCTTTTCATCAGCTCAGCCACTGTGTCACATAGGCAGGCTAGCATCTGCTCTCCTTTACCATCACCACTCCTCCACGGAATCACATCATAAAGTCAGCAGGGTCTGGGCCTTTAATGAATGGTCTCTGCCAATCAATCCCTTCTGTCATGACAAAGGTTAAACAGAAAATACTAAATATTTTAGGGATGCACATAGGAAGCTAGGGTACTCAGTGCATGTTGTCAGTACAGATGGCTGGGTGTGTTTTAAACAGCAGCCAGTAAAATGTGTGCCACACACTGTAGGACAATTTGACCACACTAAAAGTGCTAAGGTAGTGTTTGGAAAGTTGAGACATTATAGGATATGATAAAAAAAATATATGTTTTGTGCAATTTATGATGCTAGGATTGTTTACTATACAATCTCAGTTTGCACAAAATGCAGAGCAAAGTTTACACCCCTGCATTTCTTCCGAAGTGCCCTTGATTTTTCGTTGGGAATTTCTGCCATCTGGAATTAGTATCACGTGGATTATGATTGTATATGTGGATTGCTGCAACCTTAAGGTCAATTTAATATTTTCAGAATCCCAAGGTCAACTCAGCAGAAAGTACTGGAGGTACGCACAGGGGGTAGCCACACCTACATTGGTTCAGAAAACTGGGGATACGCAGGAGATACGATAGTTTTTTAAATTTCCCATGCAACAAGCCCCATTGTTCCGGTCCTGGTGATGAAAATTTGAGCAGAGTATAGAGGCGACAAACGGCAGTGGGCCTAGGGGTGCCTACTATGTAAATCTGGCCCTGGGTACGCTCACCTAACATGACATATTTTGCTGACAGTTATGTTTTGACTGTTGGAGGGCATTCGAAAAACCTGTGTCATTGCCTTAGTCTGCAGCTTTGACAATTGGGTTTCATTTTTATAAGATATGATTTAACCACTTTAAGCACTATCAGGGGGCAGACTCTACAACCGCAATGAAGCCTAGGAAAAAAGTAGAAACCAAGAGTGTGTGTCTGTGGGTTGGCTGCTCACGGAATGCGGACATGGGTATGTCAAGTTTATCCTAGGGGTGGAGTGGGGGCAAAAAACTATATTACATTTTACCAAGGAAGGTATGCCCCTTGATGTTACTTTCATTTTAACGGGATTCGGTCGAAATACAAGTTTATTGTAGAACACCACAACAGTAAGATCAGTGCTTCAAAAGTGCTTTATGACTCCACTTGTAGATACATACATCTTTGGGGCCTCACTGGTCTCTTTATTAAGCCTAAAAGTGACTCATGCTTCAAAGTATATTATAGTGAAAGAAGAGCAAGGGAAACTCAGAGGAGCAGTGGAAGGAGATACATTAAGTCTACAGAATTTGAATCATGATGTGAAATAAAGCCATTGTATGTAAAAAAAAAAGTGCTTATAAAGTCCAGGGATCAATGTCCAATCTTGACCTTGCATCTGGTTCTTAAAGTTAAGTGCAACATTTTTATATTGAAAAGAATTAAACATTAACTGTGTATATACCCTATATATTATATAACAGTGTCATTGATATTGATAATGGGTAGATACACACAGGGCATTTGTGGATGGCCATTAAAATGAATATGTAAGGGTTCATTTACAACTGCAAATTTAGTTGTGGCCGCATAAAAATAAATGTGATTGTTATATGTATTGGCACCATTCATTAAAGTTACTTTTGCTTAACCACACTCCTCACACTTGCATGTATTGATTCCAAGGGCCATTGCATCACCTATGATGTTTGGGTTATGCCTTTACATGAAAGTGGAATTACAACCTTTGACGTTGAAGTAACTTCAGGGTTCCCCTCTGTCAATGGGGTGGCCTATTGACACAGGGGAACCCTCTAAAAGGTACTTGTTATTCTTTAGTTCCGACTGTGGGCATTGTCAATAAACACATCACACTTGCAGCTAAAGAATAACATGTAACGTGCTAAAGTAGGCTTTCCTTCTGTGATAAATACTTGTCATTTGCTGGCTTCTTCAGGCCTGGACTTGCTGCATTTCAGTGAAGATCCCTTGGAAAGCATCAAGCTATGCGTCAGTTTTTTGCAGAATAGTCATCATGAGATGGATTATTCACTGATTATAGTACTGTTCTAACTAGGGTTATGCCATGCTAATACACTCTTCTAATCATGCCAAATTGTTTCAGCACAGTTGCAGATTTAATAAGTAGAGCAGCCTTGCTCTTTTTTTTTAAGACCCTGTCATGTTTAAAGAATTGTGTAATAAGAACTGATAGTGACTGTGAGACTTTCCGAGGAGTATGGGACATGCCCTGCGTGCCTTAGAGATTCTCTGGTCATTAGGGAGGCATCAGCCATAATTGAAATGACAAATCTGAATGTGCTGTCTACAGCAAAACCAGCAGGGGACAAGAAAGGCATGGAAACTCCCCCTCCAAATAAACATTCTGGCATTTAAGATTTTCTCTGCCAGTTGCAGTTCTGTACAAAAACTCTTACAGGATGATTCAAGCACATTCAGGTATCATAAAACTACATGCTTAGTGCTACATTCACTCCCTCAGTATACCATACAATTTCCCCTGGCTTAACAGGCCACTGACCTACAACCGCTGTATCATGCTGTTAATTAATTTGCAGGGGACTGGAGGTTTAGTTACTCTTTATTCAGGATGTCTCCAACAATTTTGTCAACCTAAATTGTCCCTGATTTTGAATTGGGAGTAGAAGAAAATATTCTCCTGGCAGTTCAGTAACTGACCAGAAGATATTGTTGTACTCTTTGGGGAAGCCAACCTGTGCCTTGTCTCTTTGGATTCCACCTTCTGAATAATTTGGATGGTACTCATCAACCTGCACTATTACTTTTCTTATTAGCCTGGGCGGAGGTAGGCCCAATTGGTGTAGATAGTTTGAGGATAGTTTTTTAATAGCTAACTCCAGGAGTTAGAGATCAGTTCAGGTTAGCTAGTGAGCTGATTGAAGCTCCACCAAGGGGAATTAGAAGGTTTAACAGTCCTTGGTGTACCACCAATAGAGTAAGAATTCAAGTGTAAAGATTTTATTGAAGCTCACCTAGGTTCCAATTGATATCTTTTTGTAAATGAGTAAATTCTGGATATTTGTGCTGTGTAGTGATGGTGAATCTATCCCGTTTTGCTTCGCCTAAAAATATGTGAAATTTGCAAAACGAGTTGCAGCATGTTTTTGATGTGCGTCACGTCGATTTCGGCATGTGTCGCGTCATCTTCGACGCGTCATGCGGTTTACAACGCTTACTGCATAATTTTCGGCGCGTCGTATCGTTTCTGGCGTGCGCCGCGTCATTTTCGGTGCACGACTTGTTTTTTTTTTTGATGCCAGCAAATTTATTCGCCAGCGGCGAATCGCAGGAATTCTCCGCAAATTCGCCCATCACTAGTGCTGTGTACTATCCTCCAAAAGGTTGTACTACATTCTGTAAAGGAGTTTTAATTTTTTTAAAGAACCACTCATGCCCAATTGATTTAATCAACCTGCAAGTTCGCAAGGGCTCAACCTAACAATTAGGAGCTCATGTTTATTTGTATTTAGATAGTATTGGAATATTTCATTTCCATTTGACTGTTGGGTTACAAACTACGTGTCTGTTGGCTGTAATGGGATGGTTCTCCTAAATGTTGTATATTCACCCATCTAGAAACAGTATCAGGCCAAGCTGTATGCAACCAGGCTACCAGGATGGGGACCTAGCACCCCCCCTCCTGCTCATGCGTGCACCAATGTGTGCTGATGACATGGTGGCTTGCTGTGGAGGGGGGGGGGGGGGGGGGGGTGACCAGCCAACAGTGGGGGGGCAAGGGCCCAGACTAGGGAAAGGCAACAGAAGAAGTACATGCCTATTGCCTCTCCCACTGTTACGCCCAAGGAAAATGCCTTTTCTGACTACCCCTATTTTTGGCCCTGCCTAGAAGCGCAAAGTTACATGGCAGTGACAATTTGGATTCATTTTTGTTGAACAGTAGACATGCTTGGATTAGGTGCAATGACTAGGGATGGCGCGAACTGTTCGCCGGCGAACTTGTTCGCGCGAACATCGGCTGTTCGCGCTCGCCGGAACTTCGCGAACGTCGCGCGACGTTCGCCAATTTGGGTTCGCCTTAGTTGGCGCTTTTTTTTTTGCCATTTCTCCCCCAGACCAGCAGATACATGGCAGCCAATCAGTAAGCTCTCCCTCCTGAACCACCCCCACACCCCCTGGACCACTCCCCTTCCCTATAAAAACCGAAGCCCTGCAGCGTTTTTTCATTCTGCCTGTGTGTGCTTGGAAGAGATAGTGTAGGGAGAGAGCTGTTAGTGATTTCAGGGACAGTGGATAGTAAGTTTGCTGGCTAGTAATCTACTGTTCTTCAAACAACTGCCATCTAGCTGTGTGAGCTTGTTCACATTCTGTCTAAATATCCATAATATTACCCTCTCCAGAAAAAGCACCTGAGTGACGTTTTTCAGGCAGTAATAATATATTTTACGTAATCCGTATCCACCGCTGTAGTAGTGTATACGTTGACCTTGTAGGCATTATTTGCCCTGTAGGCATTTTTTGCCCAGTGTGTTCTTCAAACAACTGCCATCTAGCTGTGTGAGCTTGTTCACATTCTGTCTAAATATCAATAATATTACAGTGTCCACAACCACCACCTGAGTGACTTTTTTCCCTTTACAGCACAAAACGCAGTGCTGTGTCAACAATGGATTTTTCAGATACATTTTTGCCCTTGATCCCCCTCTGGCATGCCACTGTCCAGGTCGTTGCACCCTTTAAACAACTTTAAAATCATTTTTCTGGCCAGAATTGTCTTTTTTAGCTGTTAAAGTTCGCCTTCCCATTGAAGTCTATGGGGTTCGCGAACCGTTTGCGAACCGTTCAAAATTTTCCGGAAGTTCGCGAACATGTTTGCGAACTTTTTTTCCGCGGTTCGCGCCATCCCTAGCAATGACTTTGCATCAGGTAACATACTCCTTTTAGAGAATAAAATGCACTGCCTGGCAGAAGCTTATAGTGAATTCAATTGCTCAGTTTTTACCTATGCAGAAGATCAAACTACACTACTAACTACTAACGTTTTTTAATTCATCCATTGGCAGAATTTGTGTAGAGTAAACTGTTTAGATTATACACTGCAGTGCATGTGCATGAATAAAGCATTCCATGTCCTTTAGTATTTGTAAATATCCCTTTCTACTATTCTTGGGGTTGGAAAATAAAACGTATTAAAATGTAAAAAAACTGTACCCCTTACTTGATAAAGGTCTAGTGGATTACATGACTAAACCCTGGTAGTAGGGGAATTAAAAGGCCTAAGCTTTTTTTTCAATTATTACTTTATTCATAGAGCACTAGCATGGCTACTTTGCAGAAAATGTCAGTTTTTTTAATACAGGATATATAGGATCTACTATCCTAAATATTCCCGGTAATAAGTCTGATTAGGGGGGAATTTTTCTGTGATGAGTTCCTATTCCACACTTAGGGGCAGATTTACTAAATTCACATGCAGGATCGAATTTTCAAAAAGATTTGAATTTTCGAATGTTTTTGAAGACCACTTTGACCAGTGAATTTTGAAAATTCGATTGCATTGAATGAGTCAAATAATTTGAATAAAAATCTATTAGACTATTGGACCTGTCGAATTACTTCCCCTTTAAATTTTTATTTGACTGCCTAGTTCGCCAGATCAAAGCTACTGAATTGTGTTTGGTTATTTTTGATTGAATAAAAATATTCTATCAAATGGTTAAAATCGTTCGAATCGATGGATTGTAACGATTTTATCGATCGGTCGAATATTTACTATTCGATCGTTTGACCAATTGAATTGCGGTAAAATCCTTCGATATTCGAATTTGAAGGATTTTCATTCGCCATCTATTCAAATGGTCGAATTTTAGGGTTTTTTAACCCTCGAATTCGACCAATAAATCTGCCCCCTAAAATGTGGAGCTTTCTACATAACTAGTGTCTAGATCAGTGATCCCCAACCAGTAGCTCTTGAGCAATATGTTGCTCAAGACATGTCTCCAACCCCTTGAATGTTGCTCACAGTGGCCTCAAAGCAGGTGCTTATTTTTGAATTCCAGGCTTGGAGACATGTTTTGGTTGCATAATAACCAGAAACAATGCCAAATAGAGTCTCAATGTAGGTTTACAATCCACATAGGGGCTATAAAATGGCCAATCCTGGCACATATTTGGCACCCCAAGAAAATTTTCATGCCATTGTTGCTCCCCAATTCCTTTTACGTCCAAATGTTGCTCACGGGTTCAAAAGGTTGGGGATCCCTGGTCTAGATAAAGAGATCCCACACCTATATTGAGGCTTGCAGTCTGGTGTTTCCTGTAGTGATTTTTGTGCCGGCTTGTCACCAGTGGGAAACACGGGTCAGGTGGGTTCAGGCCGACCTCAACACTTCCTTTGCTGGTTCTGGTTGGGCTCTACTGCTTGCTCTCCCTGCTTTCAGTCTCTATTTTGATAGGCACATGCTCATCAAACCCCTTATGTGACCTCATTTGTGGCATGGGCCTAAAAATAGATGTGTGGATGTGGGTTGGGTTGGGCTCGGTTAAGAAAAAACTGACCCACACATCACTAGTTTCCAGTGATTGGCTACAATCTGATTTTTTCCCACTTACAAAGTTGTTCTTTAATAGATTAGCTATTGGACAGAATCCAGTTAAAATTCCTATTGAAAAGCCCAGCCTAGCTCTGAAAAAGAATAATGACTTTTCTTTAAATAAGAATCATTTTTGTATTATTTTTAACAATTTTTATTACATTCCCCTCCAAAGGAACAAATAGGAAGGTCTGTGATTTGTATTCACAATAGCAAATGTTTTATCCTTACTGATTAAAAATGTAAAGGTTATTTTGAAAGTTGCGATGGAAATAAGGAGAAAGGACTAATCTTATTAGTGGCTGATGAGACTGGGAGCCAGTAAATGTTTATGTAGGGTAGAGTGGGCGATCTGCATTTCTCTAACAGAGACAGGCTTGAAAGCAGCTTGTATAACATTTTTATAGAATGCAGGGGGCCCAAAGGACGATATTCATCCCCTTTTATCTTTGATCGTGGTACTAGTAAGATGTGTTTCTTTGGGTTTAATCATCTTCTGTGTGGGTAGCATTGAGTGGCAATGAATGTTGAACTACATTTTGTTTAACACATTGCTTTCCTGAATAATTCTGCTAAAGCTAAAAGTTTTCTGACTTCAGAATCTAGACTTCAAATTCATGATGTTTTTACAACCCAAGCTATCCAACTATTGTTGGTTTGTTTACTGATATACAGTAAATTGTGTGTATCCAACCAACAGCTGATATTAACAGAATCTTTACAGAAGAATTGCCAGACAATCTTTAAAGAAAGTTATATTTGTGGGAAACACTGTGACATGCCATGTTTATAAATGTCACTATTATTACACAGCGAAATGTACCTCAATATGTAATATGGTTATTCACTTTGTTCATTGTCATTTGTAGTCTACAGCCTGATCAGTCGCAGGGTGCTCTGTATATTTCCATTTTACTTTTTAGAGCAATGGAATCTCACAAAAAACTGCATAAAATATTCTTTAAATGTTGGACCTAGTATAAAATGGTAACTAAACCCATAAAAAAATGGTTAAAATGCTCTATTTTATATACTGAACCTACTACTGCAGTCTAAAACTTCGGGCAATTTAGGAAACCGAAGTGCCGCGTGTGATTTGCTGCAGGCAATTTTCATTTTAGCCGGCACAAGACAGGGGGAAGCTGTTCGGGGAGATTAGTTGCCCAAAAGAAGAGCCGATTTGTCGCTGGGGCGACTAATCTCCTCGAATCTTCTCATGCGGACTGACCCTACGAATACAGTGTTTACACAAACAACAATTCTCTTATTCCATCACGAAGTCCATCAAGCATTGCTGGTTTCAACACCTTGCTAATTGGCCTTTCCTTTCATTTACTGTCTGTGCTCCAGTCTGCCCTGATTCCAGCTGCCAAATTATTTGGTTTACCAGCTGGCTCCCTTCTGTCTCCTAAGTTTGCCAAGTGCTGCTTTGACTCCATAGTATCCACAGTCAAATGAAAAATGTTGCTTAACAGAACAGAATCCCTATATATCCTTACAATAAATTTAAAGAATTTAACAAGTCACTTGAAAATTTGGTGTGCAGAACCACATAGACAGAAGTGCAGAGAGATTCAGCACTTTCATAAACTTCACAAAACATCATTTGAAAAACAGCAAAATTGCAAACCTTGCAATATGGAAGAGCAGGATTAACATGCTTATTTGCAAATGAGCCACCTTAAAGGAGAAGAAAAGGTAATTTTATATTGCTATGGCAAACTGTTGGTTGAATTTCCTCCTCCTGAAATGCCAGTACCGGCACATTGTGGCTTTGTGGCCGCCATCTCGGTAAAGGTCATATCATATCCTCTTTCTCCTGGTCTGAAAGTGCTCATGCGGCAACTTAATTCCTCCCCATGACTCCTTCATGTCACACCAAAATAGACCCCAACCAGACAGAATGCTTCAGTTTTTGATTGCCCCCGAGAAGTTACCAAGCAAATGCCAGCACTTTTCCATTGTAACCTGACACAATCGTTGGTGTTGGTGCTTAAGAATGAAGGGGAGGTCAGTTCTTTTTACCACATGACCAGAATGTCATCGCTAGTAAGTGCATGACAGAGGGAGTAAGTGCAAATAACTGCTGTGTGTTCTGAGAGTTTCTGACTGAGACAAAC
>CM044447.1:84999340-85019754 GCA_024363595.1 Xenopus borealis | reverse complement strand
TCTGAAGAGCTCGTGACCATTTAGAGACTGGTCATGGCAGCAGTGTGCTCTTAAATTTGATTTTATCACTAGACTTACATTGTTGTTTATAATTTGGTTGCACATTTTGGAACTTGGAGGTTAAGTCCTGACATTTTTGGAGTAGAGTAACAAAGATAATTTAGTCATTAAAAAGTCTATATGGGTAGACCCGAAACGTAAATAGTTTTCTGTTACAGTGTGACACACGCACACACACATACACACACACACACACACACACACACATATATATGCATATATATTTGAAATAAAGTATTCTGATTTTTTTGACATGGGTTTATTATTATTTCATCTACAATTTGTCTTTTGTAGCTTTGTACATGTTTTCACTAAAAGTATACAATGATTCAGCTGTGTATCATTGGGGCACATTTGCCACCGTGCAGTAACCAGCAATGAGCAATTTTGATCTGTCTACTGCTGATAGAATAATAACAGTACATTTCTAGCTGGTGGGGAACTGCAACCTGCCAGATCTGGCTAGTGTTAAATAATCCCCAGTATGTATTTTTAGGCATAAACTGCTAAACAAAATGCCAGTAAACAAAACATGCAGATTCAGTTAAGGAAAGATAAAAAAGAAGTGACATTCCATCTGTTACTGACATTCCTTTAGATTAATTAAAACTATCGAGCAGTGTTTCAAAACAAACTAAAAGGACAGGTATATTATGACAGAGGAAGCAGGAAGTGTAATCGGCCAGTAGCAATACTTTACAGAGCACTGCATTTCTTTAGGAAGCTTATTAGTAGACAAATATGCACCGGGGCAGTAGATCACAACCAATCACTGATTAGCTTTGTTTAGTTAGAAACAAGAACAATGTAATCAAAAATTTTATTAATTGCCAGGGTTTAAAGGGGATATAAAGTCAAAAAAGTAAAATCCGTGTTTTACTTTAATGAAAATGAAACCTATCTCCAATATACTTTAATTAAAAAAATGTCAAAGGTTTTTTTTTATAAGAAACCTGACTGTATACAGGGAAATTTCTCCTTCATTTACTTGCTCTGACTGCTGCAGATACTAGACTTCTGACAGTCCCTAACTGCTCTGCAGGGAAACGATCACACTTTCCAACAGCAGGGGGGTGGGACTTCCAGAACTTGAGCAGCTTTGTTTGTTTCCCTATAGAACAGCCTGTCAGAGCAAGTAAATGAAGGGGAATAGGTTTCTTATAAAAACTGTAAAGACTTTTTAATTGAAGTATATTGAGGATAGGTTTCTTTATCAGGTAATAAAGTAAAAATGGTATTTTATGTTTGCCTTTACATCCTCTTTAATGTTTCCAACTCCAGTGCAGGGTTATGGAAACAGATTTAAACAGATACACTGGGATTCTGTTTGGAGGATTTTTGTGCTGCAGCCACTGGTTCTGGAGAGTTGGCAAAAGTTTATATTAAACAATACAAAAACTATAAAATCCACATTAGATTACATGACAGCAAAGTACCCAGTGCAGTCTCTATATTCTGATTAATAATCAGTTTTGCTGTAGCTGCTTCTACGGCAGATATTATTTGACTTGTGCTGTTTAGATAATTTATGACGATCCCTAAACTAAACCTCCCAACAGACACTCAGACCACACTGAGCATGTTCATGGTCTTGATCTTGCAAAGATGTTCAACAAAGTTACAAGATGGTGGCCCCCTTTAAAAGTATACACCATTTGTTTTATTATGCTCCTTGTGCAGTAAGATCATGTTTAAAGGGGTTGTTCACCTTTGAGTTAACTTTTAGTATAATGTAGAGAGTGATATTCTGAGACAATTTGCAATTGGTTTTCATTTTTTATTGTTTGTGGTTTTTGAGTTATTTAACTTTTTATTCAGCAGCTTCTAGTTTGCAGTGTCAGCAATTTGGTTTCTAAGGTACAAATTACCCTAGCAACCCTGCATTGATTTGAATAAGAGACTGGAATATGAATAGGAGAGGGACTGAATAGAATGATAAGTAATAACAAATGGCAACAACAATACATTTGTAGCCTTACAGAGCATTTGTTTTTAGATGGTGTCAGTGACCCCCATTTGAAAGCTGCTAAGAAACAGAATAATATTGCAAATCATTAAAAAACGATGAAAAAAAAATAATGAAGACCAATTGAAAAGTTTCTTAGAATTGGCCCTTCTACAATATACTAAAAGTTAACTTGAAGGTGAACCACCCCTTTAATATACAAAAAGCTTTATTCTATTTTAGACTTTAGTTTAATGCTTAGGTACATATTTTCCCATTTGTTCAGAGTTATCATGTTTAGGAGAGGAGAAGTTAGTGTAGATTGCAATTAAATTGAGAGAATTACAAAAAGGTTTAACCTTAGAAAGCAAGTTGCAAGTAAAAAGGAAGCAGTAGAATTCTATGAATCAGATGAAAGTAAGTGTAGACCTGGCCAGACCAGCTTGAATATATCACAAAATATGGACAAACGATCCCTGTTTTGTGTAAAGGAGATGGTATTTTAAGTAGCTTATTGCACAAAAAGTCTTAGGGGCTGATTTACTAAGGGTCGAAGTTCGAAGTGGAAAATACTTCGAAATTCGACCCTCACATTTTTTGGGTGGTCATTTTCTATCGAATATGGCCGTTTTTGATCGAAAAAGGGGGGAATTCCATCGAATGAAAATAGTTTTTTACCAAAAACCTTTAAATTCTCAGAACTTTGAAAAAATTTCTGTCCAAGTTCTGTGAGGTCCCCCATAGGCTAAAATGGCAATTTGGCAGTTTTAAGCTGGCGAATAGTCGAATTCTCAGGATTTATAAACGGCCAGTACTTTGAAATTCAAAAAATTTGAATTTTAACAATTCAAATCGAATTCTGGGCTATTTTATAGTCGAAGTAGCTCAAAATTATTTCGAAATTCGAATTTAATTCAAATTTTACTTTGACCCTTAATAAATCAGTCTCTAAATGTTCTATATATATTGATATTGGGTTGAGTGCTGAGGACCTCTTCTCTGTGTTTGAATTTTGTGGTGAGAGCATTATTGCACCCTTGCCTAATGGTAATATAGTGTTAAGCATATCTGTGTTTTTGGCAGTTTTGGCACCAGCTGCCCGTGTTCTAATATATATATGCTAAAATTGTGGCCTCCTGACTTATCCTTCTGCATAACTCCCCTACCCTGGGTTTGTCACTGTTTTGCCTATTTTTCTGCTGAAGTCTTAATTTCAGGACACAAAATGGCTGTAAAGTACAAGTAAGCTAAACCAGTTTAGCATTCAGCAATGGTGTAAAATTAGTTTTGACAAGTTTGTATTTTTTAGATTATTATTAAAAAGAAACAACTGAAGAAATCCAAGTCCATAAAGATGTCTGTTTCTTTATTGAAAACGTATGGCACATAAACAACAGTTATGGCACAGTGTCTTAGGTTGCTCAAATTAGTGAGCTTACGAGCAGGGAGGGGATAAATCAGAAGCTTGATGTCTAAAGCCATCCATAGATTTAAGCCTACTGCCAGATTCTGTACAGAGCTGTAGCTGCTGTTTAACACCCTAAAGGTCTATATAGCATTGACCTAAATGACCTATGTACATTTAGACCAATCTACATTTAATTTACTGTGGTTAGCCTTTCCAACAGACTGACAAGTATATCTGGGAATTGTTGTGCAATGTTAACAAATATGCGTCTGATAATAAATTAGCAGCAAAGCCTGAGGCAATAAAGAACTGAAATGTTTGTAAAAGGGCAATAAATTCTTTTTGGTCACATTCTGCTTAAAGAAAAATCTGTTAGAATAGCTTAGCCAATGGACAGTAAAAGACCTTTAACACTAGAAATTGTGAATTATTCACATACCAGTTTTTTGGTCCTCTTCAAGTAAAAATATTTTCTTTGAAGGGAAAGTCATGTTTTTATTTAGTTGTTTAGTTATTTTTCTTATCTGCTGTGCACAAAATCTGGAAGCTCATTCAGTCTCAAGTCTCTGTTGAATTTTAGATGCTACTTATTTATGAAGTGGGCCTAAGAGAGCTACAAAGTGAACATAAACACATTTTTTATTTTAATATATCTATTATTTATCTATTTAAAATCAACATCTGGCCTAAATTCATTTACATATTCATATAATATTTAAAATATTAGTGCCTTCAATGAAAGGTCCTTATTGGTGGACGTTCGCTTTCTTAAGTATAAGTACCCAATGATATGTTATTTTGTTCCAACTAATACCAGCAGTACAGGTACAGTTATAGGGCATTACTCTGCTCAACTACTTAGGCTTCTCTAAAGCTTTTATACCCAACTAATTCTAGGCTGTAGAGATAAGTTTACCAAAGAGAGAAATTTACCAAAAAGGCGAATAAAAAACAATTTGCAAGCGAAAAATCTCAGCACTAGAGAAGTTTCGCAAATGAGTGGAAAAGAGGCAAATGCAACATAAACTTTATACTTTACTCGATAACAGATAAGTACATTCAAAGTGCATACATAGAATTTTGAAAAGGTTTTTAAACACCTGTGTCCAGGACAATAATACTTTTGCACTTACAACAGATTGAAAATCATTTTTAAGTCTACTCTTCAGTATCTATTGCAGCTTTCCCATTACTGAACATGCTCTCGGGCCCTGCTGTCTGTGACATAACATGCCTGACTATTCTTGATTTTGCTTACAGAGACAAGCAAGCACTTGTGCATGCCTGTCATTTTTGCCAGGCAGTCAATAATAGACTCAAGGACACAAGTGAGAAACTAATTGATAAAGCACTGACAGTGGGACTGAGAAAGACAAAAGCTGTTGGCATACAATGGCATTTGGAAGAGCAACACAAAATAACCAGGAACAACTGTTACACACATTTCTCCCTCAAGACAATGCTGATTCATTGGCTGTTTATATTATTGTAGAATTCCAGGCATTGTATGATGATGGCAATATCTGACTGCTGTTCCAAGATCCTAATAATCTGTAACAGGTAGCTCTTAAAAGCAAATCAAAATGCCATTGATGCTATCCATGTCTTCCATCTTATCACAAAGTTTATGAAGCTGTTGCATCATCATGAATCATGATAGATGATTGTGTGATTGATAAGGGTTTTATATGTGATGCCTTGCAGCCAGGTAAAGAACGTAGGTAAATATGTCTGGTTGTGAAACCCAGCCTTGCTTTTGCGACCCAGGTAGTTTTGGGCTCTGCTGTCAAATATTTAGACACACATAAGTTTATTGAAATTTTCGTGTCCGAATCGATTTTTTCAGGTTGTTGCCCAAAAACACTAAATTTTTTTGATAACTGGACGAAACCGAGCAGAGATGCAATATATTCTTATTGTAAAACATGTATACATGACCTTGACAGGTTTGGACTCTTTGCAGCTACAGGATATCTTGAAAAATTCTAGTTTTTTCCCTCCAGCCTCATTACCCCTAAGTTTGTCCAGGTACAGTAGCTAATAGGAAACATTCAGATGTTATCTTTTACACAGGTGACCATTAGCAACCTACTGATGGTGGCTATAGGCGATTAGACCAGTAGCAAACTTAGCACCCTTGCAGCACTACTACCTCTAACTCTTATCTAGGGCTAATGTTTTAATTAACAATATGCACCAGTTCATTTTATTATACATTCAAGGGCTACTAAAAACTTCCAAAATGAAATGAAAGCACTTTTGCAATTTGTTCCTTCTGTGTGTTTAAGATGTGTCTGTACCATACAGCAACTACCTGAAGGGGATCTAAAGACAAAAATATAATTGATTTAAAGTTACTCATGGTTTCTCTATGAATGTTTTCACTTTACATATATTTTCTATTTTTAGTGTTTTTTTTTAAATACTTGGCTGTTGAGCCAAGCTTGCTGTTAGCAGTACACAACTGTATGTAAAACTGCTAAAAAATGACTTAAAATTCAAAACTAAAGTACATTGCAAAATGTCTGCTCTGAGTAAATTGACACCTTTTCATTTTATCCCCTTATACCTATAGTATTCCCAGGTAAATGTAGCTATTCACGTTAGCTGCTGGAAAAGCATATATAGGAGATTAGTCAACCACACTAGAGTAGATTAACAGTGGAGAGACGAATCTCCAAGTGTAATCGCCCTTAGAATTTGATCATACTGCCTGTATAAGCTTCCTACTTATTTATCAGCGGCTCTTCAACAAATACGTGTCCTGTATTGGGATAAATAAATTAAAGCCTTTATAGTAGTAGATTAATAGTATTTCTAATTATGTAGATTGTAAATTATGGATAAATGAAATATTATTCAATCAATATGTTTAATTAAAGTTGCCTATAAAGGCCAGTTGCAGATATTTATGGAACACTCGATCTGTGATTTTTTTTTCTGCAATACAGTGGAGGTATTTTGAGTGTAAGTATGTGACCTTGTGTATGGAGGGTATCTCTTCCCTAACCACACTAATTGATTGACCCACCAAACAGATTAAACACTAGGAGACAGGCTTGGTGGAAAAGGTCACAGTATATGTATTGAAAACTCTGTTAACAAAATTAACTCAGATGTCAATAGAAGGAGGGGAAGATGCATGGCTTTATTTCCTAGGCCATGCTCAAAATCTGTCTACTGTCCAGTGTCAAACGCATTCTGTAATTTGATCCTTAAGGAAAATACAATATGTGGGGATTTGTTGATGTGTAGGAAGGACATGCAGTTTATATTGCATCAAAATGCCAGCTATACTATTGTACTAAATACATATTCCATAACCCCACTTCCTTTAATATATATTTTTATTATATATATTATAATATATATTATATCATAAATTGGATGCACAACTTTAATTTTCACACATTTTCACCTAGTCCTACTCTACAGAGCATACCAAATTTTATGTTTTTTGTTATAATTCTAATTGCACTATATCTAGTACAATCTACCTGCTTATTGTCTTATGTGTGGGTTGCTGATCAAATTATATTTGTATAAATCTGTAATCTGCAGAAGTTTGATTTAGTATACACTATTGCTATTCTTCATTTTGCATGTGATTGCTTAGGTCCTTATATCCTTTTCTGATATCTTAGAAGCATATTGTATATGAAAGAATGTACAATCCTAAGCAACAATTTTAAAATATATTTGTAAATATAATTGCTATGGAAAGCAGTATCTTTCTATTCCTTTCCATTCACTGCACTGCTGGTCCTGAAAATTAAAAAGATATAGAAGGAGTCAGCTGTGTAGAAGCATGCAATGCATTGTGGGATTTGAAGTCTTTCCTGGAGATTAGCTGGATCTACAACAGTGTTTGGAATGCAAAACAGCATAGCAAAAAGGGGCATAAACTGTTTAATTAAATTTGCTAATAAATTTGTAAATATATATACAGTATATATATATTTTCTTACTATCCAGATCTATAATCTGGAAATGTATTATCCAGAAAGCCCCGCATTACAGCAAGACCATCTCCCATAGACCTAATTTTAATCATATAATTTGAATTTTTAAAAATGATTTCCTTTTAAATAATAAAACAATACCTTTCCTAAATATGATAAAATAAATCCTTAATGGAGGCAAAACAATCCAGTTGGGTTTATTTAATGTTTATATGATTTTTAGCAAATTTAAGGTAAACAGATGCAAATTACGGAAATATCCCTCATTTGGAAAACCCCAGGTCCTGAGCATTCTATATAATAGGTCCCATACAGTATCTGTGCCCCTTTTTTTCAGATTTTATAGTTCAGAGAAAAGCTATTTCTTCTGGGAAGCTTTCTTTCAAACTGGCTTATTTTATACCAACATTTTCCCAACGTCTGAGCTGATAAATTAGTATTTTCAGAGTGGGGGTTGCGTCATTTCCAGAGAGGGTGATTAAAAAAAACCTGTGTATCCAATGCACAAGGTGTTTTTTTATCATGACTAGTTCATTGACAAATATTTTCAGGCACGAGGGCCCAGAGCTTATGTACTGTAGTAAAACTGGCTGAAGGGTATACATTTTTTATCAGGAGCATGCACAAATCTTTGACTAGTAGCAGAGGATATTTCTGGCTCATCCATTTGGATTCTTCTTCATATATGTAGATTATGTTTGAGTGATCCAGCAATCTGTTGCTATAAGTTCAACAGACAAAACCCAACATTTATTTCCTGAAGAAAAATGGTCAATAATACCTTGTGCTACCTATGCAGAGGTGTATGTATGAGTGTATTTGAGAGGGGTCTACGTCTTTTACTAAGTACTGTGGTAAAGTGTACTATTAAAGAAAGGATTAATGTTTTTAGCAGCATCCCCAGTTTAGAAAGATTTTATGGATTTCACTGTGGCTTTTACTGTGGCCTGTAGAAATGAACTCCCAGTCTCATTATACAAAGAACCTCTTTTTTTGTACTGACAGGGCAAGCCCTTGGACATGGTGCTTCATATGTATAGTTAACCCAATGCCACAGAGATATGTGTGAGGGAGTTGAGGGTAGAATTCAATGAGAAGCAGCTCTTGTGGAGCCTGCCATTGTATGTACATGATGATGACATATCTCTTTCATCTGCTACTGTATCTTCTGGAAGGTTCTGAAACTAGTGGTAGGCTCAGAGTAACATTTGTATCACTCTCTTCTCTCAATCATTGTACTGAAACCTCAATTTTACATCCCCTGATTTGAAGTTTTACATCATTTTACATTGTTGTTTAGTAGTCCCACCTATATATTGTGCATAATACATATCCCTGATTTGACATTTTCCTGGATTTTACACCATAGTAAAATAGGGGTATTGGGCAATGATCATTGTATCCTTTGCTCACTTTGTAGCATATTGCTTTCTCATTTATCCCTTATGCTTTGGTACCTTGCTCCATTCCCTTCCATCTTACCACCTGGTTGCTCATTCCTCTTCTCTTTCTCTCCCTTTATTTCCTTTCTCTCCTTTGTCTCCATTACTCTCCCCTCCCTCTTCCTTGCCAAATAATTTTTCTTCTCTCTCCTCCAGCCTTTCTCCCCCAACTCCCCACCTCTTTTTTTCTGCTGCCCTCCCTCTCCCCCCCCTTCTCCTCAGTACCACTGCAGGCTTCATAGTGACTGGCTGTTGGTTGACACAGTCCTGGGCAGAGAGCTGGTGTAAGGAAGGGAGGGGGTGAATAAAGCAGACCTCAGCTTCTGTATTTCACAGCCTGCCTGATATTAACCAGTTCAACTTCTACCTTCTTCCTAAGCACAAGCTTCAGCTGAATTAAAACAAAGAGCATTATGCTGCAGTGCCAGGGAACAGAAGGTGTGTTAAATCCCCTTTGCTACTGTCTGAAGAACACGCCTCAGCTCGGAGAGTGCATCTTCCCAATCCTTTGTACAAAAAGCCTAATGCATCGCTTCTCTTCTTCCCCCTTTTCTTTATCCCTCCAGTTCCTGCCTGATCCGTGTGTCCGTTCCTGTATGCCCTTCCCAGTACACCATACACCATCTGGATAAAAAGGTATTTATTTACTTTAATGGAAACCATAACAAGTTATTGAAAATTGTGTAATTGGCTTACATATTGCACAATGCCATTTATTTAATTTCATGTTTGGTGCACATCAAATGTTCTCTTAAGGTGGTTACCTTAAGGTGGGGTTTTGCTGGTACAGAACCCATAAAAGTGATGGAGATGGGGACATGCAGTGCTCTACATTAACCCTATTGTTTCACAGGGAAAAGACAAGGAGAGCATCTATACTGAATCAGTTTTTTATATTCGCTCTACAGCTGCAAGGGCCGCAGACACGTCACATACCTTTGTGACTAGAATTAAACAATTATGGATCTCACCGGGTAGCCTTTATTCTTCACTTGTTCTTTAGAATCAAGTGGTTAATCAGTTCTACTGAGGGTGGAGGGGGAGACAAGCTTTGCCACTATTGTTTTTATGTTGAGGGGGGGGGGGGTGTTTTTGTGGTCTGTTTTTTTTTTTTTTTCGCTGCATCATCATTGTGTTGCTGAATTGGGAAGGTGATGAATTTAGCATTTTCCAGAGGGCCTTAATCTCAAGAAAAGCTTTCTCATTATATATGATCACAAAAATCAGTGGCTTCTGCCACAGTCCATATATACATAGGAGTAACAATTATAGGTGCAATTATGTCTAGTAACCAGCACAGCTTAAATATAAAAATGGAAATCTATGATTGCGGGGGTTAATAGGTTTGGCAAATAATTTTTGTGCGCAGTTTGGGTAAATATGGTTTTCTATTACATACAGAGTCCAGCATTATATCCAACATAAAGATGCTCATGGCAATATTATCACAGTGTTGGTTGTTAATTAAATGTTTCAGTCATAAAACCCCAAAACTGGTAAGTAGCAGTGGAGATTGTGTAGCTTTGTCACGCTAATGTGTTAAACAAGGGATGAAAGGCATGTGTACGATTACCATAAAAATGCAAAGCAAGTAATATTACTGAATTCAGCAAAGTAATCACAGGCTACAAGACATTTGTGACTGAAAATGATTGCAAGCAGGCATACAGTATACAGTACATTCCTTCTGTGTTTTATAGTTAAAAGAAACCCAAATGATATGTTTTTTATTGATGAGAAGTAATGTCTTGGGCTATAGGGCTGTGCTTTTAAAGATTTCCTGCTCTCCCTGACCCATGATGTCAGAAACGCAAGCAGTGGGCTGGCTTAGAATACTCAGACTCAGCTCATAGGGGATATATAGATAATAAATAAAATCAGTGCATCATGAGACACAGTTTCAGAAACATAGTACATTATGCAGCATCAAAACATTAAATGAAATAGAGTTTCTGTTACAAAAAGTGGGCACAAAAAACTATTAAAACTCAAAGTACAAGTGCTGATGTGCATTTATCTGCTGTGTGCAAGTTGCACTTGTTTTGGTGCATGAGGCAAAAATATTCCAGTGCAAGGGAGCCTAACATCTGCCTTGACAAGTTGCTAAGTACGGTGCACCAATAGGGGTTTATTGATTGTCCACCAGTTGAATCATACACAATTGAAAATTAAAAAGAAAAAAAAAGTCATGCAACTGTTGCCCCAAGCCCTACCCTCATACAGTATTGTGGCCATTTGTACCCAATTCAATGACATGTTATACTGCATGTAACTGTGGCAGGAGAGTCCAAGTGACTCGTGTTGTTATCACTGATAAAATGAGGCAATGAAATGAGACAAAATGAATCATCACTAGAGTAAAGCAGAAATATTGCCTGATCTTTGTAAAGATGCCTTTTTTGAGTGGACATTGACATGAAAACAGGACGTGCATTTTTCTTATATTTCTTTGATTTAGCTGCTGGGGAAATGTCAGATACCTTTCTTTGCTGTCGGTCATTTAGTTAAAAACACTTTGGTCCTAAAATGCACATTTGTATGTTTTTGCACAGAAATCACCAGGGGCCTTGTGCTTTCTGTCTGCTAAAGGCACATATATTCCCCTTTATCTAGCTCACAGCATCCTGATAGGGTTGCTTGTTTTAACACTGGGAACCCATGCAACAATATATATGAATTATGTCTAATTCTTTATGGTGACAGGGAAAACAGCAACCATGTAAATAGACAACCAGTTTAGCTTTTTTGAAATATAGATAAAGGAGATATATCTGGAAACCCATAATCCAGAAAGATCCAATTTACATGAAGGTTGTCTCCCATAGAGGCTATTTTAAGCAAATAATTAACATTTTTAAAAATAATAAAATTTTTCTCTGTAATAATAATACAGTATCTTATACTTGTTCCCAAACTACTGTAGATATAATTAATCCTTATTAGAGGTAAAACAATCCTATTGGGTCAAGCTTTCAACCTTAAAATAGCGACAATTGGGGGATTTGCTGAATCGGGGGATTTCCAGGTCTGTTATATAACAGGAAGTTTTATCACAGGAAGTGCCTTCACGCACGTTTGTAGAACCTGTCCTGAAGCCGATGAAATCACTCTGCTGACACATCTGAAATAGTCTATGCATGCTCACATCCAGGCCCGGAATGGCAATATGTGGGTTCGGGCAAATGCCCGATGGGACGCTTGCTTTAAAATGTAAATTGACTGCTCACCTAAAAATGCTCAAGTAAACTTTGCCCTGTGATACACATGGTAATTAAAGTCCTCTTGCCAGGGTGCATGGTCTAGCCAGGGGCACAAAAAGAAAAAATTTGAATGTACTGCAAGTATATGGCCACTAATCCATTTAATAGAATAGTTGTGATAGAAACTAGGGTGTATAATATTGCTGGGATTATATGGTAATGGACTCTTAAAATATCTGTTAATAAACACTAGTTCAAGTTAACCTTGGGATTGGAAATATATATATATACAGTGTCGGAATGGGACACCAGGAGGCCCACCCTAAAACCTTAGACCAGGGGGGCTACTCTCAGTACTAATATTCTTCATCTCCTCACTCAACCTCTATTTTCCCAGTTTGTTTTCTTTACATAGTATAATCAACTATTCCATCTATTTAGGCTCTTTGTTCTCATAGAAATAGGGAATGGCCATGAAATAGGCCAAAAGTTTAGCAGCATGAGGGCCCACTGACACCTTGGCCCACCGGGACTTTTCCTGGTATTCTGGTGGGCCAGTCCGAAACTGTATATACTGTATATATAATGCTTTGCGTGCAAGTGAATACATGGGCTGCTTTTTCCTCCCAGTCCGGCCCTGCTCACATCAGATTTTTTTGCTGCAATTGTGCAAAATTGTCAGAGATCACCATAAATTAGGGGAAAAAAGTGATGGGAGACTGGGGCATACACTGTAAAATCTGGCAACTCCCGATGAACTATATATACGCTCACCAGAATGTAAATATGTAACTGCAAATCATACAAGACTTCTCCCTTGATTTCAGGAAGACCTGTCAGAAGTTCTCTCCAATCTTCCAGGAGTTTTATGCAATACACAAGGCTGGAAATCAGCTAATCATTTGCATCATATTCTTCCCCTCTGTTGTTAGCACCTCTTGGTTGCAAGATTAACAAAACAAGTATCACAGTGCATAAATTCACTACAGGAAAAACACAACGGGTGCTAATTATACTGAGATCAAAACTCTATGCTCAAACCAGAATAAAAGGAAACATTTTCTTATGTTTGCCTTATTTTTGCAACTTAAAGGGATGCTGACATATTGCAGATAATCTCATACCTGTAAACCCTCATTCTCCAACATCAGAAAATAAAAACCCAACAGTTCCTGCAGTACAGCAACCCAAACTTTCAGGCTCCAAGTTAAAATTGTTGCCTCAATTCCCTTATACAAGTAAAATGCATCCTAGCTTCTACTGCAACTAAAGGGAGTTGGGTCTGAAAGTATGGTATGGTTGTACTAGGGAAAATGCTTCATTTGTTTTTTAAATCAGAGATGAGGGTATGTCAGGAAAATGACTGGTGACAATATGAAGGTTTTCCATTAATGTAATTGTTTCCTCTGTCTAGTGTTTTATTTTCTCAGATATTGCCATGCTTTTGGCTGTTGCTTTATGTAATTCCTGCATAGGTTCAAAAATATTGAATGCCACTTTGGGTTACCACCTGCACCAAGTTTGGCACTGTCTGCCCGGGAAAAAAACAAAAAAAGAAAAGAAGATATAGTCAGTTTATGTGCCTTTGCATAATATGGCTCATATATGATCTGTAAGGACTCACATTTACCCTGGTGGTCTAGTGGATGTTTCCCGAGCACACGGGAGCGCCCTCCCTGCCTCTGGCGGGGACGCTCGCCGCATGCATCTTCCCCCTTCCTGCGCCGGCTCCTTAGGCGCATGCGCGCTGGCATGATTATGTCAGCGCGCAATGGCGCGAAATTTAAAAGTATTTAAAGGGATATATTTTCCTTTGTCATTGCCTGTTGTTAGGTTCTATTTGTTAGTTCCTGGGTGCTATTACTATTGATTCCTGCTTGCATCTCTCGATTAGTCCAGGTGGCATCTGAGTAAGCTGAGGGCTCCTCCCGAGGCCAAAGGCGGTCACTTAACTGGTGAAGCCGAGCTGAGACCAAGGTGCTTAGCAACTGTTCTGGTATTGGGTGCCGTTTGTGACATGATCACACGCACTAAAATGAAATCAACATTTTGTGTGCATTGACAACATTCATACAAAATACTTGAACCACTACATGTTCCTCACACATGCCAGTACTTGTGGGAGGCACCAAAGCTCATGCCCAGCACATTCTAAAAGGTATCTTAGAATTATTGCCAGTTTAAGGGTTCCTCTAGTACAGTAACCCCCAACCATTGGCTCATGAGTAACATGTTGTTCACCAACCCATTGGATGTTGCGCCCAGTGGCCTCAAATCAGGTGCTTAGTTTTGAATTCCTGCATTGAAGGCAAGTTTAGTTGCATAGAATTCAGGTTAGCTGTCAAACAAAGGGTCCTGTAATCTGCAAGTCTACATAGAGCCAACTACAGCCCATATTTGGCACACCAGGATCTTTTTGCATGCTTATGTTGCTCACATTTGAATGTCGCTCATGGGTAAAAAAGGTTGGGGCCCCTGCACTAGTAGGTTATGCAGGGGCGTAACTACAGAGGAAGCAGACCTTGTGGCTGCTTGGAGGCCCATGAGGTATAAGGTGAAGCCCTAATTAATGAGACATTTTAATATGTACTGGTAAAACAGGACAACCTCTGCATATTTTTGGGGAACTAAAATGAATTTGCTGTGGGGCCCAATAACATCTAATTATGCCTATGAGGTTATGTCCCACCATGGGGCACGACAGAGTGCTGATTGGCACCTATGCTACAGTGCAGGAAGAGCTGCCAGTTACCCGGCACAATCTGGGAAATGAGGCAGCAGAATGTAAGTATTCTGTGATTAACTTATTACTTATAAAGGTCCTATAGTGTTGGACAGCCTGATTCAGCTAGATGAATTGAAGGCACTGCTGGATTAAAACCAAAACATAGCACCCAAAAATGTTAAATATTCCCAAAACTGTGCAGAACACGTTTGTTTAGAAAGTATCAGAAAACACTAATGAAAACATTTAATGAAATGTTTTGGAGGGTTTCCGTGACGTATAGCTATTACCATCGTTAAAGGGATACTGTCATGGAGAAAGAAATTGCCATCTTGGGTTGATAGAATAAAAAGTAAAATTTACAATGGGAAATCATGTTTTTTTCAAAATGCATCAGTTAATAGTGCTGCTGCAGCAGACTTCTGCGTTGTAATCCATTTCTAAAAAGAGCAAAACATTTTTTTATATTCAGTTTTTAAATCTTGACATGGGGCTAGATATTTTCCCAGCTGCCCCTAGTCATGTGACTAGTGCCAGCACTTTAGGAGGGAACTGCTTTCTGGCAGGCTGTTGTTTTTCCTTCTCAATGTAACTGCATGGAATGCAGTGGGACATGGGTTTTTACTATTGAGTGCTGTTCTTAGATCTACCAGGCAGCTGTTTGTGTTAGGGAGCTGTTATCTGGTTACCTTCTCATTGTTTTGTTTTTAGGCTGCTGGGAGTACAGCCGTAAAGAGTGATTGAAGTTTATCAGAGCACAAGTCACATGACTGCCGGCAGCTGGGAAATTGACAATATGTCTAGCCCCATGTCAGATTTCAAAATGAAATATTAAAAAATCTGTTTGCTCTTTTGAGAAATGGATTTCAATGCAGAATTCTGCTGGAGCATCACTATTAACTGATGCATTTTGGAAAAAAATTTTTTTCCCACAACAGTATCCCTTTAATACCACAGAAATAATAGTTCTATACATATAGTAAAATGTATCTAAATAACTGCTTTTGTAAAGGACAGACTACTGCATCTGAATTGAGAACATTAATCTCTAGATGAAGACTTGCTGTCATTGAGCAATTAGGTGCACTTGGCACTTCAGGTCACTGAAACAGCAGGTGAGGTGAGAAGGTGATGAATGGCAGAACCAGATCACTATTATTCTCTTGCTCCCAGAAGACATCTGCAAAGCCACAAACTGTATGACTAGCCAAGGGCAAGCCTAACCTACTCTATGTGAGTAGAAAAAAATTATCTTATCTGGGGTTCATCGATCTTAAAAAGTGTTTGAGTTGCATTTCAGGATTCTAGGAACCAAAACGTGTCTTCACTCAAAGGCCCAAATGGTATTTATGCCAACCAAATAAAAATTAACAAACATTACAAATATAATATAGTTATATATAATATAGCTTGTCTTCCAGATTTTCGATTTTTTTGTGTATTGTTCAGATGATTTTTCAGATGATCTTTAAAACCTTTATTTACCTAGTATTTTAAAGGCATTTGATTACAAACCTATGTACAACCTGTGGACCCATGGGGAAGGATTACAATTATGGTACTTTTCATACAGCTTTGTTTGTCAGTGTGTACTGAAATTTATTTATTTATAGTTTATGTTGTGACTGATTTCTCATTCACATACAGACAAAGGTAATGCATCTGCATAGAATAATATACACAATCCCTCTATAGACTAAAAGTATCCCCCAATGATTGCTCCACATTCTGCTCCGTTTCCCCGTAGGACACAGATACAATCTTGTAGTAGAGAACACAAGTATTATAGGAAAGACATAACCTGTGCTTAGACAAGTGTTCACTTGGTGTGCTCTAGGGTTATTATGGTAAATGTTTGCCTAACAAAGAGAACAGAAATGAATACAAATGTTCCTGAAGGTTTTTTTTTGTGTATTCGGTCAGTTGTAGATGTTTTCACAACCTTTATTCTGGAATAATGCAAGAGTGCTCATGCACTTTCGAAGCCTTATAGACTTGGTAATACATCACTGTGCTCTAGAAGGTTCTGTAGATCCTCCCCCACACCTTTATCCCTTGCATGCTGAGCCAGAGCTATTCAATTATAACTATTTGGCATCCATACTTTATTTCCTGGTTTATGTCCTTAAAGCAATCTCAAGATGCTTTTAAGCAGTTCTGCTTATGCTGCATAAAATGTACCAATTTAATGAAAGTAGACAGTAAATATATAGTATCTCACCCCCCTTCTGCACATGTAGATGGCACCCTTGTACTTTTATTAAGCAAATGCATATATTAATCAGTGTGGGTGATAATGCAATTAAGGAACTAATAAATTCCCTCTGCCACACAGTGACTCCCCACTTTTTTTGTTTCTCAAACTTGGCAATTGGCTTAACCCCCAGAGAATGGGCTATCTCACCCACAGTAAGATGTAATGATTTACTTAATATCACTTATTGTTATTATTAACATGTATTTATATAGCGCCAACATATTTCACATATTAATATCATCTGATGTCTCATCTACCAGGGAACATACTTAGCTTGAGGCTGTCCTAGAATTTGTATCCTCTCTTATAACCCTCAGGATATTTTTACCCAACTTTCATAACATAAGGATTTGTTCACCTTTAAATGTTCTTTTAGTGTGATGTAGAGTGATATTCTGAGACAATTTGCAATTGGTTTTCAATTTTTATTATTTGTGGGGTTTGATTTGTTTAGCTTTTTATTCAGCAGCTCTAGAGTCTTCAATTTCAGTAATCTGGTTACTAGGGTCCAAATGATCCTAGTAACCATTCATTCACTTGAAAAAGAGACTGGAATATGAAAAGAGGGCCTGAATAGATGAAAAAGTGGCAATAACAATGAATTTGTAGCCTTCCAGAGCATTTGGTTTTTAGATAGTCATTGACTCCCAATTGCAAACTGGAAAGAGCCAGAAAAAGAATGCAAATAATTCAAGTTTAAAAAAATAAAAAATGAATGCCTGTTTGAAAAGTTGCTTAGAATTAGCTATTCTATAAAATAAGCCATTCTATAAAATTAGCCATTCTATAAAATTGGCCTGAAAGTTGAACCACCTCAAAATACATTTAATGTAGACAGTTCCAATTGATTGTCATTCTTTAGTATTTGAATTTTCTAAGTTGTTAAGCATTTATTCAGCGGCCCTCCAGTTTGCAGTTGTTATGGTCTAAATACCCTAGCAACCATGCAATAATTTCAATAAAGATACTGTAACATGAATATGAGAATGCCTGAATAGAAAGATGAGTAATACAAAGTAGCAATAGCAATACATTTGTAGCCTAATAAGGCATTTGTTTTTTAGATGGGGTCAGTGACACCCATGTGAAGGCTGGAAATAAGGCAAATAATTAAAAAACTGTAAAAAATGAAGGCCAGTTGAAAAGTTGCTTAGAATTAGCCGTTCGATAACATACTAAGGGGCCCATTTACTAAATTCGTGTGAAGGATTTGAAATTCGATCGAATTCCGATCGTACGATTTTATCGAATATTTGAATATGCAAATTTGGCCACTTCGATCATCGAATATGCAAAATTCGATTGTATCGAATAGATTGAATGATTGAATATTCGATCATTCGACCATTCGATGATCGAAGTACTTCCCCTTTAAAATTTTCTTTGACTGCCTACTTCGCCAGATTGAACCTACCAAATTGCAATAGAAGCCTATGGGGATCCCCCATAGGCTTCTTTTCTAAGTTTTATGTTCGAATACCAGTCATACGATCGAACGCTTCAATCGTTCGATGCTTATGATTTTTTCAAACAATTAAATGTTTTTTTTCGTAAAATCGTTTGATTGTAAGATTTTATCGAGAAATCGACTAGCGGGCAAAAACCATCGAATTTTACTACGATTTTATCGAATTTTAATTCGAAAATCATAGAGGGTTCGAACAATTTGGCCCTTAGTAAATCTGCCCCTAAATGTTAAAGGGGAACCACGTCTTTAAAAACATATAGCAATTTGAACTTTACTTTTGCATTTGATAAAGAATGATGCAACTAGCATAGCTTCTCTATATTTTGGAGATTGTCAATATTTTCTTTCCCTTAGATACGACACCTACGCTCCCTCCAAATTTCACCAGTTCTCTCACTCACTCACTCACTCACTCACTATTCTTTAGCTACCAACATTTAGACCAACCCACGTTGTAATCATTTTCTGTATAATCACACATATTATTTTTATGACTGTTAGTTTGTCTACATTTAAATAATCTACAATAGTCCATTACTGGTTGAAGCTGAGATATCTTCTGGCCATCCATGGCTGTTGTTTCATTATTCTCATTTAGGATGGGGTGGGTTTCATTTAGAGAGAAAGAAGATTTGAAACTTGCTACTTCTCAAATATTTTGGATAAACCAACCATGCCTTATGGATTGTCAACATTAGCAACTATCTGATGTCACATAAGATATTACTTTCTTCTGTTCTCTTCAGCCAAGAAATGCTGCCACATGCAATTGCCTACTCAAAGGCAGACTATTGAAAGCAGAACACCAGACTGTAACAAATCCTGTCTAGTCCTATGAGAGCAACAAAATGACCTAGATTTATGTGTGCTGGTCTAATCCTAAGGTTACTGCTAAAATCAGTTTCTTGTTCCCTATAATTTTTTTATTTCAAAATTAAATTTTTACAGCTTGATTGACTACATTTGCACCTTATAGTTTGGGTGCATTTTCCTGTCTCTTTAGGTCCTTTCCAGTGATAGTGTTCAAGTAATAAACAGATTTATCTCCATGTTTTTGTTTTCTGCATGAAAGATCTACAGCCAGTATAGTCTTCATTCTAACTGTTTAGAACACTACCTCATTTTGGAGCAAGATACAAGATAACATAATCAATAGTGAAGGAGTATCTATATACAGTGTATTTATATATACTTATTTAAAATTCAGCTTGTTGTCCTCCCAGGGACACAGATGTCTGGTACTCATAGCTTTTTACAGGTTAAACATTGTGAAGGCAAGTGGGTGTGGGTTTGCTTATGTGACACACAGCTAGTAATTATACCTCTGGAGAGGAAAATGGGTGTAATTACAGAGTACTTTGTCATTGTACAAGGCAGGTGGCCAGGGTAAAGACGAGATGTATTGCAGACTGATACTGTTTGGTGCACAGGGAAAAGGAGGGAGCTGTCCAGTCAACGCTGCTGAAACAACAGTAGTTTAGTTCTAAAGTACTGTATTATAATTATAGAGTCATAATTAGAAGAACCTTCATGTGGCTTGTAATATGGTATAGTTGATCCTTTAGGCCAATATGTTTCTGTAGTACATAGTCATCTATATTAGTTCTGTACACTGTTTGCATAAACTGCACTGTATTTAATGATGTGTAAGTCATGCTATTGCATGTATATAAGACTGCATATACCCATCTCCACTTCTTCATCATAAGGCTAGGTCTACATGAGGAGATTCAGGGAGATTAGTCACCCAGTGACAAATCGACTCTTCTTTTGGGCGACTAATCTCCCCGAACTGCTTCCCCCTGTCTTGTGCCAGCTAAAAGGAAAATTGCCTGTGGCCCTTCATTTTTCGTGTCTGTTTCACAACTCCTGCGCAAAGGCTTAACTTTTACCATTGCGAATAGTTCTTGCGTTACCGACTTATATTACATTCCCCTATTTGTGGTC
>CM044447.1:84966685-84984298 GCA_024363595.1 Xenopus borealis | reverse complement strand
TTCGACCTTTAGTAAATCTGCCCCTTAATTTTTAACTAGAGTAAATCACTATCACTGTGCAGTTTGTTTGCCATCATTTCTTAAAAGTCAACATCGTATCTTGTCATCCAGTTACAGTATACTTTATTGAAAGTCATAAAATAATGTATAATGCAGGACTTTAACTTCAAGCTATTTTTATAGTCTGTTATTAAAGGACCATTTAATATTTTCTAAGCAAAGGTCATAGAGGTTATTTTATTCCCTTACTGTCATAATATCTGCAGTAATAAAGGTCAACATTTAATTTAAGCAACAATACTTCTTATTTCCTCCACAGTCCAGTGTTCTCTTGTATTGTCGCACAATAGATCTCTTTCACCAGACCGCAGTCCCAGTTTTTCATCTGACTGCAATATATTTAACAAAGATGGGAAAGTTCATCTGTTATAAAACAGCCTGTAAAGAGCAGGAGTAAAGTGTTCTTCAGCAAGTAACAGTGGAACAAAAATAGTCTGTCTCAGTGCTGCACTGGGTCACCAAGTGCCCACCAGTGAGGCTGATATTATTGGTTCCCAGCTGGAGCCCTCTGCTGAGAGAAACACTGATATCCTTATGTTTGAAAGATGTGTTGCTCAAACGTAACTGGTTCATATAGCCAAGAGGACACTGTTTTTCAAAACAATTTGCCTGCTACTAGTTGCCAGTTTATGTAAGTCTGTGGGAAACATGTTATACCCAGAGATAGCACAGCAACCAGTGTGGCATCTTTCAAAAAGGCATATTCAAGACTTAAGGGATAATTAACTTTGGGACACAAGTGCCAGAGCACTAAAGGAGACAAGTACACACCCTGCAGAGAAGTGTACCCCAAAGAAAAGTGGTCATTCACAGTGTTAGAATCTATTCTGCCTCTAATAACTTCAGATATCCAATTTAAATGCTGTATGTTGTGGTAAGAACCGTCATTTACTGTTCAGTCCTCCGTTTGTAGCACCCAGGAAGCAGACACAAGCAGCCTTGGATGCCCTAGCAAAATGTAGGCATTCTAATATTAAGCTATATAAAAAAATGTCAGTTTTTATATATATTCTACCTATATTTTTTCTTACCTTACCCTTTTGTTACCTTTCAGGTACCTTACCTTTTTGGTGGACAAGGAAGTATGGCGGACAATAGGCAGGATGAGCCCAAGGCCACCAACTGGGCACCTGGGCAGCTCAGCGATGCCTCGCCTCTCCCACATGCCACAGATATGAAGGAACAAGGGGGAGCAGGGGAAGGAATGGTCCACAGCTCCAATGGAATTCCCTTCAGAGAGGCAGAGGAAAGAGCATATGGGGAGCAGGATCTGTCGGCCTCTCATTCAGCTGGTAAAGAGAATGGCATCAATGGAGAAATGCCATCGGCAGACTCTGCAGGTAATAACTCTTATCCCACTGCAATCCTATATTTAGTCATAAATGGTTTCCAAAATGGTTGGAGTATTATTTAAGCACTGCCTTTAGATAATTATTTTCAAAGGAAAGATTTTTAAAGGAAAATTCACCCTTAAATTACCTTTTAGTATGTTGAAGATGGACCTCCCCTAAACACCTTCTAAGTAGATCTTCATATTTTACCTTGAATATCTTTGTATTTATTATAGGTCCTGCAACTCGAAATAGTATTTGGGTTGGCAACAAAGAATAGTTTGACTGTCAGGCTTCATTCTAAATTGTTTTTTTATTCTTGTGGCATTCTGTGCTGCTTGCTGACATTGTCCCATGAGAGCCTCATAGATGCTTAGGAGATGCCTGCCAGGCATTTGTTCTAGTGAACAGTCTAAAAATCTATTTCTACCCCCCTTATATTATGTACACAAATTCAGAAGTTATTGTACACCACTTGCTTCATGCACAGCTAGTGATGGGCGAATTCGCGGCGAATTCCCGCGATTCGCAGCTGGCGAATAAATTCGCGAAACGCCAGCAAAAATTTGCTGCCAAAAAATTCACACAAAAAACGAGTAGCGCGTCGAAAACGACGTGACGCTCGCCGAAAACGACGCAACGCGTCGGAAACGACGCGCCGCATTTGACGCGAGTCAAAAACGACGCGCGACTCGTTTCGTGAATTTTTTCGACAATTCGGGAATTTCTCAGGAAATTCGCGAATTTTTCAGCGAAGCGAAACGCGGGAGATTCGCCCATCACTATGCACAGCCTGTAGAGTAGGATGGCTATTAAGCAGGAATCTTTGAAGCACCTGCTTATGAAGCATTAATTGGTATAGGAACTTGGCTGCCTCATTTTCCAGCTCTGCCTTATTGTAAAGTGCACTGAGCCAGTAGTTGATGACCTGTTCGAATGAATTCACTGCCACAGGCTTGAAACTACTTTGCTGGAATTCTCTGAAGTATGAAAAGGTCACCATTGATGCATTTTCTTCAGCTATATGGCTGTAGGGAATGCAATATGCTAGGTGCAAGGATGTTAGGGTACTAATTGATAATTTGAAATTTGTTGGTGGCAGTTGTTGTGTGAGTGGGTGACTGGTAAGAAACAGGATTGTTTCATAAAACTCTGGTGGGTAAATGTAGCTCAGAGCCAGTCCTGCTTAAATGTTGTCCTGATCGACAGGAACACAAGTTAACATGCTGACATTGTATGACAGTTTTCACCAAAACATTCACATTTGATTTTGAAAAAGAAAGAAATTAGATTTAAAGAGAAAGAGGAACCTGATCTGTAGTGAATGTTCTATATTTATTTTTCAACAATATGCTTTCATCTAGTTTGAGATATTGTGTTTTATAATGTTTATCCTCAACCCAACTTTTTTCCCTATGGCAAACAAATTGCTGACATGCTGGAATCAGCCAATTAGAGCGGGTGAAATCTGTCAACGATTCACAGTATGAGTTTATTGGTTGCAGCTGCAAAAAAAAAAAAACATTCAGTTGACAAACTAGCAAAAATAAATATTTATTAGATGGGAATGGCTGTTAGTTTAAAAGGTAATTGTTATTGTGTGACTTGACAAAGGAGCATGTGCCTCCAAAATACTTCCTGTCTTTTTTATATTTTATGCAATTGCAAAACATGGTGGTGTGCTTTTTTAAAAAAAAAAAAAAAAAAAAAAAAAAAAATATATATATATATATATATAAATATATACAGTATATATCAGTTTTTGGAAACCCATTCTCCAGAAAGCTCCAAATTATAGGAAGACCATTTCCTATAGACTCCATTTATCCAAATAATCCAAATTTTTAAAAACATTATCCTTTTTCTTTGTAATAAGAAAACATTACCTTGTACTTGATCCAAACTAAGATATAAGTAATCCATATTGGAGGCAAAACCAACCTATGGCATGTATTTAATATTTACATAATTTTATAGTAGATTTAAGGTATGAAGATCCAAATTTCAGAAAGATCCATTATCCGGAAAACCCCAGGTCCTGAGCATTCTGCATAACAGGTCCTATTCCTTTATTATAAATATATAGACAGCTGTAACAAAAATAAAAACTATTTATGAAAAAAGTTCTATTAAATATCCACTATAGTTCTGTGGATTTGTAGTTACATCTACAGATTTCCTTTAGGTTTGCACTCTTTATGTATTTGGAACACAGACATGGCTATATTACTATTGCTATTCACTCATATCTAAATGTTTTCACCCCCCACAATAATCATCAACCTGGTATGAACCAATATATTAGCATTAATAAATAAAAAGAAACAGCGAATAGGGGGGGCTTTTGAAACGCTGCCTTTTGTTCCAAAGATTTATGATTTACAGTCCCACTTCTCCAGTCTGTCCAGTCAGTAGCAACAGCTCATAATATTTCCAAAAGATTCACTGAGTGAGCTTAAGCAATTTCTACCATTTAGATTAGTGTAAGGCAGGGATTCAGAACCCATGCAGTGAGGCTGAGAATTAGTCACATTTATGGTAGGTGACAATGATCCAAGCTTTTTGAGGTGTTTTGTCTGCCATATCTTACCCACTTAAACCACAATATCAACATGCCCAAATTTGCCACCATTTTTACCTCCAGTTGTGTTGAATTGGAATAGCTTGAAATTGAAAGTGCCAGCACTTTAAAGCACAGGTTTAAAGGGCCATATTGAGAATTTTTGGCACCTAAAAAAGGAATGGGCCTCTTGTTATCTCTAATTGAGTTAAACAGTAATTGCTTGAAAGCGACAGAACTAGCACTTTACAGGCATGCATTGTGTAATAAAAATACACACGGGGGTGTTTTCAGCTTCACTGCTGGAATATTTAAACGACTCTTATTCAACACAGAGGCAGAAGGCAGGAGTGATTTTGTACTTAAGTTCGCCCAGTGGCCATGTATATTGTGGCTAAAACATGATACTGTACTTCATGATATTCTGTCATTGGATGCAAGATACTTTAGTGTCCTATACTTAAAGGGCAAGAAAAGTGTAAAATAGAATAAGGCTAGAAATGCTGTATTTTGTATACTAAACATAAACATGAACTTACTGCACCACAAGCCTAATCAAACCAATGATTTATGCTTTCAAAGTGGGCCATAGGGGGCTGTCATCTTGTAACTTTGTTATACATCTTTGTAAGACTAGACTACATACACATGCTCAGTGTGGTCTAGGCTGCTTAGGGATCGTCACAAATGATCAAAAAGCAAAGCAGCTTGAGCTCTGCATGGCTGGTAAGTAAGGTGGGGGCTCCCCCTGCTGTTCATAAGTGAGATTGTTTCCCTGCCAGAAGTTAGGGACCATCTGACAATTCCTACAGCACTAAATGAAGGGAGAATTTCACTGCATACAGTCAGGTTTCTTATAAAAACAGTACACATTTTTTAATTTAAGTATATTAGAGATAGATTTCTTTTTCATTAAAGAAAGTAAAAATGGGATTTTATTTCTTTGCCTTCCTCGCCCTTTAATGCCTGTTCAGGACAGTCTTATTGGAATGGACTCCCTTGTGCTTTAGAGTGTTTGCTCTTCACCTTGCCATAACATGTCATTAACAGCCCAGCTGTCACAATGCCACAGAGCTGCTTTGCACCATACTCTGTTGATTATTGTGCATTGCACTTAATCCTACCCTTTGCAAGTGAGATCTGTAGTATAACCTCATATATATATATATATATATTATATATATATATATACATTCCAAGACTATAGCTTTGAGGGTAGGGGTGCTCAGTTATAACATAACCTTAATTTGGTTATTGTCTCTTTAAATGGCAATTACCCCATGGCAATCCAGGGCCATGAGTCCCTTTTGCATATGAAAAGTCTGGTATTTACAGCGCAGTGCCTCCACTTAGGGAACACTGAGGAACTGTACAGTGCATATCTAAATATCACCCCCACAATAATCATCAACCTGGTATGAACCAATATATTTATTGTACCCAGGGGGGTTCCGCTAGTAAAAATAAAACACACAAGTTTGCAATGAAACAAATATAAACTTTATGTAAAACAGTAATGAAAAACTAGGGCAATCTAATACACAATGCACTTTTGCACTGGGAACATGTGTCACCTACCGAACTCTCTATTAGGTACCCAACACAGTCCTTTTTGTTATTAAAGCCCCAATCCTCTGGAAGGGGTTAATTACCCCACAGTTCAGTTCAAATAGAATGTCCCTCCCCAGAGCTCTTATACCCGAGGTAGCACTACCTTTCCCAAAAGTACCTCTCCCTTTGGAACGTACCATGTAAATGCACAAGACCTGTCCTCAAATTGGGGCCCCACACTTGTATCCTTGCCAGTATCTTCCCTTGGGTGGCTCACTCAATGGGGTGCTCTCAGAGGCAGTCAAACTGCATCAGTATCAATCTCCTTTCACCTCCAGAGTCTCTAGTGTGCCAGTTTTAAGATCTATATATATCAGTGATATTACATTAACAAAAGCCTTGTAGGGTCTAAGGGTTGAAGTGAATATACGAATAAAATTAGAATGTAAATAATTTGACTTTCAAAGTAATTTTGGGCTGCTTCGACTATCGAATAGCTCATAATTCGATTCAATTGAGAAAATTGGAAAATTTGAAGTTTAGAATTTTTAAGTACTGGCCCTTTAAAAATCCTTTGAATTCGACTATTCACCACCTTAAAGTTGCCGAATTGCCATTTTAGCCTATGGGGGACCTCCTAGAACCTGTCCTGAAAATCTAAGGATTTTGCGCAAAATCATTTCATTCTAACAATGCGATTGAGCAATTTGTTTTGGATCGAAAATGACCATATTTGATCGAAAATTACCATCAAAAAATTTTTAGATGGTCAAATTTCGACGTTTTTTCACTTTGAAATTTGACCATTAGTAAATCTGCCCGTATTCTTTTTGAGTAATGTTTATACTTTGTGCAACTTACTAGTAACTCTTTCCCTCCAGACCAGGAGGATAGTTGACAGTACAACTCTCTGTCATTAGGTCTCAGATGTCAGGCTGCACAATCAAAACTATTTCCCCCTAAAGCTATATTTTTCAAATGAATGATTTCCCCTAAAAGAAAAAAAAAACTTGTTCCAACAGAGATGTTTTACAGTAAAGAATCTTGCTCTGAAGATTATGTAGGGACAGTTTTACCTTGGCTTCAGACGATGTTTAATTAAAATTTGGGCAGATACAGGCCGCAATGTCATTGCCCCTATCCACTCTAAATTGAAAATAACTGATCTGTTGAGTTGTTGCCACTATAATTTCTAACCACCACCTTTGGCATTGTACTAGGCACCTACTCTTGTTTTTACAACAAAAAACCTTTTTAACATCCATGTTTTAATGATCACATAACTTGTTCATATTTTGCAAGCATGCTAATACCATATTTCATAGGAATCCTGTTTTTAGATGAATTCCTCAAGTAATGGTCTGTGATAGTGATGGGCGAATCTCCCGCGATTCGCTTCGCCTAGAGATTCGCGAATTTCTAGAGAAATTCGCGAATCTGCGAAAAATTCGCGAATCGGCGAAAAATTCGCGAAACGAGTCGCGGGACGATTTTGTCGCGTGTCGCATCAACTTTGACACGTCGCGTCGTTTTCGTTGCGCCGTTTTCGTTGCGTCGCATCAAAAACGACGCGCGACTGACGCGCGACTCGTTTTTCGGCGAAATTTCGCTTGTGATTCGCGAATCGGGGAATTCGCCGCGAATTCGTCCTAGGCGAATAAATTCGCCCATCACTAGTCTGTGATGCATAGTTAAGAAATGATCAGGTTGAGTACAGAAAAGCTATTTGTTTCCAGATCTTGGTGAGAATGATTATAAATCTGATGTGAGTATAAACAAGAAATAGTTAAAATTCCCCCACATTTTGTAAGCTGTGTATAGTTAATGGGCGGAAGTGTACTATTTAACCAACCATTTCTATTGCTCAGTTACTTATTTTTTGGACAGTTATGGGTCCTGTTATCAGGTAAGCTCGGGACCTGAGGTTTTTCAGATAACGGATCTTTCTGTAATTTGTATCTTCATACCTTAAATCTACTAGAAAATCGTGTAAACATTAAATAGACCAATTAAAGATTAATAATGTCTTCAAGTACAAGGTCCTGTATTATTATTACAGAGAAAAAGCAAATCTTTTTTAAAACTTTGGATTATTTGGATAAAATGTAGTCGATGTAATTCATAGCTCTCTGGATAAAAGGCTTCTGGATAACAGATCGCATACCTAATAATAATAAGACAGTACCTTGTATTTGGTAACAGCAAGCATACATTCCTATTGGAAGCAACCTAATCCTATAGGGGTTTGTTTATCTCACTTGATATTGATGAATGGAGCAAAGGTAAATAGTGTCTTCTGGCATTCACACGGTTAATTTTAATAATATAAAAACGAATAACCCCATTTCTGTGTTTTTAGAAAACAGAAATTGTCACCTGGGTTGCGGTGAAATAGCAATGCAATAGTATAAGAATGAACACAGAGTTCAGGTTGGCATAGGAACAAGAAACTGTTCCTTTTCTTTGGATATTGCCTAGGAAATCTATTCTTTTTATATTCACAGAAGCTGTGTGTGTGCTTATAATGCAAGTGAATTTTGCTCATATATAACAGATGCGGTTGTCTGTCCAACCCATATTTTCCTTTCTCTGTTCTGCTCTTTCTTTTTGCTTTGTCCTCTTCCTTTTCTCTCATGCAGGGTAGAGCAGGGCTTGGTTTTAGTGCTCAAACCCACATTCCATGCATTCAGACGGGAATGATTTAATATGTATGTTAATCATTTAGCTGCATTTCTGATTCTCTTGCATGATAAAACAATTTAGATTTGTAACAAGCTAGACCTGTCTATATTAGAAATTAAGCCATTTCCTGCAGTGTTAGAGGCAAATCGATTGAGGATGAAGCAATACGATTACGCTCTGATTTGTTGGCCAAAACCAGATGCTTTGCCGATCTGTTGCCATGGCAGCCTTCTGCAGACCAGTGGTCTTTTCTAGAAGTGGGAGTATAATAATGGGGCGCAGGCTCAGCTGCACAGTTAAGCACATTTTAACAATGTCTCTGCGACATCAGAGAAAGAGAGGACGACCAGGGCTTTCAGCTTTGTAATTAACTGGACTGGTGCTGCTGAGTCTTTCTCCCAAATGGAAGTCACATACTTCACACAAGTGACAACATAATAGAAGTCTATTATGTGCCTCCTATTTCCTTTAAAAAGATTCCCCTTTAAGCAAGTCATTCCTCCTATCATGCATGTTTTTGCTATGGTTCTTCTATATAAACCTTCTTTAGGTTTTCTAAATCCTTACTTGACTTATTAACATCATTGAATATATTGGGCCAGGTTCAATTCATTGAGAAAAAGGTGAAACGTCATCAATTTGAGATGTAATTCAATTTAGAAAAACTTATGTCAGTGTTTCTCACGTGAACACTCTATTGAAGTACATGGGGAAAAAAGTGGAACTGAGTTTGGAGAAAAAAAAAATTCTCCTTGAAATGAATACAATCCATGAGTTTTCATGTGATAAACTACAAATCTAGTCCATTGATTGAACTTTTGTCATAAACTCCTTTTCAAAGGATCTATGAATTCAGTTTTTTTCCTTTATCATGCAATAGATTTGGAGTAGACAGTTTTTAATGATTGATCCCCTTTATAGTAGCTGCTTGCTGCACAATTGAGGTGTGGAAGGATTATGAGGTGCCAGAATAAATTAAGGTGCCAGAATAAATTGTTGTAGCCATAATTGATAAAGGAACATGCATGATGGTCTACTGCTGTATAAGACTATAAACATTACACATACCACATGTCATCATTTCTGATTGACTAATATTGTAGACTTGCTGTTGATTTAGTGGGCCTGGGTTCCAAATATTGCCATTCGTTTGGGATTTACATATAATTCTATATGAAATCTGCCGGTAAGAAAGATAACATGCATTTAGTATATACCACTAGTGATGGGCGAATTCACGACGAATTCCCGCGAATCGCCAGCGAAATTTCGCTTAGCGAAAATTCGCTGAAAAAAACCGAGTCGCGCGTCGTTTTTGATGCGACGCGCGCCGGAAACGACGCAACGCGCCAAAGTTGACGAGCCGCGCGTCAAGAGCATCCCACGACTCGTTTCGCGAATTGGCGAATCTCTCCGGAAATTCGCGAATTTTTCGGCGAAGCAAATCTCGGGAGATTCGCCCATCACTATATACTGTATATCATTCGTTGGTAATGCCTTATTGTCTTATGTATACAGTATTCTAAACATCGTTATGCATAAAGTTTGAAGCTTACTAGACATGACTGGACTGAAGAAGATGGCTAGTGAATACATACTGGTGCAACAGTGATTGAAGGCTGATTTTTTTTAAAGTAATGCAGTAGAACAAACTCAATATAAAGTACAGAGCAGAATCTATTGCAAGTAATTATACACCACAAGAGGCAGATCATAGCAATATATTTCATTGTTATCTACATTATAGTAAGGTGGGATGATGAACCTTACTACAATACCTCTTTAAAGTTAACTAACTTTTAATATGTAATAGAATGGCTTATTCTAAGCAACTTTTCAATTGGCCTTCATTTTTCATTTGTATAGTCTTTTTATATCTGCCCTTCTTCTTCTGAATCCTTTCAGCTTAACACATGCTACATCATGCTAAAGGTTAGTTTAAATGTGAGCTACCCCTTTAAAACACGATTCTCTTCCTTTTTTTGAAGTCAAAGATAATGTATTAGAGAGATTTTCTTGGGTAAGGGAAATCATTCTTTAAATATGGTCCTTTAGGGGGCATTTACATTGACTATAAAATGCTGAAATTGGAAAACTACCCAGGAACAGTGCAGTTCTTGTCTCATTAATGAATAAAACATATTAATACTGCTTCTCTTTTTTTGACTGGTCTCAGTGAACTAATAACTTCAGTGTTTATTTCCCCTGCCAATATTTGCACTCAAGCATTATGGGAGCTGTGGTGCAGCAAATATGCTAGGGAATAATTTAAAATATTAAGGTTATTTAATTTCATGTGGTGTAAAGATAAAACCTGTTTTTGTGCAATCTTTCTCTTCTTTAATTTCTGAATTCTAAATAACAGTGACCCCTCCATTAGGGGCTGATTTTTTTTTTTAATCATATAGGCACCACCCCCCTTAAAGCTGTCACCTTATGCAAGGTCCTTCTAATATGCTATATATGACCCTGAGGATAGACTTATTTCACAATATGAGTGAAAAGAAAGCAAATGAAGTCTTAGGGGCAGGTTTATAACACTTTCTAGGTTTTCTAAATGGTGAAAATTCATCCAATGATAAAAGTATGCCTCTAAAATCCCATAGATTGAATAGAGAGTGGCAGAATTTTACTGTGATGAGGTATACAGGTATAGGATCCATTATCCACAAACCATTATCTAGAAAGTTCCAAATTATGAAAAGGCCCTCTGTCATAGATTTATTTTATGCAAACAATACACATTTTAAAAAATGATTTCCTTTTTATCTGTAATAATAAAACAGTGCCTTGTACTTATTGGGTTTATTAAATATTTACATTTTGTACAATACAATTTTTTTTTTAGTACAATTGAGGTATAAAGATCCAAATTATAGAAACATAAGTTCAGGTCCTGAGAATTCTGGATAACAGGTCCCATGCCTGTAGTTGGTAACATTTAGGGAGGCACCGAATTCAGGACAGGATTCTGCCTTTTTTTTTAGCAGGATTCAGATTGAGCTGAATTCTTGTGAATGGCTGAACTAAACCCTAATTTGCATATGTAAATTAGGGGTGAGAAGGGAAATCACGTGCCTTTTTGTCACAAAACAAGGTAAAAAGTAAAAAAATGTTCCCACCTATTCCTTTCCAGCCCTTATTTGCATATGCATATACAAATTAGGATTCTGTTTTGCATTCGTCCGAATCTGTCTCAAACTATTTAGGTATTCGGCTGAATTCTAAAAAGTGGATTTGGTGCATCCCTAGTAACTTTACGTTAAATTGAGTATTTATAGGTGGATAAAAAGTTGTGTACAATATTTCATTTCGAAATATATTGCAAAACAAAATGTGGCATAATGGCATAGTAACGGCATGTTATTGCAGTTGGGAACTAATGATTTGCATTGCAACCACAACTATAATCCATTGCAAGGTGATAACTGGCAAATTTATAAAGGTCTGTAATTTTTTAAACCAGACTGGTTAAGGGAGGGCCCCACTCTAGCTATATCACAAAAGTCAGCGGGAGAAATTCAAGGAGCAATTAATTTCTGGTGGGAAAAAAAAGTGTAAAATGTTGTGTTTCAGGCTAATGCCTGTTTTTATACTTTGCTTCCCATATGCTTACAATCAGTATGCAGATTTACATTGTATTAAATGCTCATTTTCAGGGGCTTATTGACTAAAACTCAAATTAATGAAAACAAAGTCGACCAAACTCCCTTCCACGAATTGAACTAATCTGTTAATAATCTTTCACTGAAAAATTGGAGCAATAAAAACACAGCAATAAAATCAAGCAAAATTGAATAGTCGATGCGAAAAATCTACTTTTTTGGATTGTTGGACAAAAACCCCAGCTGTATTGGATTATCTAGCTCAGATCACCATGTCAAGAAACAAATTCTGGGATTCTGCCATTGACTTCTCTATGACTTCGACAGGTTTGAGATGGAGTATTTTCGGCTTTGGAGTTTTTAGGGTATAATAAATCTCGACCAGACCAGAGGTTTAATAAATGGGCCCCTATGTTTTGGTTTTACACTTTTTTTTCAATATGTGTAGTCTTCAAAGTCACAATATATATATATATATATATAACTTTTGGAACTAAATTGTATCTTTTTAGAGTCCTGTTTTCTTGTTATAAAGAATATCTTTGCATTGCATATTTTTCTCAGTTCCTTCTGATGCTTGACTTCTTCATATTAGATCATAAAATTCATTTTGGTTTTGGAGTTCAATGCAAAAAAACAACTATTAGTATATTTTGCACACTGAGACAAAAAAACCCATGAACTTCTTTAGAACTGTTTTGCTTGTATGAGGGCCAGCTTTGAACCAGTTGCCCAGTTGCCTTGGAAACATGCTACACCCTGCTTGCCAAAGCTAGGCATGTTGTGACTGTGCTGCTCTGATGATAATTATATCCTTGCGCTTACACTTACAAGCGCCGTCTTCATATATTCATATCCAAAGAAGCCCAGCTTGTCATTGCTGTAAAAACATTAAATCGCAGCAAGACATGTACATTCCCTCTCCACGTTATTTATTTATGTTATTTCAGATACTAATGTTTCAGAGATTGGGTGTATCAAACCATCAGTTTTTCAGTATTTAATTGGGTTAAAGGACAAGGTAAGTCTAAAATAGAATAAGGCTAGAAATGCTGTATTGTGTATACTAAACATAAACATGAACTTACTACACCACAAGCCTAATCAAACAAATAATTTATGCTTTCAAAGTTGGCCACAGGGGGCTGTCATCTTGTAACTTTGTTAAACATCTTTGTCTGACACTGGCACTGCATATGCTCAGTATGGTCTGTGCTGCTTAGGGATCGTCATAAATGATGAAAAAAAATCTGTTTGAGCTCTGCATGGCTGGTAAGTAAGGCAGGGGCTTCCCCTGCTGTTCATAAGTATGATTGTTTCCCTGCCAGAAGTTAGGGACCGTCTGACAATTCCTATCCACAGCAGTAAATGAAGGGAGAATTTCACTGCATACAGTCAGGTTTCTTATAAAAACGGTACACTTTTTTAAATTAAAGTATATTGGAGATAGATTTCTTTTTCATTAAAGAAAGTAAAAATTAAAAATAAAAATTTCATTCAAATGGTTAACACTCTGTCTCCTTCAGCTCCTCTTTAAACTGAAATGAAGCTGATATGTAAAGGCTAAGGTTCATTAGCTGCCATGTGACAGTTGAACTGCTTGTAGAATTATTGGTTTATGCAACCAGCTGTTCAAAATTTTATATCACATAAGGGCAGCAGTTTAACTATAGCCCGACAGGTTATACTTCAGCATGCGCACACTTGTACCAATATGAACCAAAATACAAACTCATAAAATATCCCCCATGGTCCTCACTTTATATAATCTCACATAGCCTGTGCTTTGGAACGGACATCAAGTCCTCCTTTCTGGTGCATACGTGAGATTTAGGGGATTTATGATAACTTCTACAAAATTTTACAGTCCCCTTGCTATGATTTTCAGTTCTGAAAGCATGTAGGAAACCAGGTTTGACTATTTTGTTTAATGTGTTTGTTCTGCTTGATTAATATGAGAAAAAGGGATGTTTATTATTTTAAAGAGTGACAAGTGTCCTTTAAGTTCTTCTTTGAAACGATTTAAGCAGTCTGGTAGTTAAGGTACAAATTACCCTAGCAACCATAAACTGATTTGAATACGAGACTGTAATATGAATAGGAGAGGGCCTGAATAGAAAGATGAGTAATAAAATTTTGCACCAACGATACATTTGTAGCCTTACAGAACATTTGCTTTTTAGAAGGGGTCAGAAATGCCCATTTGAAAGCTGCAAAGAGTCAGAAAGAAAATTCAAATATTTATAAAACTATAAAAAATAAAGACCAATTGAAAAGTTGCTTAGAATTGGCCACTCTATAACATACAAAGAATTACCATAAAGGTGAACCACCCTTTAAAGGCGAACAAATTTGAAAATACAAATTTATTATAAGCTTCACCTTACTGAAATTAAAAAAACTTTCTAAATATTTAATTTAAAATTATGTTTCTGAAATAATGAGGTTGCTGTTTCCTATGCCTCTTTCAGAAATCTACTTTTCTGCATTATCTCTTCATGTAGGAGACTGAGTCAGATTTGAAGAACAGTTCTGTCTTATCCTGTGGGGCTCTCTTTAAGGAGAACATGTATTAGAGCTCAGTCTTTCAAAATAACCAAAAATACTCTTTCCCTCATGCAGGATTTGTGCTGGAGTCTGTTATTTTGGTAGACTTTTTTTGTGCTGGAGTCAGTTATTTGAGTTAGCTCTGCTAGGAAAGGGAGCCCCTCTCTATTAGTATTATATTATATGTATATGGTTTATCAAAATATGACCCTGACTTCTGCATGAAGAGGAATGAAGAAAGATTGCTAAAGGAGGAATTGTGAAGAATAACTTGATTATTTTAGAAATGGGACAAAAATGTTTTATTGATTATATTTGGAAAGATTTGTATTTCCATGAGATAAAGCTTATACTTAGGGGGTTATTCATCAAACTTTGAATGCCAAAAATCCGAAAAATTTTGGATTTTTTTTTTTTATAAAATAGGACTTTTTGAAAATCAAAAATTTTGGGGATTTATTAAACTCAGAGGTTCAAAAGATACGATTATTAAAATCTGGCATCTTAGACCTGCTAAATTTGCATATATGTCAATGGGATAAGTTTTTTGATGTGCACAGAGTTTATCTATTCCACAATGTTTTCGAAGCTTACATGTGAAAAAATTGTAGTTTTTGGATAAGAAATCCAAAAAAAAATCTGAGTTTTTCCTGCAAAGAAATTGTTTGGGGAAAATGTTATAATAAATAAGCCTAAAGAAACCATAGTGGAAATGCTCAGAGCTTGTAACTTATTATAAATGCAATTAGCTGGGAGTTCACTGATTGCAAAATGACTACATTTATACTGTTCTATTTCATACAAAGCCTGATGATTGCAATATATATGTTTTATAACTCCTCATATTTTCCCTGTAAATGTTTATACTTACATAAATATGTTGCCAGCGGCTGTTTGGGGTTTAGATCTGGATTTGTAAATGGTGGCAAAATAGCTCCTATTGTTTGGGGGGTCCAAAACGCTTATCTTTAATTGGCCTTGTCTGGATGCCTAGTTGGAGGCCCTGAATCTCTCCAAGATACTTGGAGGCCTTAGAGCATTTATTTAATGTAGTTCTAGAATACTCAGCTCCCAGCTTATTTTTTTTATTAAAGTTTGGATTTTATTTTTAGGTTCAGGTTTTTGAAACTAAACTCACAAACTCTAAAACAACTAAATATTGTGAGATTTATTAAAAAATTATTGTGAGATTTATAAAAAAAGTTTGAACTGAAGATTATGCTGAACGATGCTCTAAAAAATACGAATATCTTGAAAGCCTAGAAATTTTCTGATATATTTCTAGCGAAAAAAAACCTCTAAAAGTCTAAATTGATCTATATCAGTCCAATAGGATCAGCACAATTTCCATTGAGTTCTGTAGGACAATTTTTACCTGGCAAAGTTTTGTATTAAAACTTTCTGTGGTTTTTTACACTTCAAATTTTTAGAGCTTTTTTTAGAAAAAAATTAGTTAGAGTTCGGTTATAATTGGGGACCGGCCAAGTTCAAAGGCAGACAGAGTTCTCTCATAGGGGTATATTTATCAGAGTGACGTTAAAGACCACCACAGTCCTCTAGAGTGAAATTCCGCCACTCTCCATTAATTTCTATGGGATTTTTAAAAGAGTATTTAACAATGGGTGAAAGTGAAAGTTCATCCTTTGATAAATACGACTTTAAAAATCCCATAGAAATTAATTAGAGGGGGGGAATTTCACTCTAGAAGACTATTGCGATGATTGGGGGGGATGTTGATAAGAGTGTGTGACAACTAGCGATGGGTGAATATTTATACTGGGTTTTCGATATGACAAAACACCCATAGACTCCAGTGTGTTGAGAAAAAAATATCATGGTTTGGAACACTTTAATGTTTTTCCCAAATTCAGAGAAACAAAATGAGAGATTCACTTATCACAAGTGACAAATATCAATAATGACAATGCATCATGGTGGGAAGCACCACTTCACAGTGGATCTCCATTACCTTTTGCTGGCCAAGGAAATTATAGAAAGCCAAAGAAGAGGTAGGTGAATGAGGTATGTGCCTAGAACGTAACTAGGCACCTAACTCATTCACTTGCGCCTACCCCTAGTACTGGCCTTGCACTCCAGCACACACTTTATAATGGAGGAGACCATTGGGTTACTGTCATTTTGTTTATGTCAAACAGCGGACTAAATAAATAAGCCCTGAATGGTTTAATATTTTCAAAGGCAAATATATTTCCAAAAAATGTCAAGGCATTCCTTAGCTAGAGAATTTGCTCAGCAATCTGCTTGATGTAAGAAGGATTAGGAATTCAGCTATAAAAAAACATAGTGACAGAATGTCAGCACATTCCCAGTGATACATTGCTGATATATATTCCCACTGACAGATTGAGAACACAGGGGTAAATTCATGATTCCCAAGGAAAACTTTGCAAGCGACTTGGGATGGTGCTTTATGCTTATATTTGCATCTTACAATATTGATTTATTGGCTTCAGAAGTTTCAAGCTGGCAGATTTGAACCCAAAGCAGCATTCTTGAAAAATAGCTATTTTGCAATTTTCACTCTTTATGACTTGAGGTTGTCATTTAAAATGATTGAATACTGTATTAGACACTGATCTTTTTTAATATTCAGTTTGAGTAGAATGGTGCTAGATACTAGTACAATTCCTTAGCAATAGAAGACCTTGCTCAATGGCCCAAAGAGAACTTTGTATCAATACAATGCGGAGACTCCACTTGTCAGTGTCTTAAAGTGAAGTTTCATAGGGCGGAGTGCAAACAAGAAATAAAGATGTGTGTCCCACATAACCACAGTAGAAAGTCTATTCTGAATGAATAATCATACAAATGTGCGCTAAAAAATAATAAATTATTTCAAGCTAACCACTGAAAAACCACTTAATAACCATTCTTTCTTGTTATTGATTCCTTGAATCTTATATAATGAAGCAAAAGCAACTAAACATCAAACTCAATAATGCAGTATGACTGAATAAGAGGAGACAGAAAATAGCCAAACAAGAACTTTTAAAAAGCATGTTTTTGTTTTGGAGGATTTATATTTCTTGCGGGGCTGAATATTCTTTTTCTTGAACTTTTCATGAACCCAAGGAAAACTTAAAAGTAAAAATTGAGCCTTCGAGCTTCAGCATGAGCTTCTCGCTCTGTTATATTTAGATCTTATCCATTAGTAGAGAAGTGTTTGTTCCTTTTTGAAACTCATTAATAGTAAAATACAGTTTCCACCCCAGTGCTCTGTTCTCTTGTCTGATGGAATGAAAATCAAAGTGAAAAA
>CM044447.1:84950609-84960809 GCA_024363595.1 Xenopus borealis | reverse complement strand
TAGAAATGTGTGAAAAACATGGAGGTTTGCATTTTACACCCTGGCACACTTTTGTTTACACATTTATGATATGAAAGTAAATCAGATAAGAGAGGAGATCTCTCTTTCTATTACATAAATTGAGCTGGGAGCTGTCTGTTCCGATATATTGGAGTGTGCTTATACATTATAAGATCTGCTCATTTGGCGATGTTGCCAAATGAGCAGATCTTTTCCCTATGTGCCTAGCAAAGGTGGCAAGGCTGTGAAAAGCAAACCTGCCCAATTGACATCTGGGAGATTTTTGACCAGATATTGTTGGAGGGCCTCATACATGGGCAGATAAGCTGCTGACTCTAAGGACTCGAATCTACAGGATTATTATAAAAATATATGGGAACAAGTGTTGCCACCATTTTTACTTTACTAATACAGGCCATCAGTTGGAGGTTGGGGAGGCAATGACGCAGAGGCACATTAATGACATCATAGGATTTGGGCCTGCATAACAGGTTAGTCAGGTCCCAGAGCTGTAAGTCACAGGAAACAGGCTTTGAGGGGCTTTAAGGCTTGATTGGGAGTTTAGGAGATAAGGCAACAGCCAAGAAGAGAATTCTAAAAATCCTGTAAAAGTGAATATGTCACTATGTCTAGAACCCCTATCACCAACTAGAATTTCATTACCTGCAAATCAAGGCAAAATGTATGTGGTAAGATTCAGTTCATGCACATTACAGTTCTACCAACAGAGCATATCAGAGTGAAATCAAATATATAGGTTTAAAGGAGAAAGAAATGTGTTTTTACTTGGGGGTACCAAAAGTTATTCACCCCAAGTAATTGTATCTACTTACCATACACACTGGGCTGGTGCTCCTATCAGGAGAAAACTGCAAGCATCACAGAGCAATCGCCTTCCTGCTTCTTCTTTCTTCAAATTTCCTGGGGCAGACACTTGTTCAGTAGAACAATATAGTCGGCTTTTTAGTTAAAGTTCAGATTTTCCTTCTAATGCACATTTGCAGCCACGATACAAAAGAAGAAGCAGGAAGAGGACCACTTCCTGGTGCTCGCTGGAATAACCCTTAGACCAGTGCAGTTTTCTGCTGATCTGAGCACAGGCCTGGGGTGACAGGTAAGTAAATACATTCACTTGGGGGTGCCTAACTTTTGGCACCCCCAAGTAGAAAACACCTTCTTCTTCCTTCTTCTTTAAGAGGCCACTGAATGGATTTTTATTTAATTTAAACACAGTGTAAATATCATTGACAATTAAAGCATCGATTCCATTAATTGCTACGTATCTTTCATATACTTTTTTCCCATACAAATTCTGGCTGGTGGAAAACAACTTTCCTCACCTCATAAAGATTTTCATAATTACCAACAGTAAAACACTTAACCGATTAGGCTTCCTTTGTCACATGGACCAATGTTGTTTTCCGTGATGTCTATCTACACATCTGTCAAGAGCACACAAACCTGTCGGTGGCTATAATGTCTCTCTACTGCACTTACATTGTTTATAGGAACTGCATAAATGCGCCGTTGGGTATTCTATTCAATATAATGATGTTAGTTCCACAAAAGAGAGGCTATAGCTTAAAGCAAGATGCCTCAAGATGTGTTTCCAGTCTTAGTGAGAGCTACAGTATATAAGCCCCTACCCTTGCATATTAACATATTCTGTATTGTTTGCTTGTTTTGTTTGCCCCTTTTTGATGCTTCGGCAGAGGAGGTATCTGCACGAATAGTCCAAGTAGTAACTGCTGATGCTGTAGCGGTCCTGAGAGGTGAACAGGAGAAGGAAGCCCAACTCAGAGACCCACCAGGAGATCTTCCTTTAGGTAACACAGGGAGTAGTTGGGGTTGTGTGGGTGTGATTGTGCTGTGTTACAGAATCTTTGTACTCAACTTAGATACTATCTCCTTGGACAGATTGACAGTGGCTCAATCTGTCTTAAAAATAAAGAGTTATTTTAGTGTGTTCTAAGCAACTGTACATAAGTGAGTGGTTGCATGTATGTGTTTATATATACAGTAGAAAGGAAGTCAGATGTGCTGTAGATTGAGAGAAATATCTGCAATCTGTTACTTATGAGCACTGAATACTGCTGGTCTGCATTTTTATATTTAATATCATTGTTTTCAGGCTGCTTTATAAAATGTCTTTTTATATATTAAGGACATAAGAAAATGCACATAAGTGTTAAAGTATAAGTAAACCATAAAAACAAGTTAACATAAAATTAATCAGGGTGCTATTCTACTCACTTTCATAATGTACATCCATTATTTATTTTGTTTAGATTCCATGATATTAAGGGTTACATACAGTATATTATGTTAACATAAATTAATTTTGTTACGACGGCCCCACTAGCTGGTTTCCAACCAGTCTGACCACCAAGTAGTCAAGGAAGTTGTCAGGAGAAAGAAAGATGCCTGGTCTGATGTTCTTCTGCTTAGGAAAAATGTTAGGTTACTATTTTTTTCCTAAGTAGAAGCACATCAGAGCAGTCTCTTTCTTTCTCCTGACAACTTCCTTGACTACTTGGTGGTCAAAAGGTATAGTATATACACTGAACATGCATATTTACATACAGAGCACCAATAACCAACATAAGAGGTGAAGAGGGTCCTAACCTGGAGTGCTTTCATTCTTTATTTAATGTGTACTGGATGCAAATGCACTGAAGTCACCACTTTATACCTTTACTCAAATCTACTTATGAAACATGGTGTGTAGTATATATACCTCAATTGATATATTTAGGCACATTTTACTGAGACCATGGACTAAATATTTGCCTAAAGAAATTGAAAACACTGACATCTTGTGCCATTGTGGAAGAATGCACATGCCCAAATAATAAAACCTCTCATACATGTGAATGCGTTTTAGCATGACTAAGTTTCTTATGCATTAAAGTGGAAATGTAGTAACGTGGTAATATAGTTGGCTAATGTACAGAAATTGTTCTGTCTTTACATGTTAGCCTAGACAAGCAATTTCATATAAATATGTTTTTTAGATTTAGCAATAAAATCTTGAGACTGAACACTAATATTTACCAGAATTGATAACAGTCATGTAACTTATATTGTCTGGATGCATTTAATGGAATTCATTGTTGTATGTGAGAAATAAAATTAGCTATATTTAGTGTGCAGCTGATGGGGAACTTTTTTTTTATAACTTCCAGATTATACGGAAAAAGGAAACAGCCAAACAGTGTTAATACTCAATTGGAGAATTAACGTATCAATAGCATTACATATAATCATTTATTCTAGAATGTATTATAGTAGAATTTGTATTTAACAAATGCAGCTTGGTTTAATGCAATATGGAGTGAATACAGTAAATATGGAAATGGCTACAGAAAAAACAGAGAGTGCTTAATATTGATTTAATCAAAGTAACAGTTACTACAGAGCCTCATGTGCGCTATTATTGAATACTTGCTGTTAAAAGATGTGGGATTATTTATAACCCCATTTATGATTTATGTTGTTTTTTCACCCAAAAAAGTTTTTGAGGGTAATTTTCTGTAAAATGCTCAAATTCCTGAGTTAAAAAAATTTGAAATATTCAGGGTTTTAACATTTTTTTGAGATTCATTAAGCCCTGAAGCTGGAAATAATTTAAATCAAAAACACTCCAGCTAAAGCATGTCGAGGTCATGTAAAAGTCAATGGCTAATGTTTGTAGCCTTCATGATGTTCAGGTTTTTTTCTGTGGTTTGAACTCAGACAACTAGAATTTGAGCATTTGGTATTTTCACCCCAATTACACCATTTTTTACATTCAAGTTTTTTCATAAATAAGAAAACATACAAATGTGAGTTTATTTGAAGGTATAAAAAAACCTCACAAACCTCCCAAGCTCGATCTTTGATAAATAATTTCTTAGATGTTGATGTTTAATAATTAAATATAGTACATATTGCATACTCTTGGGGCAAATGATACACAACTTTTTAGTTTTTTATAAGATTGACTGTACATGGAGTTGCAATTGAATCCCTGTAGTAATGATACAGATTTCTCCTAATGGGGCTTAAGTTTTTAATGGGCTTTTTATTTTATTGTAGCATACCTATAATTTAACAATAGATTTATACAGTTTTGCATATATACTACAGAATTTTGTATCAACCACATTAATGTAATGATTACACTGGAAACTATGCACATAGATCAAATATAAATAATAATATAATTTGAGAAAAATATGTTTCCTATTTTTGCTTTTTATGAATATATTGGAAACATATTTTTAACATTTGAAAACAGAGTTTAAATGGTTTTCAATATGATAAATTGTATCTCAAAATGAGTGTCAATGTTAAAATAGAAATTTTAAATAAAATTGAAATTAAAATAATGGATTTTCACCAGATCTGAGGTAAAGAGCAGGATGTCAACATTCTTCATAAATAGGAGGGAAAAAATAAACCTATGAAATAAAAATGTGTTGCAATCAAAAGTAACTTTTATAAATTGGAGATGTTGAAATAGTAACTTTCTGAGGAGGACATGGCCCAAATTTAAAGTATAATGTTTATAGCAAACATAACTCTATTTTAATCTAAATATAATAATTATTGTCTTAACTACTGTGCTTGTTTTAAATTGATACTCAGATATGACTTAGTCCTAAAGTACATTTACTACTACCTTTAAATGTAGAGGGTTGTGGCAGGGTATATTGAAGGTTGTGGCTAGATCATTTGAGAACAGTGGTGGAGATTCTGGGACTAATTTCCAAGCATGATTCCTATAAAGGTGCTAGACAATACCATATGTCTAACACAGTATAAAAAGTGCATCAATAAACAATAAGTGGTAATAAGTATTAAATGTAACAAGCATTTGATTATTTTCTTAAATAGCAACTAAAGGGCAATTTATGTTTGGCTGATATACTGTACATCACATAGGGGCAAATTTACTATTATTCCCGGAAATTAACTTGACCAATTCACAATTCGATAAGCATTCGACCATCAAATTTTTGTTTTTGTTTTAGGCTATCATTTTGCTTGCAATACTATTTCTCGATGAATTCGTACGATCGGATACCGATCATTCAATTTCACGAAAAAATCGTGAAATTTCATTGGAGCATCTCAAAAATTTGTACGATTTGAATGATCGAACCTCCGATCGTACGAATGGTATTCGAGCAGGACTTCAGAGCTTCCCATAGGCTTCTATTACAATTCGGTAGGTTCAATCTGGCGAAGTAGGCAGTCGAATAAATTTTAAATTTTGATTCCTTCGATCATCGAATGATCGAATATCCGATCATTCGATCTATTTGATATTCGATGATCAAAGAGGCCAAATTTGCATATCCCATTTCACGAAAAATTCGTACGATCAGTATTCGATCGAATTTCGATCATTTCACGTGAATTTCGTAAATCAGCCCCATAATGTTTGCAGCTCTCTCAAAACGGAAAAAATCTTTCTTGACTGGATATATAACAAAAAGATGAAATTCCTCTTTAAAGGACACCTGTTGGTCAAAAATATTATTTCCAACCCCTTTTATTGGGAGCTCCCTCCCAGTGCAGGGCAGCAATTTAAACAAAAAAACGAGAGTGCAGGCTCTATTAGCCGGCACCTAATAAATATTTTTACAGAACAGGTGCCCTTTAATGACCTAATTCTTTTTCTATTATGCCTAAAACAGTGAAGGGGAGAAGGAAGCTTTTTACAAATAGTGTTTTTTTCCTGGAACTAACTAAATTATAGGATGATTATAGGAGTAAAGGATGTAAAAGCACAACCATGAACTAACAGTGATGGAGATTCAGATGGAATTTTGTAAACAAAACATTTGCATTACATTGGTGTTTAAATTATGCATCTGACTTGAATATTCCAGGAACTGTATGGACATATTCTCCATTTTATAAAATGCGGAGATACTTTAATAATGCAGTATGAGTTGGTTTACTTTCTACAATGTATATTCAAGTGATATATAGGCTACCCATTGTCTTTTGTTAAAACATTATCATCAATGTTTATTTGCTTGCATTTCTGTAGCCTTAGAGCATAATTGGGTTGCTTATTGATCAGATAAATATATATACCTGCTACATATTTAAACCGTGGTTGAGTTGAATTCTAATGGATAACCAACATGTCTCTGTTGACCTAAGCTTTAAAAAGAACTACAATGAATGAGGACTTTATGCTAAATAAAAAATGTGAGGGCTAGATCAGACTTGTGGCACAAGGAGCACAGCAATAGTGAATGAAAACCCTGTTGTTATTCTGGTTGTATTTGTGCATGTATAACTTTATTAGTAAAGCGCTGGTATGGAACCACAGCACTGTACAATGCATAAAAGTGCAATATAAATAAAAGTACAATATAAATTATTGGTTCTCTGTTTTAGAGAAATGGGTCATCTTCCTCAAGGTTTAGGGGTTCTAAAAAGATTTTTCTGTGGGTCCTTGGAACATGTAGTTATGTCCGAGAGAAGCACTCACATATCATGTCCTTTCATGGTAGTGATGATAAAACTCTAATTATGAATTAGCAGTTAACTAGACACAAGCCTAACATCAAAATATTTGGAATTATGAACCAATTGATCACAATGTGACTCTCCAGCTGTCGAGTTGCAGCTCACAGAACACTGTCCAAGCAAGGGTAATGTGTAGTCTAAAAGTTATTGTATCAAACAATCATGATTGATTATTAAAGCCAGATCTGCAGTGTGCAGTAAGCTTGTATATGCCTAGTATACATAATATCTAGAGCTGAAGTGCAAGATTGAAGAATTGAAGAATTTATTTGTCAAGTTTAGATGGACAATAAAATTAAATGGGAGTCTATAGACTAGCTGATCTTATATATTTGTAGATCTGCAGGCATTTGATTTGAAAGGGAGCCATTTTATTAATTTTTTTAGTTAGAAAAAATGTCACAATGAATTGAATACAAATTTCATCTTGTTGACACCCTGTTGTCACCATGTACCATGTATTGTTTGCCAATATCTATTGCCAAATATGACTGTTATTGAATATGATTGCCCTGAAGTTTTTTCTTTCTGTCTTTAGTTATTGAGGATACAACCAACCTTCCTCCTTCACCTCCACCATCACCAGCTTCAGAACAGATGGGTATAGTTGAGGAAGGTAAGATCTTATTCTTAGGCCTCTTTACACTATACATATAGAGCTGTTGTGGTTACTGTTGTGTGTTACTTCTTTCAGTCCTGGAATGTATTTTTTGTAAGAGAGTTTAAGATATATGTTCACTCACTGTCCACTATCTCAGATTTTTTAACAACTTAACTTATTAACTTATTTGTTAGGAGGCAGTAGATGATGTTGCTCTGGGGAAGGGTGGCAAATCAAAATCTTGTAACTTTACAAGTGACTAAATAGCACTTCATTTGGCTCAAAAAATTATAAAAAATGTGTGTTTCATTGATTTTTTTACTTGAAGGATTCAAAAAGCTTATTGTCTGTGGTTTCACAAATGAACATTCAAAAAGTCCTCCTTTCACTCTTGTTTTGCAAGAAAAAAAGGATAAGCTGCATCTCCTACAATAAACTTGTTCAACACTTTGGCCATATATTTATCCCTTTTCTCATATCTTCACTTTGTCCATATTAGGTTAGGCCTCAGATAGCTGGCCTGTCTCCTGTTGATTACGTATATATATATGGTCAAGAGTGAAATCTGAGAAAATGGGGAACACGGCATTTACCTGTAACTTTAAATATTTTTCATGAAAGAAATTAAAGAGCCAGTAACAATCAGAGGTATTTTCTATACATTAAAATATAATGGGCCAGATTCAATTAACTGAGAAAACGATCAAGTGAAAACTCATGGCCCAGATTAATTTTAATATGCAAATCAATTCAGAAATATGTATCTCATTGTTTATAATGCAAAAATTTAACTCTATGGTAAAAAAACAGGAAATTGAATGTCATCCATGAGTTTTCATGTGATAAATCATGAAATTAATTTTTCTAACTGTATTGAATCTGGCCCAATGTACTGTTACACTTCACTGTGTTTTTATTTCGAAGGCTTCTATAACATGTCTATAGCAAAAGTTGATGTGTAGAGGCAGTTGAAGTTATAATAGGGCTATAGGGCGCATATTGAAATCTAAAATGAAATATTCAAATAAATGTAAAAAATAATTTCAGTTTATGGTGTTACTGGTTCTTAAGGATACACAATGAATTGCCAAGTAGCTTCCCACTTTTTAAGCTACGTTCCAAATGCAATTTCAGTTAAATCAACAAGCTCAAGTTACCAATTTTGTCTTCAATAAATCCAACCATTGGTGAGACATTTGTAGTATAAAAGAATATGTTAGATTCCTTCTGGCATCCTACATTCCTAGTTCTTTGCAGTGTCTGTTCTCGTTCATACCTTTATGTTTGCATCTACTACAAAGGGAATATCAACCTGAATACATATCAAGAAGAGTAAATTCATCCAAAATATGTTCCACTAAACTGTTTTGAAGCAGTAGGATTTTTACTAGCTTTGAGAACTATCCACCTAAAGGAACCAATAAGAGAATCAGTTAGGTCCCTAAAAAAGGCAAAGAATGTTGTTTTTTATGTTAAATACATTTAGTAAATACAATATATTTTATTTATGTAAATAGTAAAACATCCTTTTCATGTAAAATATTCTTGATGCTATCAGAATGTTGCAGTAAGTTTCCGATCTGAAAAATTTACATATTTTGTAAGTTTTCATAGTTCAAATCTGGCCACATACTGGGCAACTGGATGAGCCAGTTGACAGAATCTTCTATGTCTTATCTCCAATCTGTTATCTGAAAACCTGCTATCCAGAAACCTCTGAATTACAGGAAAGCCACCTCACATAAACTCCATTTTAATCAAATAATTTACATTTTTAAAATATATTACCCTTTTCTCTGTAATAAAGTGGGAACTCATACTCAATCTCAGCTAAGATGTAATTAATCCTTATTGGAGGCAAAACAATCATATTAGGTTCATTTCATATTAAGTAGACATAGGGGCATATTTATCCAGGGTCAAATTTAAAAGTGAAAATACTTTGAAATTTGACCAACCAACAGGTCCCAAGCATTCTGGATAATAGGTCCCATACCTGTAAAAAAAAGTTGGCTTTTCATGAAGGGCAACTCTTTTATAGTTTAAATAAAGGTGCAAAATTTGATTATAGGTGGGGTCATAGTTATCTCACTGTATTATTAGTTATAACACAAATCGTTTCTGCAGTGAGAGCTGAATGTCATGTTGGAAAATCTGCAATTGATTGATCAGATTTTTCTCATCAAAATTGGATTTGGTAAGAGTGCTAAGCATTCTACCAGAGGTAGATAATAGGTAGCAATAAACTATACAATTTTACAATACAAAATAAATTTTAGTTCTCAAGAACAGTCATTTTTTGGGAGTGGAGTTTGAGGGGCGTTCACTGACCCCCCCTGACAAACTGAAAAAAAAATGGCATTCAGCAAAGAAAGTGAAATAGTTAATTAAGATAAGGCCAATCTCTATGTATTTTGTGTAGTTTTCTATGGATAACTATGGACCCTCTGAAACCCACAGCACTATCATATACCCAATAAGATTAAAATCTCTATACTACATTGTCCAAAGGCAATATAAATACAGGAACAATTTATTTTGCATGCATATCTTGCCTAATGCATTTTATTCTCAATTGCACACTTAAATCATAGGCATTATTTGTTACATTCGATACCCAATTATTGCTATACACATTTTGTTTTAACCTATCCTATCAAGGCATTAGATTCAATCCCTTTTTTCTGTGCTAAACCTCTAGTGTTCAGAAATGTAATTTTTCAGAAGAATCTCCATGCATTACATTCCTGTCAGTGTCTTGTCTGTTCTCTTCATGTCACCTTGTTTTTCAACCCTAAAGAAGAGAGAGTTAAGGGGCCTGTTCTTGAGGAGGAAGAAAAGAAAACTCAGGGGGCAGAAGGCAGTGAGACTGCAGTCTTGGAACTCAGAGAGAACCAAGCTGTTTCATGCTGTGATGTCAAAAAGCAACATGACGACAGTGTTGTAGACGAAACATCTGATGTGAAAAGCATATCTAAAAGCACTACAGAATCGACTACTGTGGTATTGCCTTCCTTACCAGAGGAAGGTGTGTTTGGTATAAATGCTGCATGCAATAATGGCACAGA
>CM044447.1:84909939-84924505 GCA_024363595.1 Xenopus borealis | reverse complement strand
GTGTTAGTGAATTTCCGAAGTTGTGAAATGATGTCACACTGGCGAATTAGCGCTAGTGTTAGAAGCCTTGCGTTTAGTGAATTTGGGCCAAAGTGCTTAACCCCTTAAGTGCCACAGAACTTATATTCTCAGCACTTCCAGGTGGGGGGAGCAGAGGAGCTGTTTTTCAAGCCAATTGCTCCTTGCCTGTTCACCCCAACCCCTAGTTGAGCAAAGTGGGTGGTGGTAAAGTGGCCCCTGGGAAATGAAACTGTTCAGTAGGCCCCTGGTGTGCTTTTTTAGGATGTTTTATTCTGGTACATTACAAAATGTGGATTATATAATAGGGTAAAATGCAAGCTTTGCGACGATTTTTAGAAATTCCATAAAAGCCGCTACATTTAGCAGGGTGTCAAAGAGTGGCTGGCACATGTGAAAATGTATACACTGTTTTCATTTAGGGGGTCTCTGTACTCCAAAGTTTGGTAAATCTATGCAAATTGGTCATCAAACTGTTCATTAGTATGGTGCTCATACTTAGGATGTTTTATGCTGGTACTTACAAAATGTGTACGTTTTAAACATTGTAACGATTGTTGGAAATTTCATAAAAAGCTAAGGTTAGCATGGCTTTGCATTTATGTAGGTTGCAATAAAAATATGTATTTACACATTTTGGATCAGCCAGAATGTGTACTGTTGAAAATGTATCATTTTTTAGGGTCTCCCTACTGTTAGTGGGGTCTTATGGCACATAATACACACACCAGGTACTTATATTGCAGCCGCTAGAGTGTTGTACGTGAAAATGTATATGCATTATTTGCATTATTTTTACCCCACAAAAATGCAGTAAATGTGTTGCTTATTCAGTAGCTGAAGTGGTTTCCGGGACAATTTATGCACTAACTTCATTCAGGGATCTCTAAATGCCAGATACTTTGGTAATCCTATGAACAATGGGCATCAAACTCCCCTGGAATTCATATCTAGGATTGTCTTGGTACCTAATGTTATGTGGGTGATAAAATACTAGAAAGTGGAAGTTTTTGGGGCAGTTTTCATGTATTTCATCTACTCATACTTATTTTGGATTTGGCAGACTGTGTAGTTTTTGTGTGAGCATCATATTTTTCAGTGGCATTGATATTTAGCATATTTTTTCTAGGTGTGGGAGATATGTAATTGCAAAATAACATTTTTGAGGTGATTTTTCTGACTTTTACTCAGAAAAGCTTTGACATTTGATACTTTGGAGTACAAAGATATGGTTACCAATATATTTGTGAATGTGAACTTTTTAAGAATATAAGATTTCCAGGGGTTAACCTACTGTTCTAGGAATTTTTGGCTTTGGAATATATAGTATGCCATATTCTGGGCAGTGCTTTTGAAAATCTGGTAATTTACTGCTAAGAGTAGAAGTGAGAAAACTCCATAAAACTATACATATCTGGTATCAGCAAATTTCGAGATACTTGAGGCTTTCCATATCAGTTGCATTTTTGTGCATAAAATATCTTTCTGGTAGAAATCCCTATAGCATTAAAAATAGCAGTTTTTCATTTTTTTTTTTGTTATTTAGAGCTAAATCTTGTTCCAAAAGTGGAAATACACAAAAACTGCATTTAGCATACTCATGGTTCTCCTGGAAAAAAAAATAGTGTATAATTATCCTAGGTAGACTATAAAATCCTTAATGCCCCTAAAGTGAGAGAGCACACAATGTTCAAAAACAGCTGGCACTGAGTGCAAATTAAATGGGAAATTCTGCCGGCAGGTAAAGAGTTAACACTACAGGGCTATAAATAAAGACTTCTCTAAAGCCAGATGTCTCATGATCATTTTGACAGAAAATCTGAAATATGCCAAAAATGTTGGTTATTTGGGGCCATAACAAAGTATTGCTGCTGAGCTGTGCTTTTCCAGACATAGCATGGGGTTTATTTACCAACAGTGGGTAATTCTATAGGTTGGCTGTAACCCATGGTAATCAATTAAATGTTTGCTTTCATTGCTATACTTGCAGCTGGTTGGTCAGAGCTAATGTGTTACTTATTGCCATGGGTTCCTGGCCCAGGTACCAGTTTGTTCAGTGTAAATTAAATTGTTCATTTGTCCAAGGTCTATGGAGTGGTGCACGGTGCATACTTTTTCCCAGGCTTTTCTTTTCCACTTGGCATTCCTGATGTACTTTGTGATATAGAGAGCATGTAGTGATGCATAGTAGACAGCAATTTGCAGAGATGGTTTACCATTCATATTTATTGTTCCCATGAGTGGAGCTTACAATGTTAGGTCCCTTTGATGTCCAAACACTTAATATAGACAGGTTTATCAGGAAACAATTAACCTGCCTCTATGCATTTGGAGTGGGGAGGAAGACATAATGTGTGACGGTATCCCAAACAGACACATGGCACATACAAGCTTCTTGCAAGTCAGGATCAACATGAAACTCAAGACACCAAATTAAAATTGACCATTGCACTTTGTAAGTGGAAATTCTTGCACTGGACATTTTTTAATCCTCTGAGGATACAGGAGTTGCTCATATGTTAGTACCAGTTTAGTACACTGCAAGTAAATTCCTATTTTGTATTTTTTAATTTATAATTCTAATTTGTGTTTAGGGTCTGAACCTATCTGGAGTCGAACAGGAAAGAGTGGGACCTCAACACCTACAACACCAGGATCTACAGCTATTACTCCTGGAACACCACCCAGTTATGCCTCTAGAACTCCTGGCACACCAGGCACACCCAGCTACTCACGCACACCTCGTACTCCAGGAACACCCAAATCTGCCTTGTTGTCCTCTGAAAAAAAAGTGGCCGTGCTTCGCACTCCTCCAAAATCTCCTTCAACACCAAAACAAATGCGAATTATGAATCAACCTCTTCCAGATCTAAAGAGTATTAGGTCCAAAATCGGATCAATAGACAACATAAAATATCAGCCTAAGGGCGGTCAGGTGAGGACTTGCTATTGCTTATGACAACAATATTTCAAACAGAAATCATATATAACACTTAAGGGCCCATTTATTAAATCTCAAATAAAACTCAAATTTTTAGTGGAAATAAAAACTCTAATTTTTAGAGATTTATTATACCCCAAGGCTGCTAAAAATCTTTAGTATATAACCCCCATAAAGTGTAGTATATGTAGTAGCCACTGTCAAAGACCCAAATCACACAGATATGGGTTTTGCTTTTAGTACACTTTTTCTTAACACAAACTTTTTCCTTGGTACTGTAACTTGCTTCTACTATCAGTCTAAAACTCACATCATGATTGAGCTTCTTGCAGCAGGAAATTAAATGTTTTGTCAAGTACAGTCACCTGCTGCAGTCCCCTGTGTATCAGCACTGACATCTTGTAGCTGTAACCGGCTCAGTTATGTAATTGCAAAGTCCTGGACCAGTGCAGCCAATAGACAATTTCAATCATAGACCATTATGATTGATTCAAACATAGACCATTACAGGCCTTCCGCTTCCTCAGTGTTCACTGTATGCTAAAGTATTTGACGCTATTTTTTTATATGATGTGTGACCAATGTTTTAACCCTCTACATCTGCAACCAGTAGTAAAGTTATTTGCAAAGCTGTCACAAACGTAAAAATTTCAAAAAATTTGCTTAAAGGTGCTCAGAGCTGCAGACATAAAGCAAAGTGCAAACTTCTAACATAAAGAAAATGATGATAAGTGGTTGGCACTGAAACCATGAAATAGAATTGAAAATGAATATAAAGTGCTCAGTGTACTGTAGTGGGCTGTTTTTCATTAGTTTTTATAGTTCACCTGTAATTAAAGGCCGTTCCCCCCAAGGCATTAAGTTTGACCAAGACAGTAAACCATAGCAACCAATAAGATGCTTGCTTTTAAACACGTGACCAGTAAATTCTATCTGCTAATTGGTTGCTATGGGTTACTGCTATGTGGCAAGCATATTGCATTGGGGTGAACTGCCTTTAATTTAAGGTGAACTTTAAAAAATTAATGTAAAACAGCCCAGAGTACGTGTGTTTTATTAAATAACCCCCTTAATATTTAAAAAAATTAAAGCTGCAAGGTAACTTTCTTGAAATTAAGTAGCAGAACAATATTGGACATGCTGTGTTTTTTTTTTTGTAAGATGAGCAAACTTTGCTTATCTCACCTCAATTGAAGTCTTATCAGAGAGAAAGTGGGAGCAGCCCAGAGGTGTCTGAAGTGATATACTAGTTTCTGCAAAACAAGCCATCATCAGAATCAGAATCAGAATGGGCTTTATTGCCAGGTATGTTTTCACATACTAGGAATTTGTTTAAGTGACAGAGCTCAACAGACACGGGTAATAAAAAGAGTATAAACAAGTATACAGAATGTACAAAATATACAGAATACAAAGAATCATTGTGTCACTTGCCAAAGAGTGTGACATTTAAGTGCTGAATTGACTGTGAAGCATTACTTTTTGTTTTTTTGTTTTTTTTGGTCTTGCTTTATAAAAAAATATAGGCTGTTCCTGTAATGAGGCAAGGTGAGATCTCAGCGGGCACATTACCAAAAACCTAATAACTTTCAAAGCTAAATTGTTACTTTATTTAACCTTAGCTTAGAGAACTTATAGTTGCATGAGGGCCTAAAATGCCACCTTAAAGGTGTTGTTCGCCTTTAAATAAACTTTCAGTATGATGTAGAGAGTGCTGTTCTGAGAAAATGTGGTTTTCATTTTTTATTATCTATAGTTTTTGAGTTTAGCTTTCCTAGCAATCATGCATTGATTTGAATAAGAGACTGGAATATGAATAGGAGAGGCCCTGAATAAAAATAAGACTACTAAAATGTAGCAATAACAATACCTACTGAGTATTTTTTTTTAGATGGGGTCAGTGACCTTCATTGAAAAGCTTTTGTGAATTGATGAATTGGTCTATCTACCAGTATCTTTGCTGATCACGGAGAGGAAGCTGACTTGTGTCAGTAAACAGTAAAAATTGTGAAAGTAAGGAATCCCCTCTTGATCAGATTGAGTTTATTAAAAATTTCTAAAGTGCTAGTGCTTATAAAGTGAATTGATTTAACAAATAAATTATAGTGATTATTAGTAAAATGTCATGATTGATGTCTCTAAGTTTTTAAACTATTAATTATCAGTTTAATAAAATTCCGTTGGTATTGCAATTAATTAATTGGTTACAATTAATCACACCCCTTGCCCTACGGCAATTAGGAATTACAGCCCAATGAGCGGCTGTATAAAAATTAATTAGATACTCCTTTTACATATAAATCAGTGAGTAAAGGCTTAATTAATTATATATACAAACTTTACATTCCATTCATCCGAATGTCATTTCATTATTGTTTCTATAAACGCAAGTTGTTTGGAAAAGGAAAATATAAGATGGTGGAGAAGTCTGAGAACTGACTGATCTTTGGCTACCTTTGGGACCCCACAAGATTGGAGAAGTCTGCCACTAAGCAGACTGTGGTCTCGATAATTAGCTGTCACTAGCTATAGTTTTTATTAACTATCCTAAAAAAACACAAACCGCCGAGCGCATATAAAAGAGTATAGATTAGGAGCGGAAAGTTTGTTATAATATATAGGTTAAGACAGATAAGTTTGTAAAAGGAGAGGCGTATGGAAGGATGAAGTTGATTTCTCAATTGTTAAAGATCCTTGTAGATTCTGTAAGAATTGTTTAAAAGACAGCGATTACACTTCGTGATTAAAATCAAAAGAGCCTGACAAAAAGCTTCCTCATCGGCAACATTGTAATCGCTCTCTTTTAACTTCATTTAAAAGCTGTAAAGAGTGAGAAAAAGAAGAAGGCAACAAATTCAAAAACTGAATGCCAATTGAACCATTACTTAGGATTCTATAACTTAAAGGTGAACTTTTAATAAATGTAAGGGGGCATCATGCACGCTATTTTTTAATTCTTGCACCAACAATTCAGCAAAGTTCTCCTTACAACACTGGTTAAAGGGATCCCCCACCCAGGAACAGTTGTGTTTTTGCATAATAAAAATGAAAAATGTAAGTTATTTACACTGAATCAGTGTTTATCTCTTTCTGATCTTACTGCCTCTTTAAATAATATAACAGGAGCCATTTTATTTGTTGGGTCTGTTGATCAGCCTGCTTGCAAAATATTTTCAGAAGTAACATAGTAACAAAGTCAGAGCCAGTGTGCAGAGTGCAGAGAATATAAACAGCTAGTCAGATACTGTTTTCAATTGAAAATACTGCACGTTTACGCATAACTTTTACACCATGGGTAGTGATGGGCGAATTTATTCACCAGGCGCAAATTCCCGCAATTCCCAAAAATTCGCTGGCGTAAAAAAAAACAAAAACAAGATGTGCTGCAAAAAATGCAGCGTGCAGCGAAAATGACGCAACGCGTCACAAACAAGACACAACTCGTTTTGCGAATATTTAGCCAATTCACGAATTTTTTTGTGAAACGGGATAGATTTGCGCATCACTAACCCTGGGACATTTATAATGAGTGTATATTTGATAAATATGTAGAATTACTAGTGTCTTTTACTATGCAAGTTTTTAGGTGGAGGATCCCTTTAATTGAACATAATAGCAGAGTTCACATGGGCACACTTACTCTGCCTCCCATTCCTTTTAGGTTAAAATCTTAAGTGAGAAGATTGATTATAGTGGTGTTCAGTCTCGTTGTGGTTCCAAGGATAACATCACTCATAATGCAGGGGGAGGACAAGTAAGTAAGAGCACACTTTGTGATGGGATCTCCTCCCCCTGTTCCTTGGTTCCTTTTAGCTGCACTTTAAATATCAGCTCCTGGCCTGTCTTTTTCCTTCGTCTTGTTTTCACTCCCTGTTTGCTTTTCCAAACCTTTTCTGTTGACCTGAGCAGATTTTGTACAAACATTAGCAAGGGAACAATACGAATCCTAGCAATCTCCATGACATCATTTACATCAGGAGTTAACTAACGTTTTTTTACCAGGCCTTACAAGCTGGGCAACACACCATATTTATGAAAATACTGTGTTAAAACTCGATCACAATGGAAATCACAATGAGTGATTCATTGTTACTAGTTTGACTATTTAAACTCATTAAAAAAAATCTAGATTAAATGTTTTTGCTGAAATGTTATCAAATTGTGGATAAAAAGTGAATAAGTGTAACAAAGTATCCTTAGGCCTCAACAATAGAAAAATAAATAATTTCCAGAACTATCATTAGTTCTAGAAGTGAGGACCAAGAAATCTACCTGGGCTTCACCAAATATGCAGCCAATTGATACAGTTAACAAACAGTGATTTGATCTAATTCATCATCAAAGTTTGATCATGGTCAAGGTGCTAGAAATTCTTAACACTTACATTTAAACTTTTTCTCTAATGCTTTTCAGGTATAAATAAAAACTACTTGGGTCTTCTCTTAATTTCTGCACAGCCCTGATGCTTAGAGAAAGCTTGCCACACTGGAGTTTTGCACTTTCACTCCCTCTGTTTAACAGTACTAACACTTTTTTGCAGATACTTCACCAGCTTCCCAGATTTTTTCAATCTTCTGTTGCTTTTGCATTAATCTAATGCTACCCTTCTGTGTATAGCAGATCCAGATTGTAAGCAAGAAGATAGATCTTAGCCATGTCACATCCAAATGTGGATCTCTGAGGAATATACGCCACAAGCCAGGTAAGACATGGGCACTAGCACTGTCAAAAATAGCAATTTTGGAACCAAGAAAAAAAAAACTGTTCAAATCCAAACAAACTTCAAATATGTAATATTTTAAACAAATGTTTTTATAATTTTATGGAAATGTATCTCCAGTAGTCCCATCTAATTCTCCATACTACTCAGCCTGACGATCTTGTACAGTCTAAAGAAACACGAATATGATATGAAAAAATATATATCTGTCTTAGTCAATAAGTGTATAAATGCTATAAGCTCAGCAGTGCATTGAGGGGGAAGTGGTGTTCTTGTGGCAGGAGGAGTAATTTTTAATAGTGTATGCTGCGAGCAAAGATCTGCCCAATCCTTCCATACTGCCGAAGCTTTTGGAGAGAACAGTTTACTAAAGGGAAGAAGTAGAAGGGAGAAGAAGAAGGGAAGAATCTAATTAAAATCATAAAAAGTACATGTCGTGAAAATGTTTATTTTCCAAAAGTGAGGGAAGAAGTCATCTATATTTTAATACCAGGTGATAAACTGGTCTAATTGATTGAAAGCCCACTAAAATCAGTTTTCCATTGTTGCTTCAATAACTACTTCCTGTCTGACTTTACCAGAATCTTTTTGGTGGGATATATTTGGAGGGTTATTTATCAAGCTCCGAATTTATCTCAGTATTTTATTTTAGAAACTCTGAGCAAATCCGAGCAGGCTTTTTAGGCTTACTTATTGTCACATTTTACCAAAAATTTTCTTTGCTGGAAAAACTCAGATTTCCACAATTGTTTTTTGGATTTTTTTTAAAAACCTCAAATTTTTTTGGATTTTCCCCCCGAAAGCTCTGATAATATCGTGGAATCGCACAAAAACCCAGTGCACATAAAAATCTATGGAACTTATCCCATTGACTTATATGGAACCTCGGCAGGTTTGAGATGCCGGATTTTAATATTCAGAGTTTTTCACCCTCAGGGTTTGATAAATCATGAAAAATTTGTGATTTTAAAAAAGGCCTATTTTAAAAAATGGTTTTTTTTCGAATTTTCTGAATTTGGAGCTTAATAAATAGCCCCCTTGGTGTTAATTGTTATCTGATGTTATACAGAACATCCCCAGTTGCAGTATTTCCTCTTTACCTTCTGAGGGTTATTCTTCATTTCATGGGGCCAGCTGGGTCTTAATGAGAAAGTCTAATTTTAATATTATTTGACTTATTTTCACAGGTGGTGGAAATGTAAGGATTGAAAGCGTAAAACTTGATTTCAAGGATAAAGCACATGCTAAAATTGGCTCTTTAGACAATGCCCATCATATGCCAGGGGGGGGCAACATCAAGGTAAGATATAGATCAAATAAGATGTAAACAATAAGGCGAGAAATATACTTCTAATTATATATATAATTAAATAGAATAATATATTTATAATGCACTTAAAGTGAAAGACTCGCGGGTTGTGTTGTGTTTGTTGTAGGTATTAGGTATTGCTAACTAAATGAGTATTGCTGATAAATCTTTATTGAACCACCGTCCCATTCTTTGAAATTAGCCTGCTTTTTACATTAGGTCTCCCGTGTTACATAGTAAGTTTGGTTGAAATAGTAGTGACTGTTGATCCAGAGGAAGACAAAAAAAACCCCGTTTGAAGCATATGCAATTTGCCTCAGAAGGGGAAAGATGTCTCCCTGATGGCAATCGGACAAGTCCCTGGATCAATTTGTACTATGAGCTATCTTCCATAACTCTGTATTCCCTCATTTGCTAAAAAGCCATCCTGCCCCTTCTTAAAGCTATCTAATGATGGCTGATGTTTCCATCATTCATGTGTGTTTTCTCACACTTTCATAATACACATGAGACCATCTGTGTTTTACTTATAACCCTGTTAATAAAAACCAATATGCAAATGTACAATTCTTTAGTAAGTCTTAGGTTCTAGCCTGTAATATTTGCATGTTTAAATCAGGCATGTGTAACGTACAGCAAGACTCTAATTCATCCGAATTTTATCTCTGCTGCAGATTGACAGCCAGAAGCTGCATTTCAGAGAGCAGGCGAAAGCCCGCGTGGACCACGGAGCTGAAATCATCAGCCAATCGCCAGGCCGTTCAAGCACCGCCTCTCCTCGACGTCTTAGCAATGTGTCTTCTTCTGGAAGCATCAATCTCTTAGAATCTCCACAGCTTGCTACTTTAGCAGAAGATGTCACTGCAGCCCTCGCAAAACAGGGCCTATGAATGCACTACTTTAGCAGTGAATGAAATTAAATAATTTAAGAATATTATGAATATTAATGATTATATTTAAAGCATGAGCTCTTGGCAGAATTTGGGCTCAGAGCAGGTGTCATTCATTCCTTACAAAATCCCTATAAAAATAAACCAAACACAGTTTGACTAAACCTATGTAAGCATAGGGCTTTTACACAATATTCATAATGCTCTCACAATTCTATTCATATGCTACTCACAGAGTAGAGAGAGTTCCTTGCAATAGACTCAGAGGTATTTTCACAGTAGTTTATCATCAGTCACTGGCAGAATACCAACTTTCAAAGACAGTATTAGGATAATCCCAAAGCATAACCTAAATCACTGCTCTTGACCATACTTGCATGGAGCCCTACATTTCTTGTTGTAAGCTCAACATGTGCCTGCCAACCATCTAAATAAAGTTTGCATAAGAGCCATGTATAGTCAGAAAGGCTGATCATGTCCTTGTTCAGTTTGATACTGGTTCTTGCATCATTGAAAATGATCCTATTAATGCTTTCTGCTTTAGAAGCTGAGAGGAGAATAGGTTCACGCTCACATCCAAATAAAGATGGCCATTCACTGTGGTGAAAAAGATACCACCAACATGGAAAATGCGCATCAAAGGAAATAGAAAGGCGGTGTTGCAATTGAAGAAGCTACCAACATAAAGCACGTGTTTTAAGACTGGAAACTATATATTAGGTAGCCTATTGGCTGCTAAAAAGGCCTGCACTGTGTGTTTAGGCAATAAAGTGCAAGCCCTTTCAAGCAGAAGAGCTCATACAAATAATAATTAGCTTTGTGCATAGGCAAACATTTCCGCCACTTTTTTTCTTCCTGTTTGATACAGTTATTATTCTAGATGTATATATATATTTCTCTGTGGCCATGTTTTCATTCACTCTGCTAAACCTTTCATACACTTGAAACTTTTCATTTCTTAATAACAGTATCCGTGTCTGTTGCACCATTTGGTAAAGCAGTTTTAGGTAGGCATAACTTAATGTTAGGAAGCTTCTCTTTTTTCCTATATAAAAATGAACAAAAAACTGCAAATATATATATATTAAAAAAAAGAAAAAAAAACAAAGAAAAAAAACTAAAATGGAAAAAAAATGCAGAGCTCTTTAGCATGAAATTGCTGTATGGGGTGCTGGGGAGCACTGGCTGTCATGGTTCAACTTTCCTTTCTATGCTAGGATAGTAAAAAAACAAAGTGACTTTGCTTTTCTCGAGCACCTCATTTTTAAAGGGCTGCAATGTGAGTTGATTCTGGATTTCACCCTGGATTTCATGACATGTCTGATTCCTTATTCCCTCTAAGAGAGAATCGCAAACAAGGCTGTGCCTGTTTTATGTTCCCCATTTGTTAAAGCTGAAACCACATCAGAATTGCACTTTTGTAAGCAGGTTGACTTAATAGTATAAGGGTAGAGTGATTCAAAGACGTGTTTGTAAAAGTTTTAGGCTCTGGCATAATTTAGAGTGTGTAGTAACCCAGTTTCAGCTGCATTACATTGTATCAAACGGTGGACAATTTTGCATTTATGTTAGTGAATGTTTTGAGTGTACTCTTTATGTCAAAACAGGTTGCCTCTTCATGGGTGGCAGGCTTTCGCACCAGTACTGGTCTGGGTAAATGTTTTGCAAATGCCTCTTTGAAGGTTAATCAAGGAATTCATAGATTCAGTTAGGGGGCACATGCTATGTCATTTCAGCTTTTCTCCATAAGAAATTTGACTAAGGTTCGATTTAGAAAAACTTGCACTCAGTAAGCAGACTGAGCTTGCATGTCAACCCATGAAAAGTCTCAACACAACTGTACAATTCTCTACTTTTGCATGCCTTACCGGTATATATAGTGTGGTTCAACATATCAATATCACTGATCTGTTGATTTCTAACAGTTGCTGCACATTTCCCAGCAATAAAATAAGGTATAAATTACAGATTATTCATGCCAGTCACAGTAAGGCAGAGACACTCATGTTAAATGGTCAATTTCCCAATAATGACCATATCAAAATTGTGTGTGAGTGCAAATGTGAGGCACATTAAATTCTGCTCAAAAAGGACAGGATCATGTGTCATTAGAAATCAAGACTTTTTAGCCTATGACAGTTGCCTGTGACATATTGTTTATTAGTACGGAGGTGCCTTGAAAGTAGACAATTAATATTAGAATATATCAGTAGCAGCCACCGACAGGCAACTTTTCATGTTCATTTTTATTGCATCATGGTCAGTTCAATAAACTTACAGTAGCTAAAAATATACCTGTTCCCAGAAATATACCCCTGGTCTCTATAAGTCAGATACAACAGATAATACTAAATTTGATTCATTTGATGGAATAGTTAATAGGAACCTATAGGAAATAAATACGTAATACCAGAAATCATTCATTGCTGTAATAGGCTGAGCTGCTTGCACTTTCTAATACTGACATCAAATATATCAACACGTTTGCCTGTTATATGCAGTGTAGAAACATCACAGTGATGCTTATGAACAGGCAAATTATCAGTCATATGATGTGCATCCAGTTTCTATCTTTATGAGGAAAGCATAACCTACATTTATGGCCAAGCATCAATTATAACAATATTAATGAAGGAACAACTAGTTAGTGTACTTTTTTGTTTATACAGAACCCCAGTTATAAAATACAACTACCTGACCTAGTTTGGAGAATGTTGTTCCTTTTCAATCTCATTAATGTGATTAAGCAACCAGTATATGAAATAATATTCTTAAAACACATGTAGATTTCATCTAGGCCTCAATGGAATATATAAACAGTGGAGCCATTGTTAGTAAGTTGTAGGTGAAATGGGCTTTAGCATTTGTGGTCCAGTGATGGAATCCGAATGCTCTTTCAAGTGAGGAACTCCTGGCACAAAGTCAGATATCAACCATTCTGTTTTACTGTACAAAAGCAATGCTAGCTGCTACAGTGTTCTTACTACATATGCATGAATGCAAACTTGCAGCACAGGAGCCAAAGGGCTGCAGTATATCATAGTGAAAACGTTTTTGATTGAAATGTATATTTTAGGAGTTTTGCTCTAGAGCTGCCTTTTTTACATTGTGATCTATCACTCCTCATTAACTAAAAAATGGTGACCATGGCAATTTTGATATTGGTGGCGATCATTTACAGTATATTTAAACCACTGGCTCAATGGCACCAGCAGCTGTGCCATTACTCACTAGAAGAGAACCATAGATGCACATCATTTTCTAAAACATTTTTGGAAAGTGTAACCCTTGTATTACCTAAACAGATTCTGCCCAGCTTCAGTGTGTAACAATTCTGCTTACAACTACAATGAAAATTACTTTTATTTTACTTATATTGGGCCTGCAAGTTCATAAAGAAATGACATTTTCTGCTGGGGAAAAACAGGTTTTCAGGTTCCAGGGTATTGCAGACTCTAGTATGAAAACCAACTGTATTTACTTTTTTTTAAATGGATTAGTACTTTGTAGAGTGTGCAAATAGCACTCAGTAATGTGACATTCAAAGACCAATAAAATTCAACTCTCAACTTTAGCATATGGGAAAATAGTGCAGCACCTCTGTGCTCTGTTTCCAGGGGTGCATAGTTCTGATAACCCATGCATTTACCTTATATCGTTAATGCCTGTACAGATAATGAGGTGTTCAACGAATGGCTGGTGGTAGCTAGTTTATGTTTTTCAATCCAATTTGCAGATGTATTTGTTGCTGTATAGTGATTGTTTTGCAAAATAAAACTGCTTGTCATGGTCTGAATTTATTCTTTCTTTCCAGCTTCTCATACACACATTTTTTTCTATGTTCTAGGGCTAGGTATAAATGAATTGTACAATAATTAATTATTTTGTTACCTTTATTTATCATACTGTGAATCTACTAATTTTCCCATCTTGGATAAGTAAACTCCAGGTCATAATATAATAGTGGTATAGATATGGGATCTGTTATCAAAAAAGGAACAACACATTACAGGAAAGCCATCTCCTATAGACTCCATTTTAGTCAATAATTAAAATTTAAAAAAAATATTTCCTTTTTCTCTTTAATAATAAATTAGTAGCATGTACTTCATCCTAAATTAGATATAATACATCCTTATTTGAGGCAAAACAATCCTATTGGGTTTAATCAACGATTAAATGATTTTGTAGTAGATTTAAGGTATGGCAATCTAAATTACATAGTGACCGCTTATCTGGAAAACTTCATAGATTTAATACTGGTACAAGTATGGGATGCCTTATCCAGAAACCCAGTATACAGAAATCTCCAAATTTGTGGAAGATCATCTCCCGAAGAGTCAAAAACAGAGAGAAAAACATTTTGTATTTCTTTTTTTCTGTAATAAAAAAAGTACCTGGTAGCTAAGCTGCAGAAATCCATATTTTGGGGTTTATTTAATGTTTAAATAATTTTTAGCAGACTTAAAGGACCATTAAGTAATTTTTTCTAAAAAAAATGTGTTTGTTTGCTACAAAAAAAAAGATGCCAACACATTAAACTTTAAAATCACTAAATCTTTATTAAGAAACAACATACCGAAACTCCGCTTCCGCTCCTCTTCAGAAACGTCGACAGGGTAGAGATCCATTGTGCGGCACTCAATTTCTACTCCCTGGCTATCTTCTATAAGGAAGGCAGGGAGGAG
>CM044447.1:84890459-84908568 GCA_024363595.1 Xenopus borealis | reverse complement strand
CAGAATGAATAGATATTATGGAAGTTTTGTAATAGAAGGCACTAAGTTTGCCCAGGTGCAGTATCGGTTACTGCTCCTGGTCAAACATAGTGCCTTTTATTACATATGTGGGTATTTGTGCGGTGCATTTCTAATGCTACTGTATGTTTTAATACCCCTAGAATACATAGCAGCATAACCGTAGTTCTAGTTTAATGCCCAGAACTTGGCAGTATAAATGCAAAGCTAACTTTATGTTTAAGATCCCTCAACACTTAACCAATAACCATAGAGATGCTGTGTCACCTTGTTTCAAAAAATAAAAAAGTTCTACAATTTGTGCCTTGAGGAGATGGGTCCTTGAACTTGAGGAAGGCTACTTATATTTTTGCATGCTAGAATTTAGTTATCCATGACTGCCAAGATGCCATCATGTTTCGATACCTGCTTTAGCACAAAGACAATCTCCAAATCAGGGAACCGTGCAAGAGCACAGCAGTCAAGTTAAACCTGGTGGAGCTCCATAATTTGCAGTTCTCCCCACCACTGCTGGAACTAATTCTACAACCTGCCACCCTTTCCTGACCTACCCCCCAGGCATGAGACATTCCTTAATATGGCACTGCAAATATTTAAAAGTATGATTATTTTGCATTTATTTCAGACACTGTAACATAGGAAATAACACTTCTTTTCATTGATGGACAGACCAATATCATCTATATATAATTATATTTAGCATTGTATTTAACATTTTTGCATGTCTGGCCTTAAATACAGTGGCACATGTGTATCAATTCTTGACAAGTTATCACCCACGTGATTAATAGCTCCCAATAACAAAATGCTCAGACGCTTTCCCCATTTATTTGAACAGCAATCATCAATAATCCTAGCAGCACATAGGTGTTAAGCAGTTGTCTCAAAATGTTTTTTATTGCGTTTTCAAGTAACAATTGAAAAGAAATCAAAGCACAGCTGTTATGCTTAGTATTAATCACTAGATACTTGACAAGAAGATTTATATGGGAGCCACCATTTAGTCAACATTCTAAGAACAAGTCCAGAAGAACCAGTTCCTAGTAATGGTAAGAACAGACAAATGTATGGGACTGGAAGCATGAGGCAAAGTTTACATCATAAAGCTCTCCACAATTCCAGTTTCTTGGCATGCCACCCTGTCTAAAACTTATCAGCAAAGGTGTATTTATCAGGGTCAATCAGAGCTGGCAACTAAGTTTTAATTACCCTATTATAAATTAAATTGGTTGAGCTTTGAATTGAACTCTACCTCTCACCTATCTTCTAATAGGGGCACAATCTGCAATCAACATTAACCTTCTTACTGCCTAAATACACTACTAACCCACAGAGTACTGACAAATGTTTCTGTAGAGGTGATATGGACCACATAAGCAATTGAAAGTAGAATCTACCATTATCATTTCAATTTTGTAACATGAGGTATAAGCAATTTAGTAGCTATTGTTGTGCAGGGATTGTACGTATAATTATTGGAAATTGCTTCCAAATATGATACTGCTAGCTGATTTTAAAACTTGATATTCCTATGTGCATGTAATATAAATAGAGGATTTAATTAATTGCATTTTCTTTACTACATATGATTGATAAATGTTTTTTGGCAGCTTTACAGCAGAAGAGTCTCATTTATGGGTAGATGCAAGAGAAGGAGAGCTAAGGGGCACATAGTGGTGACCCCTAGAGCATCAAACACTTGCTTCTACACATGTGCATTATTAATTGTGCTCTGCATCTTTTGTTGAAGAGTGGTAGAAGGGAGCCCTGTACTTAATGGCAAGAAATATATATATGTATATACTGTATCTATGAAGAGGGTGTTATAGCATTGGAACATTTTGAACCATTTTTTTATGAAGAGAAAAAAAAACCCAAAAGGGCCTGCAAAATCAGATTTCATTGGTATTACACACCCACAAGAATCAGTAGACATAGTGACAACCCATACAACTCCACCTGTTTTAGAGGGTGTGGGGAACAAGGATCCTTCTTATTCACCTGCTGGTCCTGCACGGTAGCTGAAGAATTCTGGAAGATGGTAGTGACTCTGAGGTTCTTCACTGCACCATACTGTACAAGCAGCCCCATGCACTTTTTTGCAAGGGATAAAAATCAGAGCCATACAATCTAAACAATCCCGCAGGCTAGCCACATTTTAATAGCAGCAAGATCTCTACTAGCAGCAAACTGGAAACAACCAAGGGGCAGACTTACTAAAGGGCGAAGAGACTAGCACTGGCAACAATTTACCAGAGTTACCGCTTTCAGGGATATCCCCATTTTCTAATGGGTGCTAGCGGTCATTCACAATCAATCACCAGTCGACTTTTCGCGCTGGCAACTGGATGTTACTCTGCAAATTCACTAAAACTCAGATTTTACTGAATGTTACCTCAATCACCAGACTTGCCACCAGCTCAGACCAGGTGAAGTACAATGCAGTGCATAGATCTTCCTCAGTCTTCTGTCACTTACATCATATTTTGAGTGGAAAATGCATCAAAGTTTATGCTGGCGACTTTTCCTTTTTTCAGGGCGATAGGCTACAAAAGTCCTTCAAAAAAATATTTTTAGTAAATGGTTTCCCCCATACATTTTCTAAGTACAGTATGCAACATTATTTTACAGTGGGCGTGTGTAGAAGGGCATTATAACAACTCTACTGACTTTATTAAGGTTCCCTGGAAATTAATTAGTAATTAACAGTAGAAATGTAAAGTATTTGCTGCAATGTATAACATTTAACATAAATTTCCCTGCCGTATGTAAATTAACCTGAGAGCACGACCTCTAGGAAATTTGTACTAGGCAGAAATGAATGCTATCACATCATTGAATTGCTTACTTTGCCAAAGTAATGCTAGTGAAAATTCACCAGTGTCCGTCACTGAGGACAAAACTCTGTATTTTAGTGAATTAGTGTTCTCTAGGCGAATTTTCATCAAGTCTGGGTGTGAAGTGGCAAATTTTCGCAGGTTAGTAAATCTGCTCCCAAGTATTTCAGGACTGCACACATTGATAAAAAAGGTAAACTGGATCAGAGCGATGGAATCGATCAGAGACAGACTTGTAGTGCTATAAAGGGGAGCTGGAGTGGTATCTGCAGGCCTAGCCCTGGATATCCATGTGCCCAATACCTGGACAGCACACGAGCTGAAACTAATAATGTGACCTGAGATACCTGATACAGAATATGACATGTAATTCATTTCTATGAATGGGTACAATGTCACCTGACTAATCCATCAACGTTTCCTATTTCTTTTCCCCTCTGCCCCTTTCTCACCCTTTTTTACATATCCCAATCTATTTTCTTTTTAATTGTAACAAGTATTATTGACACAGGGCGAACCAAACTGTCTCTTGACACAACTGGTGAGCACCAACTGAGCTACAGGACACAAATGGGTGAAGTTTTGCACCGTTTTGCCAAATGAATTTTCGCTCAGGCGAATTCGGCCTTTAGTAAATTTATCCCAAAGAGTAAAACTAGCATCCTGTGTCCAATGTTATTGTATCTGTATAATCTCTGTGACACCAACATACCAAAGATACTTCTAATTGTTAATGGTCTTATCTTTATCTCTTTTTTTTTTTACAAAGAAAACCAATAAAAAATGTTAAATTAAAAAAAGAAGAAAAAGATGAAAATGCTATCAGCTGCCCTCCCTATCTGTCTCTCTCCAAGCCGTAACCATATCATTTGATACTGGCAACATAATCAGCAAGGTTCAAGAGGTAATTGTATAGCAACAACAGTCCAATGTAGTACTAGTAAACTGTATGTTTGAAAGGACATATAACCTGGACCAGAGATACCAGGATTTGATACCAGATGAAATCCTATCCTATGTGATGATTTATGGCTCCCAAGATGAAAGGCATTATTTTCATGTTTCTGGGTTTTATTTCTCATAATCCATTGTTCTTCCCTCTCCATGTATGTTTCTTGCTGTAATCACTCTTGTTCTCACTGCCCCATCCTCCCCCTTAAAGACTGCCTTCCTGTATTTCTCTTTAATATAACTGCCATCAGCTCAGCCCTAGCAACCTGTCTCTTTGTCTCTTTCACAAACAGCCACTCTCTGTTCTCTGGCTTTTTTTTTGTAAAGCAAATATCAGGATGATGAATAGTAAAGCTTTGCATCTCACATATGCCACTTATTGACTTTTGCAGTCGGAACGATTTGTATTTTTAAAAATCTTTTATTTTTGTTTGCATTTAGAAAGACATAAAAATATACATATTGTGGTTTAGAAAACCCAGTGAGATGAAATAATATACATAAAGGTAATGTACTTACTTGTAGTTGAACATCTGAATGTTTGAGAGCTAAATTCTGGTGCTTAATTCATAATTCTACAGTTCACCACAACAACCCTACAGTGTCTCATACACTCACGGAGCATCAGAGTCCACAACCATATAAGCATTGCACCTCCTTGAGAACTTATATTTCTGGAAAATATCAATAGTGGTGGTTGCACTCCTTCAGTCTGTGTTAACAAGCACAGTCTCTGTTTGGTGACAATGTACATAGCAGGAAGAATTCTCCTTTAGGTGTTAGCATGCATGTCTTGTTGGCGCTATATAAATATATGGATGATTTGATGATGGGATTAATCAAGGGGAGCAACACGGCTTACACCATAAAGGAGGCATCCCCAATCTTTTTTACCCGTGAGCCACATTCAAAAATAAAAAGAGTTGGGGAGCAACACAGGTATGCAAAAACTTCTTGGGTGCCAAATAAGAGCTGTATTTGGCTATTTGGTGGCCACTATGTGGACTGGCAGACTATAGAAGGCTCTATTTTACAGGACACTTGGTTTTTATACGACCAGGAATTCAAAAATAAGCTCTTACTTTGAGGCCACTGGGAGCAACATCCAAGGGGACGGGGAGCAACATGTTGTTTGCGAGCTACTAAAAGTTACAATGATCTGCATTCCTGTAGTCACTGTTCCTCAAGAAAGGAGTTGACTTCATATTTTGCACAAACACTTAATATATCAGTACATCAGGGCTCATTTACATGGTTTATATCACTAATAATAGAACGGATACAGAATTACTCAGCAAAATATGTACAAATGTGCATGAACTTAGAGCACCACATGCAAGTTTGCTGGTTACTTACTCCTTGGGGCAGATTTATTAAACGGTGAAGGGACTTTGCCGATTTACTAACGGCACAGGCACTTCGCTAGCAAAAGAGATAGATGATAGCGGTGATACACACTCTATAGCCAGGCGAGTTTTCACTCTGGTGAATGAATCTTACCCAGCAAATTCACTAAAATGCAGATTTTACTGAACGTTATCTCTTTCGCCAGACTTGCCTTCGCCAGCTCAGACCAGGTGAAGTGCAATGGAGTGTATAGAAAATCATCAATCTTCACCTACATCATATTCTGTGAGTTGCAAAATCATATAGTCCAAAAAACGCTGGAAAATTTTCCTCTTTTCGGGTTGGCTGCAAAAGGCATAAATTTGTTTTTTGAGTAACCGGTTCCCCCCATACATTTTCTAACATGGAGCATTATTTAACTGTGGGCTTATGTGTAGGGCATTAAAACAACTCTGTTGACTTTATTAGGGCTCCCTGGATATGTCTAGTTATCAGTGTCTATGTAATGCAAGGGTCCCCAACCTTTTTGCTTGTAAGCCACAATTAAATTTAAAAAAGAGTTGGAGAGCAACACAAGCATGAAAAAGTCCATGGGGATGTCAAATAAGAGCTCTGATTGGCTTTTTGGTAGCCCCTATATGGACTGGCAGCCTACAGGAGAGAATGTTTGGCAGGACATCTGTTTTTTATACAACCAAAACTTGCCTCTAAGCCAGTAATTAAAAAATAAGCACCTGCTTTGAGGCCACTGGGAGCAACATCCAAGGGGTTGGAGAGCAACATGTTGCTCAGAGCTACTGGATGGGGATCACTGATGTAATGTATTAGGTGCACCATGTAACATAAAGTGGTACATTCAACTTTAATTTTCCCGCCATATGCAAATTAGCCTGAGTTCCAGACCTCTAACGAATTTGAGCTAGGCAGAATTGAATACTAGCGCATCTTCACTTTGATTTGCTTGCAATGGCGAAGTAATGCTAGCGAAAATTCGCCAGGGTCCGTCGGCCAGGAAGAAACAGCATTTTAGTAATTAGTGGTGTCCCAGTGAATATTCGCCTGGCAAAGTGTTGTGATCACTGTACAAATACAGGCACAGTTGCAGGTCTCTGTGCTCTGTTTGGGAGAGTAGAGACCTATGGCCACCCCAATGAATAGTGTTTTGTCAGTGCTGTATTAATGAAGAAGACATCCCACACATGGCATTGTGGTGGCAGATCCAGGCCAGAATGACATGTCAATGCTGTGCTCTGCACCTTTCGCTGGATTTATAAACTAGCACAAGGTACAGAGTCTAGCCAGGCAGTGATTTTACACTGATCTGTGGGGCCCTACTATGTACTATACCCCAGACTGACTCTCAGTGTGTCTATGCCAGTGGTTCTCAACCTGGGGGTCGAACGACCCTTTCACAGGGGTCACTTAAGGGGTTCCAGGAGTAGCGTCATCTCTCTCCCCACTAGCCCTGGGGCAAGGTTGTAGCTCTCCGGGTGTTGGTGCTGGGAGTTGTAGTTCAGTAACCTTTATAGGGAAGCCAGTTGCACTACAACTTTCTATATCCCCTTAGTAGGGACTGCCATACAGCTCTCCCTGCCCATTTAAAATTTGTAAAATTAGCATTGTAATTGGGGTGTGGCCACAAAAAGGGTGTGGCAAAAAATGTTTGCCGCACTACGCACGATAAACAAACCTTTATGCAGCCACGCTGTCTCCTGTACTTTCCTAAAAATCTGCTCTGGGCTGGCAATGAAAATATTTTTATATATGTCACCACAACAATGAGGAACTCTATTAAAGGGTCACAGCATTAGGAAAGTTGAGAACCACTGGTCTATGCACATACATTTGCCTCTTCTGTCTGGAGCAGCAGTAACTATGACAACTCTGTGAGTCAGACACGGCAGTCTGTTAATAGAAACCAGCCTTGTTCCCTAGGGTACAGATAAAGATGCAGAAAATGGCTACAGGTTGAACATAAAAGAGCAAATCAAAAGGAAACCATTTTGGATGGAATGAAATAGTCGTTACCAATTCTCAGTGTGAGGATACATTTTATTTTTTATTTTTCCACAGCAGGAGAGCATGATACAAATAAATCCATTTCTGAAGCTTACAATAATACAGGTATGGGATCCGTTATCTGGAAACCAGTTATGCAGAAACAGAAAGCTCTGACTTATGGGAAGGCCAACTCAATAGACTCCATTTTATCCAAATGATCAAAATGTTTAAAAACTATTTCCTATTTACCGGTACAGGTATGGGACCTGTCATCCAGAAATATCTGGCCCCGGGGATTTTCCAGACAATGGATCTTTCCGTAAATTGAATCTTCTAGAAGTCTACTAGAAAATGATTTAAACATTAAATAAACCAAATAGGCTGGTTTTGTTTCCAATAAGGATTAATTAAATCTTAGTCTGGATCAAGTACAAACTACTGTTTTATCACTACACAGGAAAAAAGAAAAAGTTTTAAAAAATTTGGATTATTTGGATAAAATGGAGTCTATGGTAGACAGCCTTTCCTTAATTAGTAGCTTTATGGATAATGGGTTTCTGGATCCCATACCTGTACCTTATACTTTGATCCAAACTAAGATGTGGTTAATCCCTATTGAAGGCAAAGCCAGTCTATAGGGTTTATTTAATATTTACTTTATTTTCTAGTACATTTAAGGTAAGACTATAAAAATTACAGAAAGTTATCTGTTATCCAAGAAACACCCAGGCCCTGATCATTCTGGATAACAGGTTCCATCCCTGTATCTGTCTTTCCCTTAGTCTGCACATGAGTTGTTTTTATATTGTGTAGTTCTGAGTTATGCTTATGCTCACAACCAGTGCACACTTTATGTATAAAAGAAATAATTAACTGGTTATTATTGTAGGTGGTGTTTTTAGAGATTAAAAACTCTCTAATTACTTTCATATACATCCAAAGTGTTGATCTTGCAGTTTTTTTTTGCATAGTGGTGATGATATTTTTTTATACAATGAACAGAAGTAAGCAAGTATATTTTTAGTTTTGTTGCACATTCATTGAGTCTATATTTTCAGACAGAGCTTGTTGGAGCAAATGAATCCAGATTACAGGATGATATTATACTCTACATATACATGATATAACACATTGCTCGGCATTTTACACATATTATACTGTACATCATTCCCATCAGTCTTTGTCCAAGTGGAGCTTACAGTCTAAGGTCCTCATAACACCACCTCCACCTTGCTGGTTACAGTGCTACACATCTCAGCCTCCAACATGCTGGGTTTTCTGCTACACCTCTCAGCCTCTTTAGGCCCTTTATCCAGAAAGCTCTGAAGTACGGAAAGGCTACCTCCCATAGACTCCATTTTATCTAAATTAACATTTTTAAAAATGATTTCCCCTTTTCTCTGTAATAATAAAACAGAACCTTGTAGTTGATTCCGATCCAAGATATAATGAATTATTATTGAAAAACTAGCCAGTTTAGTTTATGTTTACATGAAGTTTTAGTAGACTATGAAGGTATGAAATAGACTATGAAGGTATGAAGATCCAATAACAGAAACATCTATTATTTGGAAACCCCAGGGCTCTGAGCATTGTGGATAACAGGTCCTATACCTGTTCTACCATAGAGTGTATTGTAGCTTAATAATACCTGGAGGATTCAGGCCCGACAAAACTCATTTACCTTATATTTCTCAATTTGTGGTCTGAAGCCTCTGATCTAATGCAGGTCCTGTCTATCACTTTTTAATGATTATAACCTTTCCAAATGTACAGCTTAATAATTTCTTTCAAAACTTTTTCCAAGTCTTATTTTTACATTACAACTGTCTTGTTCCTTAACTATATTGTCATTGTTTTTATCTAGGCCGATGAGAGATGAACAAATATTTTTTTTTCTAATTGGTGGGTAGGCATTATTTTATTTTTTTATCCCTACCTCTTTTTAATCTATTTCCCAATAACTTGTAATTATGACAGTAGCGCTAAATATGTCATGCCATATATCACATGTACATTAAATAGATTTAAAAAAAGATGTGTTTTTATTATACCAGTACTTGCAAGTGTGGGATGTTGTTGTGGTGCATTTATTGATATGTGGCCACCTGGTTTCATGTCTTAGCTGCTACAACAGCAGATCTAATATCCACCGAGAATACCCAAGATGAATTACACTCCCTTCTGAGAGGCCGTAGGGTCTTGCAAATTCCTTATTCACAGACAGAGATGTATTAGGTTTCCCTTAGTATTATATTTGACTTTGTCACCAACTGTTATGATAAATAAATCCCTAAGCTAGTTACAACATGTGTGGTCTTGTCTTATAGCACATCATTAGTTCTCCTATAATATTTAATGGGATTAATACTTTTTATTTTAAAATAATCATATTGGTAATTCAGTTATTGGTGTGCTGTGCAAATTTGTATAACAAAGGCTGCTTTACACTCCAGGCACATAAGGATTCTGGGTCGGTGTAAGTGATAAATGTTTGGCCTAAGACACAATCATGTAAGGAGAGCACAGACAGCAAGGCCCTCACATCTACATATGCAATGAGATGAAACAGTTGGAGGAGATATCATAATAGGTTGATCTTCAGATGGTTTAAAAAAAAAAATCACATTTCCCTAGATATGTTTAAGAAGGATAATAATAAGAAATCTTGAAAGAACTATAACGTTGACTGCAGCATTTGAATCTTCTGCCTTTCTGGTGCATCTAATTATTTCCTGTAAATGCTAGCTAATAAGGTTTCCATGCAAATGAATTACATTAAATGAAATATGATAGCCAACACAATGCAATTATCTGTGGAACTGTTGGGCTGTCTCTAAGGCAGGTGGGATAATGTGGGGCTAGAGTAGGGAAGTAGACTTGTCTTTGTCTAGATGTTAACTGCAATTCCCAACATACTACTGACGGCTATCAGGAGTGCTGGTGGTAGTAATAAGAAATATCAGGAATGACTGAGGTTCCCAATACTGAAACAAAACAGACAAGATCAAGGAAGAATTGATTGGGTAGGAAACAAAAGAATATTATCTCTTGTGGTTGTTACTTACTCAAGTAAAGGAAACCAGGGTGAGATATGCAAGAAACCTGCACCTGTATCACACCTGTATCACACCTGTATGTGTGAATTGGGGGGCAGAGAGCTAATGGAAATATCTTAGATGATGTCTCTCTTGGAAATCACACCTCTCAGTGTAGATTTTCTTCCAAGATCTTATCTTTATATGTGTGAAATTTATATTCGGAGCCTGAGCGCATGAGAAATACCCCCCCCCCCCCCCCCCCAATCCACTGTAGAAGTTAAAAACAACAAGAACAAGGAGTTTGGCAACAAGAAGTCTTTATTACTTTACTTTCTCAAATGTTTGCAGGGCAGACAAACAAACTATTTGTTATCTTCCTACAACCTTTTTTTTCTACTGGTCTTTCAGTACTCTAAACACTGAAAATTAGGTTATGATAATGATACAGTAAAATTGAAACTATAAATGCAAAAGACATAAGTTAGAAACTTGACTTCCTCAAGATTATACTAGAGATAAAGACAACCTATATAGTAGTAAACATTACTATTTTTCTGATGTTATACCTTTTGAACTGCACATTGTACTGAAATAATTCAATAAAATTAAATATTAAAAAAAAAATGAGGTTATGGGAGATTGAAAGGGGAAGCCAACAGAAGTACAGGACTCTCACTGATCAGGAGTGCTGAGGCTTGCATTGCTTGGTATGGGAATACAACCTCATCCAGCACAAACAGCCCCTTTGGTTGCCCTAGGGTTTCTGATATAATGGTACAAATCATGTTTCTTTAAATAAACATGTCCTATTTCTTTCTATAAGCACTGAGAGACTTCACTGTATTTGCACAGCTTATAACAGTATGGCAGGAGTCTTGCAGAAGAAGCCTATGCTGTGTGTCCAGCCCCGAGTAAGGAAAACTAGTGGAGTGGGCAGACCGCTCCCTTGGTAGAACCGTTCTGCTGCAGTACCGAGCTCGGCCGCCGCTGCTGGGGCGCTGTCCACAAGTGGTGGTGCTGAAAAGGAAAGCGAATGACAGGAGCAGACATCTTCCTGAGCAGGATCCAGGCAGCAAGCAGGAGCAGCACTGGGGGCAGCGGGGCAAACGGGGAGCCTCGTCTCCCGACATGGTGAAGAGGAAAAGCTCAGAGGGGCAGGAGCAGGAGCGGCCCCGGGGAATCCCGCTTGCAATCCAGATCTTCTTGTGGAGGCAAACCAGGTACGCTATTTTGATATTTCTTTCTCATGGCATTCTTTATTCTCAGATACTCCACAATCAGTAGAGGCAAGAACTATCGGCAATATATCATCTCTGACCCAAAGAGCTTACAGTCTAGTGGAAGGACAGGTCCCAGTGGGAGCTGAGCAACAGCTGGCGAGCCAAAGGCTTCCTATCCTATCCCTCAGCCCAATATTGGTTGATCAGACACACATACGTCAAAGGTCTCAGGGAGCGGAGTGCTCAATGAAACCCTCTTCTCTTTGTCCAGAGCCCCCTGGTTTTCTTTCCTATTCAATCATTTTGTCTCTGTTCCCACCACTATCCTGCTCCCATTCATCTATGTGAACTATTTGAATAATTAAGCCACAGTTTTCGTTTTTAATCAATTATTTATTTCCCTGTAATCATATCTACCATTATGTCATATATATTATATATATATGTCATATCTTCTACTAGAGTGATCCACTGTACGTTATCTCCTATGCTCCATTCATAACAGTCTCTGGCTGATATCCACTCACCCAAACCCCTCATCTGGGTTGGGTGAGTGGATATCAGCCAGAGACTGGGCCATTGTGCTTTCCTTATTTATTTCCTTATTTATATAATTGCAACACCTACATAAATAATCATTTCCCTAAATGCTGTTTATTTCATTCAGTCTATTAGTTGTAGTTCAACAGTTGTAGATGTAAATGTATTGCAGGAAAAACACTGCTGAAGAAAAACTATTACAGTTATTGAAAATACAAACTAAATAGAAATTGCTTTATACACTACAAAGGAGACACTAGTTATTTTTTTAAAGCATCAAATATTTGATTAAAGACTTCAAAAGTGTATCAAAACTAATTTATTTGCATGCACACCCATGTTACAGAAAGAAAGGACCAAGCCCAGTAGTGTTGCTAATCAAATTCCTATGCCTGCTATTAATCTGGAATCTTGGAAATGCTGCATTGTGGGTAAAACCTTGCACTTAGCATTCATATCAATACATGAGCCCCAATTTTACAGTAAACAAATAAGCAATATTTTTTACTTTAAATGTGATTCTGAAATTTTTACACTGAAATAAAGTCAGCGCATGAAATAAGTTGGCGCTATAGAAATACATGTTAATAATAATAATAATAATAATAATAATGTATGAATGCTACTCTAAATCATGTGCTGTTACACAAAAGCAGTGTCAGAGGGCTATAAGACTTTAAGGGGCAGGTTTACTATTGGTCAAATTTCAAATTGAAAAAAATTTGAAATTCGACCATTTGAATGGGTAGGGAAGTAAAATCTTTTGAATTTGAATATCGAATTCGAGGGATTTTACCGCAATTCCATTAGTCGAATGATCGAATAGGAAATATTCGATCGATAAATCGTTCGAATCGATCGGTTTGAATGATTTTTTTCAGTCGATCGAATATTTTTTATTCGATCAAAATGAATGAAACCCAATTCGGTAGCTTTGATCTGGCGAACTAGGTGGTCGAATAAAAATTTAAAGGGGAAGTACTGTAGTAACAGTCGAATAGTCAAATATTCAAATTAAATTTCCTTTGAATTATTCAAATCATTCGATTCGATTGAATTTTCAAAATTCACTGGTCGAGGTGGTCTTCAAAAACATTTGAAAATTTGAATTTAAATCTTCGATCGAACTTTGAATCCTTCATGTGAATTTAGTAAATCTGCCCCTAAGTATTGAATGCTGTAAGTGCTGTATATTTTTCTGTAGATAGATCTTTATGTTTAAGCAAAACTGTACGGGCTGTCCCTAGAGAATCTCTTTAACAATGGATCCCATATTTTGTGGTATGATTGCCCCTCTGTTAGTATACATTCGTCTCACAAGGCAGCAGGTATCATGCATGAAGCTTTTCCACTCAGAATTGTGAGGTGTGGGTCCTTTTACTGAGCCTGCTTGGCAAGGAAATATGTTGCTTTATTTCTTTAAAGCAGAAAGTAAAGGTGGTACACGACTCAATGAATCACAGCATCAGAAGAGTTTTCCCAGAGGCCTTTGCTGTAGAGAGCCAAAACCAGACTGACTCTGGCTGACTGGGAGCAGCCTTTTATACCCAAAGCTGCCAGCATGCTTTGCGGTTCAGTGACATCATACATTTTAAATGAAACTCATTAATTTAAACAATAATTACTATTTTTACATGTATATAAAAGTCTGGGCAGATTACAACATAACATTTTCATTTAAACAATGTTTTAAAAGGGTTGTTCACCTTTGAGTTAACTTTTAGTATAATGTAGAGAGTGATATTCTGAGACAATTTGCAATTGGTTGTCATTTTTTATTGTTTGTGGTTTTATAGTTATTTAGCTTTTTATTCAGCAGCTCTCTAATTTGCAGTGTCAGCAATTTGGTTTCTAGGGTACAAATTACCCTAGTAACCCTGCCTTGATTTGAATAAGAGACTGGAATATGAATAGGAGATGGACTGAATAGAATGATAAGTAACAAAAAGTAGCAGTAACAATACATTTGTAGCCTTACAGAGCATTTGTTTTTAGATGGTGTCAGTGACCCCCATTTGAAAGCTGCAAAGAAACAGAAGAAAATTGCAAATCATTAAAAAACTATGAAAAATAAATAATGAAGACCAATTGAAAAGTTTCTTAGAATTGGCCCTTCTACAATATACTAAAAGTGAACTTAAAGGTGAACCACCCCTTTAAGTTCCCAGCTATGCTAATAAATATGCACAGCAGCCAATCATATATATATATATATATATATACATTGGATAGTGTTTTCTTTTTTGCATTCAATTTTAAGGGTACAATAGAATGCAAAATCTATTGATATGAGGGGTTTGCAATTATGCAACTTTAGAACTATTGTATTAAAGTGGTTGTTCACCTTCCAAAACTTTTTTTCAGTTCAGTTGTTTTCAGTTCATAGACTTTTTTTTTAATTACTTTCCATTAATTGTTTTTTACTGTTTCCCAAAATCTAAGTTTAAAGTTGAATGCTGGTGTCTCTGGTGTTTGAGTCTGGCAGCTCAGTAATTCAGGTGCAGAATCTAAACTGTTTTGCAACATTCAGTTGATACATTTCTCAGCAGCATCTCAAGAGTATTAGCAACTATTGTATCAATTCAAACAGCTGCCTGTAATGAAATCCAGGGATTCTGGACAAAGAAAATAAATGTATCTATTAAATGTAATGTCAATTTAGAATGGTTGTGTGTGTGTGGGGGGGGGGTCATCGAGACCCCTCTCAGAGCTGCTTTAGAAGGTGAAAAATTACACCTTACGCTTCAATATTAGAAAAACAGTCACAAATAGAAAGTAATTGGAGAAAGTTGTTATTTCTGGTGATCTATCTGAAAAACAACTAGTTGTTTGAAGTCTGGTAGGTTATATTAAAGCTTCAGCTCTGAAAATCCCACCACCCCATTATTATTTCATAGATCAAAGGTTGTGTTTTGATACCCCTCCAGCTTGCGCTGAAATTTTAAATGTTGCTATAGACTCATGTTTACAGGGAACCCTGCTACCCTAAACCTTGCAACCTTGTCCTGCAATTGGCACTTTGGATCCAGGTCTTTGCACTCTAGAATGAGGCACAAAGGCTTTCCTCCTTCAATTACAGTGCTGCCTGTGTGTGGCATAAAGTAGAAACACATAGGTATCCCCTATCCTATTCCTGTTCTGTCATTGAGACATGCAAGTTAAACAATGCTGGCAGTCACAGAGAGCAAAGGAACCGTGTCCTGTCCACTGCCTTGAACCTTCTCTCTGTACCTTGCCCCACACTTATAATCTAGAATGAGATACAGAGTATTTGCTTACTGCTCTAGCACTTGCATCCCACACATATGTATAAGAGGCACAAAAACATATTAAGGTTAGGGCTTGCATAGAATTGAGTGCATATACAATAAATGCATCATTTCATTGATTCCTTTTTATTCTGCATAGGTATTCTTAGACATAAATAGTTTTTTTATAAACAAATGCATTAAAAAAAGCAATACAAGTATTGGATCTGTTATCCAGAAACCTGTTATCCAGAAAGCTCTGCATTACGGAAAGGCCATTTCCCATTGACTTCATTATAATCAAATCTAATTTTTTTTAATGATTTCCTTTTTCTTTATAATAATAAAACAGTAACTTGTACTTATTCCAAACTAAGATATCATTAATCCTTATTGGAAGCAAAGCCAGCCTATTGGGTTTCTTTAATGTTTACATGATTTTCTAGTAGTCTTAAGACACAAAGATCCAAATTATAGAAAGACCCCTTATCCAGAAACCCCCAGGTCCCAAGCATTCTGGATAACAGATCCAATACGTGTATACTGTATGTGTGGTTTTTGTGCTCAGCATTTGTTTTTAAAGACAAAGAACATTGACCTTATTTTACCCAATCTCCCAGTATACTCCAGTGTATAATTAATAGTGAATCCATGCCAAGACTAGACAATGTACTTCAACCCGACATTATAAAGGAAGTAATTCTGGTTGAGACATTTTCCCAACTCTATAAGGTTCTCTGTTCTTCATTTATTATATAATTTACATTTATCTCCAGCACTCTCCTGGCTACAGTGTAATACTCATTATAATTGTTTTGTTTATTAAAACAAGTGGTGTGTATGGCAGCAATAAATGATTTAGGGGCAGATTTACAAAATTTTTGTGAAGGATTAAAAATTTGATCGAATACTATCGAATTCGATCGAATGGTCGAATATGCAAATTTGCCCACTTCGATCATCGAAAGTGCAAAATTCGATCGTATCGAATAGACCGAATAAAAATCTATTCGATCATTCGACCATTCGATAGTCGAAGTACTTCCCCTTTAAAATTTTATTCAACTGAATACTTGAATACAGATTGAACCTACCGAATTGCAATAGAAGCCTATGGGAACCCCTTATAATTTTGTGTCTTAGGCTGATTTCATGACTGTACCCTATGTTTAATGCAAGTTATTAAGTTCTGCCTCAACTGTATTTCACCATGTCAGTCTAGGCCGGCCTCTCCTTTACAGTGTAATCCTGGCAATTCATAAATACACAGTAAGTGCCTTATGTTAGATAACTGTAGAAAGGATTCTAATCAGAGCCTCTCCAGTGCATCTGTTATGTGGTTTGGGCTACTTACTTTGGGGACTTATGCTAGTTATATTACAGTATGCCAAAGCTTGGCAAATATAAAAATAACTGAAATACCAGAAGGACATAATTAGCGTTGCCTGTATTTTAGGTGGGTTGGCCCTTTAAGTGTCAAATTCCAAGCCAGAAAGGTCAAGCTCAGTTGACCCTTCTGAATTCCTTCTGAATATGCTTTACATGGTACCTTCTAATTTTACATCTATACTTTAATTACCTATTTTTCATTGTCTACATTTATGTTATTATGATGATTCCTTTATTTCCTTTTGGTGAACTACAGCAAAAAGAAAACTAACATTGGCATTAGTTGTTTGTACTTGTCTCCTCTACATTACCCACTTTATAAAAAATCTCTGTCATTTCCCCACAGTGCGTTTCTGAGACCAAAGCTGGGGAAGCAGTATGAAGCCTCTTGTGTGGTAGGTACTTCCCGTCTTCATTTTGGCTTTTCTGTTTCCATTTGGTTATTAATATTTAAGATTAGGGCTGTCCACCTAGAGGTCTGTGAACGTGATTTTTACTCAACAGGCACTTGATTTGCAATATCATTTATATGCCAGTATGTACCTGTCTGATAAAGGAAATATGGCAGCATGAAACATTGAAACATATTCGCAGTCATCTATGCTGTGTCCATTATCTCCCTACAACTAATAGGTGGCATTTGGGTCTCTTAAAATCCCTGCTTCAACCTAGTACATTTTACTTTCACCCAGGGCTGGTTGTGCTTTATTGTGTATGTCTGACACATACCCTGTAACAGATTGTTCCTTGTAGTATCACTTTAATTGCAGCTGGACAATTTCCAGCATCATTCTCAATCAAATTCTATACTCCATGTGCCAGACCCAGCTTAATAGGCATGTGTTTTTAGGTAGAACTAGTACACTGAAATAATGCCCATACACATCAAGTGAAACTCTGTCTGGGGTTAATACGCTATGACATGTATGTAGTTTAATACATTATGACTTTTGTTGGTCAATTTCTTTCTAATTAATGAGAAGGTCAAGTGGAACTCCCATCTGTGTAGACAGTAAGGATATTCCCACATGGATGTAGATATCTCAGCCATTTTGACAGATGCTAAAAGCACAAGTATTTGTGGTTTCTGAGGGCTGGAGCTGAGAGTATTTTGTTACAGTGCCATTGATATAATCATAGCCCCAGTGGGAAAATAAAGGAAACATAAACATGTATTTAGGCTTAATATCTTGTTACAGGAAAGCCCTGTTCAGACAAGTAACAACAGAAGGATTAGATCTCAGCTGGTCATATGTATGTGCTTCCTAATAGCTGGAATTTATTTTTACAAAAAACATTTATCTTTGTAATCCTATCTTTAATTAGAACATTACAGGGCATCACTATTAAGAAGAGCACATGTCATATTATTAATGATAGCTCAACAATATAATAAGCATCTTAAATCTCTAGCTGCTGCTGAAATATTTGTACACAAACAACTCCACCAGTGCAGCTTGTGTTTTAGTGATGCTAGCTGAAGCAGTATCAACTAATGGTGAAAGTTGTGGCCAGGC
>CM044447.1:84855201-84880044 GCA_024363595.1 Xenopus borealis | reverse complement strand
GAACATTACAGGGCTTTAGGGTTTGAACACGTGTGAAAAATGCAGGATTTAATAGTCTAAATTGAGGGTTAACAATGCAGGGTCCAATTAATCACAGTACTGATACCTTTTGAAACGTACATATGGTAAGCAGACACAGCAGGAAGACTTCCATGTGGGGGGCCAATTCTTAGGTCAAGAACACATGGGACATTTTGTCACCTGTGCAAATTGCCTCCATCGTGGGTGATAAAACATTTGAAAATACATTTGTATTGGTAAATGAGGGAATCTCCATGTTTAAACCAGTTTCATTGCATAATTTATAAATAGTTAATTTGATATAGTTGCAGCATTGGGTTCTCTCTAGCAGTTAATTTATGTTTTCCCTTACATTTGTCCCTAATCCTAGGTCCCTATCTAAAGTTATTCTCCCAGAATACTTACTCCTCCTTGTCTAGTTTTAACACCTCCCTACCCTCTGTGATCTTATAGCTTGTGTTTTATTGGTTTAATGAGAAACCATTGTCTGGCCATTTAAGGAAGAATACACACCTGGTTCCATTATCATAACAAAATATTGTCCCTCATTGTCTATTTTCAGATTTTCTTTGGTGATTCCACCATGTCAGAAGTCCCGCTATGCTACATACTTTGATGTTGCTGTTCTAAGATGTTTGCTGCAGCCCCACTGGTCAGAGGAAGGCACACAGTGGTCCCTTATGTATTACCTGAACCGGCTCAGACATATGCTAGAAGAGAAGCCAGAGAAGTCCCCTGAGTCAGAAGAACCAACAATTCCAAGGCCTCGTAGTAGTTCAATGGTGGCAGCTGCTCCTTCTCTTGTGAACACCCATAAAACCCAAGTGAGAATCACAAAAAATTAAATCGAAACTAGACGGAAATGCAAGGCTGCTAAAAATACATGAAGTTGGCAGAATCAGAAAGACAGGGTCAACAAATAATTAAGCAAAGCAGTACAAAATTATTAGGTAAAACTACTGTCACAAACAATTATTCAAGGCAAACATAAAACAGATGTAATAAGATGTACAAGTCTAGGGGTTAGAAACAGTACCAAATGCAGAGAGCTTATACCACTGAATAAATACCTTTTGCCATGCTGACAATCCAATGGAGAAACTGTCAGCAGCACACTGAGGATTTGAAAAGGTGTGAGGTTTATTGAACCCAAAACATATAAAAGAAAGACCTTTTTCTCCATTAGGGGTCAGAAACAGTTAACCAGATATCAGAGGGCAAGTTGTAAGGAAAGATTAGGAAAGAAATTATGATAAGAATGAGCTGGGTATTACAATACACTAGGGCAAGCTCATATATATATCTTTAACTATATATATATATATATATATATATATATATATATATATATAATTTGGATTTAATCATTATATTTTCTATTTGTTAATATCAGATCATTAATAAGAACAGTTCAACTTTTGCTTTTTATAAGGACCTTACTATGAAGTGTAATGAGGAAGACAGAGGCACAGAGCCCTATGCCAAGGTCTCACTGACCAACTTGAGAAGACCTGCAATTCCTGACCTTTCCTCTGACATTGGCATTAATATCTTCAAAAAGGTGAGAGAAATTGATTTTAAGATTTATGGGAATTGAAATAGTTGCATTGCTAATTTGGGTTGACAAAAAGACTTTCGTCCAACCAACAACATAAACTGTGACCTTCATCATAGAGGACATACACACATATAAAACTAATTGTAGATTCCTGGGATCACTGTAGCCCTGTATATTGTGCTTATCCAAGTTATCTAAGCAACCGTTAATGGAATCTGCCATTATAACATCCCCCATGAGGTCATTAAATAACCTTACTGCCCTCAATATTAAGAAGGATTTGTGTTGCATTAAGTGGTTATTCTGTCCCTCAAAGGGTCTATTGTTCTGTGATTTTGTCTATGTGAAAAAATATCCCCTGCTATCTGTTTATAATGTTCTTTAATGTATGTGTTAAGAGTAATCATGTCCCGTCACAAGTGCCTTTTCTCCAGACAAAGCAATCGCAACCTTGATAGACTTTTACCCCCTTGAGTTAATGACCTTATTTAAGACAAGACAGTGTTTTATTTGCTTTAGCATTAACTGTCTGACATGTAATTGTTATGGCCATAGACAGCACCATTAGCAAATTTCTTTAAAATGACCCAAACACCCAACTCATTGTTTGGGCCAGATCCTATGTACCAATAAAGGTGTTTAACGAAATTCACTAATGGTGCTGTCAATGACCATATAGATTTCAGTAAACAAGTTTGAGGTGGAAACTGCGGAACTTGCACCAGAATGAAGCAAATTGGAAGGCACAAGTGCTGACTAAATAACCTATTGACATGGAATTGTTCCATAATTCACTAGTTAATTTGAGTTGAGTGCATACATATATATATATATATACCTATCAGTATCATTGTATGCAAACCTATTATAATTGTCCAAAAAGTCTTCCCATTCGCTCTTAAAAACAGTATTTTTTTAAACAGAAACAGAAATTTTTAAATCTACAATTGCCAAATCCTTTACCGTTATGGAGGCTCCCAACATTTATATGTATGCAGTATGTTTTATGCATTACTAACATTTATGTTATTTTTACCTTGCATTTATCAACGTTGAATCTCATTTTCCAGCTTACTGCCCAGTTTTGCAATTTAGTTAAATCAATCTGCAAAGTAGCAGCATCCTGTAGCCTTGCACAATTTAGTATTATCAGCAAAAATAGTAACTGTACATTCAATGCCCACCTCTAGGTCATTAATAAACAAGATAATTGCCAAAGCGCAAAGGACAGACCACTGTTCTGCTCCATTAATACAACTAATACAGAAAATGTTTTATTTATCACCACTTTTTGTAACAATACTACTTAAGTCTGTCAGCTAATTCCACTGTTTATATTCCGGCAGTTTAAGAGTCGCAGGGAGGATCGAGACCGTAAAAGTTCTATCCCATACCATCATCAAGGCAAGAAACGCCAGCGCAGAATAGGGGTGCCATCTTTATTACACGAAGATCATTTGGATGTTTCGCCGACCCGCAGTACATTTTCTTTTGGTAGCTTTTCAGGAGCTGGAGAAGAGAGGCGGGCCATTGAAAAAGCAGGATGGCAAACAACAATACTTGGTAATATCAGTTTCTAATATCCAATATGTTTTATGTTTCAGAAACTGTGTAAGTTTGCAAATGCTAAAATTTCTAAATTAAGCAGTTGTGCTTATTACCTTGTAACTAGTGCCTATGCGCTTGTGTCTAAATCACTGAAGCACAAGGTACACAACCCTGAGGCTTAATGGCCATTGACCTAACATAAGTGTGGCTCCCTTTATGCACTGTGACTTCAAAATTGGGGGCAGTTTTTCTGTAGATTGACCTTTTCATAAATATTCCCCTTAATGTCTTCATTCTACAAAAATACCATTCTGAGGCTATACGCCAGCACAAGTACAATGCATCGTGTTGCCACTTACTCCTATAACAAAAATGATTTTCATGTTATTAAATGCTACAGTATAAATGAGAAACTAGCTGCAGGTGATATGGCCAAAAAAGCATAAGTTTACAAACCATAAACTTATACATGTGTACATGAATTCTGCATTCTGCATTATGATGCTTTGTATGGCAAGAAAGCTATACATGGAGAGGTTGAGATTCAAAGTTCTACATAACTTATTTGCATGCCATTACTATCATGCAGGTAAATTTACACAGCGTGGGAGCTCCGATGCAGCCACAGAGATGGAAAGCTTAAGTGCGCGACATTCCCACTCCCACCACACTCTGCTGACTGATATACCTGACCACTCTAATAGTCATGGTGAAAACACAGTTAAAGAGGGTATGATTGATGACATTTCTGTGTATATATTCTAAATAATGTGTTACTAATGTGTGTGTTAAGGAGCAATAAAAAACTGAAGGGAATATAATGGGGATTGTACCATTATGGGATCTGTTATTAGGAAACCCTTTATCCAGAAAGCTCTGAATTATGAGAAGGCCATCTCCCATAGACTTCAGCTGGCATTGAGTACATGGCAGAAAATATGGTAGGGGCATGGTGCTTTTCAGTAAATATATCATGGAAAATATTCACACCTCCTGCAATTTTTTTTCAGTGAGATCCCAAATCTCCACCATAACAGTGGCCACTTTCAACACAACATTAGCTTCTTTCAATGTTGGCTATGCTGACTTTTTTACCGAACACATGAGAAAGCTTTGCAACCAAGTGCCGATTCCCGAGATGCCACATGAGCCCTTGGCCTGTACTAATCTACCAAGGAGCCTCACAGATTCCTGTATTAACTACAGCAGCTTGGAAGACACTGATCACATCGATGGGACCAATAACTTTGTTCATAAAAATGGAATGCTTGATCTAGCGGTAAGTGAGATCAGGAACAGATAGATTTAGAACAGATTTCTGAATGAGCTTAACACCCATTTGTTATTGCGTATTTGTAGAAGAATAAAGGTTATATGTGTGTTTTTATTTCGAATAACTTATATTTGTGAGAAATGCTATTACAGTAAAGTTGTTTTATTATAGGGGAAACAGTGAATCATCTAGATTTAGAACGTAGGGAAGAAGGATCACATATAAAGAAAGGCCGACTTGAGCCACAAATATCTGAATTTCAGCCTTCACAGCTTCAAAACGCAAATACTCTTATAGGAGCTTCAGAAGCCAAGGCAATATTTGTAGAAATACAAAACTGAAGGGCACGTTTGTAAATGTGTTTAAAGGGATGGCATTAAAATACACCAAACATTGATGCTGTCATAAATCATGTGTCATTATAGCTCAGATTGTAGAAATGAATGTAATCATTTTCAGCTTTAGTCATTCTGCTTGGTAATAATTAGTGATCTTTTATAAATCAGACCTTTTGCATTGCATATGATAATTAAATGTACAGGGATCATCTGTTTTTGGATAGGCACAATATGTCATTTCTTTGCACTTAGAACAATGTCTGCCTGGACAAATTCATTGCCACAGGTCTCTGTGTTTAAGCTGCTCCCATGAGTATAGCACTAACTGTGTTCAGTACTGAATTCTTGAGGGGCAGTGGAGCTGGCATGTAGGTGTCCCCCTCCTGCAACCTACCCATTCTCTATGCACTTTATGCAGAATTTTTTTAGCACACTCATTAGCCTCTTAGGGGCAGATTTACTAAGGGTCGAATTCGTGGGTTAAAAAGCCCTCAAATTCAACCATGTGAATAGGCAGGGAAGTAAAATTTTACCGGATTTTACAGCAATTCGATTGGTCGAACGATCGAATAGGAAATATTTGTCGATCGATCAAATATTTTCTATTTAACTAAAGTAAAACTTTTCTATTTAACTAAAGTAAAACTTTGATCTAGCAAAGTAAACGGTCGAATAAAAATTTAAAGGGGAAGTACTTTGACAGTCGCATAGTTGAATATTCAAATTAAATTTTATTCGAATCATTTGAATTTTCAAAGTTCACTGATTGAAGTGGTCTTCAAAAACATTCGGAAACTCGAATTTGAATCTTTTTGAAAATTCGATCGAACTTCGAATCTTTCATGTGAATTTAGTAAATCTGCCCTTTAGGTGCAGATTTACTAAATTCACATGAAGAATTTGAAGTTCGGTTGAATTTCAAAAAGATTCGAATTCGAATCTTCGAATATGCAAATTAAGCAAATTCAACCATCGAATATTCGAATTCGAAGGATTTTACTTCACCTACTATTCCCATGGTCGAATTTCAAATTTTTTTTACTTCGAAATTCGACCAATAGTAAATCTGCCCCTTAGTGTTTGTTTGTCTATGTAAATGACCCCTTTAATGTTTTATAATGCTCAGGGAACTTTGCGACTTGTAAAGTTTGTCTCAGGTCTTTTAACCATAGCAGCCAACAACAGGTAGGATTTACTGTTCTTTTTGTTTTTTCTGTCTCCTCTTCCTAATAGATTGTAAGCTCTTTGGGACAGGATCTCAACTGTGTTTAAAACACCTAGCACTCAAGCATAGATTTCTCTGTCAGTGATTTTAACTATTCCTATGTATAAACCTTGTAAAGTATAACATATATTGGTGGTGAACTATAAACCAATAAATACATACAATACATATAAAAAGTAAATATCTGAATGGTTGCCATGAGCAAATAGACTTGGAATAAACTGTGTCTGCTATTACGCTGTTGAATGTCTGGTTTGAAAAATGCTTGGCAGCTGGTAAAATTATCTTTGCAATTAGCAACATGAATAGTAACTTTTTGGACAGTTTTCCATTAAGCATGACAGTGCAACTGAGGCACTTAATGTGACTATTTCTCTTCAGGTTGTTCTTAAGGCTGTATACCTAGTACTGAACCATGATATCAGCTCTCGAATCTGTGATGTGGCTCTGAATATTGTAGACTGTCTGCTGCAGCTAGGTGTAGTGCCATGTGTAGAGAAGAAGAGAAAGAAGAGTGAAAATAAGGAGAACGAATCCACCTCGGTTTCAGGATCAGGCTCTGGTTGTGGAGAAAAGAGGCAAAGTGAAGGGAACTTCCAGATGAAGGGGACAGCAAGAGGATCAAACTGTGGATTTGGGGGAACATCCAGTAGTGGAGCTAGTGGTGGAGGTGGAGGAGGGGATGGTGGAAGTGGTGGAAACGGATATTTTGATAAGAATGATAAAAACTCAGAAAAGGTAATTAGTACATTTTTTAAACTATTATGCATGGGTAAAGGGTTCATTTTGTCATGCAGGGATTATTTACTTCTGTGGAGTTTTTATTTTTTAAATTAGGCCTAAAGCTCAGAATAACCATAAATGTTAGACTTCCTTGATAGTCTACCGTCAACATATAACCAATGTTTAAACATGCTGGGAGTTATAGTCCAGCATCATCTGGAAACTCAAATGTAACCTTTTTACTGCTAATGGTCACAGCAAATCTAAAACTGTGCATTGCTATGCAAACAAAAGCCTGATTTTGTGGAACAGAATGCAGAGATGTAGCACTTCTGTCATTATGTACCTTGCTTGAAAGGAATTAAGGATTTACAGTATGTCGTTGTCAAGGAAAACAGAGGCCCATACATTTATCACATGCAGAACAATACAAAAAAATACCCCTTCAAAATGACACTGCAGATCTGCACCTACATAGCTACACTGTGTATACTTCAGAATAAGGAGGTATCAGTGGATCTCTCATCAGTCTAACAGTGCAAAATAAGGTCTTCTGTCTTTTATCAATTCATTTGATTTGTTGCTTCCTTGTGACTTGGGTGCACAATTCTGATAGAAGTTACATGTCAGCTTTATTTGTTAAATTCCAGTATTGTAGGGACAGATTTGGCACAGGTAACCCAGCTCTGAGCTTTGGAGACTAAGCAAGATTGACATAAAGTAACTGAGAATCTGTCTCTTATTTTCTTTGTAATGAAGGTAAATTGTAAATGTGAGAATGTAACAAAAGAAGATGTAGCACAGAAAATTATGTATTGAGAATTAATTCTAGGGATGCACCGAATCCACTGTTTTGGATTCGTCCAAACCCCCGAATCCTTCCTGAAAGATTCGGACGAAAACCGAACCAAATCCGAATACTAATTTGCATATGCAAAGTATGGGTACGAAGGGGAAAACATTTTTACTTCCTTGTTTTGTGCCAAAAAGTCACATGATGTCCCTCCCTGGCCCTAATTTGCATATGCAAATTAGGATTCGGATTTGGTTCAGCCAGGCAGAAGGATTCGGCCGAATCCTGGATTCGGTGCATCCCTATTTAATTCATTTTTTCATTCTTTCATTTATTCATTTGCATTGCCAGAATGTGCTAAATATATCCAAGTGTGTTTTAAAGCTTTTCTGAGCATTGCTTTAGTTATTTTTCTCTTTTTGCCTCTTGCTTTGTATTGGTTTTTGTGGCTGAGAATCAGGATGAAAATATCCCAGTTACCACACACAAGCTGGCTCTGACCATGCTCATCAAGCTGGTAAAGTCTTTAGGCTGTGCTTATGGCTGTGGTGAAGGACATCGAGGAATGTCAGGAGATCGCCTAAGGAATCAGGTAAATGCTGAGCGTACTGCATAGACATAGATGGGCATAGACAATCACCCCAGTAATAAGATATAGTATTTTGGCTGTACCTTCAGTTACTCTAAAAAGACATTTTAGTAATGTTGCTGTTATCATAATAGTTACCAATAGATCATTGCTCATTGTTCCAGAGAAACATTTTGATTTTTTATTTCTTCTGTTCAGGCACAGAGCTGTCTCACCAAACTCTATAAACTGGACAAAGTTCAGTTCCGGCAGACAATGAGAGACTATGTTAACAAAGATTCCCTCAATAACGTTGTGGACTTTCTGCATGCACTTCTGGGATTTTGCATGGAGCCAGTTACAGACAGTAAGTTCAGCAGGGGAGACCTCTGATGCATGGCAAACATGTGCCAGTGTTTATTTCACTTCAAGTCCAATCCCCCACTTGAAGATACAAAGTGGAATATCCAGCCTTTGGTCAGGGCTATTGTTAGAGTAGCTCAGAGAAGGAGTACAAATATAGAACACTATTGGAGCCATTGAGCCATAGTACCAAGAATATCAAGATAATAACCTCCGATCACCATCCTGTCCTCAAGTGCAGTTGCACAAAATGTGTCTGTACCTTTTAATAATGTCTGAACAATGATGTGAAGTTTTATGTCTATCCTGAAATAAATAATAAAGTAATAAAGTACAAGCCTACATATTGGCACCCAAAATCTCACCCTAACTGATCTTGAAGCTGGGATAGCCATTTCTCCACTTCTCACCCTCATTAGCATTCCGTTTTAGTTCCCTTCTCACCAAACTCCACCAAAATAAAGATATTGGTACAGGATTTATGGGAATTTAAACAAAAGTTGATCATCAGATGTTCATGCAAAGGATAATCTTCCCATCTATGTACTTCCCATTATCAGTTCTAAGGGTGATTATGTTTTAGCGCGATTATTCCATGTCCTAAATGCAAAATGTTGCCTTGATTTCTACTGACATCTTTTAATCCATCCACTTATGAATCTTTTACTTTCAGACAGAGCTGGGTTTGGTAACAATTTCACCACAATGGATAACAAAAATACAGCTCAAAGTGTGGAAGGGATCATCGTGAGTTCTATGTTCAAGTCCTTGATCACACGGTGTGCTTCCACAACTCATGAACTACACAGCCCTGAGAACCTGGTGAGCAATGTATTGTGCTTTGTCTTTGCCAATATTTGTTTGAGGGCATATTCTGAATATATTTTAATGCAGGATGTTTATCTATTTGCTAAAATAAAGCAAACATCAATTCTTCTTATTAGAGTTAAAAGTCATTTGCATTACCATTGTTTTGGGAGTTGAGCTATTGTTAGTCGTGTGTATAACAACTTTGAGTTGTACAGTAAGATAGACATATAGAGTAGGAATCTGAACAGACCATACACAACAGGTTATTATAGGTGTAAAATGTTCTCTGGTCACAATACTGGTGCAGAAGTGAACTACTGGAGGGTATAGACAGAATGTTTGCACATATAGTAAAACTGTTAAGTGACATTCATTAAATAAATAACCTGTAAGTATTAATTCTGATTAGGCAACAACAGAAAAACAAATTACAGGGTAGTGTTCTAAGGTAGCAGAACAAAAGGGCATTTCTCAGGAAAAGATGTGAATTAAGTGATTTGGTTTATTATGTCATCCTTTTCACAATGTCCCAACATGCAGTATTCTTGGCTATACACATTGTCTTGGTTGTTGTTTGTAAAAGCTGTCTAACCATTCAACTTCTTGAAATTTCCTTTTATCAGCAGACTTACCCCTGATACATTTTAGGTTGTATAGGATGCATCACCAACTGTTGAAATGTATTTCTGGTTGCATGTCCCTACATAATTCAATAGGAAATCAAGCTTGATTACAATCAGAATTATTATCCATTACACTTCACAAATGTATCTCTTTTGTAGGACAGGGCTGCAGGATTTGTTGCACAGTAGCATCAGTGATGCTCTATATAAGTACAGTTAAATATGCAGCTGCCAGAATTGTAGTTCAGTAACACCTAAGAACCAGAACGTTGTCTCTTATGAATGGGTGCTCTATGTACAGCACTAGGTATCCCTGGTGCTTGTGCAATAAAACCTTTTTTTTTCTCATATTTCTTTTCTTTTCTTCTGTAAACAATGTCATTGTCACAGGGCTTATACTGCGATATCCGGCAACTGGTGCAGTTTATCAAAGAGGCTCATGGAAATGTGTTCCGTAGGGTTGCACTCAGTGCCCTGCTGGATAGTGCAGAAAAGTTAACACCAGGAAAAAAATTAGAGGATGCCGATAAAGAGCCAAGACCTTCAGGAAGCAAAAGGTTTGCATTAAAATAAGTAAACAGTAGGCCACTATGGAGATTTTACCAACTATATTGCTTTGGCTGTGCTTTAGAGTTGACTTCTTTGCACATTATACTGCCTGTGCAGTTCTTCTGGTTTTAATTGACTCATTCATTAATTTTTTTTCCAATATCATTTATCAAACACTGCATCATGCCTTTCTGAAGTATATTTCACAGCAGTTGCATTCCAGTACACTTATATATATATATATACTGCTCCAGAAGCCTTTCTCCTATGTCATGCTCTCTGCCTTCCCTACCTACAAAATTCTTATTCTGCCTAAATGAGCTTCACCAGGCTTTGCTTACTTGAAACATCAGTACTTACTGTCTGTTGTGTATTAGCAGCTTTATCTCAGACAGAACTTTTCTTTATAACTAAATATATAATGTTTGGTATTAACAGAGAATTCCAAGCAAAGCACGATTTGTTTTTTTCTTAAAACTGAATGTTCTTGTTAGATTTTAAGTGTGATAGCACATTGATGTGATACTTACACCTCTTATCTAAAGATAGGATTGGGCTCCTGACACATAAATATCCTTAGGGAGGGCATTTTGTTAGTTCACCACTGCCTGGATGGATTTTTGTTATGAGAGCTAAGTATAACCCATAAGCAAATAGGAGGAATCTTACCCCCTGCAGACATCAAAACCATGATCTTAAATAAAAAAATTTTTTTACTGTATGTGTATACTAATAAGTGAATATATTCCTAAAGGGGTACAATGTATTTTATATGTGAAATAGTTCAAAGGCTTAAATGAATCCACACAAAACAAGACAATCTCTTCTTCTTTTTTTTTTGTAAAGAAAAAGGAAGTCTATATGCTAATGCTGTGGGTAGTTGTTGATCATATGCCAACTGGAATCTGTAGTTTGGGTCTGATCAGTAACTTCTATGGCTGTGCTTTAAATCCCAATAGGTGGGTTTTAGCCTATAAATGAAATGATGATTGTAGGAGCAACACATGGCTTCCATCCAACAATTTCCTCAGCTTTCCGATGTTGCCACTGGCAAGTAATTTTCCCTGCAATATTTGCTATTACTGGGCAGATCTGCTCCTAGATTGTAACATACTCCTTGCCAGTTTCTCACTACTACTCAGTCAATGTTAAGCAGTACCATTGCTGGCTCCATAGGAGACATAATCAAATCTCTGTAGCAATGGTATAGCTGCTGCTAACTTTAACAGACACAGCAGAAATGATACAAGTGCAGTCAGGTACTTTCTTTTTATTGATGATGTTCCACAGCAATGCACATCATTTAAGAAGGGACAGGTCATTGGTTGACTTTTCTTTCCTCTGGTACGCCCTATTGTCCCCTTAGACCTGAAGAGGGGAGCGCTCCTGAAAAGGGCCGTGTGTCCTATGCGCCCGAGGAGTGCCGAAGTTACATCTCTAGCCACCCCCCACAGACTCCTGAGCAGTAAGTAGGCTAAAATACTATACCTGCGCTGTCTCCTAGCATCAATTTACTGTATACACTACCATCTTTTCCCAAGAGCTTCCAAGACCCTTTGGCTGCACTTGTTTATTTAAGCTCAGTATTCTCTTGCACTAGTGATTCTTTTTAGTGGACGATTGCTACTTCTGCTTGCAAATAAATTACTTACCTTAAATTTACTGGACTGTTTCTGGCAATTGTTTAACTACAACTTGTTCATTTTCATAATTTTTCGAAATCTTTCCAGAGATTCCAGGCGTTGTAGTTCAACAATTACTTAGGGTGGTGGGATCACAGTTTGGACATTTCAGCACTAAATAGAATCACATATATATCCATCATACTTCTGAAAATGCAACCCTTCCTTTTTTTAGGCTCTCGTGTCTAGCTTGCTTGAACTCTTATTTTGCCAACATTTGGCTGATCACAGCTCTTTGTTATGTGTTGCACTTTATTGGGCTCATCTTTGCTGACTGATTTCCTTTTTTCATAATAATAAGTTGATAATTTTACTTTAGCGTAAGCAAGTGAAAGTCAATATTGTGTTGTTAAATAATTTAAAGAAATATCTTCATTTTTCCATAAAAAAAGCATTTAGTGCAGTAGTTTGTGTGGTTGCTAATTCAAGTAGACTGCCCCTCTATTCAACTAAGCTAATGCAAAATGTTTTTGAACCAAACTTCAACCAACTAACTTACAGTTCTGTCACTTCCAAAAGTGCTGAGCTCAACCCAGCGCAGAATTGGTGATTCGGTGCAAACAATTACTTATAGAAAGTAGGCAAGTAGTGAATTGTCTTCTAAAAGTGCAGCCAGTTATATAATTGAATATACCATGTTAATCATGTCCTTGACTTCCTCCCTGTCACATACCGATATGAGCTACTTTGTTTGGATTCTGGTGGCTGCTACTTTTTGTATTATTCTTATTATTATTATTATTGAGGAAATGCTACTTTAGGAAATAAGGCAATTGTTTGCATAGTACAATTTCTGCCACAATTAATATTCTGGGGCATATTTATAAATCTGTGTACAGTAATATTTCACTGTAAATTCAGCAAGTGATATATTTTGACTATATATCAATACTTAATATTTTTGCCAGCTTTCTTATCACAATTCTGTTTGACTACAGCATATGCTAATGTTTTTCTCCTATGTATGATTACTCCGTTATGCATCATCATAATGTTTTATTAGCATGTTTTAATAAAATATTTGGTGACCCAAAGGGAAATGCAATAAATATGGACTTTCTTTTCTATGAAATTATGTAATCGCAGGACATTGCACATGAATCTGAGCAGCTATAACTCTACATACAGTTGGCTCCTCTGTGTTTGCTTTGCACATTTGCTTTGCCTATTGACAATGTGTTACTATTTAGCCTGAGTAATTTAGTGTTTTATTCTCCCCTGAATGTTTTTGCATGGTCGTGGGACACTATTACAATTGTTAAATTAGCCACATTTTGTTATAGAATAGGTGAGCAGCAAGTGTTGGGTTATGAAAGTGGTTAATTTGGCTGTTGCTGCTACTCTTCCAGTTTTCTTTGCTGTCCCTGACTATTCACCTGTCTCATCTTTGGAGGGGTTGTTTTACACTCTCTTTTATTTCATCCTTGAGTGAACCTGTGTATTGCAAGAACCACACTTTTTACAAAAAAAATTGGATTCCTTTTTTTGTGCTAGTTTTTTCAACACTGACAATAAATACAAAAATAAATGAAACATACGAAAAACATTTTCAAAGTTTAATAAAAATGCACCTTATTCTGTTTGTTTTCAAAGATATTTTGAAACAGCAAGAACTAACTATTAAGATTCCATGGTTAACCTCCTGGCATTTTTTCCAAAAAGTTAACCTTGGTGTGGTTCTGGATGGTGAAGCACCATCTGTGCTATTTTGTGCCAATAATATTGGCCAATATCAGCACCTGGTGAAATGTTAGCATTCATGTGCACAAAATGTTGTCTCTACTACTAAAACGAGCATAATAATAGCTGTGCAACAACTAATAGTCCTCTTTTCCAGTTGATTAAATGATTTTTTTAATTCTTTGACGCTATTATATAAAGTAAACCATGTAATAGTTACTTGCTCTCTTATATGTTCTTTTCATAAGTAGAATCAGGAGGTATTTGTAGAAAATATTTGACAAGGAGGACTTTTCTGAAGTTTCTCCACATAGTATACTTTGTTCTATGACCCATTCTAAGAACAAAATGGTAGCAGCATTGGGTCTTGGGTTTGTTCAGTGCCCATAAGGTCTCTTATGCTTTACTGGCACTGCAGTTTTGTTATGGCACACACTTTACTTTTGAGTTAATGCATGGGGAATTTTTGTGAATAACTGCAGAAGGGTAATTTCAGGCTTAGGTGTCATGATCCATTGTGACAATTAAGGTTGTAAAAATCAAGACTTTACAAAGCTCTACATTCTTATATTACATTAAAAACAACAACAACACTGTAGCTTTAGTGAAATACCCCTGCATTAGGCTAAAAAGTAACATAGGCTGTATGAAAGCATTACTCTCTCTATTTCACAGCAATGCTGAGAATCTAAACGTTCACCCTGATCTGTCTCGCAGTGATGAGCAAATGCAAGGTGCTGGGCGCAAGGACTTCTGGCGTAAGATGTTTAAATCACAGAGTGCAGCCAGTGACACCAGCAGCCAGTCAGAGCCAGACACATCTGAATGCACAACAGCTCACTCAGGAAACACAGAAAGGCGATCACGATCCAGATCCCGTCGGATCTCACTCCGTAAAAAGCTCAAATTGCCACTTGGTGAGTGTCTATGCTTAATCCTTCTGGTACTAACAGAACTAATCTAATAAGGTCCTCCAATCCTCTACCTCCCTCTGCCCTACTATAACTGTAAGCACCTTATGTATGGCCCCAAATCCTCCAAAGGTGCAAGGGTGGGAGCAGGTGACCATGAACTATGTGTGGAGTGGTGCTGGGGTCCAGACCTGCATTTTTTCTTTGAATTTTCTTTTAGTTTCTAATCTGTTCAAAATTGAATTATTTATTGGCCATTGGGTTTCAAATATATGTGCACTGTAGCTATACTCATTATGTAGCTCTTAAACTACCATTTACATTGAAGGTAGTGTTCCCTCTAAGGTGTACGCTCATGCGCATGCACAACATTTTTGAAGCCAGCAATTGTGGTGTGCACAAAGAATTTTGTGTGAAAACACAACATCTTTTTATTAATCCTGAACTGAACACACAGTTTTTAAAAATTGTACATACAAGTTTAAAATGTGTGTAGGAATTTTTTGCGCACATAGCCGAAAAGGAATTAAAAGGAACATTCATTACTAGGCATATCATTTTACTAGCAGTCTATGGGTAAGTGAACCAGCGCTAAAAGCTCTGGGATAGACAAAAAAGAAAAGGGAAAATATATAGTGTAGTATATTTATATTTATTTTATACTACCATACACCTTTTTTTTGTGCAATTCAGTTTATTCGGGGAAGTGTTTTGTTCCCTTCACCTCTGGGTTAGCTTGCCCTTTAACCAATATTTAGGAAACGTAGTCACCTCCTATATATGAAGTGTGAATACTCACAAATATTTATAAGAGTTGTTACCATAAAGATTTAGTTGTTCCACAGTCACTAGGTATCAGTGGAATAGGGTATAGTCAGTCAATCCGTGGATTCTCCAGTATCTGGTCTCACTTTGCCAATTCAGTTTGTTAATAGCTTGCATTCTGTGTATGGCACACACTACTGGGCTCTCCTGGATGACGTCACGTCTAGTACGAAACGAGCCAGCTGTGATGTCATCCAGAAAAGCCCAGTAACGTATGCCATGCACAGAACACCGGCATTCCGTCTAGTACGACTTCCTCAAGGCTTGAGGAAGAACAGATTGTTAGAACCAGCAGAGGGCGTGAACTCCAGAGCCTTTTACTGAATTGATATAATTCTACTTTTACTTAATTTATATAATTTTGCTAGGTTTTAAAGATGCAACTGAACTGTATAACTTTCATTTCTGGCAGCTCATAAAGCTCAAGCAAGTATGGGCTAATGAGATCCCACAGTGCTACATGGAGCTCAGTTGGGAGACCAACTGTCTATCTTAAAGGATCTAGTGGCAGATGGCTGATGGCTTGCAAACCTGTGGGATCAACAGTGTTAGTGATATCAGGAACCATCAGCCAATGTCTCAGACAGTTTGTGTCTTTATTGGCATAGAGTGTAGTGACCTGTGATAACTCCCTCTTTTCCTGACTTGAGGGTACTGTTCTTGTCACACAGCTCTGTCAGGGGTATATGGCTGGAATGAAGCTAGTTATACTGACTATGTAAGAAATATTTTTGTGAATCTGCTTTTCAATATGGATGAAAAAATAAGCCATAATCTTGCCATTTGCCTTTTATACTGCATATTGAAATTAGGGATGCACAAAATCTACTTTTTTGAGTTTTTGGCCAAATGTCTCACAGAAGATTAGGGAAAATCCTAATTCACATCTGAACCATAATTTGTATAAGAAAGCATGCACTTTCCATTAACTGGCATGCTGGACCTTAGTGGCCCCAGCTGGAGAGCCAGCATTTAAATGCAAAATGTAATTAAAGTGCCCTATAATAGAGCACTACACAGAAACTGGTACAACTACCAATTCGTGGAGAATTCCTGCATTCAGCACTGGCGAATGTATTCACAAAACTACTGCGAAAATTCGGCAGCATCCAAAAAAAAAGTGGATGCCGCCATCCAAAAATACGGTTTCGCAAATTTCATGGGAAAGCCCATCACTAGGTACAACGTTCCACTAACTGAGGTTATGTTATGTGGGAAACAATTAAACGTGATTTGTCTGCAGTGCATAATGTTATAAATGATCACTCAAGGAACTTCTTATGTAGTGGAAATCAGTTATCAGAGAAGTACTTGTATTTCCTAGCATACATATTGTCAATTATTAACACAAAAATGTTGAATGCCTTTGTATTAAAAGCAAAGAAAATTAAGTTTTTATTAGTCTAGGAAATGGTTTGACAGGAGTTGTCACTGATATAACTTGTTTATACAGATAAATGTAAAATAGCTAAGGTTTAATGAACAGTTTAAACTGATTTTGCATCATTTAACTAGAAGTCCAAAACTCTTAACATATTTTTTATATTTCTGTAGTCAGCAGTCAACTAGAAGTCCAAAATTCTTAACATATTTTCTATATTTCTGTACTAGAAATCTTTTTTCATTTTTCTATCAACTTTGATAAACCAGTCGGTGTCTAATTACTTTATATGCAAGTTAACTGCAAAAGTTTAATTTTCTTAAATTACTGGCTCGCCTCCTGTTCTAGGTAACTGGTTGAAACGTTCTTCACTCTCCGGGCTGACTGATGGTGTTGAAGATCTTCTGGACATCAGTTCAGTGGACCGTCTTTCATTTATCAGGCAGAGCTCCAAGGTAGCCTTTCATAGTGGAAAATTGATTTCATGTTTGATGTTCATGGCATTTATATTTTCTGGTTTGGAATACAGCATGGTGATGTATGGCTTTAGAAAACTCATCATGAATATTCTACACATTTCAGTCCATCCCATTCAGCTCTATAGTATCTCAAAACAGTTGCACTACAAAGTTCTTTTGCTCTCATCACTTCCTCTTGGGCAAAACACAAATTGGGCACTCTTAATCTTCTTTGTCTTATGTTTCATGCATCTTCTTAAAAGGCCACCATTATCAAAAAAACTGTTCTCCCATCAGAGGTGTGGTTTAATAGAGGCTGCATTTAAATTGGAGGAAATCTCCCTCTGCCCTAAGCGATGTTGTGACAGTATGCAAATTTCACCACTCTCTATTGTTATGCACATGCGTGTGACTAAAAATGGCTGCTCCCTTCTAATGCAGGTAGCTTAGTCCTCGGGGGTGGGGGGGATTTAAAAAGTGTGCATAATGTGCAATCCTCCCGGATATACACTGTTATCTGTGAAGCTTGACAGTAATTCGCCCTTACCTAAAAGTTTGGTTACGTCACAACCTGCTTCAGCCAATGCTCCAGATTCAGATCAAAACTACATGACGGCACAAATCTGTAGTCTGAAATATTGCATATGCTCAAAAAACTGCACAGAGATTCCCAAGGTCATCTGATGAAGATATGCGTGCACACACCTATCAAGCACCCTGGCCTAAAACATGCTGTCAGTGGAAACAATATGACAACTGTAAACTTTAATAAAAAAAAAAGTAGATCAAAAGCATTGCAATGTAAGGGGAATAGAGTGAGAATCATATCGCATTTCACAAGAGACTGTTGAATAGTTTAATTTGTCGAAGAACAATTATGTAGCATTAAAGCACTGTTGTTCATTTTAGTTCAGGAAAACTTTTGATGAAGTAGTTATGAAAGCTATAAAGTAGTTACTCACGAGAACAATGTGTACTTAAGTTACTACTTCATTTGAGTTATTGTTTTCTTAATGTGTCTTGCACAATGTCAGTGTGAGGTTACTCTTGCTATAATGAATTTGAAAAAATGCAGCTTTTGTTGGACTCTCCAGGGTAAATCCAAGGCATGCTGACATAGTGCAAACAGAAGACATAAATCGAGCATGACATGAAGCAATTTAATATAAGACTGCACTGATTGCCTTATAGTGCAGTTGTTTATCCCATCCAGTTGCTCAGCTTTTAAATATTAGAATAACAATAAGTCCAAAAGCCAGACCTAGCTACTATATATTATTTTGCCTTTAATTCCTGTGATAATTTCATGGGAAGTTTGCCTAAAAAAAGTGATATTATACAGATACCATTCATTTAATATTTGCACAAAAACTATTAGCACCATGTCACATGTAACTTAATTTAAAAAAATGAAGACTAATGGTAAATTGTTACAGAATACAGCTGCCTTTGTAAAGTGCAACAGAATCCACTTCACATAGAATTTGTTGTGTTCTCACAGCAGAAGGAGTGGGAGGCTTTACTTTTGTTGTAGGATGGAAATGGAGTGCACTGTATATTGTCAAGCTACAACAAGAAGCAATTGGAACAAGCTGAATTGTATTCAACCCATACAGAAATGTATTCGCTATGAAACAGAAATAAGTATCAATATTAAAGACCGAATACTGTACATAAAAAGTCACACTGGAGAGGTTATTAAATGAACTCTTAGATGATTTTTTTTACTAAAATCCGAAGTTTTCTAATTTTTTTAATTAAAAAACACAATCAAACTCTAATACCCAGTTTTACTTTATTTATTATTATTAAAGAGCTTGAATTAATTGATTTGGGGTAAAAACACAATAAAATAAAATGAAAACATGAATGATAAATTTTTTCTCAAATTGCTCGTTTTTCAGGTAAAAATCCAAAAAAATCTGGTCGTTTTTTGGGGAAAAGACAGAATTTTTCACATTTTTGCTTTGATATGGTCAGATTTTTGGCCTATTTCAGTGCAGACCACAGAAACATCAAGATAGAATAGGGACCTCTGCCATTGAGTTTTGCACACCATTGTCAGGTTTGAGATGGTGGATTTTCTAATTTAGGCTTTTTGCTGCATCAGGTTTTAATTAATCTCCAAAAATTTGAGTTAAAAAAAACCCCCAGAACAATTTGACTTTTGTTCCAAAAATTAGTAAATAATCTCCTCAAACTAGCATCTATTTGTGTGGGGTTTTCATAATGAGTTCTTGTAATCTTTGTGTCTGTAATTTGCTCATGGCAGAGAAACAATTATCTTCCATACCTTCCCATGTGCCCATTTCACCAGGTGAAGTTCACTAGTGCAGTGAAACTGTCGGAGGCTGGACCAGGCACAGGACTAGACAGTGGAAGAGATGAAGAAGAGAATTTTTTCAAGCGTCTTGGTAAATGGCGCTCAAGCAGAAGGAACACATCCAAGCTTCATCACACAGAAGAAAAAGATGGTTAGATATCAGGGTTCTCTTTTTTTCTGTTATGTTATGGTTACTTTACCCCTTATTATTATTATTTTGAAATATTTTTGCTGCTGGAGGGTCTTGCAACAGATTGCTGACTGGTTCACTGCAACCCCTTTTCTAGCAAAACAGTTACCCATAAACCTTCCTTTCTATAATCAAACCATCTGGTCCAGCAGCGAGTTTTTCTTGATCTGCATACCACTTTATTTTGCATGTTTCCATTCATGGATTCTGTTTTACAGGGTCTTACATTTAATAAAGTCACTATACTCTGATACAAAAATGCATCCCTAATTTGTTTGTTAAAATTAATATTTAATATTGGTCTTCAAAGAACATTTGCATGTGACAGAATGAAGTACCCCATGCCATTTCACAGCATGTTTCATTCTGTCGCCTCCAAACGTTCACCCTTTTATTTTTATTACATAAGAACAAGACGGTTTCATTTTCAGACCCCTCACTTTATTTTTCCATGTATAATTTTTATTTCTCACAATCTCGAAACATTAATGAAATGAAAAAATTAATCCCACCCAGATACCTTGTTTCAATTATCTCTTTTCTTCTGTGTTTGCAATTATCAGCATGTTCATAACCATTTCCAAACAAGACACTGTCCTTTATGACTCAGCAAGATAATGGTAGCAATGAAGTTCTATGATGTGGGGTAACATCTCCTGTGAATTATAAATGTGCATTCAGGACAGCATTTTTTATAGTATTTCAGTACAGTCAACTTATATAATTGTTATAACAGTATAGTCCATATTTTTAAGGGAATTTGTGATCCATCCCTTGATCTTGAGTGTAAGTGTAGTTTTACACATCCTCTGGATGTGATTTCTGCCCTATATGTAGTCTCAACTCTAACCACCTTGCTTATCCATCATTCACTACCCTGATGGACCTAATGGGTATATACTATTACCTTCAGACATTTGCAACTAAATGTTCTGCCCAATGGTTTTTTGATTTGCACAATATGAACTATACAACTTTAGAGCTAAGCATGTCATTGTAATTAAAGAGCTAGAGATCATGAAGCCCTCCAACTCGTATCTATAATTTAATACCCTGATGGAGCTAACAGAAGTATCCTAGGGGGCCCTGGTTGTAAAGTAATTAAAATTCCTTTGGCCTTTCTCTTGGACCTGGTCCTTTATAACAGTTATTACTGCATATAGGTGCTCAACAAGGAAATAATGCTTAGGACAGGTCAGGTGAATTTGGGTTTCAGATCACCATAATGGCCTGGTCAAGATATACCATAGATATGTATATTTCTTAAATATATTAAGAATGGGAGAATTCAAACTTAGAACTGCCTTATAACTGTGACATTCATTATTTGAATTCTTCCTTGTGTCCACCATATCCATATTAGAATTCATTGATTTCATGTAATTTTTAGGGTTTAATTTCCAGTACAACATATGCGTGCTTGTCTGGATTAGATAATCAACTGCCTCAGTCTGATAGCATTGCATCCAGTTTAACAAAGGCTAGATTTAGGCTATAATAATGTTCACAGAGGGGTAGAAGCAGAGGAGAATTGTGATGGAGCTGACCTCAGGACACTGCCTTTGGCTGTATTCCATCTCTGTCTCTCTGCTCTTGTGGTGCTGTGATTTGTGGAGTGCTTGTAAATATGCTGTGCATTTGTTTTCTGTCATGCCTAACCGTGTGATGTAAACAAAAGGAATGAAGGATAGAATGAGGCATCCGCCCATGGAAATCCAATACAAAGCCATCTTACAAAGCAAAACTTTGTCTGCTCCATACTATGGTTATTGCTTGATTTTTAATTATATAGATTCCTTAGCTTGGCAGGCAAGGAATACTTGACTTAAAACCTGAGACTCCGCTTTGGACAGCCTGTAATCCAACATTATATTAATGCCATATGGACTATTTCAAAAGGATACTGTCATGAGAGACAATTTGTTTTTTGTAAAGACCAAATAGTTTGTTTACATATTTATCATTATAACTGAGACATTGTGAAAGCCATTCTAGTAGTTTCCCATGATTATGTTTCCTTAATTGTCTTTTGATCAGCTACAGTCTTTTTTAATGCCTTCCAATATCCTACCCCCAGACCAGCTCAGATGAGACTTGTTCATTCAGGCTGGTCTCAGAACAATGGTAAGAACAGCTTTCTCTGAAACCTCTCCTGGAGGATTCAGCTACCCAAACCTATAGGAATTTTACAAGTCTATGCTGCTAGTGCTTTTAATAGCCTGTACTGGTGAATAAACCATCATGTATTTTAGTGAGTGGAAAAATGGCCATAACTGCCCATGCTATCCATGGAAAAACTGCAGTGGTCAAAATACACTTGTCTGCCTATCACCTCTTCTGATAGTATCAAATTAAAAGCTTGTGGCTGATGCAAACACAGTGGTGACAGATGGATCTCCATGGCAAAACGCTTGTGTGAGCCTTTTTGCAGAAGAGATTTACCTTCCATGTGCATTTTGTTGGTCCCTCTGATTTAATATTATCAGGAGAGGTGATCTGGGCATTTTTTTCAGTTTCAGGCAATATCTTTGCCGCTTAGAACACAACATTTAAAGAACTTGCATGAAGCTGTTCTGGCTGCTTTGTGCAAGAGCAGGATCACGCATAATGAACTTGAACTTGATGTCACACACACCCTTATTAAATTCTATTAAAACTAAGAAAATTTGTTTACATTTTAATTACATTTAAATGTTAGAATCATGAAATCATGACAGTATTCCTTTAATTTACCAATGGTGGTTTTCTTTGAAGAACTTAAATTATAATGATGCAGAGTAGGATATGCTAGACCTCATTCCTCAAAACATGATTTCCAAGCACTTTAGGATAGATCTATTCCAAATGGAGCTGCTGACTGCTTTCTAACATGGCACTCAACATACTGTATATACACCTGAATTTCATAGTAGATCTACCCCTGACTGTTATTAATTAGAAATAGCAAAAAAAAAGTCATGATAACACAATATCTTGTGTATTAAATATTTCTGTATTATGAAAGTATTTTATTAATTTCAATCAGAATATGATGTTAACTTTCTGGTGGGATGGGAGCCAATAAAATGTGATTTACTTAAGATATTCCACAACATCGTTATCATGTATTAGGTTCTCAATTGTAAATTCAGTTTCATGCAGTAAAATGTAAAAATTTTTTCACATCTGTATAATCTATGTATACTTTATAAATAAATAATGTGCTGTAAATCCAATTATAATTAAAAATCTGTAATTTTATTAAGGAGACCTACTAAATCCTGAGATTTTGGAATATCTTGAAAAATCATTGTCTGTACATGTCCCACACAAATCGCTGGGTGTTGTGGTTGATGCAACCATGTGCGCTAAGCTTCAGATCATGCATTAGATTAGAAATACTGGGATATGTATGTATGTGATGGGGTTTTGGAATGGTTGTTTTATTTGTGAGACCTTGTATCGTTCCCCCTCTCTTTTCCAAACCTTTGCTTCCTACAGGGTGTCAGAGTTTTGATGACCACATTGCAACCAATCAGGAGGCTGGAAAAAGTAAAAATGTAGTCAACTTGGGTGCTATAAGACAAGGAATGAAACGCTTCCAGTTTCTCCTCAACTGCTGTGAGCCAGGGACTATTCCAGATGCTTCTATTCTGGCTGCAGCTTTAGATTTGGTGAGCTAAAAACCGATAAAGCATTTGGGTAATATTAAATATGTATACATTCATTTTTAATTCCTTTGAGATGTATCTGCCTATGGGAACATAAATGCTGTAAGGGTCAAGAAAGTTGAGATTTTCATTGAGCATGTGTGATGAGTCTTGGGATTGTAAAAACACCTTACAAAATCTACCAAAAATTTATGAAATTGGTATATTCTGGATAGTAAATATAAGCATATTATCACCTGTAAAACAAATAATTTGAGCTATATAACAAGGGTGGCAATCTTGGGAATAGTTCACACGTTTTTCTAGTAAACCGCATATAAATTATATGCCAGTTGGTAAATGACAGTAAATGACAAGTTTGAAAAAAAGTATTTACTTAATGAATTATGTTTTTATCCTGCCTCATCCTCAGGTGTGATTTGATTGGCCTCCTAAAGATGTTTTAGCTGTGAATGTGCCAGGAGTACATCAAGAAAATTTGGGGTTCCTTTAAATTACTTAGTTAAAAGAAAAGAACTTGTACAATTCCTAATTTTGTTAAGACCATCAAATTTAAATTTGTATTATACTTTAAGCTACATGAAAACGAAAAGGGAGAAAAAGACAGATTATAACCACCATCCTGCTGTTTTAAAATGATCAAATTTGGGGAAATAGAGAGACCCCCAAAGGGAAACTGATTAGTGTTTTAAGTCCCAAAATAACATTAAAATATTAATACCAGTTCCCAAAATTATGAAAAATAATCCTACCAGATACCTTGTTTCATTTATCTTATTTATCTTCTATGGTGGAAATGAAGTGCTGTGATGTGGGGTAACTTCTCCTGTCACTTACAAATGTACATTTAATACAGCATTTTTCTAGTATTTTAGTATAGTCAATGCATATCATTTTTATACTTAGTATAGTCCATGTTTTTTTTTATTTTTTCATTTTCAAGTTAACAAACAAAAAAGAAAAAAAGCAAACACATAAAGGAAATAGTACAGTCTATAGTCAATGTATATAGCTGATGAGACAGAAAGAAATTATCACATTGTCTACTATTACATAGTTAATTATAGCGTCATTTATAGTTTTTGAGGGAAGTTGTAATCCATCCCTTGATCTTGATGATAAGAGTAGTTTATTACCAAATCCTCTGGATGTAATGTCTGCTCTACATGTAGTCTCAGCCCTCCCCTCCACCCTTATCCATGATTCACTACCCTGATGGACCTAATGGAATATCCTATTACCTTCAGACATTGCAAGTTGACTTTCTGCCCAATGGTTTTTTGATTTGCATAAAATGAACTAGACAACTTTAAGGCTAAGGCCAGACGGGGAGATTCGGGGGCATTTTGTC
>CM044447.1:84844626-84855009 GCA_024363595.1 Xenopus borealis | reverse complement strand
CCCCCCCCAACTTTTATCTATAATTTATTACCCTGATGGAACTAACAGGTGTATCCTAGGGAACCCTGTTGGTAAAGTAATTAAGAAGCCATTGGCCTTTCTCTGGGCTCTGGTTCTTTATAACAGTTGTTATTGCATATAGTTGTTTAACAAAGGACAAATGCCTTTCACTGTTATTTTGCTTAGGACAGGTGCAGCCTGATTAAGATATACCATAGATCCATAGGGGCAAATTTACTAAAGGGAGAACATTTGCTAGCGACTGCTTTGCAGCCATCGCAACACTTCACCAGACTAAAATTCACTCAGATGACACTAATTTATTGGGATGCAAAGTTTTGTTATTGTCAACAAATGATAGCGCAACTTCATTAGAGGTCTAACAACCTCCGGTTAATTTGCATACGGTGGGAAATTTAAAGTTGAATGCACCTCACATGTTGCATCTAATACATTACATTTACACTGATAACTAGACATGCCAAAAGAACCTTAATAGTCAATAGAGTTGTTTTAATGCCCTACACATAAGCTCATTGTAAAATAATGTTCCCATATGTTATAAAATATTTGGGGAAAGCCGGTCACACAAAAAAAAAATTTGTAAGACTTTTGCAGCCTATCACCCTGAAAAAAGGAAAAGACGCCAGCATTTTTAGAAGTTTTTCCACTCAAAAAATATGATGTACAGTAAGTAACTGAAGATTGAGGATGTTCTATGCACTCCATTGCACTTTGCCTGGTCAGAGCAAAAGAGTAAAATCTGTATCTTAGTGAATTTGCGGAGTAATGTCCATTCACCTAAGCGAAAAGTCGCCTGGCGATAGAGTGAGAATCACCGCTAGCATCTATCTACTTCACTAGCAAAGCGACCCCTGCACCCGTTAGCAAATCAGCAAAGTTCCTGAAAATAAATCTAAACAACTGCAGTAGAATAGGTAAACGAGCAGGGGGATAATATTATTATTTAGCATATGTATACATTTATACTGTTGTTTTCTTCTTTATTTGACCTCTAAAGAATCAGGCACACATTTCAACACATATCAATCTCATGCTGAACACTGGATTTGGAAAATTTTTAGTGAATAGCATCAGATTTATGGTTAAGTGCAAATGCAATTGTGTACAATTTATCCCATTGCAGAAAGCATTACTAGTTCTTTTTGCTGCATCTTACAGTTCTCAATATTAGTCAGATATAAGTGTTTAGCAGTGATTGTTACAATTCTTCTGTGGTTCTTTACAGCTTTGCGTCATCTGGTTCATTCCTCTCCATTTGTGATTTGTTTCTGTGTGCTGTGGTTTCATCTCCTTCCATTCTCATATCTCCATCTTAATTTTATTTCCTCTGCAGGTCTCAGGTAAGATACAGTACTTAAAAATATAAAAACTAGTGAGTAAAAAAGGTTCTTTGCTATCTAGTTGTGGAATGAAAAATCCCACAATAGCTAGGAAGCCTATGACTGCTGGAAGTTGCTATTTAAAAGCTGAATGGGGTGTTTTTAGTTCAGAGTCAGGCACAGACACAATGCAGTCCTCTAGTGTTTGAGAAATTATGGTATCTCTTCCATGATCCTCTGTATAATACAATAATGGGATCTAAAGTTTTATATCACTTCCAGCTTTGCCTTGTGGCATTGCAGTATCACCATGACACTGCCAGCATCTGAGCCTTACCTATTCATATGAATATAAAGCATGTTTGGTTAGGGAATTTATACTTCTACTGTTTTCCCTAAGACACTGTAGTTGTCACCACTAGTTGTCACCAATGCCACTAAACTGCGGGTTTAGGTATTAAACAAGAGGCAATTTCACAACTCTACCCTCTTTTGTTGGCTATAAGCATGCAAGCTCAGTCTTTAGGAAATTATACCCAACTGAGAAGCTGCAGGGCTGCTGCAGATGAAGTAGATGCAGAGTTTTTCAGATGGTTTTCATGAATATTCCAACCTATCTTAGTCATTGCTGGAAACTTTTAAAGAAGAATGTTTAAGGGCCACCTGTTGTGAGTTGTCATATACTGTATAAAATGATGGTCTTATTTATGTATTTTTCCATGTATGGAAATGTACTAGTGGAAAGGCAAAAGTTAAATAGGTGGCTAAGTGCAGGAGAGATTGTATCAGAGTTTGGGTAAAGGATTGTGTCAAGGTTGTGGGTTTTGAACAGGCTAGAAGTTTACTAACGTTATCTAGTGTTGGGTAGGTGAAGAAGTGCAACATGGATGTGAGTGGACTGCAATATAATCAGAGATTGTTGTCAGATGGGATGCTTGATCTAATGAGATTGTTTTTTTATTTAAAGAAATTAGCAAGGTCTTAGGCAGTTACATTAATGGATGGAGGGGGGCATAGGACTGAGTTAAACAGTCTTTGTGGCTTATAATATAGAGTGGAGATTAAAGAAGAGAAATACAGTTATTTGGCTATAGATAGAGCTCGACTGTAGCAGGAGAGCTACAAAACTTGAAGTGGATGAATTCATGATCAGTTCATGACTTTCTCCACTGTCATTCAACTGATCTACTTCATCTTCTGAGGTACCGATCTAAACTATTGTGCCACGGTTGGGGTTTAGCTGGTTGACTGTGCAAGGGAATCGAGAGCTGTTGAAAGAGCATTGTTGTAGAGAGAAGCTGCCATATTCAAACAGGAATGGTTGTTAATGTGAGAGATCCTCTGTGCTGCTTCTGTTTATTCTTTTGGATCAAATGTGTTGAGGTGTCTGTATGTGTAGGTAGAGAGAGATGGTTGTGACAGCACAGGTGAAGGTGTTAAATGAAAGGAAAGCAGGTGTGTCAGAATATAAGACCTAGAGCATGACCCTCAATGTGAGTAGGAGAGTCGGTCCACTGAGAGAGACCAAATTAAGTTTTTAGCAAGAGGAGTTTAGAAATAGCCGAAGAAGCAGAGTTTTCACCTAAAATTAGAGCTGGTGTGTCCCTTGAAAGAAAGTATGGAAGCCAAGCAGCAAATCCAAGAAAGTAGAGTAGGGACCTGGGGGATGATATATGACTGTGACATGCAGAGAGATTGGAGAAACAAGTGTATGCTGTGGACTTCAAAAGAAGTGAAAGAAAGAGAAGTTGGTGTGGTTAGAGTTTGAAACCTACATTTGGAGGAGAGAAAAAATCTGCCATCCCGGACTCAGGGTTATGACTAAATGAGAAGCCTTCATAGGAGAGGGCAGCAGTTGAAACAGTGTCAGTAGGAGAGAGTCATGTTTCATTGATAGGCAGAAGGTTAATAGATTTGGATATAAACAGGTCTGCTTTCCAGAAGGCACATAAGAACCGAAAAGAGGGTGTGCAAGATTAGAAGTGTGTAAAGTCTTAAAGATTGGAAAAGACATTGATAAGTGCCTGTGTGTGGGAATAGATGTTGGGTGTGGCACAAGGTGTGACCAAGATTTTAAAGTGCGGGCATTGTAATGCTTGATGGGTTGCGAGGGGTTAACCGAGTTATTAGAAATTCCGCCATTTTAGATCTGTCAAGGTCCTGTGTAAGTCAATGGGAGAGGCACCTATCTCAATTTGACATTTTCATGGTCTGTGCTAGGTTTAACCAGAAAGTTTTACTTATTTCTGGGTTTTCGGGCAAAACAGAAAAATAAATTGAACAATTAGGGGAAAAACATTTTTAGGGGAAGAACATTTTTCATCAATTTGTGTTTTCACTTGTTTTTATCAAGTTTTTCAGTGATCCAATTAATTTGGGTTATTTTATTAGTAAATATGGTCAAATCGAGCATAGGAGTTTGGTTGTGGTGTTTTTTTTAAATAAAATATGAGGTAAATTCAGATTTTTGTAAATATCCCCCTAAATGTATGAGGTTGTCTAAGTGGGTCCTGATCAGTAGAGGTGTATGCAAGAAATCATATATTGTATTATATACTGGTACAATATTCTATTATATTGATCTGTTTTATTTTGTCTCTTTAATAGGAAGCACCTGTGGTAGCCAGAGCTGCCCTTTTCCTTGAATGTGCACGGTTTGTGCATCGCTGTAACCGTGGAAACTGGCCAGAGTGGATGAAGGGACATCATGTGAATATTGCCAAAAAGGGTCTTTCTCGAGGTCGTTCCCCAATCGTTGGCAACAAGCGCAACCAGAAATTACAATGGAATGCAGCCAAGCTCTTCTACCAGTGGGGAGATGTAATTATACATTTTGTTTGTATCAAGGTTTTTGTAGGAGGATGCATCATTTGCAGACAATATTAAGAGTTAAGATATTTCTCAAGAATATGAGAATATTTTTCCATAAGTAAATAATGATTTACATTTTTTCTGGCAATAAAATGATTGAAATAATTTGAAATGCCATGGTGGCATGCTGTGAGGACATTCACAGAAAATTATGGTTTGGTAGAAGGGTGTGATAAGCCGGTACAGATAATCAACCACAAAATGATGTGCAAAAACAGAAAAGCACATCTTAAAGATTAAGTACACAGGTTTTTCCATCTTTTCAATCAGGTCATAGGTGCGCGTCTCAATGAGATCTGTCACAGTGAGAGTGAAAGTCCAGCCAATCTGCTAGGACTTATTTATGATGAAGAAACAAAAAGAAGGCTTCGAAAAGAGGATGAGGAAGAAGACTTTTTAGATGACAGTAAGGAGACTCCCTTTACTACAAGAAACCCTGCTTGTAAGGAACTCTGCTTTAGGATCACTATATATCTTTCTTCTTTATCTTGATTATTCTTGCTTTGTTATGTAGGCAGGTTTATCACCTGCTCCTTGTTAGCCTGATCAGATTCAACCAACCATGGTTATTAGCATTTGGTCAGAAAACATAAAATCTGTGAGTACTCTTTAAAAAAATGTCAACGCAAACAAAAAGTTATAAATAAGGTGTATAATCTGGCCTGGTTGAAAACCTTGTATGGTTAGATCATATCGGGTTCTCAGGAGCCGGGTGGCAATCCTACACACAGACTGCACGCACAGAACATGCACATGCCTTTGGTAGACAGAGTAATAAAGGTGGCTCAATAGCCTGCTCTTGGATTGTCAGATCTGAGGTTAAGTTCAACCAGATTAATATAATTAAAATTGATTTTTGCACATCTGGGACCTAATTTTTAAACTTGGAGTTATACCTGGTCAAGGTGATATTTCTACAGCCCAAAATAAAATCCACAGTTGTGGAAAGTGGATACGGTACAAGCATAGAATCCCTATTACGCAGTTGTCAAGATATTCTTTCTTTGCACAATAATTTGTATGGCTAATCTTAAAGTAACAGGCCGAGGATGGTTTGTCAGTTAAAATGGATGAAAACAATGGATATTTTTGCATAGTGCCTAGAGACTCTTTACATTAAATGAATTCCAGTTTTCTTTAATGTCCCAGACATAGCATCTGTTTGTGTCCAGATGGGTCTATAATGTATGCCTTATTGCTCTGTGAAAATATTGTTATCTGTCCTTAACGCTCTTACTCTGTGCAGTCTGTTTCATGTATTTACCAAGGCATTATTCCTGGGAAGCTTGGTACTAGATATGTGACTATAAATTAAATTAGTATAAATCTTTGATCTGAATATTTTTTCATACGCTTAAGATACGTAATTAATAGCTCAATTGTGAGAAATGCAACAACTGTTCTAGAATTTGTCATATAGGTACCAACCTTTCTTACTAGAAAATGCTTCAGTGCAGAGCATTTTCTAATTGGTTATGTTTTTACTTTTAAATATACTGTATAATACATGATATACAGCAGAAGTAATGTTTCTGCTAACTTTAACTTGAAAAATATTTCCTACTTCTTAAAACAGTGGTGCACAAAATTGTGATCCTTAGATTGTAAACAGAAGGTCACAGCAGACCAAAACGGTCAAATAGTTTTGTTAAATCAGCCAGCTAGACAGTTCCCATAATAGCTTGGCAACGTGTTAATGTGCTTTAAAATACAATAAATGTTTTTATCAGTGTAATGAATGAATGAAGTTACAGTTTTCATAGCAAAGTAACATGAGTCGGTAGACCTTATTTAAATAAATTTACTAGTTATCACATGGTAAATCGAAGCACCCCTGCTTTAAAAACAGTAGGAAATTTTAACAGCAAAAATTTCTGTTTGAGAATGTTTGGGCTATGTATCAATAGGTTTACATATTATTATATTATAATACTATTACAAATAATTTTTACCTGAAGTATACTATAAAATAATAAGTCTTCTAATAAGAAGATTTTACACCTACTGTAGTTTTGGCTCTAAAATCAGGAATATTTGTGCAGAACATATATCCTGAATACTTATACTGTAAAGAAAGTTGCTGAAAGAGTCTCTGAAGCTATTATGCAGTGAATTGTACAGGAGTAGACCTAAGACCCTCTGGCTCTTTAACAGAAGTTACTGTATATTGTATTATACTGTCATTCATGTGTATAGGATATGGAACCTACATGAAGCTATCATTTAAAAAAAAAAAACAGTGTTTTTGTCTATTAATGTATTCTGTGCTTTTAAAAAAAATGCAGAAATGTACCCTGAGAATCGGTCAGAAGTTTTACTTTATTTGCATATATTGGCAGGCAGGTAACACTGGCAGCTATTGATGACAGAGCTTTAGTTGATGCTCAGTAGACCACACTATGAGCTCCTTGGTCAGGCACCCAGTTAGGGAGAATTTATGACATTCATGTATGAATGGTTTAATAAATTTGAGTGAAACAGATCAGGGAACCCATAAAATGGGCAGTAACTTTTGGACATGCCACAATTTGGTTGTATTATCTTCTGACATGATACTATTGACTGAAAGTAGAACTTCTGAAACCAAAGTATTTTTATGCAAACCACCTACAAGTATGTTTCAAATCGTGTTATTAGTACAATAATGCTTCTTTAGCTAAGAACATTGTAAAACAATGGAAAAACCTGTTAATACATAGCAACACAATGACCATGTTTATTAAGATTTGTAGGCTTACAAATGGGACATGCTTGCTTGGAGCCTCTATTGTACTTTCTGCTAGAAATTGCTGTATTTTTGAAGTGTGAGTATGCCAATAAAGAACGCACATCCATAACTGATGGTTTTATCCATCTTACATAAGGATGTGTTTTATTGCCATGGACCCTCCAGCCAAACTTGTCCCATTTCTCTGAGTGTGGAAACATTTGTATTTTTGTACAAGTTAAAGTGCAGAAATCATTATGGGATGGAAATGTTGTCCTTGTGAAACCTGTTTATGTATATATAATCATTGCTTTGATGGGAGGGTATCTGTCAGAAGTGCAACCAGACAGGGTACTTTCTCCTACGTTTATCCCATTAAAGAGGACAAGGAAAGTATCTTTTTTAAACTTTTAACCTTATTCAAATTGTTTTTGAGCTCAGAGGTTATTTCAATAAGTAATGGAAATGCAGTCTGACCTTACAGATTTCTAAAATGTCTGTTCTGGTTGCACCTCTTCTGGATGACAATGTCACAGTTTTAGTGTTCGAATAATGCATGTATGTACAGTATATAAAGATGTCTCTGCATGTGTATTAGCTGAATTCAGCATATTGAGAAATCAATATATTTTTGGTTGAAATGCACAATACAATGTGAATTTGGATCTATTGGAATTCTCACAAAGACAGTTAAATGATTTGTTCATTATAAGCAAAATAACATTTTCATTTATGCTTTTAATGCCTAGTGCAGTGTAGTGAAAATATAACTAATCGTTGTATAACATTATATATATTTGATCCAGTATTTGCTTTGGCATAACAAAAAAACAACAGTATGTTATATAAGGGCTTTCAAGAAACTTCCAGATTTTAGTATTGACACCTGCATGTGAGACATAAGCTAAATGAGCAGGCTGTATTAATGCAGCACTTCAAATCAGTTCACATGAAGCAGTTATGTTTCATACAATTGATACAGTATATGTTACATATTATTGCTACACCTGCAATATGCCTCTAAAAATATCTGGGGCAATTTATCACTAGAAGAAAATTATAAAAGAAACTTCTTCCTGCTTCTTCCTACTTTGCACCAGATGCAACCCTAACAGTTTGTTTTACTTTAAGAATGGAAATATTATATAAGCTCTGGTATTTCTCTTGATAACATGAACAGCCAGGAACACAGATGAGCGGCTTCAAGTGGTGCCATAGTGGGATTGGTAAATGTGTTCACAAGATTTAAAATATTCCAATAAATGCTGTGAAGTACTGCAAAAAAAATACAGTTTGCAGCTACATGTTGAACTTGATTTTTACTTGGAAGCATATCTGAGATGATACTCCCAAATTGTGTCTTAATGCCTTACTAAAAATAATATAACATTTAAAAAAAAGCTTTTACGAAAAGCTCATGTATTGTTTCAAGGCCAAAGCCCCTTCTTAAAGCTTTCTTTAACTGTTTATTTAGAAAAGTGTGGCCTTGTGAAAGATGTGTTTAAATCAATTACAGAAGGCCGGAAAGCAAAGTCATACTTTTCTGCACAAAATTTTCATTTAGGTGTCCATCAAAGCAAACAATTAAGGGGCTCCACTACACTGGGGAAATACTTAAGTAAAGACTGTAGCAGTGTTTGAAAATGTTGTTTTGGTCTTTTGAAGCAATAGTGAAAATTACAAGTTGGTTTCTCAATATGACAAATGTGCAAGACATACCTGAAGGCTGTGCCATTGGGGTAACAAATTCTGAATTTCTGAAGTTCTAAACGTTATAATTATACAGCCTAGGGTATCTTGTACACTGAATATTGAATATATGGATAACTGTTCAATGTTTGCCTATTTATTTCTCTTTTATTTCCATGTAATTCTTTGCTTTTATATATTCACATCTTATACCCCTTGCTTCTTGTTTTTCTGTTTGCCATTCCTCCCTTCATCTCAGTAGTCAACAATTTTTTCTCATTCTCATATACCATAATTTAAGGATAACTCATAATCAGACTAATTGTAGGAAATTGGGATAGTGCATCAACAGGACACTTCCTAACAGCATGTAGAAGTGGATAATAACTGAACCCTTCACATATGCTTTTTACTGTAGAGATGTTTCCAAGATGTGAAGGATGTTAAATCTAGTTCTGACATCTCACTCTTTGCCAGGAACAGATCGTAATCTGCCCCATGTAGTGTACTAGGGATCATTTATCATTAGTTCCAGAGCTGAAGCAGAGATGTTCACCAGATTTTTTTTTTATAATTTCCCCTTGATCCCCTGGAGCAGGTGGCGAAACGTGTCCAAAGGCTTGATTTTCCAGGCACTGATGGATGTTCATGGGTCCACCCATTGTTGCTTTTTATTGAGTTTGACAATTTCCATTTTTCACATACATCTCAATTTAACCCAGACAGTTACACATACTTACACAATGTATAAGTAACAGACCTTAAACCAATTGGCAATGCTCATTTTTCCTTTTGTGATTTTATATATCAACATGTTGAACAACTGTCATGAGTGGAACATCTGTCACGAGTGAAGGGGACTCAGTTTCATCTAGCCATCCCACTCTGGTTCTTGATGATTGATGCCAGGTGTTTATTGCCTTATTGTTGCAGGGAAAGTCAATCTGGGCCTCTCCAGTTGATGCTAAATTACTGCTTTGGGTAGCTTCTGAATATATTGGGGATTGTAGTTTACTTACAGCTGGAGAGCACCATGTTGGCAATCACTGGGTTTTGGCAATAGCTCTTTGGTTAGTTCACAATCTGAGCAACCTGTGCTTGCCTTACTAGAATTTAACTTCCTAGGTTCTGTAAACCCGACAAAATGTGGGTGTCCTTTTGCTCTGAAGATGTCTGCATGCCAGCTGCTCTTGGAAATCACAACATTTTTACGGGAAACCTTCCCTTGTCTGCCTAGACCACGAGCTGAGCCTCTTGCGGTATGTCTTCTATGTATTAGTATACTATAAATGTTATTCTAATACAAATTTCATAAACCATAAATAATTTCCACTTTATACAAACTTTTTAATTTAAGTGCACCTTATACATATTGCCCGATATGTGTGGATTACGCTAAATGTCTCTTTACCTTAAAGTAGCAGATGACTTGCTTAAAAGAATGGAATCTGTTTATATTTATGGGAATTTACCATTTACCCATAAATACATATTTTACTGAGAAGCAAAGTTAACTGTGGGCACCTGATTCTTCAAACAAAACATGAACGTTGCAAGAACACCCTTAATATAATAGATGATTTGTTATTGAAAAAGAATGTTTTATTAATACAACCAATAGAAGCAATATGACAGCTCTCTCATTAATTCAAATATGCTGGGAAAGAAGATCCTAATTATTAAGGAGGCAACAGTTTTTGCTATTTAATATTAACCTAATGCCCACTATATGATACTTATAGAGGTGCAACACACGACAAATGGATGCCTTTC
>CM044447.1:84804046-84841000 GCA_024363595.1 Xenopus borealis | reverse complement strand
TACTTTTGCAGGCCTTCTTCGGGATAGTCCGAAACGTTCAGAGGCCAAAACGTTGAAATAATTTTTTTTATTTTTTCACCACGAGAAAGACCTGTGAATGTTATTGGCTATTCATTATGTATGTACATGTATTTCGAACCAGCAGAAAAATAATCCACAAAATGACAATAAATGCAGCATTTTCCCAAACAATATCACGTTACATAGTCCCCAAAATAACATTGTTATCAGGCATTACTAATATTTTATCGTTTAGATGATGTAATTGGAATGAAATGATATGCAATAGCAATGATAGTATGTGTAAGGCAGAATTGGAGGCTTAAAAGACTGTTAACCTAGGGTGGATTCTTTGGACTACTCGGTAAGTAAACATAGGATGGAATAGAAGATAAGGTTAACCTGTCAAAAACAAGCAAAAAGAGGTAAGAAAGTCATAGGAATTACATGTTACAGGTAAGTGAACTGGTATTATAAAAGTATTAATTAAACTGGAGATATAACCATAACAAGACTACAAATAGAACCCAAGTGAGTCGGCAACGCAAGGCACAGAAATTGCCTTAAGATGTTAACCAAGCCAAACAGAAAGGCTGAATAGATACACAAAGAATATGTAACCAACTTTTCTATAAAGGAAAATAGAAAAATTTAGCCATTGCAAAATAATTTTAATACAAGAGAAAATCAGAGATTCTTTTAGTATTTAGGGATGCATTTTGAGTTTACAACAGAGCTTTTGAAGTTACTCAGAATCTGTACAAAAAATACAACTTAATATCAAAGAAACAACCAGTGGTTGTGACACATCTAATGAACTACAACTCTCACACTCCTTTCACAGTCCTTCTATCTAGGCCAACAATATCTTAAAGGCTACAGGAAGACTAATAATGATATAAAGATGTCACTCTTCAATACATCAGGAACTGTTTTTCATGACACTTTATGTCCATTTTGGCTTAGTGGTGTCATTTATTGTTGCTTTTTGTGGTGTCATCATCAATAAATCCCCAATGTTGGGGGAGTTTTATTTTAACATGTATATCCTTTTGCACTAACTAAGCTTACTTTTCTTTAAAACCTTGAAAAATTAAGCCATATCATCCATAGAAACAAATTTAGACCTTTCATTCAGTCATTGTACTGTACATCATCCGTCATTAATCTAGGGTTTAGCTGCTTGCCTGTGTTACCATAGCATCAAGTTCAAATACAGATTTTCTTTTTCAGTTGACATTTCATCATATAGCACCTTAAGATTACCTTAAAACAATGATTATACATTAAAATAAATACATACCTTGGTTTAATCAATTGCTGGAGTTCGCTCATATACTATATCACATATATACTATTATATATTATAGAATGAATCTCAGAAAAGGACATTGCGTTATATTTCTTAATGTACACTAGCTTAACATCAGGTTTAAACTTAAGTTTTTAACCTGTAATACCATTGTATTGGTAAAAGACCCATTTTTCCAACCAATCTTTCTCTTAGTGTCTCTAGTACACTGATCTGCCGGCCTTTATGAATGTAGAAAAAGGCTCAGTAAAGTACTTGTTTTAAGTTTCTGAAAATTCACCAGAAACATTTAGTTCACTAAGCTGCTGTCATTATGCCCAAAAATGATCATTAATATCTATATTAGGGAGCTTTCCTAAAGCAGTATCTGGTGCAATATGGAAGAATATCTCATATGGTGATGTTTCAATACAGATGTAAAAGCATCAGACTTATTGAAGACCATCTTAATCTTAATTAAAGACAGTTCTAAAACTCTACCATTGCTCAACATTCTTTGTGCTCTTCATGGTTAAGGCAGTACAAAGATTCTCTGAGTTGCTGCCCTTTCTATAAGCCACAAATTAGAACATTCCTCTAGTTTAATAAGGTTCTTAAACCTCTAGTAGTTCAATAAGACCAATCTTTATAATCTGATTCCATAAGTGGTTGGCCTTTTCTTATTATTAGAAAGAAATAAAGCAAAAACGTATTCCTTGCATTTTTCTAAAAAGGACAATGACAATATTATTTTTGCTCGAATGGACAATCAATCATGTCATTTCACACACATAGAGGTACTGTCCAAAACTTTTTAATTCTTTAATGTTATGTTACATATTGATATGTATTCATACTTGTGAAAGGCTATGACTGACAAAGAGCAGAAGGATATTCCATGTTTTTTTTAAATATATATTTGTATATATATTTATATATATATATATATGGAGAACCAATTCATATGCTAAGATTGATGTAGACCTATCACAATACAGCATTTTAAACAATATGCTGAATTCAAAATTGAAGGTGTTTTTTTTCTTTAAACCAAAGTATTGCTTCATAAATACACAATATACAGGCTTGTGCAAAATAAATATAAATATAGAGGTCAGCTATTAATATTTCCATTAAACTAAGCTACAGATGCAGCCACTTGGATTTGTGTGTTAAATGCGTTGTGACTCAGGTTTAATTGAAGAAACTTTGTTATCTAAAGTCATCTTATCTCATTTAATGCATTTAACCTTTTCATTAGCATACCAAAGCACCATTGTTTTCAATGGTGAACTCTTTAATTGGATGGGATGCTGTGACACAATATTCTGTGCTAAGTGGGAAAAATGGGATTTCTGAGTTAGGTTATTCTGTGTCAAACCCATAATACAAAGTGGCTTCATCTGTATAGGGAAAATGTTAAAAGAAGGTACATGGGACCTTTAAATATGTCTCTCAGTCTTCTTCTAACACTTATTATTTGCTTTGAATCAGATTATGCTTATGCTGATACTGAGTCAGATTTATCATAGTGATAAAAAGTTATCTTACAGTTTATTACATGAAAATTTATGGACAAGATTTAATTCAAAGAGAAAAAACTTTTCTCCAAATCCAGTTCCTGTTTTTACCATAAACTTCAATAGAGTTTTGATAAACCACGAGATAAGTGAATTGAATTGCATCTCAGATTGAATATTGTCCATGAGTTTTCACGTGATAAACCTTTTCCTTGCTGAATTGAATCGGGCCCATTCACTGAACTGATTGAGCAGTTTTTTTTTCTAGGTGATAATTAGTCTATGCTATCAGTGATGAAAATCTAATTCTAAGTCGCTACAGGAAGACACACACACACACACACATATAATACATATTGATCTAATCTAGTAGGAAAAAGTAAAAATAACATTTGTAACATTGCCCATAATCTGCTATGGGATTCCATACCTCAGAAAAGTCACTCTTTTGAGGGCCTGAGAGATCTGTACCCTGGAAAGCTAAAACAATGTTGAATTGATTTTGAATGAATGGATGCATTTCCTATAAATCTCCTTAAAACGTATTAGTTGGGAACAGGAAATTCGTGATAATGATTATATAGACAGGAATAGTTGAGCATGTGAAGCAGATATTAGGTCATAGGGCAATATCACATTCAGCCAACTCAAGAATAATAAAGATTTTAGAAATATGCATTGGTTTTGTGTAGAATTAATGTAATATTAATATGAAAAATAGTGCAAAAAACACCAAAATTGTAGAAGAGGGAACAATTCCTCATTTGTTCTTTCAATGCAGTTCCCAGCAGGAAGATCAGGATAGGAGGCTCCCGTCTGCTCCAGATTAAAGGAATGCGCAGTTTCCGAGTGAAGAAAGGGGGCTCCCTGTCCAGCATTCGCCGGGCCGGCAGCCTAAAGAGCGCCAAGCTAACACGACAGGACTCAGGGTCCGAGAATGAGGAGATCCAACTTTCACAGAGCAGGGACACTGTCACTGACATAGGTAATTCAGTGGAGAGACTCTGAGAAGGATATACAGTTTATATTAGGAAGCACTGTATTCTCTGAAATCATAAAAATAAACACAAAGAAGCCAATACATATTGAAGTATTGTTCACTTTAACAAACAGGTGACTGTCATAATTCATTAATGAGGCATTAATCATTAATATAGTATAACTCTGGAATATACTTTTAGCAGAACCATGTATTGACTTACTGCCCACAGCCAGCATTTGGCATTTGGTCAGATAATAAAGTAAAAGGGAATGGCTATGTTAAATGATAAGAGCTATGTTGGTTTTAGCTACAATATTAAGTTCTGCTTTTTGCATAACATCATAGTGTCACCAATTTAACACTGTAACCAATTTACTCACTGACAAGATTTAGATTATATGAGGATTCTTTGTCCCAAAATAAATATTTCACATTGTATAACTTGTATTAAAGCATTTTTAATTATAGTTAAAGTATACAGCTAAACATTTATTTCCCTGCTGTTGATATGTACAATTATTAGAGAATGCTTCTAGGTAGAAACTTAACCATATTATTCTGTTTAAGGCAGCTCACTACAATGGTCTGCAGCATTGCCAAGAGGCAGGGAATTTGTTCTCCACTCTTTTGTCTTGTTCCCTTCAAAAGGGGATTTGTGCTAGTAACTGTGCTTGTCTTCGCTAGTCAATCATATAACTAGATGGGTTGGGAGGCAGTGTGTACTTTGTGGTGTACTGGTGTATGCTGTTGTGAAACCATCATTGCATGAATAGGAACACAGCCCAACCATGAGATTACAGAGGTCTTTAACAATTTGGCTTTTTTTTTTGTTTTTTGCCTCTGAGAAGAAGGAAGTCCATGGAGCACAAGTGAGCCCAGTATTGAGCCAGAAGGAGGAAACATTAGCAGTGAAGAAAGTTACCATCATAACATGTCATGGTTGCATGTGAGTACAGTAGTGTATCAGCATATTGTATATAAAAATGTCAAATGTGTAGCTTTATTTTACTTCGATGACTTAGAAAGCAGACTCACATGTTGAAGATCATCATAGTAAGAATTGCTAAGGTTCCATACATTTTAAAATCAACTTAATTCAGGGTCCCCTTGGTTCATAATTAGAAAACTAACTAAAACTATGACCATCTTGGTCCAGTTGGTCTGGTTTTAGTTGGTTTTGTAATAAAAGTTACTGTTTTACTTTAGAGTTTAAAAGTTTTATATACCTAGGTGTACTATGTGGTTTTGTGGGAAAGCATTTCTTGTTCAATGTTGTTATAGCTACAGTATAATGCTCAAATTTGTACAGAAAATTAGTCCCACTATCACAGCCTTCCACATTTCATAAATAAATGCCAGTTTGGATAACTATGGCTCACATGATGCCCATATGCAAGCAACTTGCTTGTTGCAAACATACAAGATGTCTATTGTTAGCATGTGCTAAAGAGCTATTTTTTGTTGTCAGGTAATGATCCTTTTATGTAACCAGCAAAGCTTTATTTGCACTCATGTGGATTACTGCCACTCTCATTGCTACCTTCACCACAGTCGTTCTTGTGCTCGGTTGGTCAGAGCTATCAAACTGCTGTATGGAGATACAGTGGACTCAATCAAAGAAGATGGTCTGGGTAGTGGTTCTGGCTTTAGAGGCAAAAAGATGAAAGAGGTATGTGGTTCATAGGCTGTAATCTCTTTGAAGATGTAATCACCTGCCAAACAATAAGAACATTAGCCTACAGATGGTCAATAAAATACAGCAAAATCAGCAGCAAGTTTTAACATACAAATTTATTTTATTTCCTGAAGAGGAAGAAATGGGTAGTTCATATCCACTAGAAAATGTTTGGAGTCAGGATAGAACAATCCAGTTTGTATTTGTATTCAGAATCTATGGAAATAGAAAATATTATGTGCAGAACAGAAAGACAAGTTACAGTCATCAAAGAAATCTGAACTCAAAGAGATTAAGACATTCAAAGGCTCTTCCAGTTTCGGGATTTCAACCTCTGATGCTGCAGGACAGATTATTCATCAACCATGACATATTTGAGCAAATTACTTACCAGTCTGCAACATCTCTGAAAAGTTTAAAAGGATAGTTCCCCTCTTCTATATGTCTTCCCAAACAAAAACTGGCCAAGGGAAAAGCAGTAAAACAATTAAAATTATAAAAGCAGGTCCAGATTCACTAAAAAATACCGTGCTTTATTATTTTACTCGACAGAAGTCTATGGAAATATGGACTCAAATTAAGAAATGCATTACTGTATCTCATCATTATCTCTGGCCCATTGTCTTCCTGCAGTGTTCAGACAAATCATGCCTGCGAACTCCTTCTCTGAAAAAGAGGGTTACAAAAGCCAACTTAGAGGGGAAAAAAGACAGTGGGATGTTGAAATATATAAGGCATCAGGTAAGCATATCACTATGAGGGTGAGGTAAGGAGGAAAGGGACAACAATTATCTAGAAAAGAATGGGTTGAATCTAACAGCCCTTGTCTAATAATTGCTGATGTGGATGTCTCACCATGTATGTTTAGCAGTTGTTATACTGTATATTGTACTGTAAAATTATTTCATTCGTAATGTGAGTGCTGCACAGGGCATTATCAGCAGGGCATTGCCACATGATGTATTAGACCGAAGAACAAATCTTTTACTGAGGATTTTCAATGTATTCCCATAAACTTCCCATAAAAATATTTTTCACATACAGGATTCAATACTAAAGAACAATCACATTTCATAATAAATAATATCCGCTTTTACGTTAACTTTAAGTTTCAGTTAAATATTGTGTTGATTTTGTCCACAGAAAAAGTAACCTAAGTCTCTTATGTTATGCAGGTGATGAGCTTGTCTCCTGCTCCTCTGTCCTTGCTAATTAAAGCAGCTCCAATCCTAACAGAGGAAATGTATGGTGACATTCAGCCTGCTGCATGGGAGTTGCTGCTAAGTGTGGATGAGCACATGGCAGGCGCTGCAGGTAAGTTAGTTCCTGCTCCATTGTCTGCTTTCACCCTCTGACTACTGCACTGACTGCTTTTCCATAGTACTGTATGCTGGCTTATATGACATTTCCATTTAAAATACACAATACATTCATTTTTGTCCTGACCTACCTATTAAAAAAAATAAACATAATAATAATAATAATAAACATTTGATTATAAGATTGTGGACACATTTTAAGGCCTGCCTTCCTAAAATCAGTGTGGCACACACTATAGATCCCAGGAAATTTTGCCTTCATAATATAAACCTGGTGGTCACATGGTATGACTATTACTGACTGTTACTGATCTTTTGCTAACATCGATGTGTTGCTGCCTTTTAAATGATGTCATTGGGTGTATGTGTCAAAAGGATTTTTTAGTCCTTCCTAGCTATTTATATATAATACAGAAAAGTAAGTCTAGGGACCCACTTTTACATGTCTTTCCTTTATGGACAATCAGACTGAACACCCCCAAAGGCTCCCCTGTAGATATCACACCAAATTATATACACAACTTATGTATTTTGTATTTGGCTGCATGTGCAATGTATAAAATATCTTGGATAAGTTGTGTAATATATTACTGACTTTCTTTAAGTTATAGGAACATATATTGAGGGGCAATTCTTAGCCTACTGAACCCTCAATACTATTTCTCTGAAGGGCCACACAAACTGAAATATTCAATGCCTAGCTTTAATCTTAATCTTGCTCCCTCTGCAGCTGCCATGTTCTTACTTTGTGCTGTGAAGGTGCCTGATTCAGTTTCCGATATGCTGACCTCTGAGTTTCAGCATCCCGAGACAGTTCAGAGAATCAATGCCATACTAAAATTTCATACTCTCTGGAGGTTCCGTTATCAGGTTTGGCCTCGAATGGAAGAAGGAGCACAGCAGATTTATAAGGTGGGGAAAGGGAGAGAACACTATAAGGCTCATTTATGAATGTAGTGCAAGTTCCCATGTTTTTTGAACCCACAAAGCAGAATTTTTCTCATAAATAGTGGGAGCCTGGTAACATTACATTCGCCTCAAGTGGTACACACTCTTGCAATATGAACGCTAATTATCATCCATTTTGTTAAGTGCCCACAAGCCAAGGCACATATTTTTTTGCATGCATTTATATTTAAATATTGCCACTTCCAATGTGCTACATCAATAATGGTTATATAATTGGCACAAGTTACAAAAGTCAATTATGGTCATTGACATAACCTGCTCAAGAAATATTTGCATTAGGAGTATATTTGAAAGAAATACATCAACTCAATATTTTTTTTAAATTCAGTCAGTATTAAACCAGTTTAGAAACCTAATATGTAGTGATGGGCGAATTTATTCGCCAGGGGCGAATTCGCGGCGAATTCCCGCGATTCGCCGCTGGCGAATAAATTCGCGAAACTGGCAAAAAAATTCGCCAAAAAAAATTCGCGCGCAAAAACGAGTCGCGCGTCGTTTTTGACGCGACGCGCCGAAAACGACGCGACGCGCGTCGGAATTGACGCGATCGCGTCGGAATTGACGCGATCGCGTCAAAAACGACGCGACCGCGTCAAAAACGACGCGACCGCGTCAAAAACGACGCGACGCGCGTCAAAAACGACGCGCGACTCGTTTCGCGAATCGGCGAAAAATTCGCGAATTTCTCTGGAAATTCGCGAATTTTTCGGCGAAGCGAAACGCGGCCGTTTCGCCCATCACTACTAATATGCATACAATAATTTAATAAAAAATAAATCTGCATCATCACCTTCAATTGTTTGAATTAGGTACAGCAAAACATTCAGTGCTCCAAAGGACAATTCTGCATTTGGTACATCTCTACTACATGGTAATAGTTTAGGAGTAAATCTTACTTTATCCCTTGCTTTCAGAACTGCACTGTAGCTTTAACTTATTATCACGTCATGGAATATGTGGTAATGAAAACTTTTAATATTGATCATTTATCTCTGTCACATGTTACTGTGTTAAAACTACACTAAAGTTCTTTTGTGCAGTAATAAAAACACATTATTTTTGCCCTGCTGCATTAACAATAACAACCACTTGGCTGATTGCATTAACTGGTCATGTTTTGGTTGCCATGGATTACTGCACCTGGGCAAACTTTGTGCCTAAGAAGTAAGAGAGAAGTAGAGACCATTTGATTATCTGATATCCTAGATTAAAATCTACAAGTTAAACTACATTGTACACTGTACTTGGATCTCTGTTAATAATAGTTACTTATATGTGTTTCATATTGTTTTAGATCCCTCCTCCAAGTATTAACTTTACTCTGCCTTCACCCATTCTGGGGATGCCTTCTGTTCCCATGTTTGACCCTCCTTGGGTACCACAGAGCAGTGGAAGTGTGCAAGACCCAATCAACGAGGACCAGTCTGTGAGTAGGAGTGTGAAACATGTACGAATATCAAAGGATAAAGATTTATTCTTCTGGTTTGCTCATGGATTCTCTCTGCTTGCACTTGGATGCATATTGGCATGCATTTAGCATGCTGATTTGAAAAAACCGCGTCTTACACCAAAAGGAATATTTACACTCCTCTAAACCAGTGCTGCTGGAACCTCAGTAAAAATAGTTCCCAGCAAGCATAATTAGACCTGATGTGCATGATAATCAATTTCCAGCATTAGGCTGCCATTATGGATTAGCCTTTGCCTGTACTTCTACATCAATCAGTGTGCATGCCAAGCATTTTAATCAAGCATTGTGGGGCATAACTCCTGGCATGCTATGTCTTGCCTGTATAATTAGCAATACATATGGTTTAGACAGTACCTTCTAAAAGTAATATAATCAAGAGCATTTCAATTTATATTAAATGGGCTTGGATTTTAAAAGACAAGCATGATTATAACTCCATATGCATGCAAATAATGTTGCACTTGTACATTTCTCTAAAGAAAAACAGATGAGTAGTCCTTGACTGGGCCAAGAACTAACTCTGATCTGAGGGGGGATCATTTTTAAACTTGGTCGCTGGTAATATCCTAGAAACGCTTGCAAATTAATGGAACCATTTAATTTCACTAATTGAGTTGGAGGTTCAGTTTTGTGGACTGTGGGTCCATAATTAAGATTAAGGGCCCTGTTTATAACATGTGCAGTGCACTTCTGCTGTTTGAATGGATGTTAAAAAATTTGAACCTCTTCATGTGTGACTGTAGGGATGGTGCTTCATATTTTTCCCTTTAAACAAAGTGATGTTGTACTTTATGATTCCATCACAACTGTCCAAAGGACATTCTATTTTTAAAGGATGTTGGCTTGTTCACGGGTGTTTTGGCAGGCTTTATGTCAATTTCAGAGGCCTCCTTAGTTTCCTGCCCTCCAGAGCCCCTTTTCACTAAGCTTGTGATGGATGATGCATGTTGAAACTGTTGTAACTAGCGTCTGAAGGTGCAGGTGAATATGTCTGGCAGTTAATTGAGTTTGTTTCACCACTATTTGAACAATTGTCCTCTGATAAATTGTTTACTTGGTCCACATTCAAATAAATTAGCTACGGTACCATGGGCCTCAGACTTTTTTATAACATTGTTATACGTTTGGTGGATACAGGAATGTTAAGGTCTCTGGAGATAGCCTTGAAATTATCCATTCTATCTTATGATTTTCTGTCTCACCTGTTCATGCATCTTTTGCTTTACACGCTTTTGAGCAAGGAATGCACTTGCAAGAAGTGATTTCTGTAGTAAAAACAAAAAGCAAATTAAGTTCCCAAGATGTTCATGTATAAATATAAAGTACAATTCAGTGTCACAAAACAAAGCACCTTCTTGGCAATGTATTGTAGGCTTCTCATATACACCATGCTCACCTCAATGGAAGTTGTGGTGTCTTCTTTGGCATGAGTTGGGACTTTTGTTTCAATTAAAACTATTTTTAATAGTTTCATCTGTTTAGATGATTCCTTTATTAAGACAAGACCAGGCAACATCGATATGAATATGGATATTCATATCCATATTTGTCTCTTTTTAAGTGCAACATAATTTTAACAATAAATGTAACTTAGTTTTCTACAGTGGTGCATGCCATTTTGAATGTGCATGCTAGTCTCTTCTAATTACTGTACATGCTCTTGAACATGCACTATTAATCTAGTAAAGGTAAGGCTGGGGAAATGTAATAAAAATGTTGCCAAAATAACAAGAAACATTGGCATTTCACATTTGCACAAAAGCTTTTTTTCAGTAATAAGCTTTATATGTATGCTGTAAGCTGGTGCACAATCTTCTTCTCCACTTGCAGCTGAACTGGGTTCACAAAAGCTAGTATTATGCATATCTGATGCATTAACCCATTGTATTACATTCCCCCATAGATTTTATTAAAATGCAATTTGTTGAATTCTGATATCAGTTCAGGTAGAAAATCTGAATTACTGGGGCATGACCAAATTTCATTTAAAAACAGACCTGATTACTGAAGCTCAGGTTACAAACTGAATCTAATTAGATTACATAGGCATGGCTTCCAAAGAAAGCTTAATAAAGCCAAAAAGGAATTTTTCTACCCAAGCTGCCAATCCAAGATGGCACCAAGAATGAAGAGGAGGAAAATACAGAGGATGAACACTAGAGAATATAGACACACTCAACTGAAATTAAAGAGCTACTGACACCTGAAATTAAACTCTTTTTTACATCTATTATAATATCTGGCTTTGAAAGCTACTTCTAAATTTGCCATAAAGTATTTGTATGATGCTTTTACATTACCTGTCTGATCCCCATGTTCCTGTATGAGGGGGCTGCCATATTTGTGCACCCGGCATCTGTTATCATTAGAAACTGTAACTAACAGACTGAGATGGGACTGTTAGGTTGGCAAAGTCAGAGTGTCAGAGAGTCAGGCTTAGGAAATCCAACTAACAATTATATACAAAAACAAACCTCTCAGCAAAGAATGATCACCATGACCTACAGTATAGGTAACATATAATGTACATTCATATGATAAAATTCATTTTTTAGTGTCAGAATCACTTTAAGAGAACCTTCCTCTTCCCATGTTAAAGAAAATGGAAGGTTTATTATCCTCGAAGCCCTGAACTCCATTGAGACAGAAATAAGTGCTACAGGGGACAGAGGGGACTTAATATAACTAATGCTGAGGACCTAAATGTAACACAATGAAACACTAAAAATATTGCAGAGAAAATCACAGATTTACATGACAAAGTTGTAGATCACAAAGATAGCACATACAGACATATGGATATTCAGTACACAACAGCCCAAAATTTCCAGACAAAAAAACTGCATTTCTTTCCAATTGCTTGTAAAGGCATTTCTGAGCAATTATCAGCTTTGAGTGTTTTAGCAGAGGCAATTCTGTGCTGCAACAAAACCATGATTGGCAAACAGCACCACGTATAATTGCTGTAGACTAACCTAAGTTGGTTGAATTAACTGCTTATTGGTGGATAAAAGTAAACGCTTTTGAAATCCAGTTTATGAGAACAAAAAAATCTTATGCCTAGCTATTCTGTTATAGGTGAGGGTTAACTTTTTTGTGTGTTACTTTGACGTCTAAACACTGAGAATCAGTTCCATTTATTTATTGAGGTTAATTAGCAGCCAGAAACTGCCCAAGCTGAAGGTAAAATGATTCACAGGAAAAGAACCTCAGGTCTAAACACAAAAGCCTAAAAGGAGCATTTTTGAAGCCTCAAAAATGCTTCACGGCTAAATAAAAACCAGAATGGTCAACATAATATGTATGTTTAGCTTTAATTGAGTCTGAAGCTCATCACATGTACACCTAATTTATTCTTTCTTTCTCCCACCATGGATGCATAGAAATCCTTTTCAGCTCGGGCAGTGTCCCGTTCCCACCAGAGGGCTGAGCACATTCTCAAGAACCTTCAGCAGGAGGAGGAGAAGAAAAGGCTGGGGCGAGAGGCCAGTCTAATGACTGCAATCCCTGTCACACAGGAGGCCTGTTACGAACCCACATGCTCCCCTAGTTCTGAACAGGAGGAAGAAGGTGTGCTGTAGGATCAGTACAACTTGTTACTTTACATTGTCTATACAGTGGTTGAACTACACTGGAGATTTAACTATTAACATTACCTCCATCTCTCTATGTAATAATTTTATATATACTTATTATTGTGCCATATACAGTCTTGCTCGTCATTAGAGCATATCATTCATTGGTTCTCAGTTACGAGTTTTCATAATTTCAAGAAACTTTCTCTAAACAACAAGTTTAATAATTGGATAGGTAAATCCCTAGCACAAGAGCAATGTGACGTCTGTGTCAGCAAACCAATTGTATACAAGATACAAGATTCTTTTATTTGTCAATACAGACTATATAGTTATACAGCGTATATGGGCTGTGCTGTGTGCAAGGGGACATAATACTGAAAGAACTTGTTACCACAAAGAAAAAAGAACAAATTTTGGGTTGAATTCAATATTTTACTTTATATTCAGTGGTAAAATCCTGCAGAAAGATTGTGGTTCCACTGTAGGATCAACATACCAAAGAGCCAGAGACAATATAAGCACAGTACAATGTATGCTACAAGCCTAGTAACCCACTCAACTTTGTATGTTTACAGAATACATTATACTGTATTTACAGTATATTCCTCATTTGCTATTTGTTTTGGTTGGACAAGAAACTGATTTAGAACTAGAATAAATAAATGCATGGATACATTTTCAATTTTCTATCTGCTGTTCATTCTGTATCATGATACTAGGTCTGTACCAGTTGGGTGTATGTTAGATTAGGTTTCACCTCTTTCATTGTGTCTGCCAGTAGAAGAACCCACCAATCTGAATTCCAGACGCCTTTCAGTAAGTCCATCCTGTACCTCCAGCACTTCACATCGTAACTATTCCTTCCGTCGAGGCTCTGTGTGGTCTATACGCTCTGCTGTGAGTGCTGAAGGTGAGTCTTACTTATCAGACCAGACCCTTGGTTTATGCACTATATGCCATTGTTTTCCTGACAGGAAGGGAATTCACATTTATTATTGAGAGAAGCAATTCATTTTGTTTTTGAATTTACAACGGCTGCACCAATAAATCTCAATGTGTATTTCACAAAAAGGTTGAGGATCCACAATACAGATCGATTGTACATTTGACACAGAAAAACTTTACTCATCTATCCCATTTATCCCACTTAGCACAGAATATTGTGTCACAGCATCCCATTCAATTAAAGAGTTCACCATTGAAAACAATGGTGCTTTGGTATGCCAATGAAAAGGTTAAATGCATTAAATGAGTTAAGATAACTTTAGATAACACAGTTTCTTCAATTAGCCCTGAGTCACTACGCATTTAACTCACCAATCCCAGTGGCTGCATCTGTATGTGGGATAGTCTGCTTCTTTTCTTTAGTTACCCTACATTTATTACAGATGAGGAGCATGCAACGGAACACACTGCAAATCACCATGTTTCACAACCACCCCAACCAGTTTTCCCAGCATGCATTTGTGCTGCAGTGCTGCCCATTGTTCATCTGATGGAGGATGGGGAAGTGCGTGAAGATGGAGTTGCAGGTATGATGTGTTTGTATACATAGGAGAATCTGGTTTGTAAGTCATATAAAACATTTTTAAAGTTTATTTTTGTAAAATCCAATACATTCTTTCAGTGCGCTAAAATATCTATAACTGTACAGGAAGCTTACTCAAAGGCCTTTAAGTGGGCAAAAAGCTTCTCTGCTAGCCAACCAAACAGTTTTGATTCCAGCCATATTTATGTACTGTATTAAATTTTTGTTTTCTGATTCCAGCAGTGCCAACTATAGTGTGCCAAGGTTTTACATAGAACTTTGACTTTTGTGCGCTCACTCTTGCTGACACTGTTAGCTGTCATTAGCTAGTCAAGACATTTGTTACTATTCAAGCTGTGTCAGAAGACTGAAGACTGAGATTTTAGGGATTCTTGCCTTGTATACCATAGAGATCATTAGCATGGATATTGTAAAGATAATAGAACTATTGTCATAAAATCATGTTGACCATGAAGACAATCGCCATAATATCAATTGCCATGGAAAGTGTTGCAACAGAGAAAAATGCTCTATTAAAAGGTTCAGTGTAAAAATAAAAACTAGGTAAATAATAAATGTATCTAATATAGTTAGCCAAAAATTTAATGTGACTGGATTTCTAACACAACAGAACACTACTTGCTTTTAAGCTCTCTAACTCCGAGTTAATCAGTGACTGGGACACAACTGTTCAGTGAGTATGCAATTGATCCTCAGCATTCAGATCAGATTCAAAAGCAACATTTATGTCCCATGTCACTGCTTGGTTACTTCATGGTAAACAATCAGTGTAAACTAAGAGAGCTGAAAAGCAGGAAGTAGTGTTCTGTTCTGTTATGTTAGACATCCAGTCACTCCAGCCTTTATACATACAATTTTTTATTTTGCACAGGCTATTGACCCAGTTTTTATTTTTACACTGAACAATTCCTTTAACTATGGAACAGACTGTCAATGGCCAGAGTGGTCTCCATTGCAATGTCAACAGTTCCTCAGCTCACAAAGGCAAACCAGTGTCATGCTTATTATAGCCATATAAACCATTTCAGAAACCATTTCAGTTGCCAACTACTAGATCCATCATCTTCTAATGCGAAGGTTTACCTATAGCAAAGTTCTTTAGCTTTTTTTCTTTCTACATTAAACACTAATATTAAATTCAGTAATGATTATGAGTTTAATGCAATAAAGTTAAATGCTACACTATGGGGCAGATTTACAAAATTCATGTGAAGGATTCGAACATTCGCGCAAATAGTCTCGAATAGTCTCAATTTGATTGTTCGAATATGATCGTGCGACTATTCGAATATGCAAATTAAGTATTTTCAACCATCGAATATAGAATATTCGGGCACATCGAATAAATATATATTCGAGTGCTCGATTATTCGCCAGTCGAAGAACTTGCCCTTTAAATTTTTATTCGACTGCCTACTTCGCCAGATTGAACCTACCCAATTGCAATAGAAGCCTCTGGGAAGCCCCCATAGGCTTTTTTTTTCTAAGTCTTTTGCTGAATTTCAATCGTACAATTGAATGCTTCGAACCTTCGATTCGTATGATTTTGGCGAATATTCAAGCGTTTTTTTCCTGCGACTATTCGCTGAATCATTCGATCTTACGATTCTGGCAAATAGTCGAATATGCGCTCGAAACTGGCGAATATTCCATTTGATTCGCCAGTCGAATTCGAGGGCTAATAGCCCTCGACAATTTGACCCTTAGTAAATCTGCCCCTTAAGCTTTTACAGTACAAAAATCAGGAGTAATGTGATTGTTTATTAAAGGAAGCAGGAAAGCACAAACAAACAGCAAAGAGACACAAGGACAATTTGCTCTTTTAGTAATAGATAATAGTTTGTAGGAAAATGTCTGCAGTCAATATGTATGTACTCTGTTCCAATCATGATCTTTCATTTATTAAACTATAGTGAGTGCAGTGGCTCAGCAAGTTCTGTGGAATTGCCTGATTGAGGACCCATCCACAGTTCTTAGACATTTCCTGGAAAAACTCACCATAAGCAACAGACAGGTAACTGTGTTATCTTGCCTCTTCATTACTTTAGTCATCTTGAAGGCCTTTAATACAGCTGATGTTATGTCTGTTTTAGGATGAACTGATCTATATGCTGAGAAAACTACTACTTAATATTGGTGATTTCCCAGCTCAGACATCACATATTCTGTTTAACTACTTGGTAAGTGTAGCATACCCAAGGGTATTCATTTAGTATCCTGGGAGTAACCATGTGTATCTGAAATATAACCATCTGAAAAATATACTTCAAAGATGAAAGACTAATTAAATGTAATTTTTTTCTAAACTGAATTATCAAAAGAGATATCCTTTGTTTTTATTTTTATATTCTTCACGCCACCTGTCTATAGTAATCTGCCAAATCTTATACATTAATAAACTATGTACGAAAAGTGTGTTAGTACACTCTTTGTACAAAATAAACTTGAAGTATATGGCAGATAGCTCATACTAAAAGTTGATCCAGGGACTAGGCCAATTGCCATTTTGGAATCAGGAAGACATGTTTTCCTCCTCTGAGGCAAATTGGAGAGGCTTCAGATGGGGTTTTTTGCCTTCCTCTGGATCAACTAGCAGTTAGGCAGGTTAAAAAAAAGTTAAAAGCTTGAACTTGATGGATGTGTGTCTTTTTTCAGCCTAACTTACTTTGTTACTATGTACTGTACAGTGCCTGCCTTTTTACTATTAGCACACCCATGGGCACCAATGTCTTAAAGCCCACAAAATTTCTCAGCTTACTTTATATTTCTAGGTTTTTGTTACTCACTAACAAATTAACTATTTTTATTTTTTATCTTCCTTATGTTTTTGGGATTCTCTGTATGGCTATTTTATATATAGGTGGGCTTGATCATGTATTTTGTGCGTACGCCTTGTGAATGGGGTATGGATGCCATCTCAGCTACTTTGACTTTCCTGTGGGAAGTTGTTGGCTACGTGGAGGGCCTCTTCTTCAAGGATCTTAAGCAAACTATGAAGAAGGAACAGTGTGAGGTTAAACTCCTTGTTACAGCATCCATGCCTGGTAAGCAGACACCCGCTATAGCCTCTAACAATTAAAACTGGATAAGACAAGCTATTTTTTATTTTATTTACAATAGGAACAAAGACGTTAGTAGTTCATGGACAGAATGAGTGTGACATCCCAACTCAGTTACCAGTGCATGAAGATACACAATTTGAGGCTCTTCTAAAGGTGTTTATACAATTTCACTATGGGGATTTATGTGTATAACTGTAACGCTAACTTGGCTAAGCAGACAAAAAATGGGTTAATGTCCAGCTAGTACTTAGAGCATGGGTTACATGTGACTCAAACACCCCAGGCTAGGGCCTTTGCCAAATAGAAGATTTCAGGAATGGTGTAGTGCAACTACAACCCTCAGGCTACTGTGCTATAAAACAGGAAATAATGGGCGCCAGGAGGTTCTTGCAGTATAACAAAATAGCTTTTTATTTGTCCAAGACAAATGATCCACAGCTTTACTTACAGTGGTAAAGAGGCATTGGCAGTATATAGGCACACTCTGCTCACACATAGCTGACAGAGGTAGATGCAGAATATACAGGAACACCTGCTTACATAGAGCTTCCAAGGTAGATGCCAGGGACATTCCTCCAGAGAGAGCACCATGGAACTCCTTGAGGCGATAGCGTCTGCCTGGACAGAGGCACCCTCATGATCTCAACACCTCGACCTGGATCCTCACACAGGGGATCAGGGAACTCACTAGACCTAATCCCTATTAGGCTGTGTCCCTATACTACAGGTGAGTCTTGCCTGAGAGGAGAGCTAACTCTTTGCTATCCCTCCTAGTTGGAGCCAAGCTGCTCTTACTATCTGTACTCTCTATTTCACTCTTCTAGAGAGTCTATTATGAATATATCCCTGCCACTCGCTAGCCTCATTCATGGGGCCCTGCTCCCCGAATTCTCTTGTAGAGGTACTGGTACCTCTAGGGTACATGCTCCACTGGGCCTTGCTGTACCCAGGCCCTCCTGGGTACACCCAGCTCGATCAGGCTCCAGGAGCCAAAAGCAAAGATCCACCCCTGCACAATCACCATACCAAGGTGTGACAGGATCTAGTCACAGCACCTTCTGGCCAATAGTATAACTATGCAAATCACATCTAGTTAAATGGGCATCTGCCCAGCAACTTGGAAGATCATTAGGTGTATGGAATTAAAGCCATAGAGACATTGTTAACTCTGTGGGTTCCTATATATCGATGATGTATTCAGAAATAAATTAAATATTAAATAGCTTGTAACAGTTAGCATCTGTTTTCCATAGCTTGTAAAAGTTAGCGTCTGTTTTCTTTTTTTAGGAATGCCTAGAGTTTTTTAATATTGCAGACTCCCAGTCTGCAAATTATTTTCTGATGGACAAACGCTGGAATTTAATTCATTATAACAAGGTAAAATTAAATATATTGCCTACATATAGGGGCACATTTACTAAGGGTCGAAGTGAATTTTCAAATCAAATTCGAATTTAAAAAATTTGAAATTCAAAGTAATTTTGGGCTACTTCGACTATCGAAGTAGCCAAAAATTCGATTCAAATTGAAAAAATTAGAAAAGTCGAATTTTGAAGCACTGTCTCAACACTTTGCCACCTTAAAGCTACCAAATTGCCATTGTAGCCTATGGGGGACTTTACTGTGATTTTTTCCAAGTCCAAAAAATCTAAGGATTTTTTTTTTTAAATCGTTCGAATGGAACAATGCATTAGAATGAATTGAACTATTTTTATTCGATCGAAAATGGCCTTTAAAAAAATTCCATGTTCGAGCTTCAAAGTTTTTTAACTTCGAAATTCGACCCTTATTAAATATGCCCCTTATGGTATGGGTGTAATGTATGGTTTATTATTTATACTTACTATATACCTATATGTTACATTTACCAAAAGATATACAGTATGTACTTGTGAGAGCAAATTATAATATATGTTGCAGAGAGTGAGAGAACACCATTCACTGCATCCAACATTTACTCTTTCTTCTTAGACATATGTACGTGATATTTATCCTTTCCGGAGGTCAGTTTCCCCACAGCTTAACTTGGTTCATATGCCACCTGAGAAGGGCCAGGAGCTGATTCAGAAACAAGTATGGGGCTTTGAAGACTTTTTGTGCATGTGCATGTACCCTAATGATATGACTAATGATATAGATTATACAGCTTTATTGATTTGGGAATTTTATTTATATATTTATATACTATTATATTTTATAAATATTTTTTTGGATACCATAAGTTAATTTCTCCTTCTCTTCAGTTCAAAATAGCACATGACACAAGTGTTTAGTAAGAAGGTTGTAATATGATTATCAGGTTTTCACCCGGAAGTTGGAAGAGGTTGGGAGAGTTCTGTTTCTTATATCACTGACCCAGAAGATTCCACCTGCCCATAAACAATCTCATGTTTCCATGCTGCAAGAAGACCTTCTTCGTTTGCCTTCATTTCCCCGAAGTGCAGTTGATGCAGAGTTTTCTCTCTTTAATGATCCCCAAGGTACTCAAATCAAACTTCTCTTAATGAATAGCAAGGAAACAAGGGACATTACAATACAGATAAAAAACTCAAGCATTTGAAGGGGTGCATGGGTTTACAGAGAACGTGGTGCATACTGTATATGTAGTGTTTGGGACATGCACCTCTTTAATATACATAATCATTCTAGAAATGATAACAAGACTACTAATAATAACACTGCAGATCTGAACGTGGGCAGTAACCCATATCAACCAATCAGAAATTAGTAATTTGTTAAAAACAAAAAAAAGCTCAAATTTGTTGCCATGAGTCTCTGCTTAGGTGCAAATTTGCCAATTGTTGGTGAATGAGCCAGTGTGCCTCTTAACAGCAAAACGTATTACAAATTTCAGATCATTTTGCATTTGATCTTAAGTCTGCCTTCTTTATGTGTAATAAAGACAGAAGTCCTTGATTTTTACACAACAGAAAAGATGTAGAAAGGGTGATTTCCATAAAATGTATATATTTTTTTTTAGCAGGAAAAGAATTGTTCGGTCTGGACACTCTACAGAAAAGCCTATGGATCAAACTCCTTGAGGAAATGTTCTTGGGAATGCCTAGTGAATTCCCTTGGGGTGATGAAATGATGCTGTTCCTTGGTGTATTTAATGGAGCTTTGCTTCTGCATCCAGAAGATAGTGCCCTCCTCAGGCAATATGCTGCTACTGCCATTAACACAGCTGTGCATTTTAACCACCTTTTCTCACTCAGTGGTTATCAATGGATTCTGCCCACAATGCTACAGGCAAGTGTCAGAGGTGTAAAACCCAAGCTTATATTTCTGTGACATGGAACCTGATGAACTTAGTTGTGGATCAGCTGATAAATGAAAGAACAAAATGTGCATTAAGTCATAAATACAGTTAATTAAATTAAGGTTATGGAAGAAATATGCAGGAAGGGGACATACAAACATCAAACTAACAAAAGCAAGCACTCTTTTTTATTTTAATAACTTACAAACAAATGATAGTAGAGTATAAGTTGTACAACAAAATGTCAACATATATATACTGTAAGGGTAGGGCCACAATCTGATGAACTATGAATGCTAGGTTTAGTATTTAGCATAGGCTCTATAGAGTAAATGTACAGTACAGATTGCATTATCATCTGTCAAATTTGGATAGATTATCTAGGGTTTGAGTTTTATTTACTTTATATAAGGGCATTATTTTCTTTGATTGCCTTTATTAATATGATCTTGGAAATAGCCAATATACATAAAAGAAGTTAGAAACTAAGTGGACCAGGGTCAGTCATCTTTGCATATAGGCTGATGATCTGGCTGACCTGTGCAGTTCCTGAACTATCAGCCAGAAGGAAAAAAAGAGGCAAAATTAGTCAAACTGATCAGAGCTGGATATGTATCATCAGCATCAATTCAAACTGATCTAGGTGTATGAACATTGCCTATTCATGCTACAGAATAGTAGGAGACATTTTTTTACTCATGATTACCATTATCATTTTTCATAGGTATATGCTGACTATGAAAGTAACCCACAACTTCGGCAAGCTATTGAATTTACCTGCCGTCAGTTTTACGTTCTTCACCGCAAACCTTTTGTGCTTCAGTTGTTTGCAAGTGTTGCTCCTCTTCTAGACCTTCCAGTAAGCCCTCAGCTATGTTAGCAGCCTTTCCCACCAGTGGAAAAAAGCACTAAATGCAAAAATACTGTTTCTCCCATGTGTCAACTGTAGCTGAGGAATATTGAAAAGTGTCTCCCATTAGACACTAGCAACAGTGTGAATAGAGACAGCAAGCACTTATCTTACAGCCTGTATGTGTATGAATTTAAAACTGCTATGACTTTCCTCTTATTTTTAAGTCTCTGATTAGGAAAAACAATTAATCTCTGTTTGCCTATCTTGAGCTACTAATATTTTTCCGTACCATCTGGTAACACTAAAGTGAACAGTGAATGGCTTTTATGATAAATAACAGTGGGTTAAACAAGAGTAGGTGGATCAGGTTGGATATAACTTGGTGTGGCCTGAGAATGAAATATTTCTGTGGGTTACATGCCAGCGTGACTGCAATCAACTATGGATAATTTGACATTTTGTCCTACAGGACGGTGTAAGCAGTGGCTCCTCCAGTAAGGGGATGTCATCCCAGTGCCTGTTTGATCTGTTGCAGTCCTTAGAAGGAGAAACACCTGACATTTTGGATATCCTGGAGCTTGTAAAAGCTGAAAGGCCTTTGAAATCATTAGGTAACTGCTTTAATTAAGGTGAAGTTCATGTCATTATTATCAATAATAATAACAACATGTTCATAAAGCAACAATTCATTCCACAGTGCTGTACAGTAAAGGTATGTTTACAATGAATATACAGTTTACATACATAAAGCAACATTTTTAGTATAATGTAGACAGCAGTATTCTCAGACTACTGTATTTGCAGTTGACCCTCCTTTTTAACTAGATCAAAAAACACAATAAAACTAGAAATAGAAATATACAAATTTAAAAAAGAGAAATAGAAGAAAAGAAAAAAATAGAAATATATTAAGATTTTTTTAGGAAATAAAATTAGAGCAATTCTAAATTGTATTTATAGTGTTAAGCTCTGACTGTCCACCGAGCAGAGGGAAGCAGAGGTAAATCTGGTCCCTACTTACACCCTGCTTAATGATAGTTCAGGTGAGCAGATCAGAACAAAAATCTTCCACATCCACCGTTAAGGGTTGTTACAGACATGCAGATTTGGGGAGATTTAGTTGCTTAGCGATTAATTGCCTCTTCTGCGACAATCTCCCCGAACTGCCTGCTCCCTTCCCGCCGCCTGTTTGAATGAAAAAACGCCACTGGCGGCGCTTCGATTTCCGGGATTGCACGAAGTTGCCTAGCGAGGGAACTTCGGGCGATTCTGGAGATCGAAACGCCGCAAGTGCATTGATGCTGGCGTTTTTTCATTCAAACAGGCGGTGGGAAGGGAGCAGGCAGTTCGGGGTGATTGTCGCATCACAGAAGAGGCGATTAAACGCCAAGCGACTAAATCTCCCCATCTGCCCGAACCCTAAAGGCCACACTGTCCTATTTGTTGTCCCACCCTGCAGAAGAAGGATAGGTTTAAGTGGGTTAATGTGGAACATCTGTCCTGTAGTACCTCAAGCAGAAGAATGGCTCAAACCTCCCCTCCTTTCATCAAAACTCACTAGATTTCTCTTTAAGAAGTGAAGGCAAAGGTTATTTAGATCACTCGTACCTTGTATTACATTATCTATGTTCCGTCAATCATGAGGGTTTATTAAATGTTTCAGAATTTATTTTAAACATGCATTAATTTGCAGTCATTTTGGGGTTTGCACTAAGCATATGAATTCTTACCTTTGATAATATTTCAGATTTTTGCTATGGAAATGAAGATATGGCCTTTTGCATCAGTGAATGCATCAAACTATGTGTAACTGTTGTAGCATATGCGCCTGAGTCGTTTAGAAGGTAACTCAATTCTTTTATCTGACTTCATTGGTAATGAAAGACCCCCAATAGAGTGTTAGAGATTCCAATTTAGAATGTGCCAGTGCCATTGATGTGGCAATACTAATTCTAATATCATGAACCAGGTCCTAGCAGCTTTTTTTCTTACTTTTCTAATGAATTAATAAAAAAAAAGGGAAATTAAAAATAATTTAATTACAAACAAAGCCATACAGACAATGAGAACTTGACAACCTACCATTGTTCAGCCTGCAGATGCTTATGGTACTAGAAGCTCTTGTTCCCTGCTATCTGCAAAAGCTGAAGCTCCAGACTTCTCAGTTGGAAACAGTGTCAGCTGCACGTGAGGAAATTGCTGCCACTGCTGCCCTTGCCACCTCCCTGCAGGCTCTTCTCTACAGTGTTGAAGCTCTCACCAGGTCAGATATGTTGCTGGGGGTATGGGACTTATATATAAAGGCAATTAAGAAACTTTGCTAGTAGAAAAGAGTCTTCGATTTTGAAATCTGAAATTATTATTTACAGTACTTTAGCTAACGTTAGTCAAACTCAGATATAACTCTTTCTTTTAATTTCCTTCAGACTGCATATTCTGTTCTGAGAATTCCTTGTCAGTTATTAATTATTATGCTTAAGATTGTGAATCAGTTATGTTTGGGTCCATATGTCCACCTGACTTGTAATAATGAAGTCTTTCCAATCTTTTCCAGTCTTTTCCAATATGTGTTGACACAGGTATTATTACAAATGATGTCTATTTTAGGCCAATGACTGCTCCACAGATGAGTAGGGGAGACCAAGGCCACAAAGGGGCAACAACAGCCAATCACACTATGTCAGCTGGTGCTAACCTTAGGTATGGTCTTTTCTGACCAATACAGGTCTACAGAACAGCAACATATAAATAAACTTCTAGAGTTACAGCTTTCTTTTGTATGCTTCTCACTTCAGAGACAACCTACATTTGTTGGAAGAAGGTCAAGGCCTTCCTAGAGAGGAGCTGGATGAAAGAATTGCAAGGGAGGAATTTAGGAGACCACGTGAATCACTGCTGAACATCTGTACAGAGTTTTACAAGCATTGCGGCCCCAGGCTAAAGATTCTCCAGAACTTGGCAGGGGAACCACGAGTTACTTCTCTAGAGCTCCTTGATGTCAAATCACACATGAGGTACCATATGTCTCCAACCGAAATCAAAATGGCCTTGCATTAATAAGAATATTTCATATTAAATGAATATAATGGTATTCTTAAATAAATAAAAAGAAGTAACAAAAGAACCCCCACTCTCGTGCTCAAAAAATTCATGTAGTGAATTATTACTGATTTTTAATTAATTAGCTAAATTCTGTGATGAAATTCATTAGCTAGTCCAATCAATTTAACTAAAATTAATCAATTATTAAAGACCAAAAAATTGATTAATATAATATAAAGTGATAAAGTGCTTAGTGCTTAGCTCACAACAATCACATAAAAGTTGTGATTATTATTTCTCAATTATTCAAAAGCAATTGATATAAATTTATTTCCAAGACCACTAAGTGTGGTTGATGCCCAACTTATTTAAGTATTAACCCAATTCATGAATTAAAAATCATATTACTTGTAATTAAGTCTATATATTAATGGTGGCTAAATTCATAATATATCAATAGAACAATGAATTCACAACCCTTTTTTTTTCATATAATGGTATTCTCAATACATAGTGCTCTGCTTAAAAATAAATTAAGCAGTATAAAGTATTACTTATTTAATAAGAGGGATTGGGTATCTAAGTAGCACAAGGAATGCATTCCAATCTGATTAATTTGTTATAGGTTGGCAGAGATTGCTCATTCTCTATTGAAGCTGGCACCCTATGACACACAGACAATGGAGAGCAGAGGACTAAAACGCTATATTTTGGAGATGCTGCCCATCACAGACTGGACATCTGAGGCCATACGTCCAGCTCTAATCCTCATCCTAAAGAGACTGGATCGTATGTTCAATAAAATTCACAAAATGCCAACTTTGAGGTGAGCAGGTGCTACAGAAACATGGATTGAGTTTCTGATGTTGCAAACCTTGAAGTAGGGGCATTACCAATAAGACATTTCCTCTGCTGCTGCCCAAAAAAAAAAACTATTTTTGAAGGGGACAGCAGCAGAGAAAATAGGCATTGAAAAGCCCAGGTAAGTAAACCCTTTTCATCTTATTTACAATGTGTCTTCAGGTAACTGAAAATCTTATAGTATTTTCCAGGAACGATTACACAGCTTTGGAGCACATAGGTCTGGAATTAATGGTAGAATCTAAGGGTAATCTGTTAATGTCATAGGCAAGATGAAATACATTTACTGAACCATTGTACTTTTTTACTTTGATTTGGACAATGTAGTCTCAGTATTACTCATGTAGCCCTTTTTATTAGTGTAGATATTAGGAGAACATTAGGTAGTTCTTCATTTCTATATGTGCAATGTAGACTATTCATGTCTATGTAATGTACAGTACTGTATAGGAACATGCAATAAATCTACTACTAGTTCATTTTGGGAACTATACGTTTTACTTTTGATTTAATTTTTCAATTTTAATTTGCCTGCCAAAACACGAAACCTTTGCTACTAAAGATACCACTGTGAGTTAATTTGTTTCAGATAATCATTAACATGCTAATATTTTCTTTCCTCTAATGCATTCTACTGTTGTGTTACAGACGACAGGTTGAGTGGGAACCTGCCAGCAATTTAATAGAAGGGGTTTGTTTGACACTTCAGAGGCAACCAATCATATCCTTCTTGCCTCATCTTAGGTCATTGATCAATGTTTGTGTCAACTTGGTGAGTAACAACACATGATGGGTTTCACTTTCTGTTGCTGTCTGGCTCCTGTGTCTGTGTTTATCCTGCATGCTGTCTGGAGCTACACCCGAAGACATCCCCAGATATGTGTTGTCCTATAGTTACAGTTGTTTGTCTTTTTCAATTCATATTAAAATGCAGTCACTCCATTTACTGCTCAGTGGAATGTAGCATTCTATAGAATCAATGAAAAACAGTAGGTAGTTAAATATATTAGGTAAAACTAAACAATGCATTTAAAAAGCTGTAGTTGTTCTTATGTGTAACATAACCTACATCTTGAATAAATAATATATGACACGGAGCTAATTGGTATATCTGTGTGTGTGTGCTTAGATTGACAACTAAATTCCAGTACCTCATTATTTTATACCACTCTAAACCTGGAATAACCATTTGAAGTCAACAAGGCTAATTCAGGCATTAATTACTAATATTCCTAGTGTTTAAAAATCTGACAGAGAGTTGTTACATGCCTTTTTGTCAACACTGTTACACTGCTTTGTACCTATTTACACTTCATCTAAATGTTTGCATGTATATGATCAAGCACCCTAATTAAAGTAAGTCTGGGTGTGGGTACACTATTCCTCTATGTACTGTGGCACTAAAGTGCAAAATATTATGTAATTAAAACTGATTTTTACGTAACTATACACCAATTCCTTCACTATACTTCACCACAACTATAACTAAGTGACAAATATAAGTTTGTAACTTCAGGTGGCTCTAGGATCTAGTTTATTCTGTCAAAAAACAGCTTTGTGAAGCTGCATGAAGCTGCAGTTGCAATATGCTAATACAAATATGTCATTACTGTATTAAGGTTTTCCACTGGTTCAGCTTGTAAATATTCTGGTAGACACATGGGAAAGAGTACAAAAACCATGTATACTGTTTTGAAAACTGGATTCATTGCTTATCAGATAGTAAACCAACACTAACAGAATTAGGTCCTTAGATGTTATTGTCTAGGGCAGTATATATTTGTTATAGTTGCTGTTTTTGAGCTTGCTACAAGATGACTTTGTAGTTCCTGACTTACAGTTCCACATGGCTGTTTTTTTGCAGGTAATGGGTGTTGTTGGACCTTCCAGTGTTGCAGATGGACTGCCTCTCCTTCACCTCAGTCCGTATCTTTCTCCACCTCTGCCATTTAGCACCGCAGTTGTCAGACTGGTAGCACTACAGATTCAGGTTGGTATTTCTAGTCAATGAATCAGATACCTAAAAACTCTGTGCTCTAGCATGTGCCAGTAAATTACCACTGTATCCCAGATTTAGTGGAAGAATAACTATCATGTCATGCCATCTTCTCTTTTTTATATGTTTGATGTAGAACTATGTCTTTGCTGTAACCCACAGGCGTTAAAAGAAGACTTTCCTCTGAGTCATGTGATCTCACCTTTTACCAATCAAGAGAGACGAGAAGGGATGCTTCTTAATCTGCTTATTCCCTTTGTCCTGACAGTGGGTTCTGGAAGCAAAGGTTTGACTGATGTATACAGAATGATATGTCCCTGTGTTGTTTATCTTCTATTGCCTGTCTTTCAAAGAGTCTTCTGCACTAATAAGATATTTTTCTAATGTATACACATATAATATATATATATATATATATATACATACACATCTAAAAACACTATACATACTATATATATATATATATATATATATATATATATATATATATATATATATAACTCACTTTATCAAGTCTTTATATTTCCTACAAGGTATAACTTATGTGTGCATTTATAATTATTTCTATCCTAATAACCTCAGATAGTCCATGGCTGGAGCAACCTGAGATATTTCTGCTGCTACAGACTGTGATAAACATACTTTTGCCCCCACGAATTATCAGTACCTCACGCAGTAAGAACTTTATGCTGGAAAGTTCCCCAGCCCATTGCTCTACACCAGGAGATGCTGGGAAGGATCTGCGCAGGGAAGGACTTGCTGAATCCACCAGCCAGCCTGCATATCTTGGTGAGAATGAAGTATTCCAATAAACAATATCTTTTGCACTCTTTCAAAACATTTACGTTTACCCCTGTTGAGATAATTCATATCTCCTATGGAGCAAAACATTTCTTGTGATAGGCACAGAGGTTTCTACTGTCAGCTTGTAAAGCTCAAATCAACATCTCCTTATCTTGACCAGCAGCTTGATCCTATCTTATGAGAACAATTATCCTTTATATTTCCATTTTCTTATTTTTCCCAGGCTTCTGTAGCTCAACTTGCAATTTAAGCCTTGCCTAAGCTGGCCCCAGTTGAGTAGGTAGGAGCATATGTGTTGTGTAATGAGCATAATACAGGAACGGGGCTTGATAATAGGTAGATGACATGTTTATGAAGGAAGAGGATTTATTATTGAAATCAGAAAACTATATAGCAGGTTCAATGTAAGGTTGAAGATATACAAAAATCCTTTTAAAAAACAGTGGCCAAAGGCAAGGACAGTCCAGAGGTCAGTACCAGCAGGTCAGTCATAAACAAGTAAAGATCAGGAACAAGGGCACAGGAACAAGGCAAGGACTAGGAGCCAGAAACAGGAATAAAGGCAGGAACCATGTGGGTGACAAGCAGGAAAAACAAAGTGGAGAGCTAGATCAGACTTTTGCAATCAAGAAACAAGAAGTTGCAGGGAGCAGGCTTATAAAGGCCCATGATTGCTTGATCCATAACAAATGATGTTAACGAGGATGGAGGAGAGCACTGTGTGGAAGGCAACATTAGAAGCCAGTTATCAAAACTATCCAATGGAAGTGCTAAAAGACTCCAGTGGCTCACCAGGATAATGCAGGCACAGACAATCAGAGAGACCTGACTTTGATTACTTGCAGTTCCTAACACACTGATTAGCCATCATTGGTAGATTAGCAATGTAGTGATCCATAGATATTTGTAACTTGTAGTGACCTGATATAAATTATTGATTGGCTAAAGACATGAAAAATTTGATTGGTGAGGTGGAAAGGATTGAGAGAAAGAAAGCCAATCAATTCTGAAATTTATTTCTATCTGCAGGTGAGAGGCACAACCCTGGGGTCTGCATCTTCCACTGCCTGCCTTTTTGATAGATGGGAGATGGAGGAAGTATAACCAACATGGGGGATAAATGTAAAGGGGACATGTAGCCATTTGGCAGAGCAAAATATACTTTGTGTAGATATTGTGGAAGAGTACATCTAACCAACTTGCCTTATTCATCCATTACTTTAATCAAAATGTTTACAAAAGCCAATACCCTATTCACTATACCTGGCAGATGGCATATGTTACATGTTTGGATGACAAATTAAAAGGGAAATTAAATATTATATTACACAGTGTTCTATAGAAAGATCATGTCTATGAAAATGCTTTTACATGCTCACTGCCTTACTAAAGGGGTTCCAGTGGGGAAATTCCTAAGCAGTTAGTAATTTTATGGTGGATGGTAGATATTGAAACAATGCATGGTTGAACTAAAGAAATATTATCATTCAGTGTCTATACATTGCAACATTGCAAGAGGTTAAACTAGGTGGGACTTTGATAAGTTACCCCTTCAGGTAAAGGCTAGTGATGAGTGCATTTTTTCACCAGGTATGGATTTGTGGCGAAATGATGCCCTTCGCCATCTACAATTGTTTTTGCAAAAATTTCCCATAAAAATTTTGCCAGACAAAAAAATCATTGCATCAAAAAAGTCATCCCAACAAAAAAAAACCCTTGACAATAATTCATTTGGAGTGAGAAAAAATGTTTTGACTATTGATTTCAATGCAATTTGCGAATTGAAGATTTGCTCATCAATGGTAAAGGCAAGAATCCATCTAATGTTGTCCACTAACTAAAAACAGAAGTACTTTAGGGTTACTTCAAGTATGTAAGGCATTTACCATCCTAATCATGAGTGCTGTGTTAGTGGGATTTTGTGTCTACCTTTTTTCTAGAGAAGTTTGTTTTTCCATTTATGCACCTTCTCATCTGCAGATTATTTGAATATCATCTGAATAATTACTACTGCAATATTAGAGGTGCAGCTCCTAATTGTTTGAAAATAAGGAACTCAATGACAGATGTCAGAGTGGTAGACATGCACTAGTGTCTCTCTCTACTAACATTTAGAATTATTATGGGTTTAAAACTTTCTTCTACCTATGGGCTGCAAACCATGTTTCCCTTCACTTTTCAATATTCAAAATACAGTTGTGGGATCAATTATCCAGAAACCCATTCCGAATTGCTGGAAGGCTATCTCCCATAGACTCCATTTTAATAAAATAATCCAGATTTTTTAAATTGATTTCCTTTTTCTTTCTAATAAAGAAAGAGTACCTTGTACTTGAGCCGAATGAATCCTTATTACAGACAAAACAATCTTATTGGGTTTATTTAATATTTCAATTAATTTTAAAGAGACTTATTGTACAAAGATACAAGTTACCGTCAGATCCCAAGCATTCTAGATAGTAGGTAGTGATGGGCGAAACGGGCGCGTTTTGCCGAAAAATTCGCGAATTTCCAGAGAAATTCGCAAATTTTTTGCCGATTCGCGAAACGAGTCGCGCGTCGTTTTTGACGCTCGTCGCGTCGTTTTTGACGCGCGTCGCGTCATTTTCGGCGCGCGTCGCGTCGTCTTTGGCGCGTCGCGTCAAAAACGACGCGCGACTTGTTTTTGACGCGCAAATTTTTTTGGGCGAATTTTTTTGCCAGTTTCGCGAATTTATTCGCCAGCGGCGAATCGCGGGAATTCGCCGCGAATTCGCCCCTGGCGAATAAATTCGCCCATCACTAATAGTAGGTCCTATACCTGTATTTTGTAAATAGAACACTTACAACATGACAAAAAGATGACTAACAACGATGATCAAATGATCACTGTGGTTTTCGGTTCAATCAAAGTATAGAGTTGTGGTTTGCCAGCAATTTTATGAACAACTTTGATGGAAAAAGATGACACTGTTGGTGTATCAGTGTATCAGATATTTTCTCTTTCCTCTCTAGCCTTGAAGGTCATCCTGGTGTGCTTTGAAAGGCAGTTGGGAAGTCAGTGGTATCGGCTGAGTTTGCAAGTCAAGGAAATGGCAATACGCAAAGTGGGGGGCTTGGCCCTTTGGGACTTTATTGACTTCATTGTCAGAACTCGTATCCCTATATTTATACTCTTAAGACCTTTTATTCAATGCAAGGCAAGTCTTTACATGCATTACAGACATGTTTGTCTAGGGCACCAACACTATTTATGAGGGTTATGCAATAATACATTAACAACCAATCTGCTTAAAAGCATTCATCTTATTGGTTGCTATGGGTTACTGCTCCTGGGCAAACTTAGTGCCTTTTATTACATATGGGGGTTTAACCATTATGTCAATATTTTATTCTATATAACAATACTGCAATATCTGTGTACAGTAATTGCTGAATTGTGTCTGTGCCATACCATAAATAAACAATGGTATATTTTATTTATACAAATGGGGTGCTCTGAGTTTCATTAATGGTGCTGAAGATAAAAAATGTTAGAACATTTTCAGACTTCCTTCAAAATATGTTGTTTCACTTCTGAAGCACAACTAACAAATCTAAACTCACCCTATTTGGAAACATGGATTATTATAGGGGTATATGAATTGGTATTGGAGGAAAACATTGAAAATACCTTTAATTTTGTCTCTGTATATACTGATTTACTGGTTCCTGTGTAACTCTGCTGTATGCATGCACACACCACATTCTCAGGACTTGTTGCCTTATTTTAAAGGAATTGTTCAATATAAAAATAGTATACTGAACTGCAGACTGCCTACTGAAATAGGCAGTAACTAATCAGTGATTAGAGGGGAGGCCACATGGGTCATAGCTGTTGCTTTTGCATCTGAGTTGAATGCTGAGGATCAATTGCAAACTCACTGAACAGTTATGTCCCATGTGGCCCAATTAATTTGCTGACAAACTCAGAGTTAGCAGAAAGTTGTGTTCAGTTCTGTGAGACATCTGCTTACTCTAGCCTTTATATATTACATTTTTGGCTAAGTAACTATACAAGAAACATATTTTATTTTGCACAGCCTATCTATTTACCCGGTTTTTATTTTTACACTAAACTGTTCCTTTAAGAGCAGTTAAACAAGATGAAAATATGATACTCTGTCTATATTGTAAGGAGATCTCACTGTACATCCAATTTTCATTCATCCTAGTCAGCATGAATTGTAGTTTAACTAATTTAAGGCAGGCAACAGATTAATTACATACATATTGTTGACTTTTTACACTATCCTGGAAACCCAAATATCTTCCACTTATCTAGGAAAACAAAAGCCTAATTGTTTAGGTCATGATGTGTTAAGTTCTGCTTATTCCATATATTGACTACACATCTTGGGTCTGTCCCTCTAGTTACTGGCCCAGCCTGCAGAGACCCAGGATGAGCTGAGTGCACGGCAGCACATAGCAGACCAGCTAGAACGTCGATTTATCCCACGGCCACTGTGCAAGAGCTCGCTGATCAATGAGTTTAACAGTGAATTGAAGATTCTAAAGGAGGCTGTGCACAGTGGGTCAGGTGAGAGCATATGCTGTACCAAAGGCATGCATTCTACTATTCACTTCAAGACACTGATTTCAAATTTTTTGCAAGAAAAGCGCGGAAATTGAGAAATGGTGTTTGCCCCAACCTGCTAAACACAACAGAGAAATGGTGCAGCAAGACATTACTTTTGAGAGAAAATGTATTCTAGTATATTAAACTTTAAGCAATGTATTGTATAATGGGGAGCATTGGTCACATTTAACATTAGTTTGTTTTAACCTGAAGTGTCTATATGTTTTGGGACTGTAGCCTACCAAGGAAAGACATCCATAAGCACAGTGGGCACTTCCACCTCTGCCTATCGCCTAAGCCTTGCCACGATGTCCCGCTCCAACACAGGCACAGGAACTGTCTGGGAACAGGAAAGTGAGCATTCTCACCAAGCCTCCCAGGACACACTCAGTCGCACAGATGAAGAGGAAGAAGAAAGTGAGTATATGGGTCCACTGTTTCAAGAGATAATTGTTAAGCATGGACAAAAATTGACCCCCTCACTTTTCTGGGAAAGAAAGACATAAACCCACAACATTACAGTCACAAGCAAAACCTCCTAAATGGAAAGAAGAACAAAAAGATTTTTGACACTCACCTTGGACGTAAAGGGCTAAAAGCAAAAAAAGATATTGCCATGATAGTGGGTTGCACGGATGAAGACTCCTATTTAAACATACATTTCCCCAGTTGTCCCAACATTCATAATCTGTCTCGGCTGCTGAGACATACCCCAAGTCCCCTGGAAGTAAAGTGATATGGAAATCATATGTTCTTATTAGTGGTCATGTAGCAGATGAAGGTATGGTATAGATCAGGAGTCCCCAACCTTTTTTGCTCGTGGGCCACATTTAAATTTAAAAGAGAGTTGGAGAGCAACACAAGCATGAAAAAGTCCATGGGGATGTCAAATAAGAGCTCTGATTGGCTTTTTGGTAACCCCTATATGGACTGGCAGCCTACAGGAGAGAATGTTTGGCAGGACATCTGGTTTTTATGCAACCAAAACTTGCCTCTAAGCCAGTAATTCAAAAATAAGCACCTGCTTTGAGGCCACTGGGAGCAACATCCAAGGGTTTGGAGAGCAACATGTTGCTCGCGAGCTACTGGTTGGGGATCACTGGTATAGATGGAGCAGATGCTGGCCTGGTAAAACAGACAAATAATAGATAATCAATAAACATGTACTATACCGTAATGTTTTATTTTGCACATAGGTTGGTAATGAAGCAGTTGTATTTATATAAACAAGAAATAATCTGTGTCCTATAATTCTAGATGACTCTGTGAGCATGCCCAGTGTAGTAAGTGAACAAGATGCATACCTGTTGAGTGCCATTGGGAGAAGACGATTTTCCAGCCATACATCCACTATATCTGCCCCTCAGACAGAAGGGGGCATGCTTCCCAGCCAAAGGTAAGATTATAATACTTGTATTGGTGGTTTGGGTCCACTAAGGGAAGTTCGATCAGTAATAGATTCCACAGAGAAGATTTTAAAGTGATACTACTGTCTTGGGATCATAAATTTTTATTAGCCCAACACCTCATTAACTTAGTTCTTATTGAAAGACAATGTCCAAGAGAGTCCAGAAGTTAAAATTATTTTTTTAGCCATTCTTGTCCAAATTATTTGATATTTTCCACTAGATTGTGTAGTCTATACTTTTGTTAAGTCAAATACTGTTTTAATGAGGCCATACAACGCCTAAAAATAACTTGGAGATTTGCCTTTCTGTCACCCATAGCCACATACTGCTTTAAAATACTGATGTTGGAAGTAGGCTCCCATTGCCCTTAATTTTAAAGTAAAGGGTGGTTTAGATACTGAATTGTGTGGAAGCAATATATGTAGAATGATTAAATTCTCCTTTTGATAGTTTGCTTAATGTGCTACTTTCTGTTTCACATTAGAAGGGTGATACTACCTCACTATCTGTTTACAATAATCTGCAAACCAGAACCTATTACTGTTTCATGCAAAAGCAGATAGAATATTATATAAATTATATTATAATCCAACAGATGTGTGCTATTATGCGTTTTATTATGTTGAGAAAAATTGTTTTTAGGCATTACTGGCCCTTTACATATGACTAAATCTGGGATGAGTACCATATTATTTTGGTGACTTCTTAGTATTAAGCTCTGCCATGAGAATGCCAATTACTGTATTGTTAAAGCAGTATAACTAGTTATACAATATCATACAGAAAATCTAATTTTTCAGAAGAATTTAATTCTTATGGTTTTCAATAATTAGTTATTGACAAAAATATTTATTTTTTTGCCACATTGCACTAGTTCTGCTGCTGCTCTAATTCCAAATACCTAGATTCCCAGTCCATGCTTCCTCGCCTTTCCTTTAATTTCCCTGCAGTTGCATTTTTTTGCCAGTGCTTTCCCCAACCCTTTCTCAGCCCTTTCCCCTGTATCATACATAACAACAGAATGCCCAAAGCCAAGATGGTTTGCTCTCTTATTGTATTTGAGTTCTGTTCTTTTTTTATGTTCCTATGTAGTATTTGCATGCATATATTTTTTGTTTTGTTTTTTTTTTGTTTGCTTTTTCTTTCCCTTCAATGCTTCATCTCCCTCCCCCTCCTGCAGCGAACCTAATGTTCTTGATGACTCCCATGGGCGTGAAGGCGAGATGGGCCTGTCTAGGTACGAATGCAACCTGTTTGTCATTGTGCTTTGTAAGGGAGTGAGGCGCTAAAGGCCAAATATGAACTTCAAAGGCATCTCCTCCCTTTCGCTTTCATTCTGTTTCTTCATTGTTTTCCATATGCCCCATGACAATGTAGACGTCAAAGGTGCAGTTTTATCTCTGCCAGACTCCCAGTTCAAATAAGCCAATAGTGTGTTTGTTCTCCATGCACTTGTTTTTTTTTTTTATTTAAGCAGTGAAGCAGTTCATTAATATCTTTTTCCAAAAATAGTTTAACCCTCTTCTTTTTTGTTGGTTTCTCTTGGGTTATTGGACCATAGTACAGTATATTAAAAATAAAATTTTTAGCCAGATTATTACTAAAGATAGTGTAAAACCTGGTTGGAGACAATATTTGTATTATGGACACCATCTAATAGGCAAGATACATATATTCCAGTACATAACTTATTGTAGAGTTCCATCATACATGATGCATAGATTCTAGAATATTTGTCAAAAAAATCATGTTCTAGATATTGACATTGGTCACATGGAAATAAGTAGTTAGTATATATATATATATATCTATAACATTAGCTCAGTTTAGCTCAGCTCAGGTAACTAGTGAGATTATTACAATTACATAGTAAAAATTTGGAAAACAGTTACTGGATTTTTTTAAAATTGTGATTTATTCAAAATGATGTTGTATCATACCCCTGTGTTTGGAAGAACTTTCTGAAACAACTTGGACACCATTGGAGCTTTGCCCAATATTGTGAAAAAATAGTCGAGACTTAAGTAGGCCTAAGAAAGTTTGCACTGATGAGCTGCGCCTGTGATGTTCAACATTCAGTTTACTGATCCACAACAGCTGTGACTGTGTAATTAGAGTTGTCCTATCTCTCATCTGCTCCTTGCCAAGGGTACAGTATTTTTGAAATGGGCTAAAACTCCTGAGCTTACAAGTGTAAGTGAGCTAAAGCTTACAAATGTAAGTGAACTAAAACTCTTGAGCTTACAAATGCAAGGAAATATACCCCCAATGTAAGTTAAGAACCTATATATTAATTCTAGGCTTCTCAGATTTAATACTGGTTTTAATAATGAAAGCAATCAAGAATATGCACTAACAACTCTCTATTGTGCATCTGAATTATTGTAGATATTGTCTGTTTATTAAATGATTGAGGAACACGCTTTTGAACTACCATTATGGGCCATCAGTATTTGTACAGATATATCATCTATTATCGACAACCAGTCACAACCTATAAATCAATTATGGATAACAGTCCTTCCTCTGCATTTACCCTCTTATACAAGGAGAAGCTGAGAGGCAGTTTGTTAGTAAAGTGATTATTGTCTGTAGAACTTAGAATTTTATGGCACACAGTCATCATAAAAATATATATTGATACCTCATTTTCATTATTTCATTGTCACTGTAAATCATTCAAAATATGTTTTGAAAGATAATTTGAATAAGATAAT
>CM044447.1:84780092-84803292 GCA_024363595.1 Xenopus borealis | reverse complement strand
CTACATAAAATTTTCATTATTTTAAAACACTTTTATTTTTTGATGTTACTGGTCCTTTAAAGCTGCTGAATTGCCATTTTAGCCTATGGGGGACCTCCTAGAGCCTGTCCTAAAAAAAAATTTCTTAGTGCCAAAAATTCTAAGGATTTTATTGAAAATCGTTGAATCGAACGATTCGAAGATTTCAGTTTGATTAAAAACTGACCTGTTTGGTCCGTTTTCAATAGAAAATTCCTTTTTAAGAAATTCGCAAAACTGCTGAAAAATTTCCAACAGTGAAAAATATATGTAAAACGCATTGACGTCAATAAGCGGCATTTTGTTTTATGCACAAAATTTTGTCCCCAACTTTTGATAGATTAACAGAATGGTCCAATAGAGGAAACTGGTTTATCTGATAAACCAAAACCATTCAACTTATCTTAAATCTGAATGTAACCCGTGTTTTAACCCCAACAGGAGTGGATTTTAAACATTTCTGTGGTCCTCCATCAGTTCTTTTATCCCAGTAAATGCATGTGACAATAGGTAAATGAATTTGTTAAAGGTACAATAACATCCAAATACTATACACTATTGATTCACTTCCATCTAGTTTTTGTGTATAATGTGTCTCTTCAAAAACAGTTCTGTTCTTAAAGATTGAACTTGAAAAATAGAGAAATAACTTGTATCTAAATAATTACTCTTATTCTCTTAATTTCTGGAATAACCCACAACTTTCCTTATCACTTCTGACAACCTCTTTACGTGTTCGCATAGCAAACCAGAGCTATTGTCATTAGTGGCTATAAATGGCATTCTTCTTAGCATGGACAACTACAAAGTATGCTAATGCCCTATACAATGTAATTATATACACTATTATTATAAACTATGAAATCTATGAAAACTAGGAAATATATACTCATTACAGTATATAAACTATGTCTATATAGGTAATCCCTTGAGCATTTATCAGAGTTCTAAAATATAATTGTGTGATTGCCTTTAAATCCAATTAAGAAAGCAGTCCAGTTATATATTGATGCAAGTCTGCGTCAGTTTTAAAAGTTCCATCTATTGTGAAAATGAAAAGTGTTGGAGTGCCTGCGGTCGAGTTTAAAATTCACTCTTATGTTTTGTTGATCATCATTCATCACTGACTAACAGGAAGTTTTCCAAAATGATATACCTGTATGGTATTGATGGCATCATACCATTCCTTTCATTGGTCTAATTTCACTAGAGGCCAATGAAAACAAAGAGCTTTTTCCATGCTTGTGGTGTATTATGCAGTTTCCTCTGTTGCTTCATAGCTTTCCTGTGGAAATTCCCCACACCCCCATGATTGTGTCCTGTTAATGCTGTTAACACTTAACAGGGTAGCAAGTGTGCAGAGTGAACCCGGTCATCAGAATCTTCTGGTTCAGCAGCCTTTGGGAAGGAAGAGAGGCCTAAGACAGGTATGAATTAGTAAGCTCCCCTGCATAAGATGAACAAAGACATTTTTCTACATTTATCCTTTATCTGCAATATTCCTTATATATTAAAGGAGAGCAAAACCCCAAATCACATGGGATTTTCAGTGTAGTGACCATATTGACACTAGGGAATCACACTAGTGGTTCTGGGTTTTAGGCTTTGTTGCAACATAATAACACAATGAATGATTTTTAATTTGTGAAATGCATGTATTTAGTCTTTGTTTTGTTAAGTTTCATTCTCTTAGAATGGTTATACCATAAGCCCAAAGGTCTCATTTTGGTTTTGTGTAATTAGTGGACAATTTATATTAATAAGCATAAAGGAATTGACATATACTGAACCCATATTGTTTGCTTTAAAAAACACAGGAGTGGCACAAGCCTATTAATGGGTGATGAAAATATTTTCTAAGCCACAATTTATCTTCCTAGTCCTGAAATGATGTGCTTTAAATTGAAGTTTAGTGAGAGTTATACTTTGTTCTAGAAGATTGCCAAATATTGGTCAAGTTTAAAGATTGCTTTGTGGGAAGATCTTCTCTTTCTGATGACCTGCATTATTGTCCCAAAGGCCAAACAATTGGATCAGTGCCAGCACATAGGTGACAATATTGGGCAAAGATCTGCTCATTTGGCTCCCTAAATCTGACTCACCTGTATAGGCTTTAGGAGTATTTTTTGAAGAGTGTATTTTATAGTAGAACAAAAATAATGAAGATGCGATGCCAATGCGGGTGGTGTACTTAAAGTACTTTGAAAGTACCTGTTCTGCTATTGAATGCATCTTGTTGAGTCACATGATTAGGAGACACGCAGAGCCTGCAGCATACAAGTTATACAAGTATCGTGAGTGTATTGGCACTATTTACCTTTCACTATTTTATTTTATATACAGCAGTTATAGTGCAGCAGTGAACAAATGAAAATACATGTACATATTATTATGCTTTCATAATGGGTTGTGACTATTCTCACAAATCCAAATGGTTCATGTTTCACCGTAAACTTCTTAAATACAAAGAACAAGTTCTGAAGTGTATCTGGTGTGACTTGGGTGTCCTATAAGATTGTAATATGATTTGTACTGTCTCAAACCCTAATCTGTTTTTGTTTTCACTGTAGTTTGTAGCTGCTGTGTAATGTATTCTGAGTAAAAGTCATTTTGTGCCATTGTCTGGGGATGGATTGGCAGTGCCTTTTTGAAGCTCCTTAGATATTTGTTGTTTTCTCACTGGACTCAAGGATAATGCTTCCACTGATATAATGGACTTCCAGAGGTCCACATCCTGAATTTATCAGATAGCAACAGTTTCTTGAGCATTTGGAGTATTATGAGAATGCCAAAATTCTACAATTTTGCATTCACCAAGTAAAAAAAGATATTTATAATATATGTCATCTAGTTCACAGGTGAGTTAAGATTTGTTAGCATAAATCAGGCTATTGTACATATAACTAGGGGACCATGGAAAGAACACAGATATGCAGGGGGCAGAGCACTGACCATGAGGTTCAAAGAACCACCAGTGCCCACTGGCACACATTGTGTCTGAGTCTTCCTGAATTATAATATCTCCCCTGTATTGTGGTGTAACAGGGGACTTTCTCTCCTTCTCACCTGGTTCAGCTCCGAAGACCTCTACTCTCACGCCAGAAAACCCAAACTGAACCAAGAAGCCGGCATGGAGCAAGGCTTTCAACCACACGTAGAAGCATACAGCCTAGAGCAAAGCAGTTAGGTAAGTAAAAGTGGATATGCTTCAGATAACATATATTCAACCTTGAATGAAAAAAAAAAAAGTGTCATACTTGTGGATAAATGTCATAAATGGCAAAATAACAGGAAAAGGATATTTGAATTTAGAAGAAAAGTTATGAGAAGAGCACATATTAGAACAGATGATAAATTGAGCACTTGCCATCTGAAGTATCTGAAAAATACCGTTAAATATGGGTATAGTTGAAATGGTAACACTTCTTAGATTTTTATTTAGCCTCCACCTTAAACATTTCATTTATTTTATACATGATCATGTTTAAAAGCAAATGTCTCTTTGAGTAACAACTCTGTTCTTTCTGCAGTGGATCAGAAGCGATCAGTAACATTTACAGAAACACAGCCCCAGCCATCTACATCTCATGCTGAGCCTCCAAGTCTAACCTCTCGCTCTGGCTGCAGCCCAGCTCCTTCCATCAAACAGGCTTCTGCGGAAAGCCCTTTGCTCATCTCCTCACCATCTATCACGGTTGCTGATCTCCACAGCCAGAATGACAGCCAGGTAACACCAGAAGCAGGTTAGAGCTCCATATACCTCACCTCAGAGTCAACAATCATGTGTCTCTGCCTTTCATTTCCACTCATCACAAAAAGCCCAAGATGAATGACAGTGCTTTACAACACATACAGTATACACATACATACAGTATGACAATATAGGGTCATCACTAATCAGAAAAAAAAATGGTTTTATAGGACTACAAAAGGGTATTTATTTAGTTGGCCTTAACATGTTTCTCATATCTGTGATAGCCATAGTTTAATGATACCACTGTACCAGCTATTAGCAGATTAGGGTAGTTATTCCAGATAGCACTATGCATTGTTTTTTTTCCATTATTGGCTAGCAACAACAGGGATTTTTGGTTGTTGAAACCCTGCATATCTGCTAGGCTATGCACCCTACTGACTTACTAAAGGGCAAGGGAACTGGTGAAATACAGAAGATCGAAGCACATAGCCACAATTAAATCATGCTGAAGATCAGTTATCAGATATTAGTGATACAGTACATTATAACTGCACCAGATCAAAGCTAATGTCTGATTGGTTGCATGGTATAGCAGTTTTGGACTTCTGTTGAAGTGCCATGGAGTGACACTTTTTACTGAGCATTTTTGGCCTTAGTGTGCTTGAAATGGCAGGGTGTATGGTTGCTGTGGGCTTCTGGGACACTGATACATTTTTCCCAAGAATATATTACATAAATCTCCTTCACCTGAGTTTCAGAGTTTTCTGAAACAGTTCAGCTTTACCAACAATTTTAGTAGCTTCATTGGCACTTGACATTTACATTGCATGTACTTTCATAATGTCCACATTGTCAATAAGATTTGAACAGTTTGTTTTCTTAATTACTTTTCTCATATGCACTTATCCGAATTTTCCGAATTGTGGGTTTTATAAAAAGCACGTCAAATCCTCCTTAATGTCCGACATGAAAGTGGCCCAAAGTTGTTAAGGAATGAGACTCCGATCAGCCTTGTCTTTCAGGACCTGCAGGACCTTCTGTGTCCTAGATCTGTGTCCTAGATGATATGGTATGCAGAGGCCCTCCATAAGATTCCCTTGATGGGAAGAGCACAGATCTGCTCTTTCATGGATACTTACATTAGAACAATATAAAAATATTAGAATACAGCTTTACTGCCCAGAGTACAAAGAACAGTGTTTTCACTGTAAGGTGAGTCTGAACATGATTTCATTATAGCAGGCCCTATGGGCTTGGTTACACTGGTGTTTCTGACTGTGCCATCTACATTCCCTATTTTCCAGTACCTGACTTATACTTGGCACTGAGAATATTCCTTTCATTAGGAATATTGGTAGAGTGCTGACTCTAGGAAAGCGTAATACCTGTGTAATGAGCAGAAAAACACTGACTATTTGCTTCTTCAGACTCAAGGTCCAGGTTTTACATGAACTACTACAATATCAAGTGGATGTTCCAAATAAAAATAAACATCCTGCTCCTCCTTCATAAAAATGGTACAATGTGTAACACAAAGCTCCAAAATTGCAATACGCACAGTATAATTTGCACTGTTAAAATGGAGCCTAAGGTGCTTGTGAGCACTGTTCTGCCCATGGTAGGCCAAAAATTTGCTTTATAAATATTTCTTGTTTACCTAGACCTTTAATGATCTCTTCGGTGGCTTATCAAAACTGTGTGTGTATTTACTGGGTGAAGATTTTGTACCTTGGATTAGTTTTTACTGCCCAGCTAGTCAGTAAATCCTGAATGTGATAACCAACCACCCAGGTTAATAAATTATATTTAAATTGTGTTTGGTATATGGCCGGCACAGTATATTTATTTTTCATTATGAACCCCAGCTTGATGTATTGGCTGCTCACAGTGAACCATATGATGCTCTGCAACCACAAGTTGAATATGTATTGCAAAGTTTGCACACTAAATGTGTTTTTAACCGTATTTGTGGTTATATATATTTGAAAACATACAGCAACAAACCATGTAAACCAAATCACCTCTCTGTTAGAGCACTAATACTATATACTTTCAATAAACTATACTCATTATCATGTTGCTCAGTTTGATCTTTCACTTTTCTTCCAGAGAGGGGACTACTTCCTAGGGAAAGAGAACCCAGAGTCTAGCAGGGGAGCATCAGCTCAACTTCTCCACAGTTCTCCATCTTCCCATCTTTCAGACCCTGAAGACTTTGCTGGTCTAGAAACTAGCAGCCTTCTTCAGTATGATGATACAGTCCTTCACATCACAGAAGACAGTGGAATGGAAAACCCTTTGGTATCAGGACATTTTAACTTCTCACATTTTGCACTGGGAGAAACAGACGTTGATCTGGATGAATCTCATGTTTAGCTAAATGGCACATAGCTTAATCTCTCTGCTTATGTAGCAACACCCAATTTCTAAAGATATGTAATGATGAAGCAGACACCATAACGCGTGTTGCCTTTACTATTGTTCATGCTTTGTTTGCTCTAAATTTCATCTCAGTCCAGTGCTGCTAGTAAAGGAACATAATAATTGTTGCGTAAAAGGCGAAACCCCCCAAAAAACACAACACTGTGTTATAGATGCCAAATACAATATTATAGTGCAAGCATCTGAACTCTCTAGCTTTTGTGATGCTATAACCTTTATTATTAGCAGTCGACTGCTACATGGTTGGAACAATGAGCGTAGAAGCAGGCTTTCCCATTTATACTTGTTGGAGTTTAAAATATAGATACTTGAAAGGTGGTTTTTATAACCCACATGAATGTAATGCAGTGCAACAAATAGAAAGGAGTTCACAACCTATTCTTTTTTTTTAGACCTAAACATTAGTCAGCCTAACCCAACTTTGACTATGCTCTGTTGCTTCTTATAAATGATGTGTCTGGGTCTGGTCTTTTTGTTGTGAATTTAGAAACCAATGTTGTTTAATAGCAGGCATGCTAGTTCGGGCGTCTGGCATTCCTGCTTAACAGTGCCTAAGGATTTAATAGCATTGTGTGTTTCTGTACACCTCTTTCTGATGCCTTGTGTGTGGTCATAACATTATATTGTGTGCTTTTGTCTTGTGTACTAAAAGGGGCAGATTTACTAAATTCACATGAAGAATTCGAAGTTCGATCGAATTTCAAAAAGATTCGAATTCAAATCTTTGAATATGCAAATTAGGCAAATTCGACCATCGAATATTCGAATTAGAGCAATTCGAATATTCGAATTCGAGTAAGTCGAATATTCGAATTCGAGTAATTCGAATATTCGAATTTAATTTTATTCGACTATTCGATGGTCGAAGTACTTCCCCTTTAAATTTTTATTCGACCACCTAGTTCGCCAGATCAAAGCTACCAAATTGGGTATCATTATTTTTGATCGAATAAAAAAAAATTCAAAAGGTAAAATAAAGTCACCCCAGTCCACCAAAGAGATACTTCACAGCTATCTGTTTACTTCTATAGGGGTTTTTAAGGCACATATATATGAAGAATGTAAAAGTATTAACCCCTAAAAATAAAATACAAGCGAACAATGAAAATGTGAATTGTTCCCTCTGAAGAACTGCTGAGAACTTAGTTTTTACCCTTTGAAAAATGTGTCTCTACATGTACTATTGAAATATCGGCTGCACTTTTCTTTCTTAAAAAAGCAGGATCACAGAAGCTTTTCAATGTTTGAGTGGTACATTGAATGTTACTTAGAATTATTTATAGTTGGGTTTCCAACCCCTTTAATGTTAATGTCCATTTAACAAATTTTAACCCATTGCAGATCCTCCATTGACTGGTATTTGTCCTGTATTAGCATTTCTATAATGTGGGGTATTTTTATTTGAACACAAATTTTCCATCTGTGTGTTCTATCTAATGTACATGTGCATTATTGCAGGTCCTTAACTATCATAAACATATAACGTACTTTTATGCTGTTGGACTGAAGAGGGATCATTGCACTTTCAGGTTAAAACACCATTCTTTCCTTTTCTTCTGTACATACAGTACTCTGGATGTGGTGTGTGCAGTTAGATGTTCCTTTAAACCCAGACACTGTCTTCTTATTAATATTTGGAACTATTGTGTGTTATTGTGTCCATCCAAAGCGCACTGTTTGTTGTTAGCTACTGTGCAGTTACTGTACATAGCAATTTATCAGTGATTGTTCCTCAGTGAATAGTGGAGACTAAATGGAACCTGGCAGTAAAAATAACAGTAATCAACAGCATTACAAAAAAAAATTACGAAAAGTACATTTGATTGACCTCTTACACCAGAACCCTAAAATTGTTCGAATGGGAAGAAAACTCCAGAACTTACAAGAAGCAGTGCTATATTTTTTTAAAAGACTCCAAGGGAAAAAAAACTTTTAAACCTAATTTACTATCCAATCCTTGTTTTAAACGTTTATATTGTTCTCATGTCAGGTAATGCATTTTTTGGTAGCATTATATTCTATTAAAGTGAAGGTGTCCCTGCATCTGATAATCTGATCTCAAAATGCATATTTTTTTTCAGTGCATTCAAATGTTTTCCATGTGGTAAGCTTATTAGTTGTCATGCCAAATGGTTGTAGGGCCAAATTGTGTTAAAATGATGTCACACAAAAAAGTCTATTTTGTTGGATGCAAAAAATCAATTGAAGAGCATATCTGGCCCACAGATTTTTAACCCTAAATTGGTAATCCCATTCCACAAAAAGCACCAGTCACTAGAATCCAGAAATTTAATGGACACTAGAGTATATACTCTGTAAGATATACACTGGTCAGTGTCCTGACAGCACAATGCACTCACATCTCCCACAATGCAATGGAGACCACTATTTTCCAGCTATTAAAAGCTGAAGACAAAAAGAGTAATTTCTCCACTGGCTCACTAATGTGAATTCTCAGTGCAAGAAGTGCCAGTACTGGTGTTTAGCATTAGCAGCTTTCAGATTTCTAGCATTACAATCAATGGGAGGTGGCAGGAGAAGTTTCAGACTCCTCCCTGTTATCTGAAACACGCCAGTAGAGAAAACAATCATCATGGCTTAGGCTTAATAGGAGAAATGTTCTTGGTTGCCAAATATAAACTGAATATGTATAAGATGAATATATATCTGAAAGTGAACATATATTTTGACAAGAAAGAACAGAGCTTATAAATGTGAAATTGATGTTTACAGAATAAACTGATATTTAAATTTACATTTTGTTGGTGGTGTCAGTATTTTAAAATAAACCTCAAAGCCTCTATTGCAATCTTACAAGGAGTAATATGGTATTTTATAGAAGTAACATGGTATGGTAAATCTCAGGTCCTCTAAAAGTTAAAATTACATTTGGACAGAGGTGGGAATTGGCCCTAGGCCAAAAAGACTCAGAATGACTTTATAAGGGAAAATACTGTCAGTGGCAGAACAATAGGAGTTACGAGGTTCACAACTACAACTAGTGCCAGTGCCTTGTCACTCACAGTTGAGGGTCCATTTTATAATGCTTATTTATTGAGCTTCAAAAAGTTTCCATAAAGGTTAGAGACGTTGAACAGATGCTGCAATAGATATGCAATTCATATAGTAAAATGCAGTCAATGACTTTGCCAAAATGATTGAAAGACTTTAATAATATGTTCCGCTCCTGTTGCCAAAAAACAATTCTTAAGTAGTGATGGGCGAATCTCCCGAGATTCGCTTCGCCGAAAAATTCTCGAATTTCCAGAGAAATTCGCGAATTGGTGAAAAATTCGTGAAATGAGTCACGGCACGCTTTTGATGCGCGCCGAGCGTTGCGTCAACTTTGGCGCGTCGCGTCGTTTTCGTCGCGTCGCATCGTTTTTGTCTCGTCGCGTCAAAAGCGACGTGCGGCTCGTTTTTCCGCCGAATTTTCGCCAAGCAAAATTTTGCTGGTGATTTGTGAATTTATTCGCCAGCGGCGAATCGTGGGAACTCGCCGCGAATTCGCCCCTGGCGAATAAATTCGCCCATCACTATTCTTAAGCTGTGAAATACATAATAATAGAAGGGATCTTCTGAGATGAAGAACTTTATTTTACAAGTTAAAGTTGTTTTTAATGTATTTTTTGCTTGGACATTTCTTTTTCTTTTTACAACACTGGCCCTGATTTTGGAAATGTCAAGTTACGTATGCACTACAGCAGTGATCCCCAACCAGTAGCTCGCAAGCAACATGTTGCTCTCCAACCCCTTGGATGTTGCTCCCAGTGGCCTCAAAGCAGGTGCTTATTTTTGAATTATTGCTGGCTTAGAGGCAAGTTTTGGTTGCATAAAAAACAGATGTCCTGCCAGACATTCTCTCCTGTAGGCTGCCAGTCCATATAGAGGCTACCAAAAAGCCAATCCGAGCTCTTATTTGACATCCACATGGACTTTTTCATGCTTGTGTTGCTCTCCAACTCTTTTTTAAATTTAAATGTGGCCCACAAGCAACTAAAGGTTGGGGACCCCTGCGCTACAGCCATGGCAGGTTTGTGGGTATTCTATTTTTTCAAAGCAGTCAACAGCAGAGATTTTGGGCAGAGTAAAAAATTTTGGATTACATCAGTGTTGCTTCAGCATGTTTTTCTTGTGAAGTGATAGATCTGTGGTTGGAATTCACTTGGAGTATTTTATTTAAGTGCCTTTATTTTAGGGGTTAGTGCTTTTTTGGAAAAGAGCTGGCTGTGGGATTCTTGTTGGTAGGTGGTTGGATCTTCTTGTGCATTGTAAACTTTTATCTGGGTACTGGTGTAAGAAAAAAATCTAAATGTTCAAATAGATAGCCACTCCAAAACACGGGTTTCTTTAACTGTAATTCAAAACGCATTGTTTATCTGGGGGAATGAATATGCTGTACTAAACAATATGTAGGTTGATCCATTCGTTGTCTAAAGGATAGGGTAAGAGAACATATAAGGGGCCATTGAGAATAAAGATGAGAAATCCCCTATAGGTAAACATTTTGCAGTCTGCACTTCTCGGGGTGTTCTAGAATTGAAAGTGAAAGTCATAGAACAAGTAAAGATTCCTCTGAGAGGAGGAGATACCCTCCGACCCTTAAATCTAAGAGAAGCCTTTTGGATCTTCAATTCAGATACAAGGGTACCTAAAGGTTTAAATAAAAGAGATGATCTCACTTATTTGTACTCATTTATTTATTTTCTTTACTTTTCTCCTTTTTTTGTGCTCTTTAATTGTAATGCACTTATGTAATTGGAAAGTACTTAATTTTAAAATATTTAAAATACTTAATTTACTCCCCGCTATAGTACCAATTATACTTTTTTCGGCCTAAATATGTGTGGGCTTAGGGCACCTCTTCCTTTGATACACATACTTATATACATGTGCATTTACATGTTTAATGCAATTTACATATAATTATATGCACATTTGTGCATTTTTTATGCAAGTGTATATACGTATGTGTATGTGTTTTAACAGGTTATTTTGGCTTTTGCCTTTTAAGTAATTTTGTAATACATTTTTTTTTTATCTGTTAACTATTGTTCTCCCATCTAATTATACATTTCACTTGTTATATGTATTCCATTTGTGATTTATATACCAGCAGATGTCCTTGTTGTGTTGCCTATTTAAGGAAATGACACAACCTGGCCTGTAAGCCTATGATTAAGGGATTTGATTCCTGAAACGCGTAAGGTGATGGATCCTTATTTGTTGGAATAAATTCTTGTTTTATCCGGAGTGCCGTCCAGTCAAAAATCTAGCCACAATAGTGTTTCAGCTTTTGGAAAGTGTGTAGAGCTGCTGCTGCTGCTTGTGGTTGGTATGTTGGCAAGAGAGCTTTATCAACCAAGGGTGTCTTTGTTTTTAAGGCTGTCCCTTGGTTCAGGCAAAGTATGGCTGTGGCTGCAAATCTTCTTCTACAGGTTAATTGTTATGCTGGATCATGATGTAACTGTGAGTGGAGGAATGGATTTTTTAGTGTTCATGAGAGTATCTTGTTTCAGTCTAAGCATCTGTGTTGAAGGTGTTTGTATCATAGTGATTGCAGATGAATTTACTGTCAGGTGTGCATGTGGAGAGATAGGTTGGTATTGTTGCATATATGAGTGGCCTTCAGTCATGTCACATTTGATTTGCCAGTTGGACCCTGGTCCAGCCATGGTCCAGCCATGGAGAAGAGTCAGATTTAAAGATTAAATGCTGGTGCTCTAGTAGGGGTTGAAGTGCAGAGATAGATTTTTTTATGCACTTGAGCACGTAGGCAAGTAGGACTGTGATTAGATCTTACAGGTAGCTAAAACATGGCTAGTTGGTGTGGGTGCAGGCAGAAATTTATTGCTGCAAAGTAGTTATCTCCATGATTGGGTTCTGCTTTGAAAACTGAGATATGCACCTAAAATGAGATACTTGCATTTGATGCGAATGAAATTGTGCTATGTTAGCTGGTATTCTTTTTTTTCAATGCTCTTTTTTGGTTTGATTAATTTGGCTGCTGAGGTGCATCAGCATTCTAAATTAGTAGGCATGCTGCTTTCTAGTGTTAGGATGAAGGTGGATTGTTAAAGGGCGCCTATCACAGCCAAAATGAAACACATATTAACAATATGACCAGTACAACCTGCTTTGGTCTACTGTGTTTTGCTTTAGTCTTGGCAGCTGAATGTGTGTGCTGCTTACATTTGGGCATGTCTGATTGTCTCCTGTTTTGGGAAAAGTCTTAGCCTTGCAGCAGTTTCCTTATGACTATGCCCCACCAACTCAGAACCCAAGGCAACAGCTTTTCTTGGCAGCATCAAACAAGTCTCAAATGCATGAGGAACTTAATGTCTAATCTTTTCCACCATGCCAATGAATATTTAAGTAGCTGGTATATAGTGAATAAAGTACCCTCTTTTGTAAAATATAAGGATATTATAAGTTACAGAGGAGTTCCATAATCATATAAAAACATGGGTCCAAAGGCTCCACCGGGTCATGGAACTTCTAATAACCTCATATTTTGCAACAGGGGGTACTTTTTTTAGATAATACACAAGTTTCAGTGAGTTGACATCACTAAGCTCTGATTATAACTGATGACATTACTAAGCACTGTTTATAAGGATATAATTTACAGTATATTCATGGGTCTTGTGTATTATATTTAAATTAGTATCGTAAAATATTTATTCTGCATTAAATTCATTTTAATTTAGCTTTTGTTTTATTCATTGAAATAGCGTTTTACAGGTTCCTCAGCTAATACTTTTCTGTAAAGTATAACCTGTAGTATTTTCTTGATTTATAATTTTAGCTTTAAATCATATCCTCTACTATGGTAATGGAATTTTGTCATTTTAGAATAACCCTTCAATCAAGCCATCCTCTATGAGAGGTGATATAAGCCTCTTCCTAGTTTTTCCAGTCTGTCTCTGTAGTCTAGCTTTTTGTAGTTGGCTTGATTGACACCATTAAAACCATACATTGCCCACCACCAGGAGGTTGCAAAATATACAGCAGAATCACTGTCTCCTCCAAGGAGAAAAGCCCTGCGCAGCTGTTCCCAGAAGTAAGAATGGCATCATATGCAATCATGGTGGCATCAAGTCCACTGCTGCCTCCCCAAGCACTATAGCCAAATGAAGTGTAAAACAAATCCCTTTCCTTCACACCATCATTCTCAGGAAACTTTGGTTGTGACTTACCATCTAAGATGCCTCTCAGAGTAAGGTACAACTACCAGCTGCTTTCAAAGTAAGACCTGGAGGATACAAACTGATTCAAATTGATTGTACAACCTGCAGGTCAGTGCAGTCTGGGGTTTTGATTACTTTTTTATTGCCTCAGTCACTAGGTTTTATCAATAAAAACTATTATGTTATCCTGGATCAAAGGCATTTCATAGCTCTTTGTCTCCTTCCATCAGTCGACAGCCATAAGAGACATGTAGTGCATCAGTTGTTGAAAAACTGCACTGTAAAGACTTCTATCATAAGGTCTTGAAATACCTAAAGAACAAAAGTGATTGGTTGATATAGCTTACTGCATTGTTGCAAATTTGCAGCTGTGAAGTTATTTATTAATTAATTAATTAGACATTTGAATTAAATATGTAAAGGAAGTCATAGCTAACTGATATCTTAGTTCAAATCTGTAATAACTTGCATTATACTTCTACAAACTAGTAAGGGTTAAAGCACACTTGGAAGTGTCCATCAATAATTTTGTTGTACTATTTTTAAAACAAAATTGCTTGATAAAACTTTTCCCAGGACTTTAAATAGGCAGCTGGCCATGAAGGACTAATAACACCAAAAAGGGAAATGCTTTTCTATCCATGTAAAAATAATGCAGTGTTAAATGGTGCATCATGTTCTAAGCAGCCCAAATATTTCCTCATCTGTAAGCATTTTCTTCAGACAATAGCCTATGGAAGCAAAGGGACCTTTTGGGTTCTTTGAGCACCAATTTTTAAAGTACTACAATATACTGTCCCACGTGCTCTTATTCTGCACTGGTTCTGCTTCAGAACCATTATAACAGTAAATAAATAGGTTGCTGTGTAGTAGTGTCTGCAGTCATTCAAACTGAACTTTGTCTATGGAAGCATGGGTTCTATGGCTCATTAGATTCTACACAGCTAATATGCAATTTAATTAGTTCTTAGCTCACTGGAGAATTAGCTGGGAAGAAATGTCCTTCCTCACTCTCAAAACAATATAAATGAAGACCTTTATAATAGTTAAATTGTAAAATAATGTTGGATGGGCCTGGATGAACAAATATAACCTGTAAAAACTGATTCATGAGCTGCAGGGAGATGACTCTCTGTTTAAGTTACAGTACACAGTACTAATTTGAAAGACTTGCTGGAGGTCTCAGCAACATCAGGCAACCAGAAAACTTTTATTGGGATTGGTAAAGGTGGTACTTAGTCAAACCACTGCCAGCTTTCTAAGGGTGGCATTGGAGAGCTACAGTACAGAGCTAAGTGTTTTATAATTCAAAAAACACAGAGATGAATTACTTGAGCACATACTGGTTCAAAGGAGGGGTTTCCAAAGCAAAACCTGTAAATATCAGCTGAACCGATAAAGGAAGAATATTGAGTTATTACTGAAAATATAAACAATTGTCACTGCCACTCGTCATATAATCACCTATAATTATTCTTTCTTGTTAGATTTTTCACCTTCCAAAATTTTTTTATGACCCTAAACTATGCACAGGCATTATATATTATAGATATAGATAGTGCACATGCTATATTATAGCTATTGTAGCACTGGTAATATCACTGCCCATAGAGCGTTTGTGAATTGTAGCTTTAGGACAGCTCTGAAACTGTGCTCAGGTACTGGCAGCACATCACAATACAGCTGCTTCAAATAATTTAAAAATCAGTGTATACACACCAAAAAGATGCAGTGGTGCAGGAGATCAAGCCTTGCAATTGAATGAAAATAGAAACCTTTCTGAAATGTAGCCTAAGCAGAAGAACATCAGAAGTTCTTTCTCCTCTTCTATAGGATCTTGACAACTTTTACCTGACAAAGCTTTGTATTAATGAGTTTTGTGGTTTTAACGCTTAATAAATCTCAAATTTTTAGAGCTTTTTTAAAAAATTGGAAAACCACAAATTATTAGAGATTCATAGAATAAATTGAAATCTGATTCCATGCTGCAAACGAGATTAGAAAACTCAGGTAGGTTCCAAAATGTTAGATACCTCCCAGTAACTAAAAGACTGTACATATTGTATCTATAAAAAAATGTACACTTATTTCTACACTTATATGTAAAAAGGTGCCAGGCAGATAAAATATGAAGGTACAGTTTGCCCTTTGCACATTTTTACTTACAAAAATCTTGTGCCCAAAAAGAATTATTCTGCACATGAAAAAATCTCCAAGTTCCCTGATCCCACAGCACCTTCCATATGCCACAGCTGCACTAAAGTGAAAGGACAAATGAAGGTCCAATAGCAGAGCACAATCACTTCCTAGAACACAACTCAGAAAGGTCACTGAGCAAATTTGCACATCGAAAATGACAACCAATAAGATATTTGCTCTCTTTTTCACAACTGCAGCATGTTTAAAAAAATCTAATCACTGATTGGTTGCTATGGCTTACGGTCAAGATGCAAATTTGCCCAAAAGGTCCAGGGAACCAAGGGCATCTAAATACGTAATAACGGTTATATAAAGGTAAACAGGGCAAACCCTATCTGTATTTGTATTAACCATGTATCTGGAAATTGATATTGCAAGAAGTTTGTATAAAAACTTTCACAAACCTTTGTAATGCGTCCCATTTACTGGCAGTAGCATATACCGGTTCTTCAGTGTCTGGGCAGAAGGAAAAGTCATACAGAACTAGGCAAACAGATTTCTCTTAGTTATGCCTTTCCAACATCCTGTAATATTACCTATGAGGCCGAAAAAACAGCCTAGTTCGATGCGAAAATTTACATATTTAAAGGTGCCACATCTTACTTCCCATTGCCCAACTTGGGTATATTTCTGATTTTCCTTGCATGTCCCTGACCTCTGCTAGTTTGCTGCTTGTACTGACCTGTTACTGATCATTCTTCCGGATCCTGATTTTGTACTGCATTACTGATCATTACATCACTAGTTTTTTTTTCCCAATGGAATACTTTATTCCTGCATATGTTCTATGTTTGCTGAAGATGATGATCAGATTGAAACTCAAATAGGTGAAATTTTCTCACTAAGGAAAAGCTTTGCACCAAAATATGATAGCATAGTCATTCACCAGGCCTGCATTTCACCCTAAGGTAGTAACCACATCCAAAGAAAGCACCAGTCCCTAGTGATACGCTGCTTGGGTAGCAGTGGGTTTAATGTTTCTTTTGTGTTGGTACGGGTGAAGTGGTCAGACAACCTCAGAAACGTCTGGTACATTTATTAGAACATGGCAGGTAAGACTGGCCTGCTCCTACTTGCTCTCAACTTTAACAAGAAGAGAGAAACAAGAACAGGAATATGAATCTTAAAGGCCCCCATACAAGGGCAGATATAAGCTGCAGACAAATTAAGTCTTCAGCTTATAGGACTGTGTATGGGGCCCTCTGACGGGCTTCCCTGATCGATATCTGACCGAAAGTAGGCCAGATGTTGATCGGCAGGTTTAGCAATCCCGTCGGATAAAAGACGGTTAGTTGATGCTGCCCTTGATCCCAACCACCCTTATTGTTGTGATCTGATCTAGGGCCCATGATCATATTAGCCCAATATTGCCCACTGCAAGGTAGTCATATCTGGGAGAGATCTGCTCATTCGGTGACATTGCCAAACAAGCAGATCTCCCTATGTATTGGCAGGAATGCCCTTAACCAAAATGTCTGCGCAAGCAGGTTAATACACCTATGATTCAGATTTTGCAATGTATAGAGCTGTCAACTACCTTTATCTTAGGCGATTTCACGCGGCTGCAGGCAAAAGTTTGATGTGCACATGTGCAGACTACTTCATTGACATCAGTTTTTTTGCATCATCAGGTGAGGTGCTGTGCATGACGTCATTTCACGTGATTTCACAAACCTAGAATGTTCTCCCAGACAAGGTTGCTCAAACATTGACAGTTTAGAATGTAATGGGCATAAGAGCGTACCATGAAATCTGTAAGATGTACAGTACAAAGGCCAGTGTCCTGACAGCACAACAGTGTTGAAAGTGCCCCTGCTGCCTCCCATTGACTGTGAACTGCCTGAAAGTACCAGCAGTGACTGTTCTAGTCCTAGAATCTCACTTGGGCGTGTTTTCAGTGTAAAACTTGCAATCACTTGTGTTTAGCACTAGCACATTTCAGGTATTTCAATGGGAGGTGGCCGGGGTGGTTTTGGGCTCTTCCCTACCAGATGAAACACGCCAGTGGAGAAAACAGACAGCATGGCATCAATGCTCTTATTGCCATACTTACTATATACTTACTATACAAATATATAAATATGATGTACATATATTGATAATACAGAACAGAGCTTATTAATGTGTATTTAATAAAATCATAAACTGATTTTTAATTATATGTACATGTTGCTGGGGGTGTCAATATTTTAAAATAAGGCAAAAGCCTCTTTTGCAAGCTTGGAAGAAATAACATGGTAAAGTATAGAAGAAATACCTCAGACAAATCTCAGTTCCTCTAAAAATTATAAGGCCATTATAGATATTTGCCCTGAAGTCTAAGCCTTAGAATGGCTTTTATTTTGCTAAAAGAACATGGGAAATGTTATTTATTTCTATATTGTATTTGTATATAGAAATGATATCCAACCTTTATGCTATTGTTTAACCGCAGTTGCCAATATCTGCTTGCAAATGTAGATCAACAGCAGCAGAAGGACCATCCCTCTACTTGCACTGGGGCCTCAGGCTTCCTGCAATATTCTGCCCCACCCCTACTCCATGGCCTAGATGCAAGTTTTTCCCAGGGTCCCTGAGGCTGGAGTTATGCCATTGGGCAGAGCTACAGAACATGGGACCTTTCATCTTGTTATGCAACAGCACAATATTTTTTACAATGGTACAAAACTTGATAATCCATGGTGTAAAGATAAAGTCGGATGGTTTCTTGTTTTCATGTGTCAACTAGTTGTCACAAATAGAATGCGTGACCAATCACTTCTTGTGTTTGAAAGTTCTTTAAATTGTTTTATTAATAAGAAATAATTATTAATAAGAAATAAGACAACTGACAGGTTGGTACCAGGTTAAGCAAATATATCTGCCTTTCTGATTTTGCAGCGGTCACATAATCTTATAAGGATTAATTAAGACAATAAATGTAACAACCTGCAAATTAGGAGAGGAGGGGAAAAAGTTTCTTTGTAACTTCCTTGTTTTGTAAAGTAATGTAATTCTCCCCTAATATGCATGTACAAATTAGGATTCAGATTCAGTTTGGCCAGGCACAAGGATTTGGCCGAATTTGAATCCTGCTGAAAAAAGCAGAATCCTGCCCAGATCCCGAACTGAATCATGGAGTCAGTGCATCCCTAATAATATTATGACAGACAGCACATTTGCGTCTCAAGACTTAATTCTGGTCAGAGGAGGAGGCAGACCTGTTGCCTTTACACATAGTAATTGGTTGTGGGGAGAGTTCCTTCAAAGGAGAGACTTCAGCCCACCAGCTGGTATTCCTAAAGGAGGGCAAAAGCTTGTGGTATTTTTGGTATTCAAGATATTTGTTCCAAATATCTTAAAATAGAAAACCTTTGGATCCCTTGTCTTGTAATGCAAATACCCATTGTAATTGCATTGTGTCTAGTAATTTGTGTTTCAACAATTGTTTTGCGGGTGGTTGTGGGATAGTCTAGCATTCCAGTTTCGTTTTGATTGCTGTAAGAACAAGAGTTTCTGCTAGTCTAATATTGCCTTTAAAGATACTGTCTGTGGGTTTGGAATATAATCCTAATACTATTTGCAGGTTTGTTTGGGTCACAGTTATTTCACAGACAATGATCTGTGATAGAACTTCGCCCCATAAGGCATAAGTCTATGACATGTCCAGAGAGCACATACAAGGGAGTCATCGGGGTGATTATATTTTGTACAGAGGGGTTTATTATGCCTATTTTATGTGCTATCACAGGTGAAACATAAGATCTATGGAGGAGTCTAAGGGCCTCATCCTGGAAGTACACTGCTGACAGGGCTTTTGTGCTTTTAGCATAGGCTGTGCTGATTTGGCATAGGTTGATCTTTAAGCATCTGGAAATCACTACTAAGATTGTGATCTATGATTTAATTATGGCATACACTCCAGATGTTGTGAGAAATCGTCCCATGTTGTGTTTAAAAGTTAAAATGTGCCTCCTCACTTTAGGCTGATACTAAAGTTGTTAGCTAATTGGTATATAGTGTCAGGAGCATAGAATAATCTGAAATTCTATCCTGTACTAACAAATAAAGGCAATTGCTTTCAACATACACCACTCATTTCGACATCCCCATGTAACTCTGAATCTATCTGAATGTTCCATATAAATGCTTTATCCTATGCAATATCCTTTAACAAATGGTTATTTGCATGCATTAAACATTACAGTACTTTACAAATAATTTCTATGTATAATAAATACACAACAGAAATAAACGCATTGCATTTTTTGGGTTATCAACCCTGTTTAGTAATTGGCAATCTATATATATTGTACACTAGTACTGCAATTACATATATTTCCACCCACAAACATTGTCTATAGTACATATGTGGTATCCATTTTGTGCATAGTGGAGGCCTAGCAAAACAGAATGAATAAAAGACATGGAAGGATGTGGACACACTGGCAGTTTGGTCATTTGAATTGCATAGAAAATTTTATTTAAATTAATGCAACACTATCGTTTTTGGGGTTTGAAAATGAGTTGTATTCATGTAAATATATACTACATATGGGATCAGCATTGAAAGTACAACACTATTCAGACTAGTCACATGGGGAACTACTACTGTCTGATTTGTCTGGCGAGGCATGTCTTTCAATGATAATTCGTCTTGATGTCATCTATCTTGCCAAGTGACTATCCCAGTATAGATATCCGACTCTGCCTAGTTTTGCCGCTCTAGGTTATTGCAGCATGTGACCCAATAAAAGAGGAGCAACAAGATCAATATTAAAGCCACAGCTCTCCACGTATAGTTAGGTGCAAGGTGAAATCCAAAGTTCACAAGCGATAGAGGTTTGATAGTTTAATATAAAACAAGTTACCATCTTTATATTTGCTAATGCCTTTGAGCTGTCATATTTTTGGTTTGATACATAAAGTAATCACAACCAGTGTACTGAAATGTTTGCAGCATTAATTATAGTACCAACTGCATTTATTCTTTGTGTTCTAGTGGGATTACATCCAAGTGCTCATGCTTTTCTCTGCTGTGTGCTTCTAGGTTCATTATTTTTAACTGATCTCAGTTTTAATTTGTTAACCATACATTTGAAACTGAGTATTTTGAGTCTCTGAAGAGAGTCTTCAAAGTATTGGTGTCTAAGTGCCTCAAAAGATCTTAATCCCAAGCCGACTGAAGTAGGATGTTCCCAGAGTCTTTAATATGATTCATTTAATTATGGTGCACCTCTTCTTTGTGTATCTTTTTCTTTCTGAGAAAATTGCATTCTATAGCTTTCATTTTGTATCTTGAGTGAGCTTCCGATTCCGTCACCACCTGGGTTACGGCAGTTTTCTTTACCTTTTAATCATTTTATTTTTATTGTTTATCCTAAGGGTATAGCTATAACTCAGGCACAGGAGAATGCTCTAAATTTCTGGATATATGATTTTAATTGCATTATGTAAATAATATTATTACACTGGTAATGGAATTATGTCCATGGTTTATGCCCTTTATTATGGCCCCACATGCAAATGCATAATTTTAGGATGGTAGTAGCAGCAAGAATACATGAATTTTTATGAAGCTCATGTCTAGGTCAGTGTTAATACCTGTATTGTTTTAGAATTCCCCTCACACCATCCTCTATGAGAGGTGATATAAGCATCTTCCCAGTTTTTCCAGTCTGTCTCTGTATTCCAGCATTTTGTAGTTGGCTTGACTGACACCCTTAAAACCATACATTGCCCCCCACCAGGATGCTGCAATGGCAGCAGTAGAATCACTGTCTCCTCCATGGAAAAAAGCCCTATGGGAAAGTTCAGTCCAGCTGTCTCCAGAACCGAGAATGGCATCATATGCAATCATGGGGGCATCATGCCCACTGCTGCCTCCCCAACCACTATAGCTAATAGAAGTATAAAACGTATCCCTTTCCTCCACACCATAATTCTCAGGAAACTTTGGATGTGACTTTCCATCTAAGATGCCTCTCAGAGTAAGGTAGGACTTCCAGCTGCTTTCAAAGTAAGACCTGGAGGATACAAAAAAACATGAGTATAAAACTGATACAACTTCATATTGGTTGTACAACCTGCTGGTTAGCACAGTTTAGTGTTCTGAATACTTTGTCATTGCCTCAGACACTATATTGATGGACTGCAGGCAGAAGCCTCTGTGTTTGTTTAAATTACAAGATAAGTTAGAAAGACTGGCTGGAGGTCTCAGCAACACCAGGAAACCAGAAAGCATATTCAGCTGGAGGCCAGATTTTTATTGTAATTGGTACTGGTATTGCAAAGTTAAAACACTGCCAACTTTCTAAGGGGAAGTGGCATCCTAGAAACCAAAAAGCAGCTAATATTATTAAAGGAACTGTAAATAGATAGCCTGTACAAAATAAAAAAAATGTTTCTAATATAGTTAGCCAAAAATGTAATGTTTGCAAAGGCTAGAGTGACTGGATGTCTAACATAACAGAACACTACTTCCTGTTTTTCAGTTCTCTAACTCCAAGTTAGTCAGTGACTTTAAAGGGGGTCCACATGAGACATAACTGTTCAGTGAGTTTGTAAGACAACAGTTATGACCGTTGTGCCCCCCCTCAAGTCTCTCAAGTTACTGCCTGGTAACCAATCAGTGGAAACCAAGGGAGCTGAAAAGCAGGAAGTAGTGTTCTGGCCATTATGTTAGACATCCAGTTACTCCAGCCTTTATACATTACATTTTTGGCTAACTAACTATATTAGAAATATTTTTCACAGTTAAACAGTTTTTATTTTTATATGAAACCATTCCTTTAAACTGGAAAGCTAATGTACAGAGCTAAGTCTTTAATAAAAAGATGAGTGGCACTACAGGAAGATGATGGGGATGGCAGGCTAAAGTCAATCTTGGGCAGCATCATTACCTTTCCAGCAACATATAGTCATGATAACTGTGGCAGCTGCTGTCCTGATAAATAAATGTCCATGTTATTTGCAAGCCAGAGAGACACATAACATACCAAGAACTTAGATTATCCTGTACATCCCTGCCAGATTTCTCCACATAAGCTTTGGCTTTGGGCAAGACATCAAGCAAAGCTTTGCCCCACTCATGGGGTGGCTTACGATTTATTGCGTAGGAGGAAAACAATGCAGCAGCTAATGATCCCAGATATCCAGTCGGGTGATGATGAGTCATTCTGCCACTCTCTATGCTTATTCGAATAAGGTCGTCCAACTGGTCTGGATGGCGAAATCTCAATCCAATACACATGGCACGCATAGCTGCACCACAGCCCCCACCATATTTCTGAAATGGAATCTTCCATCCATCAGGGGTTTTTGGGTTGAGCATATCAGCACTGCTCATGCAAGTGTCGCCTAGAGGAAGAATTTAATAGGTTATATAACTAAACAAAAAATGGCTACCTAAAAAGCAGATATTGAATATGTATTTTCACAAAGACACCTTTAGTGCAAGTATAGGATCTACTATCCAGAATGCTTGGGACCTGGGGGTTTTCTGAAGGAACATGGACTCCATTAGAACTTTGTAGGTACACAATGCAACTAACATCATATCACTTTAAAAGCAGGGATACCAACTTTACTTCCATGTATAAATACTTATATTATCAAAGTTAATTTTATATAAAGAGTATAAAGAGATACTGACACCTGAAATTAAACTCTTTTT
>CM044447.1:84752030-84763900 GCA_024363595.1 Xenopus borealis | reverse complement strand
GATGCTTTTTTTAATTATGGATGTAAGGACCCTGCAGCGGGTTTCCAGATAGAGCACCACCATAAGCGAACTGTGGTCTGTTGAATTTGTTGAGTTTATATGTTGTACCTTCACATTCCGATGTCGCCAAATGAGCGGATCTTTGCATCTATGGTCAGCTTTAGGGCCAGCACAACAATTGCCCATAGTAGTCCAATACATGCCCCTTACTTGCACATCAACACTGATTCACCAGAAGTAGCACCTTTCGACATAAGGCATATGAAAATTAGATTACTTTATGTCTGCTCAGGACAGCTGTTATATAAGCAAGGACTACTAGACATTCCCTCCATAAGTTTCATATGTCCAATAAATACTGTTATAATTTTAGAACACAATAAACAGGTGTATTGAAACATGGAGCATCCCTCTATTCTCTCCCCTTGAGTACTGAGTAGTCTTAAATCAAGAACATTTAGAACCCAGATCTGTGCAAAGAAGGACACAATACCTATAATGCTTTCCTTCCAGCAATATAACATTACCCCAACATTATGCCATTCTATAAATAGCATGACCATTGTGGAACTCAGTAAGGAAGCTGTAACCACACATTAGCCAAGAGCAGGATTTTAATCTTCATGACACTTCCTGTTCTAGTTACTGGCATATTGTATTACATCTACACTCATTTTGACTGGATGCACTACCTCTGAAAACTGATATTCAAAAATAAATAAATAAATTCGATGTCAGAAATTTAAGTTTTGCACTTAAAGAAAACAGTAGAGATGAAGACCATAATTATGTTTATGGAGAGGCAGTACCATTTTATAATGGACATGAGAATAATCCCATAAATTCCAGAAATGTGCTGTTTGATGACATGAGCTGCAGTTCAGAAAACTAATGTGTACAAAGTTGGTGACTCCTATGTTGAAAATAGACTGAATAGACTGTTTTTTCTAGTTAAACTTTTTTTAGGCCAGTGTAGCTTATCTATGGTTCACCATATGCACATATATGTAAATATACCTACATATGCCAGCAATTATTGGTGGAGATTAAAGGACCAGCTATTAATTAATTCCCTGGAAGAATTGTAGACAGAGCATTGTTGCTAGATCAGTAATGACAGTCACATATATTAGTTACTGATTGGGGAAGAGTTGGTGCCATTTAGCATTAGCGAGAATTAATATAACCATCATTTGATATTTGCTGAAAGTAAGGTACCCTTGCCTGCCCAAGCCACTCCACACAGCCAGTTGAGTGCTCTTCCTGACCTCCCCCCAACCTGATTGCATGCAGAGAAAAGAAAAGGTATGCACTGCCAGTGGGGGTGAAGGAGGGCTGAAGGGAGTTGTGTCTTGGCCCATGGGGGTGGCGGAAGGGGGTGGTTGGGCACTCGGGGGGGGGGGGGGGGTGTGCAGGCCCCTGATGCAGCAGCCTTTGTGGGCATTTATGTTATATTAGTGAACCAGTTATAATAATCAAATACAAAAACATTGCTTTCTGGATTTTACAATCCATACTTGCAACTTAAGCTGACATACTGGGCTTTTCAAAATAAGCATTGCAATTGTTAAACCCATTTCAGATGTCCTGCATTTGTACTATTTAGTATTGTCTCTTCAATTTCCCATTCAGTCTTTCCATATACTGTATGTGTTATTGTTTAATTGCTGGCGCTCTGTGACAGCCTAATGTAACACAGTAATGAGATTCTAATTGTACACTGCTATTACAGACTTGCTGCTTTAGGCTGGTGGGAGTCCTGCATTATGCACCATGATTGTTGGGCTGTCAGGTCAGGACTTTCCCTTACCTCTAATGCAAAGCAGGCGGCTTCCGACAGTTCAAGTTAAAGTAGCCTTTTAGGTTATTAAGTGCAAAATATCCCCTTGTAGTGGCTATAAAAAGCATGTAAAAGCATTAGATTCCCATTAAAGTGTACCTTCCACATTACAGGAAATTAGATGATTGATGAAACATTGCTTAATTGCCAGTTGCAAACAGTAGATGCCCAAGGAAACTTAATATAACATGTTCTAGGCCTACAGGGAGCAATAAGATGCCAAAAAAATAACTATAAAAAATTAGGTCAGCTATACTTATATTACTTGTTACACATTATTGCACAAAGAGCAAATTAGAAAGCTCAGGGGCATTGAAAGGCTGTGTGGCTCATCAGTAGAGGACTGATGATGGTACAGTCATGATAGTATTGTTCTCATAGAGACCTCCATACCAAACTCTCAAAATGCTTTCAATTCAAACACACACACATGCATCTTATATATATGTAGGGGACCGAAAAGGTCAATTCTCTGCTGACTCTGGTAGTCCATATAGCTGTAACCTATGCCCTGGGGAAACAATGTGGTACCAAAGGTAGTGTGAGGTGTTCCTGTCCTTATGTTATATAGGAAGAGGAAGCACATGGTCACATAGAGAGCACACTCTTTCTCCTTTAAATGGAGGGGCCCCCTGTCTCCCAGACCCTTATTAAAGTCCACTTGAATGAGGTTAGCAGATTACCATGTGGCACAATTTAGGAGTAGGGAAGGGATAAAGAGCAGCATCAGCTCCACTGCGAAGAAGTAGTAAGGATATACTTTATTCAGCTTGGGTTGGGACTCAGGATACCATATATTTAAATCTCAGAGACACTTCACTGATGGGGAATTAGACTGTTTAAACAATATCCCAGTACTGGTAGTGGACTGATCTGATGTATTAGTTGTATTGCTTTACTACTAGTAATTATTGTCTCAATGTGTATTACCTATAAATAAACCCATTTGATGTTCAAGAACAACTGAAGCACTTTCAAGCACCTGTGTGTGTTGAAAATTACAATTTAGCCTCATCTGACCCCCCGCACCTATTGTGAGGGCTCATCTCAGAGAGACTATTATGTCTTAGAGAGACTGTAACTGTAATGGTATTCTGCCTGAGAAAAGTTGGATTTAGACATTATAAACAAAAAGTTTCCATACACATGTTGTAAGCTGTATATATAAAACATAGCGTTTTCATAATTCCAGCAGTGAGATTTTTTTAATAGACTGCCCATGCACCCCAATCTTGGCTGCACATGCAAATAATTGTTGCAGCAGCACTCTGATCGTTGGTTTCAGCTATTTGTTTGTGCCAATAACACGGCAACGTTTCGGACTATACCAGCCCTTTATCAAGGCTGCACATGCATTACTAGAACTTACACCACCACTTGGACATCTCTAATCAAGGGCCTAAGTTTCAGGTATTCAGTTACAGAGGATGCTACGTAATTAAGTAAGCACAGAGCAGACAAAATAAGCAATAGATTAATTCAGAATTAATTAGATTAGGAGAAAAGACATGACTAAGAAGTGGAAAGATAGAGAAGAGAATTTGCAACAGAACACAATACAGTATATTAGGAACCAATCTAATAACCAACAGTAAAAGCCTATACCACTCCTCTAATAAACCCTTAATTAACTAATACTTGCATACAGTCAATATAATGTTCTGTAGTCCATGTCACTTCATTAAATGCATGCTTCATGTACAATGTAGTTCAGTATAAACTTGTGATGTGTTTTTGAAGTTATAGAGTGGGATATTAAGTTATTTTAATTTGCCTGAGCAACTAACATCCTTTTTTTCAAGGATGAAAAAACACATACATGCATTTAATACCTTTAAAAAAGAAGGAAAGCTACCAAGGCAGAATATAGGCAATAGATTAGCCACAAAAGTGTAAGCTAGAATGCTATATTTATTCTGTAGAATGCTTTACTATACCTGAGTAAACAGCTCTAGAAACTCTCTCTGGTTGTTTAGGATACACCTGTCATATTAGCTTGGTGTGACATCACTTCCTATTTGAGTCTCACTCTGCTCACTCGTAACTCTGGGTGTAGATTATTTAGATTACAGCAGAGAGGGGGGAGATGGAGGGGGAGAGGGGAGCAAATTGAGCATGAAGAAAGAAGTGTGATGCAGAAGCCCATGTGTACACAATAGAAGTAAAGAAATGTGGTGTTTCTTTTGACAGAGGACTCAGAGCAGCACTACTTTGAGGGTTTACTGGTGTATTTAGATAGACCTTTCTGATAAAGCTTACTTTGTTTTAGTCTTTCCTTCTCCTTTAGCATACAGTTGTTTTATTGTAAATGGTATGCCATTCCTAATGGAAAACTGACTTTTTATGGTAAAAAGGTATTAGGTAACCTAACCAAGGCCTTGTCAGACATTTAACAGCTTTAGAATGTAGGATGGCATAAGTATCTTTGTCCCATAAGTGAATCTGATCGCTAGTATTAAGCTCACATAAAGTCCCTCCACCAGCTTTCTATATTGTAAGAGAATCATCTTGTTTAAGCCATGCTAATGCTTCTTCCTTTGCAAGATTCTTTCTAATTCTCTACAATTTAACAGGGTCATGAAGTGTGATAACATCCTTTTCAATTAAGTTTTGGGACATATTAGATACTTTATCTCTATAATCAACTAGTAGCAGGATTTCTTCACAAAATTCATTACATTCTTAACAAAACAGAAAGCATTTAGCTCTGATTTAGGTGAGAGAGATTCAAATTCTGAAACAGCTAGCATTATTTCTATTTTAGTCCTAAATAAATCATTTTCTATTGTTCATAACATAAAAACAGATGTATAAAGTCAAAATAGGATGTTACCAAATGCAAGTGTCATTTAAGCCCAGCTAAAGAATGTTTTGAAATAAAAGCAAAATTGTTTCTGGTGAATTATCTTCAAATCATCTCCCAGGCAATTACTTTTTATAATTTGCTTATTCCAGTTTACGTTTGTGCTCTTTATGGCATAGTATTGCTTTGTGTTTGTCTTTAGTATTGCTTTGTGTTTGTCTTTAGGGGGTTGTAGCAGGAACAACATTTGACTGTGCACATTGTTACCTTAATGCAAATGCAGTATTTCAATAATACAAGTCCCAATCTCTTAGCATTCCTCCCTCCCCCAGTGTGCAACTTAAAAAAGGATTGTCCAAATGTTGAGTTTACTTATCTCTTCATTTTTATTTGACAATTTCACTGCATATGACATTGAGATCTTTCCTTTTTCAAGCTGTAAATATATTTCACATATTTTTGTTTCAGCATTGTTCTATGTATAATGACTTCACTCCTCTGCTTTCGAAGACTTTAAGGCACATGTATGTTTGTCCACCAGTGCCGTGAGCAAAGCGCATTAGGCATGTTTTTCTTCCTACAATGAAGCATTTTTCCCCCAGAATTCCAGATGAAAAGGGGGTGATACGATTGACACCAAAATAACTGTGTGTGCATTGGATGCAAAGGGAACCCTGGAGTTATCTCCTGGTCAGGAGGTGGCGTCAGCTCCAGGGTTCCCCTGCTTCAATAGATGAAGCAGTATGGAAGGCAGGAAGGACTGAGCAGTGACAAGCATATCTATACAAAAGTGAAAAGAGTGCAATTTGTGTCCTCCCTTACATTCGGTATTATGCATGAATCAACACTGGAACCATTGTTCTACTATCAGGACCGTGCATTTAAAATACATTGCTCTCCCAGGCTGTCTGGTGTATAAATAAAAAAAAGAATTTGAGGTTCCTTCATCTTTTCTGGAAGGCATCCCATTTCCACTGGAATCTCACTGGTTTCATATCAATGTGTCTACATTTCTAATCAATTATGTGTACATTTTCTAGACCTATTGATCTATTCTTAGTATTCCAGCTTTAAAAACCATATTGATTAAATACTGTTCTTTGAGAAAATCTACAAATACTGTACTTTGATAAAGTCTACAAATACTGTACTATGAGAAAGTCTACAAAAGTGCAACACATGGTGATCTGCACACATGATCTCCTGCCGCTGCTAAAATCTGCAGCCAGATGAGAGAGCCTATGTTGCATCGGCCTTATTGCATAATGTAGTTACTTCTTATAATATTGCAGAGGACTGGTGTAAGGGTTCTTGGGCCACATGAAGGACAATATAAGTGTCTTACAATGATTAGGCAGAAAAATGGCACATAAAATGCTGTGGAGTACACCAATCATTCACTAAGTAATCACATGACATCACTTCTCATCTAGAAGAGAAATATAGAACAACATACTTCAAAGACAACTGCAACAGCAGAGGCAAGACAAATGTAAAAGTTAGTCACTCAATTATGTTGGGTGAGGTGGAAAGTGGCTATATATTGCTTGCATTCATCAGTCTCACAATAGGTTCCCAGGGACAAGGTCAGCTTATTTCCTGCTGGATAATTTTTATAAATTTCTATGTAGCATATCAGTGCTGTAATAATAATAATAATAATAATAATAATAAATAATAACAAAATGTTCCCACAATCTTTTTATACAATAGAGTATATTTTACCATTGTGCAATATCAATGCAAAAGTTCGGTATTGGTGTTTCTTTGATTTAGGAGTAACTATAATGGCTGTGTAGATACAGCTGGGGAGAAGATAATGTCATCATATACCATTATATTACAGTACTGCCATTTGTTAAAAAAATTAGCAGATAGGAAATCCTGGGTGTGTTTTTGTCTCCTCATTTAGCAACTGAAACAAATTACAGGATTTATAGACACAAGTTAAAATGATTTTATTCATTGTTATTCATGTTCTCCTTGTACTTGTATATACCAATGTCCCCAGGTCCGAATTGTATGGGAGTGCAGACTCCCCCTGGCTAAAGATGCCAACTCAGGCACCTAAACTCTTCAATATCACCTATGTGTAGACATGACTCCCTATTTAACAAGGTGGTTTAATAATACTACTAGTTTGAACAATTATTAAATATTCACAAACTACAGGCATATGAAAGAGAATGCAATGAACAATTATAATGAACAGGCATAGATCAGTAGTCTTGGCATTTGGATGCAACCACTAGTAAGTAGAGTTTTCTAACCCCTACTGCTTTATTCACAGTGAGAGAGAGGCATACAGTAGGTCACCTACTTAAATTGAGATATCTGCTTGGCCTAATACCAGTGATCTATAAAACTGGAGGGGAAGGGGGGAAGAACTGGGTAAGGGGTAGTTAAAGGGAAGTATAGTCCTTTAGGTTTTCCCGCTCCATAAGAAAATAATTCTCCATGACTGGTCACCTACAATCCATTGTTGTGACTGGCACTTTAGGGTTATGTAATTTTAAGAAGACATAATGACTTTATAACACAATCTGCTTGCACTGAATTTAATCTTGGTGTTTCTTGGCATTTTGAGGAGGTTAATGCAGGCTTTACTCAGTGAAGCAATTTTCCACAGACAACTTAGGGATTTTATGAAAGAAATTGCTTCTCATTTCTTTCTAGGAAAGCATCAAATGAATCATTTATGGATTCAGACCAAATACCAAATCTTTCATACACACACATAAAATGGGCAGAATACTAAACAGAAAAATAATTAACGTACAGGTATTCAGTGCTGGAATTGGGGAGGGATGCACAGTGATGCCATCCCTTCACTTCTTTATTTTTGTGAAATAGCATCTCCTCAGAGGGCATGCACAAGTTTTGCATCCCAGAATTATCTTTTGCTCCTCGCCACTTTTGCATGCAAATAAAATTCAGATGTAAAATAAAATCTAATTAAATAATAGATAAAAGGAGAGAAAAGATTGCTGGGAGAGAAATAGAGAAGAGCTAGAGAAGTGTTTAACTGATAAAGAAGGTGGAGGCATCAGAGAGGGTTATAGAGAAAAAGAGAGAAGAAGAAAACAGATTAAACAAAATGAGAAATGAAGGTATTAAACAGCAGCAGATTAAGGAATAGTGAGAGAATGATATATATATATATATGAAATAATCTTAGATAATATATAATGTGATGGGGTTGTACTATGTTATGACACACACATGCTACATAGGCAAGGAGTTTGTTTGCAGAAACTGGATTGACAGCCAAGAAAAGTCATATGCACAATTTTCATTTTGGGGTCCCTACAGGTCACATACTTAGGTAAATCTATGAATATTGTTGCCCTAAACTGTACATTAGAAGGAAATAACAAAATGGAAATAGCAAAATGGTTTTGCTTTAAAGTGGGAGAAACTAAAAAGTATCGGTGTGTGAGGTTTAATATAACAATGGGTGTGGCTTATGGTTGTGGGAGTGGCTTGTTTTAGCATGCTGCGCTACGCCCACCACACCGAGCACTCCTACCCTTTTTTTCACTCCAATTCAAGCACTGCAGGTATAACATATTTTCAAAGAAAAAAACATATTATCTAAAATACATTGGATCCCCAGGACAAACAAACTATGAGAAACAAAAGTAAGTTTCCTGAAACTGAGCTCCATTTATCAACACGTGGCAAATTTGCCCATGGGCAGTTACCTATAGCAACCAATCAGTAATTAGCTTTTTAAACACAGCTGCAAGTAGAACAATGAATGCAGCAATGTGATTGGTTGCCATGGGTTACTGCCCATTGGCAAATTTGCCCAGTGTTGATAAATGACCCCCATTTAGTTTTAAACAAGGGTTGTTTTTCAAAACCCAATATGACTACAACTTTTCTTCATTAATCAGAGACCCGTAATCCTCTTAGTTGCTTTTAAACAATGGATCACCTACACTTTATTTTCTGGGCTCAACAGAACCATTGTCATATTATTTATACAGGTTACCAGCCTGAGTGGCTTTCCTTAGAGAAATTAGGCATCCACCAACTCTCTCAGCCTGCATAATAATTTACTCCACTTTCAACAAAAAAAAGATAACAGTGGAATGTCTTTCATTTCCCAGGAACATCTGAGGACAGGGGTGTTTTCAAAACAAAGATCTTTTGTGAAGCAGTATTCAGTCATATGAAATTAAATCAAATGTGAAACACTGACTTGTATGGGTACCCTTGTAATTTTGTTTATTGAATACATGTAACTGTTCAATACTGATTACTGGCAACACCAAATTGGTTGGATTACCTTGTTAAGCCTTGAACTTCATATGCAGGTGTGTCAAATCAAGAGAAAGGGTATTTAAGGTGGTCATTTGCACAAAGAACATCTATATGGCAGGGTGATGAGAAAGAAGTCCTTTCTGCACTCACGCCACAAACAAAGTTGCTTGTTGTATGCACAAGCTCATTTAGACAAACCACAGTCATTTTGGATTGATGAGACACAATTTGGACATTTTGGACTGATGAGACAAACATTTAGTTATTTGATCATAACAAAAAGCGATTTGCATGGCGGAAGAAGAACATCACATTCCAAGAAAAACACCAGTGTAGGACATGCTGCAGTCTCCTACCCCCCAGCACGTCTCTCCCCAAATGGTGGTGTGCAGGTGTGCACTTCCTGGGTTCTTGCTGCAAGTGATGCTGGCGTCGCACGCTGAGTGGTTTGAAACCTGCGCCATTTTGTGAATGCCCAAGCTGGTTCGAATACTACTGTTCCTGCCGAAGAGTTTATTGTGTCTATTGAATTCCTGTTTTTTGACTCGTGCCTGACCCTTGACTACAATTGCTGTTGTTTGCCTCAAACTTTTCGCCTGACATCTTTTCTTCATCCTTGCTGGTACCTCACTTACGGACTTTTGCTGAGCACTTCCTTGTTGGCTTCCGCAGCAGAAAGCCCGGGGCCCCAAAAGGGTATCTGTGAACACCAGAACCCACAGGGTTCTCCTGTGCATCCGCAGGTATTTTCACTGAACAAGGTTTCTGATAACGTGGTCCTTACAACCTGCTACCTTCTGTCAAATTTGGTGGAGGTTCCATCATGCTGTGGGGCTGTGTGGCTAGTTAAGGGACTGGGGCCCTTGTTAAAGTCGAGGGTCATATGAATCCAACCCAATATCAACAAATTCTTCAGGATAATGTTCAAGCATCATTCACAAAGTTGAGATTACGCTACTAAACATGCTTGGAAATCTACAAAGGCATTTATGCAGAGGAAGAAGTAAAATATTCTCGAATCACTATCACAGTCCCCCGACTTGAATATCATGGAAAATCTATGGGATGATTTGAAGCAGGCTGTCCATGCTCGGCAACCAACAAATTTATCTGAACTAGAGAGATTTTATGTGGACGAATTGTAAAAAATACCACCATCCAGAATCCAGACACTCATCAAAGTCTATAAGAGGCCTCTAGAGGCTGTTTTGCTAGGATAAATGAGACCCTAGTAATCCTGAAGAGAGGTGGTGAATGAAAAAAGGTATAGACCAGTGCTGTCCAACTTCTGTTACTGAGGGCCAACATTTTTCTGGCCTACATAGTGGAGGGCCAATAATGGAAGCCAGTGCTGACTACTCCCTGTTTTTAAACCACACCCACTTTAAACCACACCCATGTTACCACAAGACCATGTCCAAATTAATTGTGGTAGCACACCAAAAAAAAAAACAAATGGTTGGTGCTCACTGCAGGGATATCACTCATATGTGAAAAAATGTGTCATATTAAGACATACCCTTAAATCCATATGCTTCCTCTTCCCTTGTAGATAACACATCGCCCCCCCAGCACACGATTAAACACCTTAGGGGCCCCTAAAAATAATTTATTTTCAAATGCTAACAAACCCCCAGAACAAATACCAGGCTTATGTTCCCCAGGCAGATCAGGGCACACACAAGCAGACCAGGGCACACACAGGCAGAGTATGTCACATAAAGTCAGAGCATGGCACACACAGGCAGAGTATATCACACACAGGCAGAGTATGTCACACATGGGCAGAACAGGGCACACAAAGGCAGAGCATGTCACACACATGCAGAGCAGGGCATACACACAGGCAGAGCAGGGGACACAGGCAGTATACACACACAGGCAGAGTATATCACACACAGGCAGATTATGTCACACACAGGCAGAGCAGAGAACACATAGCAGAGCAAGTTTGGGAGTTTTACTTTGAAAGCAGCAAGTAAGTTGGTAAAACGTAGTTCCTTTTGTAAAATGTATAATGAAACAATAGAATTCTTAATGAATCAGATGTACAGTACTTTGAGAGTAGACTTTGACGTAGATGGCCAGCTTAAATATATTGCAATATATGGACAAACATATTGCCATTTTTAGTTACTGTATGCACAAAATGTCTCAATGTCTTAAATATATTGATAATGGGTTGAGTGCAGAGGACCTTTTGCATTTGTCTATATGTATTTTGTGGTCACAGCCTCATTGCACCCCTTCCTAAGGGTAGGGGCAGACAGGGAGATTCGGGGAGATTTAGTCGCCTGGCGTTTTTTGCAGGCGACAATCTCCCCGAATTACCTTCTCCCTGTCTGCCGATCGTGAAAGCACAAAGCGCCAGCGCCTGTGCAGACGCGGCGCGGCGATTTCCGGAATCGCCCGAAGATACCTCGTGAGGAAACTTCGGGCGATTCCGGAAATCGCCGCGCCGCGTCTGCACAGGCGCTGGCGCTTTGTGCTTTTACGATCGGCAGACAGGGAGAAGGTAATTCGGGGAGATTGTCGCCTGCAAAAAACGCCAGGCGACTAAATCTCCCCGAATCTCCCTGTCTGCCCCTACCCTAATGGTTTTAAATTAGTGGTGAGCACAACTTTCTCTTGTTTGTTAAAGGGCTTTAAGGGTGTAAATTAATAGAGGTGTTACAAGTGTGAACAATGCAGGGGGATCATAGGTGTGAACAATAAAGGGAATTAGTGTGCATTTCAGGTTTAAACAATGCAGGGGCCAGTTAATATTTGTAGTGATACCATTTAAAGCTTATACATGGTAAACAAGCACAGCCAGGTAGGGGGCCACAAAAGGGATTAAAGGGATACTTTTATATTTCATTTTGAAATTTGACATGGGACTAGACATATTGTCAATTTCCCAAGTCATGTGGCTTGTGCTCTGATAAACTTCAATCACTCTTTACTGCAAGTTGGAGT
>CM044447.1:84728527-84740658 GCA_024363595.1 Xenopus borealis | reverse complement strand
ATTTGCATATGCAAATTAGTGCCAGAGAGGGAAATCACTTGACTTTTGGCACAAAACATGGAAGTTAAAAATGTTTCCCCTCCCCACCCATAATTTGCATATGCAAATTAGGGGTCAGATTTGGTTCCGTATTCGGCCGAATCTTTCAGGAAGGATTCAGGGGTTCAGCCGAATCCAAAACAGTGGATTCGGTGCATCCCTAGTTGGAAATATTTGAAATCACCTGTGCATGCAGCAAACTCTTCATACACTGTGGAGGAGGGAGGGAATATTTCTCTCAGTTGGTGCCAAAGACTGGCAGTTAGTAATAAACAACACCTATTTCCTATGGTTCTGAGCACTGTGATTATACCACCACTATATAACTATTATTACCACTGCGCTTAATCATTTTGGGGTATTTTGAAAAATAAGGACATTTTCTGGCTGTTACATAAAGATTTAAATTACTGTTGGTGATCTCCTAAGGTATTCTATACTAGATCCTAAATACTCTAAGAATAACACATTTTCAACCAAATCCAAATAATGTAAATTATGCTCTTATGGAACAATGTCTGCCACAAATCACTAATTTAACTGCATAAGTAATACTGTTGCGCTGACTGTAATTAGTACAGAGAACAAAAGCTTTAGACAAGATGGATTATCATGACACTTAAGCCCTGTTATCCTATACAAGCAATCAGAGCCTAAACACAACCACACTGTTAAGTCAGGCATTATAGCATATTTTTTTGAATCGTTGATGAATTTTTGATGCATTTCCACCAAAGGAATTAGCTGGACCCATTTATAGGAATATGTGTGTATTAGAGAAAGAAAAAACGTCTGACTTGTCCAAGGAAGGGGCATGTCCCTGAACCATTACACTTGATTACATGTGCAGGAGCTATCCCCACTTGCATTCAGTCTTGTGCATCAATAATTTTTGTTTCTATGCATATACTTATAGGGTGTTGATCCTTCATACTGTGCACCACACTCAATTTGCATGAAGAGCTCAGGGTGTGCTCATGGGTTGATGTGCTAATTTTCCAATAGTCGTTGCACTAGAAAATCCTATTCATTCAAGGATTTTTTGACAAAAAAATTGCTCCTTGCACTTGCCCTCCTAGGCATGGTACTACTAGATCCATCCCTTCTTCTGATCGGAATTGAGTGCAGTGTATCTAGTGATGCAGTTGAACACTGGAGAAGGAATGTGCACTTGGAACACGCCATTTTCAGTGAATTCTTTTTGGCGGGTTTTTCAGTGAAACAAAGGCCCATAAACTCCAATTTACTGTAAAAAGAAATAGTCTCCCTTAAAAATGCCCATTGAGCCAAATGCATTTTAGAGTTAATGCTATTTGTTGGTGAAACTGGATAGATTCGCCCATCACTAGCAGTGGGGTTGATGCCATCCAGCCTTTTAAGTGTAATTGTATCCACTTCAAGCCGAAGTGTGTTTCAGTTGCAACATTGTCCCCTTAAGACAAAAGTAATGCTGGAATTATGGCAAAAGATGATGCACTTTGGATAAGAACATGTGACTGCATGTTAGATCAGGGATGTATTTGCTCACTACTGGCATCCTTTATGTCTGTAAATGTTTGGAGGTGAGGAGGAACTACCTCCCCCTGTTAGAAGCAGCAATAGCAGCCGTCCCTACACAATGCTAATAATCCATCCACTCCTTCAGCACTCTGTAACCTCTGTGATCCATGTTGCTGATTTTGTCCTCGCAGTGCAAGTCCCAGTAGCTGCATGAGTATTGGATTGACTGAACTGAATATCAAACTTTTAAAAAGGTTAGAGGCATAGAGAATAGCAAATGCTGACGGTTTCTCTTTCCCTGTTGCCTGTTGCAGCGTTTCTGCAAAGAAAGAGAGAAAGAGAAAATGAAAGGCGCATTGGAAGCATAAATACCATGATATAGATTTGCTAATGGTTTTAGACGTCACACATTTAGACTTCTCATAGGGAACCCTCTTGCATGGAATCTTGACTTCTATACAAATGATAAGCATTTAAGGATAAAGTGTGTTTCTGTGTGTGTGTCCTGTCGGTAGCAGCATTCAGACGCGTGTAAGCAGCAGTTTTATTGCATCCAGACGGCAGCCCTTCCCATTCACACTGCTCATATACAGCCCGTTACCTGGGAGCTGCCTCTCCTTGCTCAACCCTCCTTCTCTCCTCCCTGGGAGACCACGTGACGTTGCATCTGCCAGAGCCCAAGAAAAGAAGAGAATGAGAGCACACAGGGGTAAGGGAGATCGTTCAAGCTCAGCCACAATCAGCACCACCGGACTGGACAGCTCAGAGCGCGCAGCGCCATCTCTCTTTGTGACTCCCGCACATTCGGGGCTCCGCTTGCTCAACTTTTGCTCGCTCCCTGCATTTCCCTTATCCCTCTGTGAGCAAGTGCTGCCGATCTTTGTATAAAGAAGAGCCATGCCAGGCACGAGTCTACCTATTCCTCTGCGGGGATCTGGCTTTGGAGGTTGATTGAAGACGCTCCTTTAAAGCACTTTTGTACCCCCATTTTCACCCCCAGTGTCCAGCCGGGAGTGCATGGGTTAGCTGCTGGGAAGATGCCGGTAATGAAAGGGCTGCTGGCCCCACAAAATACTTTCTTGGATACCATTGCTACGAGATTCGACGGTACCCGTAAGTGATGCTAAACTTTCATTCTGGCATGTGTCCCTATTTTGTGCAAAAGAAAATCTTAAATTCCTGATTCTTCCATAACATGTGAGACCTTCCCTGCCAGGCTCAGTAAATGGGGCTCTTGTACTGCCATGTCCTCAGTTTAGAGGAGCAAGACCTCCATCATCAAGAGGGGGAAGAACAAAGACAAAGCTGGTCAGTGATCACAAAGAAGTGAAGTTCACATTTGCTTTCATAGGAGCTTTCTTTCCTCTGCTTGTAGTTGTGACTTCATAGGTTACATGCCAGGCGTTAGTTAGATTGGCAAGTGCATTGCTATTTCAGGGTTTTGAAGGCATATTAATCAAGTGGGCAAATAGGAAAATTAACCAAATTGCAATATTTTCTTGTGCTATCCATACTTGCCTATAAAGAATCCCGTCTTGAAACTGTTCTTCTGATCCATCTCTTATTGCAAGTGCCATAGAATATATTGAAACATACAAAAAAAATGCCTGCTGCCTAGGAAATTTTCAATTACCGTGTTTTTACACACACACACACACACACACACACATATCATTTCCCTGTAAGATGATTTTGGGTTCCTATTTTAAGAGGTCTGAGAAGACCTTTCAGAGATCATACTTGCATAGGTTATATCTACTCATACTTAGCCCAATTAAGTCACCTGTTCCATTTGTCAGTGTATATATACCTTTTTTTTTGCAGACTGGACCTCCCTTTTTTTTACCATAACACCATCTAAACTGATCGTATCACATAAAATACATACTCTCAACATTGAATGGCCATGCTTTCACGATGCTATTTACATTGTGTTCACTCCAAGTTAATGGTTTTTATATAGAGAAACATGCATGCAAAATTTAACTCAGATATGTCCAGCCTCTGACATGCAGCTGTTGTTAAATACAACTCCCAGAAGTTGACAGCTGTAGAGTAAATGTTTGGAACATGTGGGTAATAGACTGGACTCATTCATTTATCTGTACACTAAAATATATATCAGTATTTATGCAATATAATATGTAGTGTTAAGGTATGCAAACATGCTGAGGGTATACTCTAGTTAGCACATACTGTAATTCAGAGAGAAAACAAACAAGGCTTCAGCATCATCTCACCTTTTTTTGGTTGTAAAAATGTGAAAATGCACAAAGGAGCCTACAGTAGTTGTTATTATTGCTATAATTTGGTAACACAACATTCAACTGTGCATTTAACATTAACACCAACCTTGGAAGAGACTAACTTGTTCTCCTGTGAAAAGCTTTTTAAGAGTTTAGCAGGGAACGACTGAGAATTCACCAGTCAAACCAGACATATGCTGTTTTCTGTACACTGTGCTAGGGACAAGGAATGGTTGCAAAGGTGACACTATTCTAGAGGTCTAGGAAATTTTGGAATACTTCTACCTTACAGAAAGTATACAGATGAATTTGTGTTTAATCCTGATACCGTGGAAGTGATTTGTAGTTGCTCTCATTCCATTTGTTTAAAATACTCAGAGCTTGGAATTTCTCGTTAAACTATGTGCCAATTTCTGGTGTATCTATTCCTATCTTACACCGCTTATGTAATATTTTAGGCAACTTCTAGTTAATTTGACAAATAACCCAGTGACTGTACAACTTAACCAACAATTGCCTATTACATTCCCTTTCAGATTGAACAATGTAAATAGTGCCTCCGCTGATATGTTCCATTTCCACTCAATATGTTTCCCTTTTCATTGCAATTTAGTGTCTAGTTGATGCAGTTTAGAGTGAAGTGAAGCTTTCAGAATCAACATGTTTTACATCTCATTATTTTGCCAAGTCTTTTTACATTATGTACCCTAGAATTGGCAGCATGTGCCATGACATAATTGTATGAATGCTTTCCAACAATAGGAAAAACGTTTTAACCCCTTCCATAGAAGACCTTTTCATCCTTGTGGGTGTTTGAAATACAGTATCACACTGTTTGCGTCACATGCTCCCAGATGTACAGTGTATGTGTATATTAATTACATGCATTTGGATGCATACTGTAGCTGTGTACACACTATACATTTTAGTAACATATGTATAAGTTTAACTGGGAAAATATATCTCTAGATGCAAATGTATGAATATGAAATAAAATAAAGCATGCAATCCAGTATTTCAGCACTAGTAACCAAAGAGTATATAGATATACTCCCTTGAACATAGTGGCTTCCTTGCCTATGTACATCTCCTTGATAGATAAGGTAGAAATGTGGTCATTAGAATGTCTTGTTTATATAGAAACCATTGCTATACTCAGCACCTTGGACAGAGCAGTAGACTGTTTCTGGTTGCTGGGACTGGGGCCATACAGATTTTAACAAACGAAGCAAAAACTAAAGTTCATTACGAAACGTGCACAGTGCTTTGTAGATTGTCTCAGTCCACCTGCCTGCAGGGCTCTGCAAAGGGCGGTGTGATGAGCTATTAATACCCAAAGCGTTCCACAGGATACAAAGTATATGGAAATCAGTTGAAAAAACTTTCTCACTTTGTGTTTACAAAGTCTACACAGATCCCAGAGAGCATATATATATTCAGACTGGGATATTGATTTTACTCTTTGAAGAACTGGAAAGTGATCTAAACATAAACCATCTGTTATGCTGTGAAATCTGATACAGTATGTAAAAAATTCCTTGCAGACTATAACACAATAATATTAGGGCATTGATCAAATTAGCCAAACTGGAGTAGCGACCTTGGAATCTATCCAAGGGTCCAGTGAAAAAATCTGAAAAAATTTAATTGCTAAGAATCTTAAAAGATTCATGTTTCCCAGATAATATATCCCTAGGTGTTTGTCGCTGATGGACATTTTTGTATATGTTATAATAGTGTTTAAGTGCTATGGGACAGACTCCCATCTGACCCTGCATTGGTGGTCAAAGCACTGGGAATATTGACAAATACATCCTTTACTAAAGAGAGGAACCAACAAAGAGAGTTTCAAACTTTGCACAATCCATTGCACACGCGTAAATTGATATATAAAGTGAACTGGATTGAGAACAATAGAATGCATTATGAATATATGAATTTCATAATGGTGTCCATAAATAAATAAATAGAAAATTAAACAATTCATTTGTGTGAAAAAATCGGAGTCCCGTGTAGTTATTCAATTGTGTTACAAGAGGCAATTACCAAAGTTATTTCATCAGTGCAAGTTGAAGTGCTATTTAAATTCATGATAAAAGCCCACTAATAAATAATTGACTTAAAAAACTGTACACATACAGAGGGAATTAAAGTCGCTTAAAAACACTTAACAAATTTTTAGATGGAATTTGATCAAATAAGGCACATTGTATGGGATTGCAGTATAATTAAAAATTCATTAGGCTGGTCCCACCTTGATCAACCATCAACCTGAATGCCCTCAAATTAATTATATTATGCGTAGTGGGGGTAATATGGGAAAAAAAGCGGTAAAGTAATAAAGGTGGTAAAGTTTGCTGCCAGAAATGGCATGGAAATTGTAGATTGAAAATCAATCATATAGTATACAACTCCGCAGACACTGTATCTAGGGTGGTGAGCAAAAGAAATGAACTATCACTTTGTCCTCTCAGAAGCACCTAGAGATTTTTGGCCTAATCCCTAGTTGCTAAGAGAACGCAGCACCTTGCACTGAGAACAGGACTCGGTCTGCGAGAGTGCCGAAAGAAATACTAATAGATCCGTATTGTGCCAGCAGATAGATAAGTTAAAAAGTTTTTTCCACCCTTCCGCCCCCCATAAACTTCAGTCTTTGTTGGTTCCTCTCTCTGGTAACTGTTCACTTTCTTTATAGATAAGAGTTGTCTTCACATCCATTTTTTTACTTTCCGTTGTGGTCGGGGGAAATAGTTAGGAGATAAAGAATACCTGTATAGAATTCACTGGGAATATTGATCTTTAATGAAAAGTTTGCATTTGTTCTGACTTACTGACAGCGTCAGCGTGATCGCTAATTAAAGGAGCATGAGTAACATAGACCTTAAGGCTACAGAACAAAATTTTCTTTTGATTACTTGATAGTAGAAAATATTCACTGTTTTAAATATATAATTATTATATATTATAGCTTCGCAAAGAAACTCAGCCTCACAAGATTTACCTTGTAAAAATCTAGCCCATAAAGGTTGTAGGAAGTCATGTAACCTCTTACATTCCTTCTACTAAAAGGATTTTAGAGTAAGGCACAAAGGGCACTTGGAAAGGGCCCTAGTACCAAACGGGTCCCTTGGTTACAAATGTAGATAAATGTACAAATGACATATAATATTGTACAACAACATGGCAGATGCTTTCATTTTATACACCAGGGGTGTCCAGTTTATGGCATTCCATTTGTTGTTAAACAAGGATTGGCAACCACCAAAGGATGTTTGTGAATCTGGTAGTTGTATAACTAGTTAGAGATCTCTAGATTGGAACTTATTTAACCTCTTAAGATTGGCTTAAAAACACCCCAATATCTAGCCCTGGCCCTCCCAATAATTGCTTATACCTGTGTTGAAGGTAATGTATGCCTTGTAAATAGGATAACTTTTTAAATGTCTCAAAAACACTTTTTTAAAGATTATTAATGTTGTCTGTTTAGAATGTGCCTTATTTGCCTTCACATCCGCCGGAATTGTGTTTGCATTCAGCAGTGTTTGTGACTGGAATACACACCTTGCATAGTGCACAAATCATTACATTAGAATGTATATGTTCATGTAAAGCAGTATTAAAGGTTTCACAATACTTTACAGAATCTCTCATACTGCACTTTTTGAAAAATTCGATGGAATCCTGTATTTTAGCCAAGCCAAATTTGAGCCATTGGTGTTCTACATTTCACATGCATAATTTCCTGCTTTTGTCCAAGAAAAATCAAACTGATCATCGAGCACTTTAATACTGCTCCAAACGTGCATGGAGCTGCTTCAAATATGGTTTTCCACATACCCAGCAAACATCAAATGTTGTAGAAAGAATTGCAGAAAGAAAGAAAAATACCCTCTCATAGGGCAGTAAATTCAAAGCTGAAATATGTTTCAACTTTCACAGCTCACAAGGGTTTAGAAACCCTCCAAACATCAAATACCAGGTGTAACAAGATTCCCAAAATCTGTCCCTCTTGGGTACCTTATGGAGTAGGTACTCTCAAAATGTACATTTAAGTGTAGCATGTAGGTAAATGGCATCCCTTAAAAGTAGTCCATATTGATTCAAGAAAAGCAAGCGGAAATTAAATTTAAATTGCAACACAATTATTAAGCGTATTAAGCTTTGTCCAAATGGCAACTCTCTGCCAAATTTGTATACAGGTATATAACTCCTGAAACCAGTGCTTGAATTGGAGGGAAAAAATTGGAGGGATGCTCTGTGAGGTGGGCGTAGCGCAGCATGCTAAAACAAGCCCCTCCCACAATGCACAGTTTAGTGCAACAATATTCATAGATTTACCTAAGTATGTGAACTGTAGGGACCCCAAAATGAAAAGTGTGCATACGACTTTTCTCGGCTGTTAATCCAGCTTCTGCAAACAAGCTCCTTGGGTATGTAGTGTGTGTCATAACATAGCACAACTCCACCATATTTTATATATTACCTAAGAATATTTCATATATATCATTCACTCACTATTCCTTAATCTGCAGCTGTTGAAGACCTTCATTTTCTCATTTTGTTTCCCGTTTTCTTCTTCTCTCTTTTTCTCTATAACCCTCTCGGATGCCTCCACCTTCTTTATCTGTTAAACACTTCACTATCTCTTCTCTATTTCTCTCCCAGCAATCTCTCCTTTTCTCTTCTATTATTTATTTAGATTTTATTTTACCTCTGCATTTTATTTGCATGCAAAAGTGTAGAGGAGCAAAAGATAATTCCGGGATGCAAAACTCTTGCATCCCCTCTGAGGGGATGCTATTTCACAAAAATAAAGAAGTGAAGGCTTGGCATCCATGTGCATCCCTCCCCAATTTCAGCACTGCCTGAAACAATGAAAAAGAAGTCCATTTACCTCAAGGTCTGTTAATCAGCTGGTGTCTGTTACATTGTTTCAAAAGTCAGAACTATAGTGGAGAGGTTATAAACAGCCAGAAACTGAACATCACATTAAATTTAAGTTTATTGGAGACTTGTTCCAAATTACATTTTCTTGAATTATGCAAAAATTGTTATTGAGGAGCTTCCCTAAAGCAACCGCTACACAGAATAATCAGATTATTTTGACAGATATCCAAATAAACACTTGTGTATTGGTGTACCAAAGCCTTTCCACTTCAATTATACAAATGATCTTCTTAAAAACAAAAATTCCACAAAATGAATCCATTGAATGTGAGCCATAGGTTCTCATCGCCTGCTGTCTAATCATGAAACTTACTCTCTCCTCCAGTAGACTCCCACTCTGAACTAGCAATAACAAGCGCTACTAACATAAATTGTATTGGTGTCAATGAAGAAAAAAGATCAAGCATGTTGAGACTGAAAATGTCCCTGACACACAGTGGCTCAGCACATGCTGCCAAAGAGTATGGGACTATGGTCTTTAAGTGATGTGACTGTGAAAAATTAAGCCCTTGCAACTGTAATTAGCAAGGGAGGACAGATGGAAAATTAGACATGTTAATTAAATCCACCTAGTTTGCTGAGGATTATTCAGTATCGTGAGTTTTTTTACAGCCAGAATTTCTTTTTGTTGCTATCAGAACCGTAGAAAAATGTGACATTTGACCCAGGAGATGTGTAAATGATTGGGTTTAGGGCTACAAAGGACAAGTATGTAGATTAAGTCAGCACAGTTTGATGTTTTACTAATGTATTGCAGGCAGAACGGGGGATTTATGGAGGCTGATCATTTTGAGGCAGGATTTCTGTAACATAATATCACTGATTCCTAATGATGGAACCTGCTGCTGTTGCTGCATTTCCTTCCCTACTGATAGACTCATAGCAAAATGAACTTAAACACACAAGGGCCTGATAAATGTCTAAAACTACAAAATTGCTTATTATTTTACCCATTCTATGTTTCAAAAAATGTTTAATGTTACCCACATTTCTGTTTTAATCATGTTGGATAAACTTTAAGCAGACTTATTAACAAAAATAATTGATATGTTCTCTGCTTATGTGCTGGCTGATCAACTATCCTTTATTATAAGTGCTGCGTAACTTGCTGGTACTTTATGAATAAATATTGACAGTGATAGTGGCAGAAATTTAAAAGGACTTTCTCTCCACCTGCTGTATGAAACCTTTGGCCTATTTCCATCTTTTGATGTAAAGACTTGATTCTTAACAGGACCTTTTACATTTCCACCAATGTTTCAATCAGATCAACCTTATTAAACTGTTTGTACACAGATGTATGTTTGCTCTTCAATAAATCTGTTGTTCTGTTTAAGAACGACTATTGATCAAGGTTTCTATAAGTGACAAGAGTTATAGATTAACTCTGAGACCCTTTATCTACTATCTACTAAGAACAAGCTGAGAGAGAAGCACATATAGCAATGGTCTGTAGGAGAAAAAATAGGGACACCATCTGAACAATCCTACTGCAGTCCATTACTATCTCTCAATACTTGAATATATTGATACTTAAGAATAATTTCAATCACAGAGAGAGAGAAAGAGAGGAATATCTTGTCCTTCACAATTCATGAAAATATGTAACACTTAGTGATGGGCGAATCTCATGCGTTTCGCTTCGCCGAAAAATTCGCGAATTTCCAGAGAAATTCGCGAATTGGCAAAAAAATTTGCGTTTCCGACGCGCGGCGCGCCGTTTCTGGCGCGTTGAGTTGTTTTCGGCGCGTCGAGTTGTTTTCGGCGCGCGTCATTTTCGGCGCGTCGCGTCAAAAACGACGCGTGACTGTTTTTTTTTTTTGGGCGCATTTTTCGCGGCGAATTTTTGCTGGCGTTTCGCAAATTTTTTCGCCAGCGGCGAATCGCGGGAATTCGCCGCGAATTCGCCCCTGGCGAATAAATTCGCCCATCACGTTACTAACACTTTGAAGAGCAAGGCCTTGAATGCATGTCCATGTATGATTGCACAGTTCTTCTGGGTCATCAATTAAGGTTATGTAGAGTTTCAATTAAAAGGACCATTTGGTTTTTCATGATAGAATGCTTCATCTGGAACTTTATGGCTCACATAAATTGAGCCTTCATCAAGAAAACATGTTTGAGCCACAGCATTAAAGTGCACCTGTTTCCCTAAAATATTTTCCCCACTAAAGGTGCGGGCTAATAGAGACTACACTCAAGTTGGGTGTAAAAGCAATTTCTTTTCTAAAAACCAGCACTCTCACACTCACACCAGGGGGTAGCTCTTGGTGCGAGCAGCCATGTTGTGGCTGATGTCACATGCATGTGCATAATGTGCATGTTGTGGTATTCGTTCATTCTGCGCATGTGTGTGCCCCAACATGGCCGCTTGAACCTGGAGTTCCCTCCCAGTGTTGGAGTGTTCCAGTGCCCGCACCCTTAGTGGAAGAAAATATTTTAGGGTAACAGGTGCCCTTTGAGTAAAGATTATTTTATTTTTCTGAACCAAGTCCTGTGAGCAGTGAATGATATCGAGGTCTTTACTATACATATTTATGAGCACCCAGACATTTTTTTACTCCTGTGTGCACCTATCTTGGACATATCTACTCTTTTAAATTTGTTGAAAGAGTAGAACTGAGAAAAGCTGATTAAGACTTTCTTATAACAACACAGCTTGAAGGGCTCAAATCATTCTGCCTTTCTGCCTTTTCATTTTCCCTGCACATATAACATAGCTGGAGGGTGCTTCTCTTGTGAGTTCTGTTAGCAGATTTGCACTTTTATGTACTGGGCACTGTTTTTAAAGCCTAACGCCTGAAAAAAAAAAGAAGAAAGAAGGCATTGGTGCAGCTAAGCATCCTATATGACATTCTTCATACTGTAGGTGTGCCTGCTTGGTATTGCTTGGGGAACAAAACTTGAGGAAATCACACAAGTGGCACTGCCATGGTGCATCAGGGAATAATATTTAATCTGAACATGAAGAATTTGCATCTGTTGCACATCTGGTATCTATAGTAATCAAGTCAAGTGAGTCTCTGATGCAAATATACAAAATATCTAGTGTATAAAAGTATTTTATAATAAGTATATGCAATGTATGTAGTAGCTTTGAATATATTGTGAACAACTACACATGCATGTTTGCAATATCCTTCTAGCTGGTTTTGTGAATGTACAGATAAAATTTGCTTGTTTGCCTTACTAAAGCTGTCCATACATATACAGACAAAATCTGGACCACTTTTAGTATGTGTATGATAGAGGGATAATCTGGATTGCTAGCTTTGTAACATGGATATTCATGGTTTCATTGGCCAAGGAAACAAAGAGGAGCCACAGCTTTGCAACATACTGTAAGCCAGTCACTTCATTATTGGATAGAATTGGCCAGTGCATGGTGATTTATATACA
>CM044447.1:84703944-84728232 GCA_024363595.1 Xenopus borealis | reverse complement strand
ATTTGGAAGTTTCTGTGGTCTGCAAAAATCACCTGAAAATCTGACCCTAAAATTTCAGGCTTTTCGTGAAAATGGCCAAAAAAAATTGAGGGATTCTGGAAAAACTTGAAAAAACTTTTATGATTGGTTTTCACTCCATGTTATCAAGTTATGACTCAAACTGATTAAATTGAGCTTTTTTAATAATAAATACGGTAAAATCAGGATGGGAGTTTGGTCACTTTTTTTTAATTTAAATAATGATTTAAGTAAAGTGCATAAGACAGGACTGGACTGAGAATCAAAATAGGCCCTGGCATTTCAGGAACACAGAGGCCCAATCAGCCCACATAGAGGCCCAAACAGTCCCCACCAGCCCACTAAATACTGACTTTCTATGGCACCTTATAGCAGCCCATCTGGCATTTGCCCTAACCTACAGATTGCCAGTCCGGGCCTGGCATAAGATAAGAAATTTAAAGTAATTCTGGAGATGCTAAAAAAGACCATCCTTGCTAAAAGAGAGGCCTCCTATAAATATATATATAATGCCCCATAGGTGAAAGTTATTTCTAGGAGACAGTAGTTCAGTGTGGTAGGGATAGAAGGAAAGAATCAGGCCCCAACTCTGTGTGTCTGCATGCTGCAGTAGTTCTGACACATCAGGAACATCAGAACGCTGTTAGGAGGGTAGAGGCTGATTTAAATCCTGTATTTTTTCACATATTGAGAATCTGCCACATGTACAGGCATCTCACTCTTTTTCTCCTCTGCTTTGTGGTAGAGGAAATGAGACAGGACTAAATGAAATATAATGTAAAAAGCTTTCCCATTAAATGCGGTGTTAGCTGAAGAAATACCAAATCATAAATAACAGCAACATAAGGTTTGGCAAATAGTTGTTTTAGATTTAAATAACCTTGGAGGCTGGAGTTTGTACAACAATGGGAGCCCATTACTTAGGACTAGGCTACTTAAGTGAGTGAATTCTGCATTTTTTGCATCTAGAAAATATGTATTCATTTACACTGTGCTGCAAATTACTTTTATAGCTGCAATTTTTTTCACTTTGTATTGCAAGATAAACTGGTACAGCAGTCCCTCACTCTGTACAGTGTCCGCTGTGAACAGATATAAATGCATCTCCACTATTCACAAAGATATAGAAAATTAATGGAAAGCAAAGATAGAATACTTAAATGGAGAATATTCTTATGTTTTTTTAGGATGACTATACCATACAAACCAAAGTTTGTTTAGTCAGTGATAAAAGTTAGTGTAAGCTTTAAAGCAATTTATTGAAACACAGACATGCCCATTTTAGCATACAAAGCATAAATAATAAAAATGAGGAGTATGAGGAGAACACTGTATTTGTCCTCCAATGTATTTTTATTTTTTTCGTTGTATTTGAATAAATCTTCTACATACAGAAATAGGGGATGGCCATTAGAACAGCTGTACATACCTTTACCTGCGAACTTGTGAACTGTAGTAGTTGAATCTGAGGATTTTATGGATAGCTGTAAAATGGAAATCAGCAGAATTGTCAAAGGCTACATAGAAATTAGCATTGGGTTACACCCATGTCAAAGAAAACTGAGGCTACAACAAGTGCAAAGATCAGCTAGACCTTATTCAGTAGAAAAACTAAAGAATGCCACCACCACTAGTCATTACTGTCAAAACTCTACAAATATTTCCAGCAGCTGTCGCACGTTGAAGAACAGTTGGTACTATTCAAGTAAACCATATTACAGGGAAGGAAATAATACTGGTATACACTGATGGGTTGAAGGTGGTGAAGCGTCAACAAAAATAGGCAAGAAAATCAATAGGAGTGTAGAAAGCAGCAAAGTACAAGTCTTTGGATTACAGGGTGTAGCGCATCTGCCAAACTAAGAAAAAAAGATAATGGTAGAAATAGAAGGGAACAGAAGCATGAAATTACACTAAGAGCCTGTACTCTATAGTCAGGTAAAGGCAACAATGGAAACTTACCATGAAATACCATAAAGCAGACAATGGTTTTGTTCGAAAGGAAAAAAAGAAATGTTAGTACCAGGAATATACTTCATCCAATCAATGTTCAAAAACTAGCAACGACTATATCTAACAACTATCTATAAAGTAGATTATCGTTTTTATTTTTCTAAAACTATATTTCATTTGTATGGCAGTGGGGCTATTTTACTAACTTACATAGAAGCTAAATTGCATCAGTATAGTTACATATAGCAACCAATTATATATTTGTGACTTGAAGTTGACTTATAAAAACTACTAATTGGTTCCAATTAGCAACTGCAATTTAGCCCCAATGTATCTTTTGTAACTACTGGATACATACAAGCTTGACATCCTGGTGCTTATAGTTAACAACACTATCATTACCTATCCATAATGTCCTGATACACTTAAGTTGAATTGATTGCACAAAGACACTAGAAAAGGCCACAGAATTCTAATTTTAAACAACAAATACTAGTGATCTAAGGTTTAGGTATCAGTATTTTAAAAGTGGAATTTATGTTCTATAGAAATGAATTTTTCTGCCAACTTATATCCTTGATATTCATAAAAAGACTGCATTTTGTTTGAAGCATTAAACACCCTAAATTATCTTTTCAGGGAGAACACTCCGCAAAAGACTGAGCAATTTCAGTTAATTTTCTGTTCTCTTTCAAAGCCCAATAAAAGCAAAGGGAACTATTGATAGCTTTAAGATGTAATTTGTCCTTGATGTAGCCATACACAATACATAGCAGTTTTTCTTTTAGAACTCTTCCCAAACATGCATTCTCATTCAAGTTCTTTTGGTTGATGTGTGTTTGTTTACAGTTATTATGTCTTCCTAATCTCTTCAGGTGCTCAGCTAAAAGTATCATCTTAAACTGGCCATTCAAGCTAAGATCCACTTATTTGCATATTTGCTAGGCGGCAGTTCGATTGTCTGCCCTCTGGGCTGATAGACTAGAGGGGTCATTTATGTCTGCAACTACAGTGAGAAAAGTGAAAGCTCAATCACTATCTTTTTCCCAATAATGCAGAATTTCTCTCCAGAATTTCAGTTTTGTTTTAGCCACAAGTGGCATTGCATTTTATAAAGTTGCAGGTGATGGATCAAATTTAACACATTTGCACTCATACTTTAATGCAGTTGTGGTGTATTTCTACTGCCCTAGACCTGGTCTTTTTCACAGAACACTTGAACACCCTACAACATTCTGGTCAAAAGTCAACCATGTGCTTATAAGCCTGTATAGGCAGGAAGAGTAATTAACTACGGTGCGCTCAACAATTAGGGGGCAGATTTACTAAATTCCCATAAATTCACATGAGGGATTAGAATATTCGATTGAATTTTCAAAAAGATTTGAATTTCGAATATGCAAATTAGGCAAATTTGACTATCGAATTTAATTTTATTTGAATATTCGAAAATTCGATGGTCGAATACTTCCCTGTTAAATTTAAATTCAATCACCTACTTTGCCAGATTAATTCCCTAAGATCCCTAAGATCCTTTCCTAAGATCGAATAAGAAAAATTCGATCGATCGCTTGAAAATTGCTTGATTCGAATTCGATTCGAATATTCGATCGATCAAATTTAACTTTGATGCAATACAATTACAGTTGATGACACACAATGGAAACCTTGTATGGCCAAAGGCAGCCATGAGAACATGCATGAGTTGTTGCTGAAAAAAAGATGATCAGAAATGGTCATTCTCTTAATTGGGATAATTATATATTCTGGGGCAAAACCAGATAGTACTGCAACCTGTGTCCCTCCTTCTGGTATATTATATTCTTGGTATCCCTGCTATTGTAAGAATCCCCAGAGTACAATGCAAGTCAGCAAGTGTTGACAATTTTTAGCACTGTAAGGTAATGGCCTGGCAATATAGAAAACAAGTTTTTTTATTGGCTGTCAGATCCAACCAATTCTATATTTAATGTGAGACATTAACATTTATGTGCTAGTTTGCCAGTCTCATGCATTCCCTGCAGTACCGAATTATAGGCTTCTGAGCTGTCTTAAAATCATAGAGAGATTTGTCATTTATTAGATTTCCCTAGTGCTGCAGTAAAGTGGAAGCTTAATACATAAAGTACACATTAATTATCTATCTACACAGAGTCCATGTTCATGGCAGTAGTTGCACGCTGTGATTTTTGCTCAATTTCCTTTAGCTGGGACTAAAATACTTGTTAAAAAAGGACAACATCTAAATAATTATAATATACACAATGGGCATATTAAAAATATATACTTAAGAAATGGCTTTAAAGTATGTTTTGCAAGGACGGAGAGATGAGAAAAATGCCTCATGGTCCTTCACATGTACTGTTTGATGCACCTGCAAAGCTTTAGTGTTCATAATTTTCAATTGTATTACCTTACTTTTAACATAGCAGAATTTATATATGTCCTACCTTATTTAGTACAGTTATGGGACCTGTTATCCAGAATGCTTGGAACCTGGGGGTTTCCAAATAATGGATCTTTCTGTAAATTGGATCTTCATACCTTAAAGGGGGATTCAACTCCCGCCGGCGCTAACCCCCTCCAACCCCATAGGCCCCTCCTCCCCCGCCTACCTCCCGCCTCGGGCTATGCCCCTAACTTGTATTTTACCACAAAGTGCAGGTTCCTTCATACAGGGTCACAGGCGGCATCTTCCTCCACAGCATCTTCTTCCGTCGGCGCTTGGCGGCGCAGGCGCAGTAGGACGCATTTGCCGGTTTGTACTACTGCTCATGAACCCGAAGTTCACGAAGTTCAATCGGCGAACTTCTTGAACTTTGGGCGCATGTGCCGTAGTACAAACCGGCAAATGCGTCCCACTGTGCGTGCGCTGGCAAGCGCCGAAGAAGGAAGAAGGAAAAAGACGTTGTGGAGGAAGAGGGCGCCTGTGACCCTGAACGAAAGGACCTTCACTTTGGGGTAGTATACAAGTTAGGGACAATAGCCCATTGTGGGGGAGGTAGGCTGGGGAGGAGGGGCCTATGAAGTGGTAGGGGGAGGGGTTTAATTCAGAGATGAGAAAATCCAAGGCACACAGATTGTAGCAAGCAAGGAGCACCTTGCACGTTTAATGCGGAAGTGAGCAACGTTTCGGGGTCACGCCCCTTTGTCACCCCGAAACGTTGCTCACTTCCGCATTAAACATGCAAGGTGTTCCTTGCTTGCTACAACCTGTGTGCCTTGGATTTTCTCATCTCTACACTGAACTGAGGTGGCCGAGCCTCTACCAAAGAGCACCAGGTATCGTGCTTCACTCTGAGGGTGTGCGAGTGCCAACTGTAACTTTGGAGGGGTTTAATTCCCCTTTAAGTCTACTAAAAAACAAAAAAAAAATGAATAATTAAATAAACCCAATAGGCTGATTTTGCTTCCAGTAAGGATTTATTATACACAAATTAATAAGGTAAATGGGGGAACATGTCCAGTATTGTAGTTGAATAAGCAGTAAGGTACACTTACTAATACTGACCTGGGGTCCAGGTGCTCAAGCCCCAGACCTTCAGCTTGGGGAGGTAATGTCATACAATCACAATCCAAATACAGGACTGGCACAGAAACTGGACTTCACTCCATCTCAAAAGGTGGCCTTACGCGTTTTGTGCCTTGTGGGCACTTAAAGGACAAGGAAAGGCAGAACTGACTTGGGGGTGCCAAACATAAGGTACCCTGGGCCAGTGCTCCTATCACGGAAAATCTGCACCGGCCCTGGGTTATAGAAGCAAGCACCACAAGGATCAGTACTTCTGGATGCGTGCTGATGCGCATTTCCCCGGACTGATGCATCCAGATTAGAACGAAAAAGACAATTTAAAAGCTAAAGTTTGGCTTTTCGTTCTAATGCGCATGTGCATCGGCGAGCATAAGGAAGTAGTGATCTCTGTGTATTGCTCGCTTCTATAACCAGGTGCCTTACGTTTGGCACCCCCAAGTCAATTCTGCCTTTCCTTCTCCTTTAATCATACGCCTATGATTAAATGCCCACAAGGCATGAAAGCGTAAGGCCCCCTTTTGGGATGTCCCTTCTTTCTTCATTTTGGAGTGAAGTCCAGTTTCTGTGCCAGTCCTTTATTTGGATTGTGATTGTAAGATGAATTATATCTTAGTTTGGATCAGGTTTAAGCTACTATTTGATTATTACAGAGAAAAAGGAAATTATTTTTAAAAATATGAATTATTTATTAAAATGGAGTCTATAGGACTATAGGTCTATGTGGACTATGTACACATACATTGCTAAAATGCTTTCTTTGTGCCTGCAGTAGCTTTAGCATGCTCGTTTCACCTATTACTATTACTGAGTGGCAAAATACAATAAATGGAGATGCAATGGAGCTCTATACTTTAGCCATTAGACCAAGCCATAAGTCCAACTTTGCTTATTGTGTCTGCACAATCGTTTCTTTGGTGCCCTAAACACCAGGCAGTTGAAAGGCAAGTGAACCCCCATTGTGTTATACCATATAGTGATGCAGGTGCCTGACATTTACAGCCACAAGTTTTACACCTATATCATTGTCAAACTGGGGTTAGAAAAGCTCTGAATTACAGAAAAGCTATCTCCTATTGATTCTGTTGTATCCAAATAATCCAATTTTTAAAAAAATTATTTGCTTTTTATATGTAATAATAAAATAGTACCTTGTATTTGATCCTAAATAGAATACAATTGATCCTTATAGGAAGCATAACCAGCCTATCAGGTTTAGCTACTGTTTATATGATTGTCTAGTAGGCATGGAGCTCCAAATTAAAAGATCTGTTATTCAGAAAACCCAGAACATTTTGATCCCATACATGTATTTGTTACTCTCACAAGATAACAATGCAAGAATGATAGATTTCCCATATGGTCAGAGGCTGAAAAAAGATGTGCAGGAGTTTGCGTGAGAATCCAGTGAAGTGTAGTCAATAAAAATGTTTAAAACAATGTCATGCTCCAGTGGGCCATAGCCTTGATTATTGTAGGAGGTTATGTTGGAGCTGTCAGAGAGATAGGAAGGCATATATAACTAAATGAATGCACTCACTTGTAAGGGTTTTGTCATCTTCAAGTGACCTGTTACCAAACGCAGTGGATTGTTCCATGTTGAAGCCTATTATACTTTGCAGCTATCTTGGCCAGTAGAAAATGCAACACAGCCTTTTCACAATTTATACATAAGCATAGAAGTGGCAGTGACTATTTATTGGACACTGTTTTAGTAGAGTCCAGTCTCTAATGGAGCTACTGAAAGACAGAATTAAGGTTTTTAAGTGAAGAAGGTCCAAGCCTACATGATCAGCCACTTTAGAAATGCAAGAAATGATCACGCAGTAATATGCTACAGTCCACTCAAAAGATAGAGATTTTAGAAGCAGCTGTTTGTGTTGAAAATATTTGAAGTGAATGAATATTAAAGGACCAGTAACCTCAAAAAATGAAATTTTTTAAAGTAATACAAATATAATGCAGTGTTGCCCTGCACTGGCAAAACTGCTGTGTTTGCTTCAGAAACACTACTATTGTCTATATAAATAAGCTGCTGTGTAGCCATGGGAGCAGCCATTCAAAGGAGAAAAGGCTCAAGTTACACCGCAGATAAGCTCTGTAGAACATAATCTGTTATCTATTACTTATCCTGTGCCATATAGCCATTTTTTAATTTCCGCCATTGCTGCCTAGCAGCTTGTTTATATGAACTATAGTAGTGTTACTGAAGCAAACAGAGCAGTTTTAACAGCGCAGGGCAACACTGCCTGATATTTTCTTTACTTTTTAAAACTTAAATTTTTTGGTGTTTCTGTTCCTTTAAAAAAGGATTTATAAAATTCACGTGAATAATTCGAAGTTCAATCGAATTTAATATAAATTAGAATCTTCGAATATGTAAATAAGGCAAATTCGACAAATTCGAATTATTCGAATATTCAAATAAAATTGTATTCGAATATTCGATGGTTGAATACTTCCCCTTTAAATTTTTTGTTCAAATTGCGGTAAAATCCTTCTAATTCGATAGTCGAATTCGAAGGATTTTACTTCCCCACTATTCCCATGGTCGAATTTAGAATTTTTTTTTAATTCGAAATTTGACCATTAGTAAATCTGCCCCCAAGTGTTTTATTAAAGACTTGTGACCTATGAGTATAGCTTAACACCAGTTCAACAATAGCTGGTCCATTCATCAACTTTTGTTAACATGGATGGTTCGTGTTGGCTAAATATGATTTACCTGCTGTCCTATAACCTTACAAATACTTACCTAATAACTAGTAGGGTGTGATTGAAAGAAAAAGGACAGAAGTTTAAAGTACAGGTATAGGATCTATTTTCCAGAAACCTGTTATTGAGAAAGCAGTGAAGCTCAGGAAGCCCATCTCCCATAAGCTCCATTATAATAATAATAATAAAATAGTACCATGTACTGTGCATGATCCTAAGATACAGTAAATCCTTACATGGCACAAACAATACTATTGGGTTTATTTCATATCTAAATTATTTTCAATTAGATTTAATGTATGGAGATCCAAATTATGGAAAGAGCCATTATCTGGAAAACTCCAGGTCCAAATCATTCTGCATAGCAGGTCCCATACGTGTATAACCAGGGCTCATGTCAGGAGTGCGGGCCTTCAGGACGGTGGGAAGAGATGGTGCAGATCCTACAGCCTGGTCTATGCAGTAATTATACAACTGCATGCTAGTGAAGGGGTGGCTGTGTCCATAATGATGAAATACAAGCCAAGTCCTCCTTACTTCCTTCAGTGCAATAGTTGTGCAGAAAAGAATGTACAACATTTTTGTTGTAAATTAGTTTTGCTTGAAATGCCAATGAGCCAACCACAGAAGCTTTAGGGTACATCTATCGAACCATTATGGCCTAGTTTTTTGTTCTTTATAGGTAATAGTTTATATAAAACACTATGTGGCATATTTCTAAGCTGTACATTACATGTCAAAGTCTAACTAATTAAATGTTTCATTTGTGTACCTTGTGTGATCATATGTTGGCCCCCATGCACTTATTCAGCAAGGGAAATCAGAGGTTCTAGTCATGTAGCTGTTCATGTTGGACTGGCTTATTGACTTCTGCAAATCTGGAAAGAGATTAGTCCTTGTGCCCTCTAATTATAGCAGTATGGTTCATTTGTGGAACTTTGCATGTCATCTATGATTACACTTCTGTCGGGAAAGCTGTGATGGGCGTAGGAGACAGCAATTTCTCTGACAAAAAAAAAAAAGACCAAACCATGCAGCAGTGAAATGTCCCTGGAAAAGGTTATGCCTTTAACACAATATTACAAGAAAATAAGAGGATGCTCTTTTTACATCAAGACCCCCTTTAATAAAGCCTGGCTATAAGTACTTATTGTGCATTGTATATAACTGTGTGATCATATATATGTATGGAGTGCAGGTCCTTCTATCATCTTGCATAATCAATTTTTGACCAACGCACCCAATTTTGTTATAAAATCTGGTAAGAGTGCATACACTAAAAAGACTTTATATATATAGATAGATAGATAGATAGATAGATAGATAGATAGATAGATAGATAGATATAAATATAAATATAGATATATTGTTGTACAGCAACTACAAGGGTTGGCTACCATAAAAATGTGTAGCTAAAGAACTGGAGGGCCTTACGTAGGAATTCCATGACTTATGATTAGCTGCTGAGAGCTGAAATGTAGGTGAGTTGATTTTTCCTCCATGTAAAAACAGTGATACAGTACATGCTATTCATATTATGACTGTAGCTTGCAGAGTAAATCTTAGGTGAGCACGATTGAGATCACATTTATTGTTAAAATGCACTCTAGCTTAGGATCATAATTTACCAGCATGGTTGTAGATGAGCTATAAACAGCTTTAGCACTGTATAGGCAGGTGAGTCAAGCATACAGAAATGCTTATGCCTGTTTATCAGAATCTTACTAAGTTCCAAATAGATTTTGCAGGTGAAAAACAGTGGGTCACTCTGCAAAGCAGCATCCTAAAATTCTTATTTAGCAATCAAGCTTCATTACTCCTCTTGTCTTTATTACAGGCAGAACTTGCAGTGAAATCCTTAACTCCTTCTCTGAAAGAGAGGGGATTTATTTCCACAGGCTACAGTATATGCAGACCCTTCTACATGTCTTCTATGATCAAACAAATAGACATAAACTGGGCTTGCAAAGCTTTTTCAGATTACATTTCTGTAGCAAAAGAGTAAATCCATCAGCCCATATCCATACCTGAGAACACAGAGAGACTCACTCTGAAAGTCAAGGTTTTGCACACAATGTGAAGATGTCAAATTAAAGTGGTTGTTTACATTTGAGTTAACTTTTAGTGATGTAGAGATTGATTGCAATTCTTTTTCATGTTTTATTATTTGTTGTTTTAGAGCTTTTTATTCAGAAACCCTCCAATTTGCAGTTTCATCAATCTGGTTGCTAGGGTACAAATTACCCCACCAACCATGCATTTATTTGAACAAGAGACTGGAATAGGAATAAGAGAGGACTGAGTAGAAAGATGATTAAAAGTAGCAATAACAATAAAATGATAGACTTACAGAGCATTTGTTTTTTAGATGGGATCAGTGACCCCCGTTTTAAAGCTGGAAAGAGTCAGAAAAAGAAGGCAAATAATTAAAAAAAACTATAAAAGAATAATTAAATAATGAAGAATAATTGAAAAGTTGATTAGAAATGGCCATTCTATAACATACTAAGGGGGTTATTTATTAAAGTCCCAATGCCAAAAACTCGTACAAAAAATTTCTATTTTTACTATAAAATCCGAAATTAGTGATAAAAAACCTCAAATTTTTTGAGAATGAAAAAAGTCTAAATCCGAAAATCCGGCATCACAGACCTAGTGAGGTTGTATTTAAGTCAAGGGGAGTTGTCCCTATCCTATATGGAAGTGTTTGTGGTCTGCACTGGAATTAGCCTGAAAATCTGACTATTTTGTACTTTTCAGGCAAAAATCCCCAAAATTTTAGCTTTTCGTGAAAAAGGCCAGAAAAATTGAGTGATCGGGGAAAAAACTGATTGTCTAATTGAGGATTCTAGTTTGGTCAGACTTTTTTATGTAAATAGTAAGAAAATGTTGGATAAATTAGGCCCTATATGTTAACTTAAAGAAAAACTTTACCCCCAAAATGAATACTTGAGCATCAGATAGTTTATATCAAATGAAGTGGCATATTTAAGAATCTTACCAACCAAGTAAATATTGCCCTTTTACATCTTTTGCCTTGAACCACCATTTCATGATGGTCTGTGTGCTGCCTCAGAGATCACCTGACCAGAAATATTTCAACTCTAACTGTAACAGGAAGAAGTGTGGAAGCAAAAGACACAACTCTGTCTGTTAATTGGCTCATGTGACCTAACTTTATAGTTTGTTTGGTATGTTTGTGTGCACCATTGAATCCTAGGATCCCAGGAGGCTGTCCTTATTTTTTAAAATGACAATTTTCTATTTATGATTACCCAATGGCACATGCTACTAAAAAGTGTATTATTATGAAAATAGCTTATTTACATGAAGCAGGGTTTTAAAAATGAGTTGGTTTATGCGATATCTTTTGATAGAGACTTACATTGTTTGGGGGGTATAGTTTTCCTTTAAGCATAAGCCACCCCTTTAAAAAAATAACAACAAATAAATAAATAAATAAAATCACATGTAGGAGCTACACCTTAAAAATGTAAGTTTGCCCCCATGCAAAGCAGCAAATAGGTGGCTGGCAACCAGATATGTGGTATCATCATGGATCAGCCAGGTAATTCGTCCTTAGGCATTTTTAATAGCTTACAATTAGCCCTGGGTGTAAGATTTCAGAGTACATTACATTACATGCTGCTCCATTCTCAACAAGTGTACATTCTGTTCCATACTATAGAGACAGAGCACGATAGCTGACCAGTAGTGATGGGCGAATCTCCAGAGATTTGATTTGGCGAAAAATTTGCGAATTTCCAGAGAAATTCGCGAATTGCCGAAAAATCCGCGAAACGAGTCGCGGGACGCTTTTGACGCGCGTCGCGTCAACTTTGGCGCGTCGCGTCGTTTCCGCTGCGCGTCGCGTCATTTTCGGTGCGATGCGTCGTTTTCGTCGCACGTCACGTCGTTTTTCCAGCGAATTTATTCACCAGCGGCGAATCGCGGGAATTCGCTGCGAATTCACCCCTGGCGAATAAATTCGCCCATCACTAGTTATCTTGTTTATCTCTGATGAAGCAATGTTATTTTGCTCTACTCTGTTTCAGGTGGGCTGCAATGATCCAAAATGGCATGAACATGAAAGATATTAAATATTTGTCAGGCCCAGCCTGACAATTACAATGAATTTAATTTCATACATCTTAATTCCCATCACTGTTTAGAAATGAATTTTATATTATGTGTAATTAGGATGTGTCAGTTCAGATATTAGTTCAGGCCATGTACGTTACATTTTATAGAGTCAACAATTTACCATACAGAAAGCGCAGGGAGTATTACAAATGAGGTAGATTAGTAAAAAGATAAAATACATTCTTAATTTCATGTGAATTATATTGATCTGTGATGGTGACCTGATCCACAGGTGGAACTATGTTCAGAAATTCTAATTTTGGAGTTTCTAAGCAGTCACCTTCCCAGCGCTAGGCAAATCCACTAAAGTGCTAATTTACGCTCAGGTCGGCGAACTGTAGCTTAGTTGCGCTAGTGTTACTTCGCTAGGCAGAGCGCAGTTACGCTAGCGAAGCCTAATTTGCATACGGCGGGAACTTTAACTTATAATAGAAGTATATGTTACAGCCACTACATTACACTACACAAGCCCAGGAAACCTTTAATAAATAAAATAAAGTTGTCCTATTGCCCTACATGTGCCCCCTGTATAGTTGAGTTGCCATATGTTAGGAAATGTAGGGGGGAAGAAGGGTAACCCCCCAAAAAAATTATTGATCTTTTTCAGACTATCACCCTCCTATGCTAAAATACGCCAGCGTTTTTTTGGGACTTAGAAAAAAATTTACTTTTTTTTTTTCAACCTCCTATCTATTGTATTGAACTTCACCTGGTCTGACCAGGTGAAGTAACGTCTAGCGTAAGTGCTAATGTTGAGGAAAATGTTCATCTTAGTGAATTTGCGAAAATTAAGATCCTTTGTCAGTGCCAGAGTCAGTGTTAGTGAATTTGCAAAGTTGCGGAATGACGTCACGCTGGCGAATTAGCGCTAGCTGAAATTAATTGTAATTTCTGGTGAAACATGGCATTTTACCAAAAAAAAATTAAGTTTTGTGTGTGTTTCTTCCATTTGTACTAATTGTCAAATGTAATTTTTGTCACTGTTACAGCTTGTCCATAAAGCGTACAAATGAAATGTTCTACCATAATCTTCCCAAGTTCATTTGTATTGCAGGATAAACAATGTGCTTTGGTTGAAGTGAACAAACTTTTTCAAACTTAATGGAAATATATGGGAAATACATCAACAATGCAGCAAAATAATTTAGCGACCTCTGTTGAATGCCCCCCCCCTGTAACTGTGGGGTCTGTTGTATTTATAGATGCTGTATGCTCCTGGGCACAGTTAAGGCTAATGCTACATGTTGCTGATCGTTGGCCTTTGGAAAAACATAGGTTGAGAATGAAAGAATGAAGCCCGTATTCAGTGCAAGGAACTAAGAAAATTGAATGTTGACAAATGCCATCCTAATGTTGTACAAGTGTTTACCTTAAAGATATTTCTCTTGTGTCTTCTTTTCACTTTTCATCCCAGTTAATTACTAAGATGCCTATTTGCTTATTGCTTCTTCTGCTGAGAGCAAGGGATTATTTCAGAACGATGTATGGTCCTCTGAAATCCGAGAATCATCATATATATTAGAACAAGGAAGAGAGAGGGAGAAAAACTCTTGTAATTTAATTAAAGTTAACTTATATTTTTCCATTAACCCCTTAGTTCCAGTGACAGTGTTTGTTTTACAATGTCTCTGACTCTCTGAGTAAACCAGTTATTTATTAAAGATTAACAAGATTGTGTTGTACCAAACTGGAAGCTAGGAAACCTTGATACAATTACATTTTAAAAATGGATGAACTACATTTACAAGGTCTAAACATGAGGTCATGCTCCGAAGCAGCAGAATGACAGGAAATGAGAGAAAGTACTGTTTAGCAGCAAAGGTAATGGATTTATGGAACAGGACTCCATCTGAGATGGTAAAATACAGCAATACAAATTAAATCTGGGGCTGCATGGTGCTTATGGAAAGAGAAACACATTGTGAAATAAAAATTGAAGTATTGAAACAGAATGGGGCGATATATGTGCATCATATTGTATTTATTGACATCTTAAAGAAAGATGTTCCTAATGGATTCATTATATTAAATAATTACCAGGACTTTTTGGTGTAATAAACTGTCCTGCATTATGCCCCCTTTTTGGAACCTCTACCGTGCATCTTATTTAGAACACAGCAGAATACATAAATGTAACATTTAAGAAACCAAGCATCATTTCCTTTGAATGGACGACTGTCATCACTATATGAATGAAAGCTGGGAGCACAACCAGGTGACTCAGCAAAGCTTCTCAGTTCTATTTAGGGATTTATACACAGGATTGGGGTGTATTTCTCATGTGCATTTCTTTGGTGCTCAAATGAACACTTCTTCAAGAGTCTCTGTTTTCTAGATCATAGACTATGTTCTCAAACTGGCCCTCATGAATCACTAACAGTTTATGTATCTCCATATCTACCTGGTACTACATAGACATATCAGTAACACAGGTGAAGCTGGCAGCATTAAGGATGTACTGAAATGTCTGTTCTCCGATGAGGAGATCCTACTTGCAGTCCTGTCCTTGGGAAGCCTCCGAACAAAGAACTGAAATAAAGTGCTCTGTGTTGCACACACTAGGTTTGCCCAGGTATACATAGTAACTCATAGCAACCAATCAGCAGGTAGCATGTATTGATCACCTGTTTAAAAGCAAACATATTACATGGTTGATATAGTTTGCTGCTAGTGGACAAACTATAGTTCATTTTATTGCATATGGGGTGTTAGTCTATGTAATATTCAAACCTTGCACCTACAGTTCATCATGTGCTTTTAGTTTTCTTTTATGGTTTGAGTATCAGTTACATATAGAGTATGTATTTGTGTATATTGAATGGATCTGTGTATCCTAGGATAGTTAGACAAGTTGAGGCAAATCTTTCCAAATCATATTTTTAGTAAAAGGGGTTGGACAACTTTAACTTACAGTACGAGGTGGACATTTGGTTTAATTTTCTTATTTATTGTTTTTGAATTATTTTGATTTTCGTTCAGCAGCTCTCCAGTTTGACATTTTAGCAGCTGTCTGGTTGATAGGGTCCAAATTAGTAAGACATAAAAAACAAATAACAATAAGATTGTAGACTCTAACCCCTATATATAATAAAAGCAGATTTATCATTGGTCGAATGTAAATTTAAAAATATTCGAAATTCGACAATGTGAATAGGAATATCGAATGATATGATGTGAAAAAAATTTCTTTTTAGAGATGATTGTTATATATAAGAATAAAAAACATACCACTTCCCTGGCTAGTACACTTCTCAGCAAACAGAAAGGGTGTAGGGGACAGACATAGATTTTCTTTTTCTCTCTAGTTCCTAATAGAAAACAGAAAACCAGTTAAAAGGCCTTGTAGCTAATCCTACGAAGCAATAAATGATAACAGGACCCAGATCTCTGCTTTATTGTTATTTTCCTAATGCCCAGGACAAAAGTTATGTTTGTTCGGTGAGCATTCAATAGATCATAAGGATTCCTCTCCCATGCTGTTGATTCCATACTCCGGTACGTTTATTGTGTGAGTAACAAGGTGAAATTGCCCTCTCATTTAAGTAGGAGAGAATTAATACGTTTACACAGGATCTATTACAGCAGAGACCTCAGCACAGGCTCTGTTTGCTTTACAACAAATTAAAACAGAAGCAAACAAACTAATAACTATATTGAGGTTAGAGGCAGCCGACTGGGAGTCAGTTTACAAGGCAGGATATTAGTTACCTCATCCACGTTTGACTTCAGGATTATTACACAATGCCCACATCTTGCCGATGAAACTGAGCAGTGTAATCCTGTATCTTCCTGAAGTGTATCTGCCGCTGGGGTATAATAATACCCAGCCAAAACTCACAAACGGGATAAACCAGGGATCACAAATGTTAAAAAGGTGGAGAGCGTGTTACAAGCTGAGCCCTAAATGTCAATAATGAATGCAAGAAACAAATACTATCTGCTATAATGAATAATAGATCAATTATTATTTACATAAACAATAGTGCTCTATCTGTACTTTTCTGGGCTAAGCACTGGGTGTGTGTGGTTGCACTAGAATTGAGTGCAGTAGCACACAGATGAGCACACAAGTGCTGTGCTGAAATCATTTTGTTTGCTCAGGGTCTTCTAACTACAGACCAATATGGCCTTTCTGTAACCATGGTGGAAACATCAAAAACACATTAATCTGTCTAGTTTAGATGAATACATCAGAGGAAGTAATTACAATGGTAATTTCCACTAATGTGTCAATATAATGTAACGCCTGCCTTACCCGAATGGCATCTTTTTTACTGCTATTTTATTTAACAGCCTTAATACAACATTTTTTTTATAATCATTATACATAATTTTATCTGCTTTGACAATTCTGTCTAATGGTAACATGGCCTCCCTCTTTCTCTCTGCTACAGTGGTGAAAAATTATTGTCTTTAGGCTTCTTTGACATTTTAAATCCCAGCCAAAATATTAGAGAGCAATGCTGATATTTGACATAATGGAAGAGAAAAAAAACTGTCACGATTATACATGTAATGTAAGAGTATAATTGTTCTTGGGAACATTTCAATCATGAAAGCAAAGGCAGGGGTGCTCCACAAATGAGACTTGTTGAGCCACTCGCCTCAGGCGCAGCGCCTGCCTGGTTGCCAGGGGGGGCAAAAATGCTCCTGGTAACTAACAGCTGAATTTCCATTTTTTGACCCGGAATTTTGGCTCTTCTAGTGCAGAGAGCATGACCATGCTCTCTGCACTAATGTTGTGGACCGCCCCCGGCCCTCTCCAGCACTGAAAAGGTGAGTGCTGTGGGGAGGGATGGGGGCAGCAAAAAGCATATTGGCCCGGATGATTGCTTATTGTCCTCTTATGAATGGTGTTAGCTACTGGTCTCTTTCTCCTTATGTTTAGTGTTGATACTGCAGGGAAATATGAGGTATAACTAGCAGTTAGGCATATATAGACGTAAAAGGCTGAACTTGATGGACATGTGTCTTTTTACAACCAAACTTGCTATGTTACTATGTTATTATAGGTATGGGACCTGTTATCCAGAATGCTCAGGACCTTACGTTTTCCAGATAAAGGATCTTTCCATTAAGTCTACTAGGAAATCATGTAATGTAGACATTAAATAAACCCAATAGTCTGATTAAGCTTCCAATAAGCATTAATTATATCTTAGTTTGGATCAAGTACAAGCTACTGTTTTATGATTACAGAGAAAAAAGAAATCAGTTTTAAAAATCTGTATTATTTGCATAAAATTTTGTCTATTTTCATAATTCGAGCTTTCTGGATAACAGGTTTCCAGATAACGAATCCCATACGTGTATTACACAGAATGCTCTGTTTGGGTCTATAGATTTAATTTGCAAACTCACCAAACAGTGTTACCAGTGCAGATGTTCCAACAGCAGATTTACATTTGAATCAACACGTTCCCTCCAGATTTACTATAGACATGAACAAAACTGCCATGTTTTCCAAAAAAAATGTTAAACTGCAGAAAACTTTGTGAAATGGCCAAATGAATTTTAGCCAATGGGTTTTTTCATCACATTTTTAGCAGACCTTTTTTTCTCATGCTAAATGCATTCAATCATATTTTTGTGCCAAAATTTTTTGGATGTGATAGCTCTTTTTCGCTGAATCCTTTCTCACACCAGATCCATTGGTGTCAATGGGCATTTTTCTCAGCCAAAAGCATTGGAGTCAATGGGCATTTCTTTTTTCTTTTGATATTTTCTCAAATTTTCATTTGCTTAAATCCACATTGTTCTTGTTGATGATATCCAGCCACTGGCAATGCCTACCATGTGTTTTGTTGGTAAATGCAGATGCAAATGGTACCTTGTAAGGTCTTTAAATGGGATTATAGTGAGGGTTGGCTGTGAAATACACACATGTAGATGCTATGTATCTCCTTCCTTTGATATTTTGTAGATATACATACTTTATCTCAAAATGCATCCATTGAATTTGTAATGAGCAGAAATGATGCATGTTGCTGGCTACACAATCATTCATCAGAACAGAGTTAATCATTCATACAGCACATGAATGTCATAAGTGGATTATATTAAATGGATGAGGAAGCAACCTAACATGTGTACTCACTAGCAGACCCATCCGCTTAGTGACTTTGAAAGAAATACTGTATGTAGGGGTAAGGGGTTTACAAACCAATTCCCCCAAGGTGTAGCATTTAGCTGGTTGTGTATGCATACGTATATGAAATGATTCATAATTAAAATGCTTTGTTCAGTGGTATGTTTAAATATATGCCTTTCCTTTAACATTGATCTGATATGACAGTACAAAATATTGTTATAATACATATGATCTGTAAATTATACCCTTGTTAATGGTGACTAGTTAAGATGTCTAGTTATAATTCATGTTCTGTGATGTAATTTTTGTCACATGACTCACTGAAACTTGTGTATTAGAATAAATTAAAGTACTCTCTGTTGTAAAATATGAGTATATTAGATGTCACCTTGGAGTTCCAGCTTACTTATATATTTAGAGACTATATTATATACAATTAGTGATGGGCGAATTTATTCGCAAGGGGCAAATACGCGGCGAATTCCCGCGATTGGCCGCTGGTGAATAAATTGCGAAACAGCTGCGAAAATTCGCTATAAAAACGAGTCGCGCGTCGGTTTTGACGCAACGAAAACGATGCGATGCACGTCGAAAACGTTGTGTTGCGTGTCGAAAACGTGCATCGACTCGTTTCGCAAATATTTTCGCCAATTCGCGAATTTTGCTGGAAATTTGCAAATTTTTCGCCGCAGCGAAACTGGGTAGATTCGCCCATCACTATATACAATAGGTTCAAAAGATTGTCAAACATGATCTTAGAGAAAGCTGCAATGAAAACCTCTAAAAGTATGGACATGTGTGGACATAAACAAACATTAGGCCGATGGCCACAAATTGAATCTGGTGCATTTCCCTTCGGATTTGCCCACTGGAATTATAGAAATATGCTGCATTCTGGGTAACAACGTGTCTGAAACTGCACTTTGCACTTGTGCTAATAAATGTAAATATTAACAATGACCTCAGGTACAGAAATATCTTAATAAGTTGTCTTGCCACATAATTAATTTGACTAATAAATGCTTCACTTGTTCGGACCCAAACTTTAAGGTTGATAAAAACATTTCATGATAACAGAAAAAAAAAAAATGAAATAGAAGAAGATACAGTCCAGCTGTATGTTGAAATGCAGTATACATGCTTTAGTTTCTGTATGTGCTACATACTACAATAATAATAATATCAAGAGTCCATTGTCCTTGACGACATGTCTGTCTTAACCCTATAAGCTCTATTTATACCATGCTGTCATTCTCTCATTCGGGGAAATAATTTAAACAAGTGGTGACATCATAAAGCTGTTACAGGGATGAGTGCTCTAAAAGGCCTGCTTGTCCAATATACTTTCCCAAGTGTAACTGATGCTTTAAATCAATTACCTATCATGTGTAATAATAATAACAAGCTATTTGCAGAAATGCATTAGTGTCTGTGTAAGTAATTAAAAGGAGCACTTGGAAATGGATGGACACACTTGTTTAACAGGGATCAGGTCTATAGCAGGCAGAACGGCAGTCACAGCATGTCAGTCTAGCTGTGCAATTCCCATCTGACATTTTACCTGGAATGATCCTAGAAGTGAAAGCAAGGTAAGGAAATGATAAGCTATGACACATTTGAAGTTCAGTGAAAAAACCTTCATTTTGCATGTGATTCACTCCTTAGTGATAAGCATGGTAAGTTAACTCTAGGGGGCAAATTCACAAAGATCCGAAAATTCACTAGCACTTTGCCAGGTGAATTTTCGCCAGCGCTACGCAAATTCACTAAAGTATGAATTTACACTCAGGTCGGCGAACGGTAGCATAGTTGCGCTAGTGTTACTTCGCTAGGCAGAGCACAGTTATGCTAGCGAAGCCTAATTTTCTTACGGCGGGAACTTTAAGTTAGAATAGAAGTATATGTTACAGCCACTACATTCCACTACACAAGCCCAGGAAACCTTTAATAAATTATACAAAGTTGTCCTATTGCCCTAAACATGTGCCCCCTGTATAGTTGAGTTGCCATATGTTAGGAAATTTAGGGGGGAAGGAGGGTAACCCACCAAAAAAAATCATCCTCCTATGCTAAAATTAGCCAGCGTTGTTTTTACATTTTTTTTTTCAACCTCCTATCTATTGTATTGAACTTCGCCTGGTCTGACCAGGCGAACTAACGTCTAATGTAAGTGCTAACATTGAGGAAAATGTTCATCTTAGTGAATTTGTGAATTTGCGATCCTTCGTCAGTGCACAACTTCGCCTGGCATAAGGGTTCGAAGTTGCGCAAGTCTATCTACTTCGCCAGTAAATTCGCCATAGCCGGTGTTAGTGAATTTCAAAAGTTACGAATTGATGTCACGCTGTCGAATTAGCGCTAGCGTTAGATGCTTCACGCAATAATGAATTTGCCCCTAGGTTCTATAACAGATAATGGACTTCAATCAAGTATTGGTTTAAACGTTCTGTAATCTCTCTTCAATGCTCCCTTGACTTTGATGTCTCTGAACCACTAAATGTTCTCTGATGATTGGTTACATTGGGGTTACTAGTGAATTTTTATGTGTCATTACCTTTATATTGTACTGTATATATTTTACCAGCTACATGGAAGTTAGTAAAACTTGGGGAAACTTTCTTTTTAGTACATTTAGTGCTTTACTCTTTTATTAACTAGCTGTCCCACTTCTTAAAACAAACTAGAATACACACATTCTCTCCTACGATAGATACTGATGTAAAGGACTTGGAAGAGAAAGAGACAGCAATTATCATTTAGCAGATGTGAGCTGAGATTTTGTTCCAAATGTCATGCTCAGTGTTGGCAACAGGCGCTCCACTGACACAGGTGATATCTGCTGAGCTCCAGTGCCTCATGAAGCCTTTTTGCATTGTGATGGGTCACACAGAAACAGTCAGACAGAGGGAGCATGACATTTAGTTTGTTAAAAAAAAGGTTTTTGTTTGTGGCACTGAAAGGAATACTATCCTAAATATATGTGATTTACTGAGGGATGTATTCAGATCCACTCCAAGGTGGATTCTAATAACCTCAAATTAGGGGGAATAGTATTTCATTGGGACATGGCACACACGTCCCATAATTGAGCACAGTTTATTCAGGTATATTTTACCAGGTATTGGATTTGTGTGAAGTAGTCATTATTGTTTATTTATATAAGTCTGACATATTCTGCTTTGCTTTACATGGATTGTATGTCATTCTCACAGATCATGCACATCCATTCGTCCAATTAGGAACCAAACTTGTGTGTTTTTTGTTATTTTTTCTAATATTATTTTTTTACCTAGATACTATCAAGTACATTGTTTAAGGCCTGGCTTGGTCAAGCTAGCAGTTGTATGCCGTTGTATCTGTTGAGTTCAGTTTAATGTTACCCCTACTGTAACATTATCTCCTTTATAACCTTAACCTGTGGTTCAACCAGGCACAGTATTTAAGGGAATCTCAAAAAATGTCCTTCATCCTCTAGCTTACTTGTCTAATGTGAATGCAGACTGGAATATATTCATGACTTTAACAATAGTTACCACAACTATGATCTTGTTATCTAGTATCTGTAACTGTAACACTGTGGTGCCCTTTCTTGCCATTGTAAAGCTGATTGTTTTATGAATGGGCTTCTTTCATCTACCTAGACATTAGATCCTGCAAGTAGAAAACTTTCAGCAGCCATTAAGATATTGTGAATGAATTACATCCACATGGTTTGGAAAAAAAACTCACTGCAGGGTGGAAATGTGCAGATGATTTGAGAGGAAAATGCCTGACTGGAAGATAAGGACACATAAAGTGGGTTTAATGAATCAAAATACAAAACCAATATCTACGTATTTCAGTGATGATGGATTATTAGATGGAGAGTGTTTGTTGCTAAGATATTTTTGTGGGAACAGTCTGCAGAAATGGAGTCTTGACTAATACTATAGGGTTAAAGCTCAAAAGCTAAATTTCCTATAAATATAAGATTCTTTTATGCAAGCTGTTTTCTAATTGCTACCCAGCTACATTGTTAGTGCTTTATGAGAAAATATGTTAATGCTATTAAATATGTACAGATGGAGCCCGCTCTTTTGAACTTTCTTACCATACCAGTTTGTTGCTGCATCCATAATGATACGGACAGCCCATTGTATTCTGTGGGTGCATGTTATTATAAAAATGCAAGAGCTGAGCAAATATGCCAAGCTTTAAGCAACTGTACTGCTAGAACGCTGCTATTCTGTTCATTTTTAGTCTTTCTCTAAATGAATTACAGAATATTGTTCTCTTTTGCTGCTATCTCTTTGCTGTTTTTTTTTTTCTTTTCCTGAGAAGAGCCTTCCTGGGCACTTGGAATGGTTCAAAAACAAGGTCATTAGCAAACAAGGTTAAACAAGTTGCCAAAGTAATAGTGAATATCAATTTTTATTATCATTACTACGTTCAATATAACAATGCAGTGGTGAATGCATAATTGTGCCATTTATACTTTGAGACTGGACACTCAATGTCTGCAGTGTTGAATATAACTGAGGTCCCTCAACACCATGCATCAATAGACATAGCCCACATGTGTCTAAAGAATTGGACATTTCAACTGAACACTGGATATGACACCAACTGGGCTTTGAAAACTTTCAGCACAGTTGCATTCAATTTACAGTAAAGTGCAAGCCCAATCATATTAATTTTGATGCACTGGCTGCAATTGCATCAGGGGAAACACCCCTTTATGAACACAACAATGCTGGAATTCTGGGGAAAGAGCTGCATAATGGGAGAAAACATGGTAAATGTGCTCAGACTTGCACAGTTCATTAACTTTGCAGTCATAAATGACCCCTTCCAAGTTTGCCAAGATTCAGTACCCCATAGCAATAAACCAGCATAAATTAAAATAACAATTGCGACATATTTTGTTTGTCAGTTCCCGACTTTTCTCTGTTTTCTTTAAGCCTTTCCAAGGCACAGTGGAGTAATTTAAACAGCATTTAAGCATTGCAGAGGGTTATCAGTGGAAAACTGAATGCCTGTTTGTGATTGAAACAATAAGGTAACTATTTTATTTGGTTAATGGTGTTTTCCATGAACTGTATATCATCCAACTTGCACTCCTCTGCAGCTCAGTATTAATGTCCTCCTTTTCAAAAGATTGTACAAAAAATAGAACATTTGTACCTCTACAAAATTTACAAAAGTTTACATTATTTGTTCTATTGTTACCATAGTTCTAAAAAGGCAATAATACACTGAGCACTTATTTGCTTTCATGCAAATATAAAATGTATTCATTGAGGGACTACCAGGATCATGTGAAGCAAGAGTTAAAAATACATTGGTGATTGAGAGTAATATGGAACCGAGACAATCAAGATTACTTGATTATATAGTATTGAGGCTGGAAAAAAATGTACCTTTTGTCCAATGACCTTTTGTTGCATAACTTCGATTTCATCTAAACTGTTTTCAACACAAAGAGTCGAAGAAATAAGGGGACATAATCATGGGTGAGAATGATTTAGAATTCCATGCTAACTGCACATCTTGCAACATTCTCATTTTAAAAATCAGGGCACTTTTGGCCACCTTGATCTACCTTGGCCAAAAACCATTTGCTAGCACAAAACCAAACCTGGCTCATTTTTTTGTATAGAATAAAAATTGCTTTTGTGAAATAAGGTCATACTTTCTGATATTGCTGTTAGCTGTTCTAGTTTTCCTACAATGATTAGAAAAGTCACTGTAGCCATACTGATATAATGAGGTCACTCTTAAATGTTTACTATTCTGTGTATATAGTTAACCCTCTTCATCTTGGGGAAAAGGTAGATACTGTATAACTGTGAAAGTGGAA
>CM044447.1:84659211-84682452 GCA_024363595.1 Xenopus borealis | reverse complement strand
TCCCTTTAAATAAAAGTTATTTTCCTCTAGTCTAAAGGGGTGGTCTCTGATTCCCCTGCTATTGCCTATAATGTCCTCTAATGTACTTGCTTTTTCTCCAGAGAAAACAACCACATCCTTGGACAGGCTACCATCATAATTTAAATCTTCTATCCCTCTAACCAGTTTGGTTGCATGTTTCTTTACTCTCTCCATCTCATTTATATCCCTCTTATCGACTGGAGCCCAAAACTGCACTGCATACTCCAGGTGAGGCCTTACCATGGATCTATAAAGAGGCCTAATTTTGTTTTGTAGTTGCTTTGTAGAACCTGAATAAACAGTTCAGCATAACATGCCTGCAGGAACGTCCTCATAGAGAGAACACACACAGGAAGAAGAAGAAGAAGAAAATCACACAGGACTTGCTGTGTTTTCTTTTACTTATAGATGTTTCAGGAGTTATCCAACTGGCTTTCTCAATTCAGAATTGAGAAAGTCAGTTGGATGACTCCTGAAACATCTTCAATGAAAAAACCCCAGCAAGTTCAGTTGATATGACTTATTTATACAGATATACAGTGACCTTGATGAATGAGAATCTTCACAAACAAAATCACACAGGGTTAGGGCAAACATGACACCAAATTGCTAAGCAACAACAGACCCTACCTGTAGTAGTAAGTAACATTTAGATGCACTGGAACAATCTATGCCTGTTGTATTCCAACATATATATGATGTTTAGGATTATTGTCTATGTTCCTAGTACAATACATGTGCATCTTCCTAAGTACTGCATTGTTCATATGACATGGCTAACAGACCATTTTGGATTAACTATAAGTGTAAGACGATATGCATTTGTCATCAATACTTCCCAAATGTCTATCATTATCTAATGCACTTGCCATAGCCACACATACAAATGAGAAAAAATAAGCTCAGCTTGGTTTCTGGGAAAAAAACTTCAGTTGAGGTATTTTTCTCTAGGAGGGCTTTCTTAAATAAGAAAATGTTTGTATATTAATAATAATAAATCATAAACTGTCCATTTAAAGTGGTTGCTGATATAAGGAGTGGTGAAAAAACTGTGCCATAGCTAATCATATATGTAAAATATATGTATGTTATCACCTGCATAACAGCTGCTGTAAATAATAATCATATTAAATAATATACATTCTTGCTTATAATGTTCCATAATAGATACAGATTTAATTATTAAGAAAAGCATATTTGCTTATTCAGTTTCAGATTTTCCCATAGACATCTATAGAGTTTTTTTGTGATAAATCTTGCTGATCTCATGACCATATACATGTGCATTTTTTTTAAACATCCCATAAATGTGTGCATATACATTTATTACCACTAGAGCCGAGCCATGCACCACTGGTCACGTAAAAAAAACAACAAGATAAAATTGGCTTCAGGGCACAAATCAAAGTGAGCGTGAGGTTTTGCCTTCAAGAACAGTCACCACTGCAAGAGAAGCACAGTTGTATTTTCCTCATTCCTGTAAATTCAATCAAATAATAATATATTAGACAAATGGTCTCCTGCTTGATGGCTGGCTAGTTATAATGTATTTAATATGATTTATAGAACATTACCTTTTCTAATTTATGTTTGATATTGTGTCTCTACCTAGGGTGACAGGAAAAACCTTTAGCATTGCAGCTGAGAGATTTATTGCATGGTACTAGAAGGATACATACATGGCTCAATGGTTATTTTTACAGAGTAAGTGTAATGTGTAAAAGACAAAGAGCATATATATCCAATAAAAGTATCTTCAAGTCCATCAAGTGCCACCTGACAATGATCCTGTATATATTTCTACAGAGAGAAAAAAAAATGATTTAATGATTTCTTAAATTATATGGTGACTTGTCAAGTCCTTATCACATGTCACATGTTACTTAATTACTTACTGTGCAGACACCATGATCTTTTAATTCTTTATTACTTTGAGTTTCTTTTCTTTGAAAACACTGTAAAAGCAGTAGAAACTGGATGGTCAAGAACCAGGAACCTACTGTTTACTTGCCACTGGCTGCTGCTCTTTGTTGAGCTACAGGAGGCCTCATGCTTTTTCTGCTTGGTCAAAATTAATGACTTTTCATTATTTTAGAAATTCTGGTCAAACTGATTGAAATGATCCTATGTGTAACTTTCAATAGATGTATTGATTAATGATTTAATAAAAAAAAAAATAGAGCCAAGGTAGATCAAATATGTTCCTGGCAAGCAGCATGCAGGCAGTCATCTGGGAAAGTGGAAGGAAAACAAGTCTGTGAAACAGGCAGGTCAGGGCAGGTGGCAGACAAAGAAGAATTCAAGTAACAGACCATGGAACAAAAACCAAGGAGTCAATATATGAGGGAGCAAGGGCAGGGCAGGAACAGACTTACAGGATTGAAGACACACTCCAGAGGCTTAATCACAGCAAAGAGCTCAATGATCCAGCACAGGGTAGGGGAGGCAATCTTAAATAATACCATGGATGGGCAATTGCATGCAGCTGGATCATAGGAGTCAGCTAGGACCAACGCATAGGAAAAAAGTTATTAGTTTTGACCACAAAATCAAAGACTTGAGGCTTCCTGTGGTTGCAGGAGGAGAAGTTTCCAGTAAACAGCAGGTCCCTGGTTCTAGAGCATCCACTACCTGACAATAATTTTATAATAGTGTTGTTTGCAATCTATTTTACTAGAATAGATATTGGCAGTTTTCATGCTTGCAAGGGGGAATCAATTTCCTGGTACTCATGTGACTATTTCTGTATCCTTTCTAGTGAACAACAAAAGTCTTATCTTGTCGTATGGGCAGATATTCAAGATAGATACTCTTAGGATCAGAGTCACTGTCCCACAGGACAAAGAGGGATCAAATACCTTTTATCTGAAAAGCTCATTAAAATGTACAACGCTGCTGCTCCAAATGCTTGTGTTTGATTTAACCAAGAGAGCAAAAAGAGATAAGGAGCCTCAGATAAGACTAAATAAATTGATGCATTTGAACATATATACACCTATAAATAAATGAAATACATTCTCTAATATGCCAGAAAAGAACAGAACATTTTTTACATTTGTGTAAATAATATATGATATATTGCTGCTTAATGAATACCTGTTTTGATATCCATTTGCTTATACCATTCATCTGTGCTACTATTAGGTAAAATGCAGGCACGCTGGGAAAACCCAAATAGTAACTGGGTTTACAATATGGCATAAGTTACGCAACAAATTTCATTCACTGACTTTTAGAATAGAAATGAGGCTACTTGTGGGCCTTTCTATAAACCCTGTAGCTTGTGATTCTAAACCGTTGACTGAAATGTAATTTTCTATAAAACCTCAGCAGAGGGCCTGGTGCATTTATATGGAAATTCTTTGGCTGTAATGCAGTGTTTGCACTTTAGGTCACCTAGGGTAACACACCCTATGGTGCGGATATAACAAATAACACTCTAGATATCATCAGATGGGGATGGGATGCTGAATATGCAATGTGAAATCCAAGCGCACTGGCTATAATTGTGGTCTGAAAAAAAATTATCATACTCAATTGGAAGTGTTTTTTTACTTTTATAATGGACATAACATTAGGAATAATTTATTTTTATTAAGAATTTTTGGGATTTATAAAGTTTTTTTGGAAGTATGAATCCTCACTCCTTCCCTGCGGTAAATCAGTCAAGTGGGATAAAAGGGTCAAGGATGGCTTTAAAGAATTTGTGCACACAGGACTTAGGGACACACTCCCCTTCACCCCTTCTGCCATTTGTGCACCCCCCAATCCCATCCACCGACCCATTGCTTTTTCTCCTCTGATGCAATCATTTCACTGGGGATGTGTATAGCAGGCATCATGCCACCCCCAGATGTTGCAGCCTTAGATCTAGCCTTTGGATGTCCATAAATCTTACTCCATAAACATTTTTGGATTGCAGTTTTCTGGTGCCTGTCAGGAGCCAAAGGGTTTTTGAACTTTTTGCACTTGTTACCTTTAAAAATGTGTTTTTATGGTCAGCAAACACTATGAAATGTTTCATTATGCTTTCTTACAGCCACAAGGACAATATTGGACAAACCTGGCTGTACCCTTTCTTTACAGTTGCTTATGCGGGGGAAAGTGCCTCCCACCTTCACCAATACAGCACTGAATAATGCAATGGAGCACAGAGACATTCTTGCACAACATTATTTTAATGAAATCATTAGCTAAATATTCCTCTTAGAGTTACAAAATGATGCCAGATGTTTGATTTTTACCCTGTGTTCTGCTGCTTAAATTGCTGATGCAAAAAAATCTAACCAGGATAGATGTCACGTTCTAATTAATATTTCTTTCACGCTTTCACATCAGCAGTAATGCAATGCACAGTCAAACCTGCCAGATTAGGCTCTATTCTGTAGAACAACAAAGCTCATGTTTCCTGACCACTGATTATTATAATAGTTGTGCCAGCAGCTTTGTTAATTAAGCAGAAATCCTGTTGCTTTTGTGCAGTGAGTGTTGCACAGCAATCGAACTACTGATGGGCTGTAAATGCAAGAGGAAGAAGCTAAGGAACATTCAGAAAAAATAAGCCTTTCTACAGCCTTTTTACAGGAAAACAGAGTTATTTAATCTTACTCCATAAACATTTTTGGATTGCAGTTTTCTGGTGCCTGTCAGGAGCCACAGGGTTTTTGAACTTTTTGCACTTGTTACCTTTAAAAATGTGTTTTTATGGTCAATGAGTTTCTAAGCTTAATGGACAAGTAGGCTGTTTCAGCAAACACTATGAAATGTTTCATTATGCTTTCTTACAGCCACAAGGACAATATTGGACAAACCTGGCTGTACCCTTTCTTTACAGTTGCTTATTTAGGGCCTGCTGCCCTGCCTGGATCAGATCTAAGATTGTGTCTTCCCATTTACCACCACTAGAAAGTAGCCGAAAGACATTATACACAAACCTATGGCATTCAATTGTTGGTGAAGGACAAAGGCCATATGTACAATGATGGCTTTGGCCAAAACTAAACATAGTGACAGATCAGTCATCAGTAAGATACTTCTATAGTTCATAAAATTAGTGTGAGCCTTTCAGATACGTAATAACTGACATCAGCATGATTCACATGTTCACTCTATGAGCAGATTGCTATACTCTCCTATACATCTACTCCTCCCTGGTGGTACAGTATCTTCATCAGACAGGGTTACATGGGTATACTGTATGTATTTCTGTATGTTGGCCCAGGGCTATCTGACAAGAGGGTTCATTTATAGGAATGAGTAAACTTTTCCACCCAGTATAGTTTCACAGAGTCCAATGTCCCTGCTTCTAAACTAACCTTCTGATATCCTTGTTTCAAAATCGACACATCAAAGGTGTTATGCTGCCTTCTAGCAAGTGTAAAATGGAAATGGAAATGGAAAATGCCTTCATTAAACCATATGTGTCATATGGCCGGTCCTGACAAAAACACATTGACCACAAAGCAATTTAAGCATCCCATTGACTCCAGTGTATGTCAACAAAATGTCAAAGTTTTGAGAATCTTTCAGCACCATGGAACAGTTTTGCTCATCACTAGAGTAGTCACTTACTATGACCACCAATATCCCTTTTCCCATTTACCCTGAACCAGTACTTTATTCATGAGGAACAATCAATACATGGCAATTCAGAAAAGTGCATTGGAGGGAGCAAAAAACCTATTGGTCTGCTTCTGATTTCTATCACTGTCCATCCTGCTCTGTATTTCAGTAAGTGGCCAAGGTAAATGCATAAGACTTTAGTCAAGCATCAGTTTGGTTGCAGCCATTTTGTTTGCTGCTCCTGATTTGTTGAACTTGGATATTCTTAGCCCATATTTCTGCATAATAACCTTGTGATGTCTGAAAAGTCAGTTGTGCCAATGTGTTTGCCATAACTAGTGATTAATGATGGGTGAATCTACCCAGTTTCGCTTCCGCAAAAAAACGAATCACGGCACGGTTTTGACACGCGTCGCGTCGTTTTCGGCACCTCGCGTAAAAAGCGACGTGCGACTCGTTTTCTGTGGGCATTGACGTTGGCGTCCATTTTGGGATGTGGGCATTATTTTTTGGACGTAGGCATCCGTTTTTGGACGTCCATAAAACAGATGCCGGCGTCCAAAAAATAATGCCCACATCCAAAAATGGACGCCAACGTCAAAAACAAGACGACTGTGCCATTTTGACTAATTTTCGGCGAAGCCATAATATGCTAGGGACGATGAGTGGGGCAGACACAGAAAGGGTAAGAAAATAATATTTGTAACCAGAAGTAAAAATTGTTATACACTTGCGTACACACACTCAATATGTATAGAACCCACAGGGTTTGGGCAGTGTTGGTTTGAATAAAAACCATTGAAGAAATGAATATATGTGAGTGCCAGTGTGGTTTGAAAAATACTTCCAAAGATACTGAACTTTAGTTCAAGTTGAAGACTTTTATGGCTTATAAAATGCAATGGGTAGATGTGGAATGTAGTATATGTTTGTCATTGAAAATCATATGAATGTATTTTGTCATGCAAGATAGAGCTTTGTTTTCATCCAAAAGGTACTGTACTTGAAGTATCTTCTTTTTCAACGTTCCCCACCATGTTTCTGTTAATTCTGTCAAATTTGGTACTTAAAGGAAAACTCTGTTCAATACATGCTGCAGTTTTGGTTATTTAAATGATCATAAAATCAGCCCCTGAACCATGTTGGTAACCCTGAAAGACTATTTGTAATATTCACAAATTCTTGTTATTAATTAACCATGATAAATAAAGCATAGCAAACTTACTGGCATAGAAAAGCAATTACAAAATAACAGTCGTGAGAGTTAGCGGAGCTCACCCTTTGTAAGTATATCCTCCCGCTCGTCGCTGCTCACACATCGTTTTCGGGTTTCCCAGGACCCAGAAGTATCTCTGTATCGGCAATTTTGTGGTGTAGCGCTGGGCAAGTATATCCCGGAGAAACAATCACTTACTTTGTTCTTGTGAAAAAGTCAGCTTTATTCAAACACAATCAGCAGTGGTGGGTGGGTGGTTAAACCAACGCGTTTCGTGCCCTCAGAGTCAGCACTTCATCAGGTCTCTGATGAAGTGCCGACTCTGAGGGCACGAAATGCGCTACACCACGAAATTGCCGATACATAGAAAATCAATTATTCTGATTTCCATCTTGCTTCTTCAGCAATTCTGGCTTTACAGTGTAGCATACACTAGCTACCAACCAACATTTTTTTTATATGGCTGTGCATTTCCTTATGTTCAAACTATGCTAGTAGTTGCATATCTGGACTTCCTAAACGATTTTGCTGATCAAAATTTTGATGGGAATGAAAGAACAGGGTCAATTAATGACCTGGCTGATCTGATTTGGCATCAGATCATTGGCCTAACCAGAACTGCATGAGCTTGACTTCTGATCTAATAGATTAACCAGGCTAAATATTCAGATCCATGCAATTTGGACATCAGTGTGTCTTTATTGTTACATTTTGTGGCATTATTTATAAATGATTGACTTTTCTTTGTAGTTTAAAATTACAATTTATGGTAAATGGTTCCGTAGGAGTATCTCACAGAGGTAGAAATAGAGAGAGGCTCCTCAAAAAGCCCAAAGTATATTGGATACATAAGGGGTCAATTATGAAACAAACTTAAAAAAATGGCCACAATCAGCCATCTTAGGTAAATAGGCATCCCCCTCCTGTCCCATACCGATTACCTACAGTTGCATGTCATTTAGAGGGAGTCCTGTTGCAGCAGGACTCTGTCCTTACCTCCTGCTCTCTGGAGCAATCCAGCATTAGGTATAGGCAGGATTCTACACCCTATAGTGCTGTAGGAATTGCATCCACAATCATCGTAAACCCCTAATCAGTGTCATATTTAAATCTAGCCACCCAAGAGCCTCTGCCTAGGGTGGTCTATATGGAAAATTAAAAAATGTTCTAACTAAAAAATCTCCCCAGCCACCACCAGAGACTTGTGTACAGCGCTGCCCTAGGTTGTAGTATTTCTAGTCTAATTCTCTTTTAAAAGCTTCAGTTCTATTTTAAACATGTATATTAAATACAATTCCCTTAGCAATAGACTTTGGACATACCAGGATCAAAGGTTCAGACGTTCTTGAAGTGTCCTGAAAATATTATCATTGTCTTGAACTATGGCAGGTATTTGTTCCTATGCCCTGAGGTAATTACAATTGATTTGATGGATGTCTCTTTAATCAGGTTTGCAAACAAGGGATTCCCCCTTTAACAGATCTTTGAGCCACATATATCTTTGGACATTGATCCTTCTACTTGTGATGTTTCTGTTAATTTAGCATCTGGAAGAATGAAGATAAATTATGCCTTCAGAAGGTCAAGCAACTCCGTTCTATAGCATTTCTGTTTTTTAAATTAGAAGAAAGTCATTCATGCATTTTATATTACAGCAAATGCCCATCTTTATTGGTAATCCGCCATTTGATATATAATATGTCCATTGCTTGGTTTTTTAGTCTGATATATTAAAATGAGGGAACAAAGCATGCTAGTGAAGCACTAGGAATAGAGTGATCTATGTAGAGGTGTGGACCATGGAGGTACACACCATATTGAGATAATAGGGCTTATTTACTTTACTTTAGGGATTTTAATTATACAGTGAGTGCTATGTTGTCCTGCAATGTGCCAATTGTGCCTTTTGGAGTGCACAAGGTGCTAGGTGTAGCACACAAACATGTAACGAGGCCCTTTTTTGTGCATTCTGCACACCCTAATTCTCTTGAACATTGCATGTTTGGTAAAGTAGAGAGTATAAAAGCCTGACGATCAATCTAAGATTATTCAACTATTACTTTTAAATATGTCAGTTTTAATAAGGATTTTTTTATCCTATGCGTTTATTAACTAGAAATATATATTAGTTTATGAACCCATACAGAAATATTGTGTATATGCACCCTAAAAAGGACTGCAATTAACGAGTAGCATTACGAATCCCATACAAGTCATAATGGAAAGCACTGGATCAGTGTCAAAGGGAGATTGATTTCATTTCATTTTCCTCTTCCATCCTAGTTTTGCACTGATCCTTATTCTTCAGCAATACTCAATAATACTGCAGTGATTGTATTGGAAATCTATTGAGTAAGCCTTTTAATTCTGTTAAACCTTAAATAAGAATCCTACATAATACAGATGTACCTCATCTGATAAAACGACTCACTGCATGCCATCTTATTGCTTACTTCACCAACAAAATTGTGATTTAGCACTGCATTTTTAACTTGACTATGAAATGACAAGATGAAGTTAGCTATTTTCAACTTCAGTCACTGCTGTAAACTTCTTGTATGAGATATTATAAATAGCATAATAAAGTCATTTTTCTGTAAGCTATAAAAATATTATTATATTTCTAATCACTAAGGTGTTTATGCTGAGCTACAGCAATATTTTCATTTCTCTGGCTTACTCGCTGCACACTTTTAACATGTTACCACCATTCAATAAGCCTAAATGAAATAAGCTCTATTTGTAGCTTTAAGATATTTGATAGATTGCCTTACTTTGCAGTTTTTCATAGACATAAATTTCTCTCTAATCCATTTGCCTTATCTGGTTGCACAGGTACAGATATTACATACCCCTCTTCAGTGAGTCAAGGAATGTTGTGCTGTGCTTTAAATGTAATAGCCCTATCATGTATAAGCACCAATTAAAATGATCATGTTTATGTAGCAATTAGAATAAGATTTATTTCAGTTTCTGCAGCTGTTAAATGTTCATGATATTTTTATATTTGTTGCAATGTGTCCTGTAGATTTCGCATTCCCAATCCCAAGGGAGCACTGAAAGTATCTATAAAATGCCCCAAATTCCTGATAGGGTAGGGCAGCTTTTTTGGAACAGTCCTTTATGGAACTATTATTAGCTCTGAGGAAAATATCTTGTAACCTGGAACAAAAATAAAGGTTTTTAATTAAACAAATGCTAGTAAAACGATACCTGGTTGCTCCCAGAAGAATATATATATATATATATATATATATAAAATGACTTTGAGATATAAAGGCAGTAAATATTATACAGAGGTTATCAGATCGATTTACATCAGTGCCTAGGAACAGAGCCACACATGAGCCTTTTAGTTTGTCCCTGGATACTGTTCAACAGATGCTGAGCTGAAAATCACTGTTTCCTATGAGGTCCCTGGAACATTACTGAGCTAAATATTTTGGTAATGAAAAAAACCACAGTAAGGCTTTGTGTTAACAAAGTGAAACTCACAGAGTAATTCCAAGCTGTTATAAATTACCATATAAATGAATATGTGAATATTAAAATCAGGAACTAGTTATATACATACATTGACAAATACATAAGAAGAGGGGTAGCTAGTGAGAAAGAAAGATAGATAGATGGATAGATAGATAGATAGATAGATAGATAGATAGATAAGATAGATAGATAAGATAGATAGATAGATAGATAGATAGATAGATAGATAGATAGATAGATAGATAGATAGATAGATGCATAGATAGATAGACAGACAGACAGACGGATGGATAGACAGTACTAAAAATGTAGGTAGAACTAGCTTATTACATCCCCTACAGTGGATAATTATACTACATTAGAACAAGTTGCAAGGACATTTTAAAGGACGTGTTAATCAGTAAAAAATCCCTAGTGAGTAAAGTATCTCCAGATCTATGAAACCTCTTTACCTAAGTATGTGAAATAATACATAAACATAATAAAAGGCCGATACAAAATGTATGCAGAGCACATTTTCATGAATCAAACTAATAAAGTTAAAATTTGGTTTTACTTAAATCAACTTAAAAACGTAAAAATGTTGTAACTAAATGCTCATATTTAGCAACAATTATGGTTTTCCTTAAATCAGCTTAAAAACTTAAAAATGTAACAAAATCTTCATGTTTTGCAGCAAAGATCAATATTATCTCCCACGTAACAACACTTCTTGAAATCATTTACAAATTGACACATTTATCACAGCTGATCAGGTGTGTCAGTTGGTCAGAATGCATTTGGTAGTTTTCTTTTTGCAGTCAAACCCATTAAATTCCTGTGAGTGTTACAGTGTCAGCTCAGAAGCACTCAGTACTAGCACCCATTAGAATCCTTAATCCCGGATGCCAGAAAAAAAGTAATAATTATTTTTAAACCTGGAACAATTCATTGCAGCATGAAAAACAAGTTATTACATAGAACATTGTTCATATCTTCTTATGAGCAGTACCATTCATAAAAAAATGATACCAATAATAACAAATCATCCTCTTAGTATATAATCCGGTTTAAATAAAAGAACTAGGTTTATTGAAAGAGGGACAAAATACTATGTAACTATCATAAGCTTTGTATAATGCTCCTGTTTGTTAGCAGACTGGAATATACTGTATCTGCTTGCTGTATAATTTGATAGATTCTCAAAAAAGTAAAAAAAAGAAGAAAAGTAAGAAAAGTTGCCACAACAAAAGTAAACACATTTATTTCAATGGCAGTATCTATTTAAGCATTTAGGGACTGACTCATTCCTTGTGGCCTGGGGTAACGCACTCCTCACAATTCTGACAGCAATTTATTTTGTAATTCCTGTATCATTGTGTCAGTTTGTTCAGTTGTGCTATACAAAAATATAGAGAATAGAAGTATTTGGGGGAAACATGACAGAAACCCCAACCAGATTACTACATATATTTGACAAACTGGTAAATGTATTTGTTTATGTATTATATACTTTTGTCAGAATGCAGTGTTGACACATAAGGACCATGGTACATTGTACATAATGGTCACTGCTACTATTACTAGTGATTACAATACAGCTAACCCTTTGTAATAATTTCCCATTGACATAGAGGGGGTTATTTATTAAAGGTCGAGTTGTGGTTTTTAAAAAAATTCAAAGTTACTTTCATTTTAAAAACTCATATTTTTCTGGGGGGGGGGGGAAGTAAAATTTTTTTTTTGAGATTTGTTATACCCCAGAGATGCTTAAAGTCCAAATCCGAAAAAAAAAAAAAAATAGCTAAAACCTGCCGAATTCATGCAAAAGTCAATGACAGAGGTCCCTTTAACAATTTGAAGATGTTTTTTGCCTTCATGATTTTTAGGTGCTTCAAACTGGTTTGTGCTAAAAAATTATTTCTAGGTATTCAAAGTTTTTTGAACCTATAAACTAGAACAAATTGAAGATATGAAATTTTTCCCTGATTGCATTCAATTGAGTTTTTTTTATATTCAGATTTTTTTCCATAAATAAGCAAATATTCGAGTTTGTTTAAATAGTGAGCTGATTCAAAGTAGATAAAGCCTCACAAACTTAACCTTTAACAAATAACCCCCACAGCTGTAAATGGGAAGTGCAACATCACCCAGCATGGTAAAACACTTTATTTAGGGGAAATAAACATTTATATCAATGGTAACCAAACTATGGTTGGAGCAGTGTTTTGATTGTCACCATAAACAGTGCAATCTGTACATGTGCCTGAGCCTTAAGAGAAATATTACAGACTAGAATATTTTGGGCGAGGCTGAGCAAAATTCAAATGACTGAATGAAAGTAGATGTCTGTATGCAAATAAATACAACATTTATACTTTTTTTAATCTTGATAATCTTATTTACAGAACTATGTGCATTTTCTTAATCATGCATTTAAATAAATATGTAGCCAGCAGTACAAAATATTAAGGGGGTAATTTACTAAAATTCTAATTCATCTCATATTTTTATTGAACCAAACTCGACCAAACTTCCTTATAGGATTTTTATCAATAAAATATCTAGAAAAGTAGGGTTGGGAAAAGACATGAATCAAATCATACCAATTTTTTGGATTTGATGACCAAATTGTTTGCTATTTATGGGTTATTGCCAAAATCCCCCAAATTTTTCAAATCATCAGACGAAACTCAGGGCAGATACTGATATCTTCAAATTGAAAAAGGGACATCTGCCATTGACTTCTACATGGGGAAAATGTCATTCCTGACTCCATGAAGTGTAACAAACAATATTCTATTCAATAGAGAATCCTGTATGTGCTTAAACTGTTTTCTCAAAGATCCTTGCAGAGCACAAATCAATATTTATGTGTGTGTATGTTTGTCAGACTCTTTCAGACATAATTTGGTAACAAGGTTGTAGTTATTTCAATAACCCTGTATTTTCTCACTTGCTAAAAAGATATTCAACCCTTCAGGGAGAGAATTCCACAATTTCACAGCTTTTACTGTAAAAAACATTTCAAAATATTTAAATGGAATCTCCTTTCTTGTGCTTGGAATGGATGCCCTCTTGTCAGCTGAAAGGACCCACTGATAGATAAAGCATTAGAGAGATTATTACATGATCCCCTTATATATTTATGCAGGCCCCTGTATTCTCCAGCATGAACAACCCTAACTAGGCCAGTCTTTCTTTATAACTGAATTGCAACAAAGGTAGGAAGTGCACACCCAATAAGTTAAAGTGAGGTGCAGGTATACCAGAGGTATCCCATAATTGTCTCTAATGCAGTTCCTAATTTATTCATAACTGAGATTTCCATACCAAATTTCAATTTTATTTAGGCTACTCCAAGCAGTGTTAATACAACAATCAAAAGCTACAGGTTTTTGCCCGATAATTTATTGATGATTGCTTTAACTCATATTCTGATATGGTTTGATACTCTGATATAAAAAATATCTATATGGTCAGCCTTACTACTGATTTATAACGAAAAGTAGACTCAATTTACATAATGCAGAATAACATGGAAATTCAAATAAGAATTAAATGTATTTCTTTCAATAGTCTTTAAGGGAGTAGAGCCATAAAAACAGTAAAAGATTTCAGGGTCCAACAACTTCAGTGATTCCTATCATGAGTGCATGAACATCTTCAATAACAGTAGATATTTTGGGATGCAGACAGGGAAAAGACCAGGTAAAAAGATGAAACATCAAAGCATTTTTTTATAATTCAGATCAAAAACCTAACTGCTTTGCCCAGCCCAGGTACATAATGGGGAAGCAAAGAAAACCCCTCCAATTCTACCACTCTGATGTGCACCCCTGCACCCCCAGTAGTTCCACCACTGAATATATTCAAAGCAGCGTTAAAGTGATCAGTCTACAATGTATTAGACAACTGGTAATAATAATATATGTGCAAGGTGGAAATATAGATGAACTGTATACTCTTATGGATTAGACACAAAAAAGAAACCAGCTAATAGTCCTCTAGGCAACCCACTGATTCAGTGTAAATCCTTTCATTATTTCGGCAATAGCTCAAAGAATGCTCTGTAACAATAATTTGAAAGTGAGGAAATGAAATGCTTAGTATCAAGAAACAGCTGTCGACTAATTCAGAGGCAGGTATTTCATTTTTCTATTGTTTCTTCTCTTCCAAGAAGAATCTAATTAACACAAGATTTTTGAAGAGGTAAAAGTAGCATTGATGAATTATTATTAAATGCCGTACTTTCATAGCTATTAACAGTGAAGGATACTTATAGCAGTTTCTCCACCACATGCAATAGGTTGTCCAAAGAGATAAACCTTCTACAGAACAGTACACATTTCATTACATGTGAGCACAACATTTTTTAAGTCTACCTGAAGGTCAGGTCCACTACCATCTCCAATCTTATATCCTTTTTTTCTTGCCGCTCATTATCTCTGGAATTCCTTCTTTGAACAACTCCTCAGTGGTTTATTGCTCAGCCGTTCCAAAACTATACTCAAGCTACCTCTTTGAGAACTAGCACAACATTGGATACAATATTGTCATTTATTTACAATTTGGACAATTATCTTCTATCCTTGAGTGTTAAATCACAAACTATTGTTATCTGTTTTACAAGCTGTATGTATTGGTACATTTCATAAGATAAAATAGGAAAAATTGATCAGGCCCTTAGTATCCTACTGTGGAATCGGAAATTGATTACACCATAATTAAGTATCGTTGTGTGTCTCCAGTATAATGCAGAGAGAGTGTTCACACAGTCCCCTTGACCGACCCATGATTGGTGGCCTTGTTAAAGGGGTGGTTCACCTTCAAGTTAACTTTTAGTATATTGTAGAAGGGCCAATTCTAAGAAACTTTTCAATTGGTCTTCATTATTTATTTTTCATAGTTTTTTAATGATTTGCAATGTTCTTCTGTTTCTTTGCAGCTTTCAAATAGGGGTCACTGACACCATCTAAAAACAAATGCTCTGTAAGGCTACAAATGTATTGTTATTGCCACTTTTTATTACTTATCATTCTATTCAGTCCCTCTCCTATTCATGTTCCAGTCTCTTATTCAAATCAATGCAGGGTTGCTAGGGTAATTTGTACCCTAGAAACCAAATTGCTGACACTGCAAACAAGAGAGCTGCTGAATAAAAAGGTAAATATCTCAAAAACCACAAACAATAAAAAATGAAAACCAATTGCAAATTGTCTCAGAATAGCACTCTCTACATTATAATAAAAGTTAACTCAAAGGTGAACAACCCCTTTAATGCTATCTTCAGCCCTACTGAGTGCTAGTTTTTTTCTTTAAAACGATAAATAAAAATAACCAAATTTAGGCATAATTACATAAGGGGATATTTACAAAAACTAGAATTTCATCAAATTTTTTATCAAAGCAAAGTCTAATAATAGAGAATCCTGTATGTGCTTAAACTGTTTTCTCAAAGATCATTGCAATGCACAAATCAATATTTATGTGTGTCCATGTTTGTCAGACTCTTTGAGACATCATTTGGTAACAAGGTTTGCAGACGGAGCCCATGGGAGCTAACTTACAGAGACAGCTCATTGAGTAGTCATAGACAGCACTTTTGTGAAGGTCACTTATAATAATGACTGGGGGGAAGATTATTCAATAGATCTTTAAAGTTTTACAACTGGAGGTCTCTAGTGGGAGAATGAATGTAACATCAGATTTATGGAAAGGACATATGACATTTTTTGTTGTATTACTACAGATATCAGCATACAGTATGAATGTGTGTAGTCCTGAACTAATTGTACTTAAAGAATGTGATGTTGCACTGTATCTCTTGTTTGGCACTATGAAATGAAGAACTTTAATTGTATTTTTAGTGTTTACTCCCTTGATAAATGGCTGCTAGCATAGTAAAGGGACAGGTCCCTGGGTCCCATATCAAGAGTTTTTCACAAAATATATTTGCTATACTGTCAGAATATGCTCTTATTTTAGAAAATAGTTTGTTTCCAAACCCTACTCTGAGATGCATATATTTCTACAATTTACTTTTTTTAATGAAGTATTTACATGTACAACTAGATATCAAGAATTCTATTTTAATTTGTGGGCACCATATATTTTCAATTGTGGTAATTTTTTACTTTCATACAGAGTGCAGAGTACCGCACTATTAAAGTACAAGGGTTTAAAACTATGTTTTTAGACACTTATGGAACTATGTAATAACTATGGATAATCCAGCTCTCCAATATACATTATCGTGACTATAATTTAGACACACATATTTTTGTATAAATGGTAGTGGTAATGCAGATTACCTGGGATAAGGAATAAAATATTACAATGTGCCAGGACAGTTTTATTATTCAGACCAGCTACAAGGTGCCTTAAATCAGTTTCTAGTAGTAATTATAACAGACTGGCGATCTATTTTTATATCTCTTTCATCAATATAAAATATTTAAGTAAGCTGCATAACTATGCCTAAAGCTGTTTTTGACTTAATGTGGGTCCCTTGAGAAAAAGGTTTAAGCAACGCTGACCCTTAAGGTCTGGATTAATAGAAAAATACCAAAATCCTTTGGGTCTGAAGTCTAGAAATAGCTGATTTTCTTTACGAATGTCTATTTAGTTTTAACAAATCCCATTAAACATAGACACAAACTAAATATGATTATTCATAATTCTATCTAGCATTATTTCTATTTGTCTGGTGTCTAAAATGTTTTCTGTTTCCATATACCAATTTTACAGCCAGCAGACTGATAACACTGTGTCAAAGTTCCATCTGGAATATTCTATGTGAAGAAACCCTCCTTTCAGGAGATTAATATAATTGGATAATATGCTACTAGCTTACTGTATCAGCACAGACAAGTACTGACTCATTGGCACCAGTGATTGACTGAAGCAGCTGATAAACTGATTGAATGTCTTGCTTCAGAGAAGATTAACTGGCAGATCCATGTGGCCTTTTGCTAGTGATCATGCAGTCTGTTGAGAGGAGGGAGAGCATTCATTCTTGTCAGCTCATCATTTGAGTCATGGTCCCCAGCTATGAAAGTCCTTGATTAAGGCACAGAACAAGTCCAAATGATTTCTATGACTTGGACTCCTTTAGCAAACGTTACCACATTCCTTAAAAAAGGGTATAAATCTAATTTATAGTGTTTCAAATGAGTGTGCTTGTTACTGAAAATAAAGCTTTTTTAATATTATTTGATTAGAATGAAGGCTGCTTTTGGAAAGAATTAAAGACTGTCAGTAGACTTTAAAGAATGTGATCCTTGTGTGATAACAATTTTCCTAAAAACAAATACACAATGTCAACATCATCAGATGCTATTTCCATGGAAGCTGTAGATTAGACAACTAGAAGAACCCAGTGCCACCATCCTTACTATAGCAACTCTAATTCAATGATAAAAATCTAAATAAAATTAAAAAATACATTTTAATTATTTTTATGGTTACTGCTCAAGACAAGCAGCTTTTTCTACAGTATTTGCTTTTTAATAAATCATTTGGGTCTTACCTAAAACAGCATACATTAAGGGGCAGATTTACTAAGAGTCAAAGTGAAAATTAGAATTAAAAAATTCTAAGTAATTTTTGGGTACTTCGACTATCGAATAGACCAAAATTTGATTGGAATTGAAAAAAATTTGAATCAAATTTTGAAATTCGACCATTTGAAAATCGAAGTATTGTCTCTTTAAAAAATTCAAATTCGACCCTTCACCACCTTAAACCTGCCAAATTTCACTTCACCCATTGATAAATAGGCCTTTCAAAATCTCATAGAAATGAATGGAGAGCGGTGGAATTTCCGTCTAGTGGCGGAACTTCAATTTTTGATAAATTTACCCCTTTAAGCAATGCCAAAATAAATATGGCAAATTTACCTGACCCTACACAGTGCTATCATAAATGATTTGCCAATATTGCATATTTGCCAATGGAATTGATATACTAAGAAAACAGTATAAATAGTGAACAGGCATTGGAAAATATAATTTACAATCTAAGGTACAGTAATGTCATTAATAAAGCAGAACTGTGCGGCTTACAGTTTATGAATTAAAAGATCAAGTAAATACTCAAGCAAAAATAATGATTGCCCACTCTTGCCCCATGAATATGTAATATACAGTAATGACAAGTGCATCTCTATGGGAAATGTTAGAGAAAAGTTAGTGCTGAGTAATTATTCGCAGTTTTAGAATACATCTATTATTATATGCAGATAAATCCCAGGGAGAACCAGACAAATGCTTCTCCTCAGACAACCAGAGACATAGATGGTTCTTAGATGTTCAGTATTATTTTCCCCTGGTTTATTAAAGAGCTTATGATGGGCAATGTCTAAAATCCCTGGGCTTCTGATAATATTGTTCGGGCTGCAGATTCATGCGTGTTCTTGTGACTTCCAAAGGATGGATGCTATGAGTCTGGAATACTAACTCAGTGACATGCTGAGACTAAATAGAACCCAAGGCAGCAATATTCTTTATAAAATATTTGGAGAAATAATTTGGAAATAACACTGTCTAGAATTGCTCTGAGAGCAAAATAAATCCTCTTTTCATTACATTTTGTTGCTTGCTTATACAGTACATGTAAATATGGATTATTTGAAAACTGTATAATTAGGTGATTATAAAGGATGCTTACATTTCGACACAAAAGAGAAGCTCATGCATTGGATGCACAGCTGAAAAACAACTGATTTGCAAGTGAATCAAACTGAATTTTATTTAATGTTAGAATTTAGTTTTGACATGGTTTTCAACAGGGCATCTTATGTAGGGTATGAAAATGGAGCCCAACAAGAGGTGGAACTTTCTGCATCTCTTGGTACCCAGTGCCCATAGATGTTGTTGCCATTGTTATTCCTTTTATTGCTCTGTCTATCACTCTCTTCAAAGGAATACACATGCCATTTTTCTTAAAGGAAACAAAGTGGTTATGTGGGTTATTTGGGCAGTCATGTTTTTTTCTTCCCACAATGGAGTCTTTTCCTTTTCTCCCCCCCCCCCCCCCCATAAATCCACTACAACTGCATCCACACAAATCACTGCATTAAGAAGACAGGTACCAAACTAGTTGCACCCATCTCAGAAGGGGGCTGGAAATACACTTCCTTGCTGAAAAATAGGGGAACACCAAATGTATATAAGCAGAATCTCACCAGTACAAATATTGGATTTGGGCAAGCCCCCAGGTGGAGTGGAAATGCTGTAGTAGCATATAGGCTTGCAATCAACAAAAGTACAAAGTTTTTTAAAATAGCATGCACAAGGATAGTCTTGGGCAGATTTGCATGAAACTTGCAAGACTGTCCTTGTACATGGTTTTTAAATAAAAAAAACATTCTACTTTTATCATTCTGTCCTGTAAAGTTGACCTTTTGTTGATATGCTACCAGGGTTTTTCCCATACACTTGAAAGCCCTTAAAATGCTTTTTTTGTAGAATTTTTACAGTGCAGGTTTATGCAAAGGTTTATGATTATTATTATTATGTCTGCAAAAAGGTTATCTGCTGACATCGTTTTGGTTGTTTACCCGGTTCATAAGACTCTACAGTAAAATAGGCTTGCAGAACTAAATAAAACAATGCTTTAGCAGGAAGTTTTAACAATATGCTATATGGCTCTTTAGTGGCTCTAATGCTGCCAACTTTACAAAGAAACATATACCTCAGCAATGCCCTGTAACATGTATCTGGCACCACAACATGCTGCTTATGAAGTCCAGTATAGACACATGATTTGACAGAGTTTGATACTGGCTCAATGAACTATTATTCTAAATACATAATAATAGCAATGCCAATGGGAAATGCTGCACTGCAATAAGACAATATAAAGAATAAATTATTTAAATGGCTGACATTTTGTACTTGAATACTTGTAGACGTTTCAGTAACCAGATTGAATTATGGCATGTAATGTTTCTTCTCAATCCTCAATTTGTGAATACTCAGGTGCTATTAGGGAAGTTCAGCCTGTGATGAAAGTTTAGAATATTGAAAACATATTTTCTAGCCTGTGGAATAAATTGTGCATACAGTATAAAACAGTTTAAATACACATCATATGTGTTAAATGCTTCTAGACACAAGCCAGTCTTACCAGCTATAGTGTGCATAGAAAGAGTGTTATATTGGAATAGATCTCCTTACACTTTCTAACATGATAAATGGTTGTCTGCCATTATTACTGCCTTCGGGACAATGAGGTGTCTAGATTTATTCTTGACCTCCCTTCTGGGATGTTGTGAGCTCATCTCTCTTTCTCTCACTAAATTTAATATGTTGGCGTAATGCCTAGATCCATTAGAGTTGAGTCTTTTCAGAGTATTTGCACCCTTTCTATCTTGTTTTGTTGGGTGAGTTACATTTCCTGCATATCTCGCAAAGTTCCAGTAAGGGTCCCTCAGCTGTTTGTACGCATTCTTGTCTATATGAAATAAACAACCCCATTAACTGCTTGTTCAGGATTTCGGATTGGTGTCAGTGTTTTGTGGGTTTTATGCTTGACAATAATTGCTCATGTATGTTTGCTAGCTATAGCAGGCAGCCGGTGCTAATATTAACTGAAATGTCTATAAATATCTATAAGAAATACAGGATGCATTATTTGCTTTCTATAAAAAAATAGCTTCTGATTCTCATATGAAAGCCAGTCCGATTTTTTTTACCTGATTATTCATTATACCACATGTTCATGAACTAAATTCTAAAAAAAAAAAGTTAATGTTATATAAAAATGTCTATGAAGCCCCAGGAAAGACTGTGAGCTTTCAAAATCCAATATGGGGCTCCATCACGTGCCATCTGTAAGACATTTTAACGCATGATCTAGCAATAATAGAATAGAATTCGCCTTATAACCAAAGGTTCCTTTACTGATGAGCTTTCAATAACAAAAATATATAAAACTGTATCATTTGTAGGTGATAATTAAGAGATCTTTGTTTTGGACCAGTGGAACCTCAATGAATTAATGCTGTGCCTTTTCATTCCTTCCATGAAAAACTGAAAAATTTGAGACATCTCATTTTACTCAAGACTATGGATATTTTAAGAAATTGATTTGAAATTATTATGATACAAAAAAGTGAAGTTTTACTTTTTATCAATTTTTTTAAAATAATTCACAAATATACAAGATTTTGTGACTTGAAGCCTGTAAATAAATATTCTGTTTTGAGTCCAGAGGAGTATTCTTTGATTGCTGAAATGTTCTTTAAACCTTGGCACATATACTGTATTTTTTTTTTTTACTATACTTTACTTTAATGTATTGCTTACAAAGATCATTTAGCCTGAAGGTGAGGACTGTTAGTCTGTACATTGACCTTACCCTCTGTCCATAAGAACCAAAATCTGTGATTGCTCAGTCAATACAGACTGTATCCATGGAGGAACACCATTGCCTCCAATGTGGGGAGCATGGTCCTGTGGCCAGTGACATTTATGGTGGGGCAAAGCACATAAAATATAGCAACTTTTGCCCTGCCCCACCATCAGTAAATGAGCCCTACTGTGTCCAGATAAACATCACCCATCAATAATGCATCTTAGGGCTGCAACCAGAAATACTTGTTGTTACTTTATGTGTAGAGTCTTAACATGATAGGTGTTCTTTCATTCATCCCACTGTTCTGCTAGTAATTATTATCCAGCAGCCTTATTTTGCTGGAAATATAATGCACCTTTCTCTGCCTAAGAGCTATGGTATATTAATTTATAGAGCCAGTTTACACATAGACCTATGAGTGAAATGTATTCATTTAACAGCTTGCTGTTTTTTACATTTCACTTCACACATTGAAAGGGAAAGCATTAGCTTTTATTAATCTGAAGAGCTGAATCTGGGAAGAGACACCTGGTTCAGAATTGAATTAACAATTCAAAAGGCAACAAGAAGATGTTAGAGATCTTAGAGCATGATGACCCAGGTGCTTATACACAAAGAGAGATGCACTTTACTCACACTTGAATGTAATGCAAAACCAGTCACACTCTTGAATGGACTATAGAGGCAGGCTGACTTTAATGTGTGAACAAATTTTACTTATTTTAATGGTAGTGAGGTGTTGAATTTAAAGTTCAAAGATCAAACATGTTTTAAAGCTTGTTGTTCTAATCTAAAATTATCTATCATATACCACATACCATGACAGTGTTGACAAAATTTACTTTACTTTACAATCTGTTTATAAACGTTAGTTTAGTTCCATTCAAGGCCCATTTATTTGCCACTTCAATGTTCTGATGGATAGCAGCTTGAGCTTTGAGGTTAGACCTCTTTAAAGTTGCCTACACACAGACAGATGAAGCAAAAAAAGTAAATCAAAAACTGTACCCACTATAATAAAAGTAGTAATGGCCTCAAAGGCCTGATGCTGAAACTTTTAATGGGCTAATTTTAGAAAGGCATTAAGAATGAATTTAAAGCAAAGCTTTGTACTTTCTACTAGTGATGTGTAGGTTGACCCAAAACTCAAAAGTTGGCCAGATTCAGGTGGACATCTGGGTGATCATTGTGGGTTCGGGCTGTATGCAGGTCAGACTGGGTAAGTACATCCCTCCTCTTGTAACCAGGGATGTGCACAGAAGTAGCAGATAGAACTGGGTGATGTAGGACCAGGGTGGGTGCAGGTTCTACAATGGCAACGTGTTGAGTGTTAGGGTTAGCTATAGGTTAATGTTTTGTGGGGTGAATTTTCGGCTGTTTCCAGGGCCGGAACTCATGCTCAAATAAAGGCAATAATCTTTGTGTAGTGCCGTCTGCTGAAAATACTTCTGGATAAGTGGATAGACATGGCCATCATGTTATGTGCACTCTATGGAAAATGAATTGCCTGGTGGGGTGCTGACAAGTCTTTTTTAGTTTTTCCTGCCACACACATCAGTACTTGGTAAATTTAATTTCCAAATCTTAAAGGGATACTGTCATGGGAAAACTGAAAT
>CM044447.1:84643846-84657901 GCA_024363595.1 Xenopus borealis | reverse complement strand
AAATTTTTCAGAATTTATTAAACCTTTAGGATGAAAAAGTCCAAATATTAAGAGAGAAGTCTTGATTTTTTGATGTGCGCTGGGAATGAAAAGCCATCTTACTGATAGGGATTTGATGCATCCATCCCAGCATTTAACTTGTGTGTTCTTAGATGGATCGTGGGTGCCAAGATCATTCATGTTGACAGCACAATTGCATTCTCCTGCATGAAAAGAGAACAATTCCAATGTAAATAGTAGAAATTTTGCCCTTAAAGTGATTTTGTCATGATTGTTATGGTAAAGCTTTTATTAACTAACTATACTGTGTACATTGCATAGAATTCATTCTACCGTTTAAAATGTTATGCTTGAACCAATTAAGTGTTTTTTTTTGTTGTTGTACTATTTTGATGTAGGCAGCCATCTCAGTTCATTGTGCCTAATTCTGAGAAGTATTGATCCCCCTCATGAAGGGGAGGTGGCTGGTAGCAGCAAGCCGCCTCAGGAGGCAGAGGGGCCAGGATCGCACCTGTATCCAATACAGCTGATACCAGTCATGGAATTAGACCTTAACCCCCATATGTAATTAAGAGGCTTAAATATGCCAGTGTACAGTAACCTATAGCAGCCAATAAGATGCTTGCTTTAATGCAGGTGACCAGTACATGCTTCCTGCTGATTGGTTGCTGCGGGGCACTGCACCTGTGCAAACTTAGTTTTTTATTACATAACCCCCTAAGACTATTCTCCATTTGCCTGTGTCTCTGGTGAAAATGCTGACTGTTTCTTATGCATTTAGATATGTTTTGTTGTGTTTGAACTATAGTATAAGCAATTTTTCTACTATAATTGCATGTCTCTATACAGATAGATAGCCAGTCATGTGTTGCACCTTGTTAGCTCTTTAACACAATATTAACATCTAAAGCAAAACAACTATATAACATAGCAAATAGTAAACATTCAAATGTTTAATTTTTATGTGATCTTTTGTTGTCTCTGTTTTTGAATCTAATTGATTTGACGCACTTACATGCCTTGCATTAATGGACGTAACTCCTAATATGTTCATTTATCTTGAGATCTCTGCAGGCTTTCTGACAATAAAAGGCTTAAATGTATACATGCTTAGCTCTCTAACATAACACATTAAGAAAAAATGGTGTTTTGACTAAAAGACTGAAAATTTAATTACTTCCCATTTCCACAAGCCAATTATTTCAGTATGCTTCTCAGTGCCACATAGAGAGCCATATTTCTTTTCACCTGTAACCCTTTGAGTGGTTTTATGGAAGCTCTCGCTGTGGCTATGATGCCATTAATATATATTAAAATGGCATCAACTGAATTGAAAGGCTGTGAGTCCAAACATACTCCTTGTCTTCCATATGGTTGTGCTATGGGCCATTGTGTCCAGCTGGCCTCTTCTGGTCAGTCATGCACAAGTGCAGCTATTGATGCTACCACCTTACTAAGAGGCCCATTTATTAAAGGTCTAATACAAGTGGTATTGGATCTTTTTGAAACCACACTTAAACTATATTTCTCTAAAACCATGAATGTCATAAAAGCTAATAAAAAAAAAATTCAAATCTGAATATAAAAATTGCAAACCAAAAAAGTGCTGAACAATCTGCAAAAAATGATGAATATTTCTAAAACGCCTAAATATTTGAGTTTTTGGGTCTATTGCAAGCAAAAAAATTGTGAATAGTTGACTAGAACTGGGCTAGTTGACTTCTGTAGGACCTTGAGTGCTTTTTTTCATGTTTTTTACATTAAATCTTTAGTAAATCAACACCAAAGCGTGGAGATAATTTCAGGGCTCACAGAAAAAGTCAATAGGTGAGAAGTGACTCTTGTTTTTTTAATGCATACACTGGAATTTATGTAATCCCACACTGAAAATTTCAGCCAAATTCGATTTTTTAACACATGCATGCATGATTGCACTTAGTGGTGCTGAATTTAAGGAAAAGGAGCCACATCCTGGATAAAAACATGACCCTTTAAATTCAGTGTAATAATTGTGCATATATCTATTTAAAACCAATATGTTTATTCTTAACCATGGAATAGATCTTGCTATGGTTCATCTGATTATAAAGAAAGCTCATACTGGACAAAAGAGGTTTGTGGTGGATCTTTTAATGGCTAGCTGAAAAAGTCACTCTTCTTTAGGCACTGCACATTGTTCAAATGATGAGTGAGCTGTAAAGTGGCAATTTTGTACAATACAGAACACACAAGAACCCTCAATAGCAGCTGATTACTGTGTTACAGGATTAATACTTATTTTTCTTTATAGTCATTTTGTGTGAGGCAGTTTCATTTTTAACAAGTTCTTTACATCTATAATAAGTGTTAATAGATACAATCTAAAAAAACAGAGGGACTGCTAGGAAGGAAGCTTATTATTTGCATATTTGTGTACGTCAGACTTCGAAATAAGTGTGAATAGGTTTATCTGTGTGAATGAAGTCTTTGCCTGTAGTAAAATCAAGTGCTCTTTATACATTTTAATTTGCTTGCTAGAGGGGGAAGTAAAAATGTGCATATTAATGCTTCATCATGCATGGCAATGCAATCATATTGCCTTACATTGCACAAACCTTTGGTGAATTTACACAGTCATATTTACATGCTTTAGTATGTACAAAGTTTAAAAATAATTACTCTTTCATGGTTTTCTTCCCTTATGCCTGGAATGAACTGAAATCACTCTTTGAAGCTTAAAGTGGCATTGCATGTTACATTGAAGTTACACTACACTAATCCTTTCTGTGTGACGATTTGGGACTTCTGTTTTGCAAAGTGAGAGTAGAAGTCATTGACATTTTACTATCTGCTGATAATATCAAAATCCATGAAATGCCAACTGGTAAGCACACAAGTTTCACTCATTTTCAGCAGGTCTTGTATGGTGTAGTGCAAAAATATTTTTAAAGGTTGCCTTTTCTGTTCTGCATTTCATAGGTTCAAACTTTAACTGCTATCTTGGTGTTTTTTAACCAGGCGACAAATAGGAAGTCAAATTGGAATATGTATAGGATAGAGTCTAATTAGAAAGATAATAGATAAAAATTACAAAAAAACTGAATCCTCGCACTCAATGTGTTTTTTTTTGGTGTCAGTGTGTCAATAAGTTTGCAGGGTCTCTGTCTTCTAGTTGCAGGCTAGAAAAAGCATAATAGAAATGCTAGTGCCGAACTGAAAACCCATATAAAGTAAATAATGCAACCCAGTTAAAAATGTTGCTTTGATATGTTCCTTTGTAATTTACTAAAGGTTAATTTATATATGTATAATCTTTTAAATTATATACAGATAAGTCCATATACTGTAGTTAAGTCCATCTTTATTGAGATACAGTAGCCTCAAATAATCAATATTTGGCCAAATTGGGTGGGCAATGAAGTGTAAAGCTCCCCATAGATGCTAAAATCTTTCTCTGCTGAATGACCGATCTTAGCGAAGTCCGAGCAATCTGTCAAATTATCGTGTGTTTAGTGGGATTCGTACATGGGATTTTTCGTCCGACATTTGATCGGTCAGGTTAGAAAATCTTTATCGGTCCCCATGCAATCTACATATGTCTGCAGGGCCAAGCAGGCTGTGATCCTTCAGTTTTGCTGGCAATATCTCCTGAAATGGTCTTTTTAGTTGATGGACACATCGTACATTTAAACGTTCGTTTTGAGACAATCGTGGTCTCACGATAACCAATGGATCTTTTAAAAATCTTTACGTCTGTGACCAGCTTAACTGTCTAAACCTCTAGGCTTGTTTATATGCTCTCCCTGTTCAACTTTTGATAGTCGATGGTGGCCTCACTTAAAGCAATGGTCATTTCAGTGACATGTGGGACCCTTTATACTGTAACTATGGATTCTTTCCCCTACCACAATAGAATATTTTGCATCATTCTATACTCTATGCATTCAGCTATTTATTAACCATTATGACATGAGGGGGTTCATTGTGAAATCATACTGTTAAACATTAAATATATTTTTTCACTGTTCCATAAAAGTTTTTGCCTTTTGTTTCTGTTGATATCTTCTGTACCAGGCACCGGTTTCTGCAGGAACCAAATATAGCATTATGACGATTTGTGCAATCACTGGGGAATTTGTGCTATTGCTTGCCTGTATTGCTTATTATGGATCAAACATTCCATGGTCATGGTGACATCTGCAAACTTCTCCTAACTGTATTATCTTATTAAATCTCAGAAATTAGAAAGCCCTTGCTAAATCAAATATTTTCAGCCGCAGGACACCATGTCCAGTCCAACCAAGGACATTTTTTTGTGCTCAGAGAAACAGCAGGAAAGGGAATGAGATAATTTGTACTTCTGCCATAGCCAATTTCATCAGGCACCATTGGACTTTAACAAAAACAATTTATCTTTCAGCCAGAATAACTAGGCATAACAAATCTGTCTTCAGAGTGTCTTAACCCCAATACTACATGTATCAAAGTCGTTAATGAATTAAATTTTTAAAAAAAATGTTTGTAAAATTTTTTCCTGAATTTCCTTGAATAGGCTTTGAGTAGCCTACTAGCTTTGTAAATTTGATGGTACCTTGTGAGATGGATAAGGTCTTTGGTTCAATCCTGAGTAGTGCATTTTGTCCATGTATTTAACATTTTTAAATATTCTCCCTGTATTTATATGGTTGACATTTTCCTAGAATGCATTGCAAAACAGCCAGGAAACACCTCTAGCATCTCTCTGCTGCAAGACTAATAGGGTGGTGCATAAAAGCACTGCACCTCCATACTCATCAGAAGGCTCTTGCTGCCTCCCAGTTAATCCTTCATGCTGTGAAAAATGTTACATATGGATTTGTTAGCTCCATTTAAAACATAACAACAGCAAATTTCAGCAGAAGATTTGACTATGTCAGGACAACCAAGCTCTATTTATCAACATAATTAGAGCGTCCAAGCTCTTAACATTGGTGAGACGACTCCTTCATGCACAGCACATGGGGCAATATGTTTAATATCTATATCATGCTGACTGCAAGTTGTTGTGTTAAGTGCAAACTTTGGTGGATTCTTGATGAATATCAGATTAAATTAATAAAACTAATGTATTTGCTATATTATTTCATTTGTGTACAGGTATGGGACCTGTTATTCAGAATTCTCGGAACCTAGGGTTTTCTGGATAACAGATCTTCAGTCCCTAACTGCTCTGCAGGGAACGATCATACTTTCAAACGGCAGGGAGGAGCCCCCACCTTACTTACCTGACCTTGAGCAGCTTTGTTTGTTTCCCTGTAGAGCAGCCGGTGCCTGTGCAGAGATTTGTATCCACAGGTCCAGTGCAGTCTGTATTTTCTGATTATTAATCAGTCTTGCTGTATCAGCTTCTATGACAGATATTATTTGACTGTTTTGATCATTTATGACAATCCCTAAGCTTAAACGCCCAACGGATGCCCAGACCACACTGAGCATGCGCATGTTCTTGGTCTTGCAGAGATGTTTAACATAATTACAACATGATGACCTCTTGTGGCCAACTTTGAAAACATAAATCATTTGTTTAATTAGGCTTCTGGTAAGTTCATGTTTATGTTTAGTATACAAAATACAGCATTTCTAGCATTATTCTATTTTAGACTTTAGTTCCCCTTTTAGTCTACTAGAAAATCATCTAAACATTAAATAAACCCAATAGCCTGGTTATAGCCAGGTTTTGCTTCCAATAAGGAGTGAATATATCTTAGTTTGGATCAAGTAAAAAAGCTAATTTTAGTGCCTTTAGGGCTGCCCTTCAGAGTATTGATTGGGGCATTATGTTTTCAGCTAAAACCACAGAACAGAAATGGTTGTCATTTAAAATGATATTAAATCATTACTGTTCTCAATTTATTCCCTTAAGGAGTAAATGTAGAAGCTCTAAGAATCAGCCTATGTGGCTTAATACAGATGTAAAGAAGATAATGGGAAAGAAGAAAAAGGCATTTAAAAACTACAAATCTGTTGGGACAGAAGCTGCATTTAATGAATATAAACACTGTAATAAATGTTGTAAATCAGCAATCCGGAAGGCAAAGAAAGGAAATGAAGTATTAATTGTGGCGCAGGCGAGAAGTAACCCTAAAAAGTTTTTTTAAAATATATTAATAGTAAAAAGATGCATGTTGAAAGTGTTGCTCCATTAAATAATGGTACCAGTATGGTTGTAACCGAAAAGGCAAATGTGCTAAATCAGTTTTTTCTTCAGTGTATACAATAGAGTCTGAGTTCCCAGGCTTGCTTCATAGATGCACTGACTCAGCTCAATCTAGTCAGTGGCTGACTCAGGATATGATTCATAAAGCTTTACTAAAAATTAGGCGCCAGGGCCTGATGGTATACATCCACGGGTTCTAAGAGAGCTTAGTTCAGTTTTAGACCATCCCCTATTTCTGATTTTCTCAGATTCACTTTCATCTGGTATGGTGCCTATGGATTGGAGGAAAGCTGATGTCATCCCAATATTTAAAAAGGGATTACGATCTCAGCCTGGCAATTATAGGCCAGTAAGTTTGACATCTGTGGTGGGCAAATTATTTGAAGGCTTGTTAAGGGATCACATTCAAAATTTTGTCCTAGGGAATGGCATTATGAGCAGCAATCAGCATGGCTTTATGAAGGATAGGTCATGCCAGACAAATTTGATTGCTTTTTATGATGAGGTAAGTAAGATGCAGGACAGTGGGGGGGCAGTAGATGTGATATATTTGGATTTTGCCAATCGTTACAAACGACTGCTTTCTAAACTAAGGTCTGTTGGGCTTAATGAAGTCGTTTGCACATGGATAGGGAACTGGCTACAGGATCGGGTACAGAGGGTGGTTGTTAATGGTACATTCTCTACTTGGAGTAAGGTTCTTAGTGGGGTCCCTCAGGGCTCGGTGTTGGGTCCAATTTTATTTAACTTGTTCATTAATGACTTAGGGGAGGGTGTTGTAAGTAATGTATCTGTGTTTGCAGATGACACAAGCACCTGGGATGTAAAAATATCCAAGCCACTTATACCCTTAATGGGACTGCACTAGGCAAATCCATTATGGAGAAGGACCTTGGAGTCCTTGTAGATGATAAACTTGGCTGTAGCAAGCAGTGCCAGGCAGCAGCATCAAGGGCCAATAAGGTCTTGAGCTGTATTAAAAGGGGCATAGAGTCACGAGAGGAGGGGGTAATTCTTCCACTTTATAGAGCACTTGTAAGACCACATCTAGAATATGCCATACAGTTTTGGTCTCCTTCACTCAAACAGGACATTATTGTATTAGAGAGGGTACAGAGAAGGGCAACTAAGCTGGTAAAAGGTATGGAAAATCTTAGCTATGAGGAAAGACTGGCCAAATTGGGGATGTTCACGCTGGAGAAGAGGCGCTTAAGGGGTGATATGATAACTATATATAAACATATAAGGGGGGTCATATAATAATCTCTCTAATGCTTTATTCACCAGTAGGTCTTTCCAGATGACACAAGGTCACCCATTCCGTTTGGAAGAAAAGAGGTTCCACCTAAATATTCGGAAGGGGTTTTTTACAGGTAGAGCTGTGAAAATGTGGAATTCTCTCCATGAATCAGTTGTACAGGCTGATACATTAGATAGCTTTAAGAAGGGGTTGGATGGCTTTTTAGCAAGTGAGGGAATACAGGGTTATGGAAGATAGCTCATTATACAAGTTGATCCAGGGACTAGTCCGATTGCCTTTTTTGGAGTCAGGAAGGAATTTTTTCCCCCTCTGAGGCAAATTGCAGAGGCTTAAGATTGGGTTTTTTTGCCTTCCTCTGGATCAGTTAGGCAGTTAAAATTAAAAAAAAAAAAAAAAAGGTTGAACTTGATGGACGCGAGTCTTTTTTCAGCCTAACTTACTATGTATGTTAAGTACAAGGTACTGTTGTATTATTACAGAGAAAAGTCATTTTTAAAAACATATATTATTTGGAGATGGCTTTCCCATAATTTGGAGCTTTCTGGATAGCGGGTTTCCAGATAACAGGTCCCATACCTGTATATTGTTTTTATTTATTTAGATAAATAGTCTGAGGCCTTTCTAGAGAAGATTGGGTTTGGGAATTGAATGATGTGGGGGAATTTTCTCTTGATATGCCCCTGTATTGACACTGTCATCGTTAGGGCAATTTTGCACACAAAGGAACTAATAGATAATAGATACATATTTAAAGAGCGATACATTAGAGGGTGATAGATAAATTAAAGATTAAACAGAAACAGACATTTGCAAATGTTCCCCTGTTTTATTCTTTTGTGCAACTCATTATATTCAGGATTAATGAAACAATAATGTAGTTCAGCTAATTCATTCCACTGATTTAACCAGTTCAGGAAGATTAATAACAGATTCAGCAGCGCCCAGCAGTTTCATTCCATTGCTCTGCTCTTGTTCCCTGGCAGCAGTGCGAGAGTTAATGAGGGTCCCTCTGGCTTCTCCAGTGACTTGATTTGTTTGACCTAGAAACCATGCAAGCAGCTCTGGGGTAAGTAATGTGTGCTGCTGCTGATCAGAGAGGAAATGGGCTCCCCAGAGAGAAAGACTAATTCCCCAAGCAAATCACAGGCATGAAGGATTCCAAAGGTGGAATAGAGCTATCAGTGTCTGTGTTATGTGCAGATGATGGGATTCCCTCTGCAGCTTCCCCATTCTGTTATTCATGATGATAGAAAAATACCTGATATAGGAAGAGGACTTGTGGTGAATGCATAAAAAGCCAAGTGCTATAGAGTATTCCCAAGCTGAATATTATACACATGAAATAAAAGCGCTTTTGCATCTGTACTTATCCAATTGTCACTTCCTTTGACGTTCAGTAAATATACGTAATAACTCCATGTTGAGTGAACCTTGGGATATACTTATGTACACATATTTCAGTGTAATGAAACTGATTATACTACAGGGTTGCCGTGCTACTGCTGGGAATAGTTGACTATCCATGGTAAAGCAAAAGTATCCTCTTGGTAGCAATGCGTTGCTATCACCCAGGGGATTTTTCTATGTTTATATCAACAGGAAAGATGTCAAGAGCAGGATACGGACAGCTTTACTGAATAAAAAAAAGAATGGTGGGAAATAGCAGAAGAGAGGTTAGAAACAAAAGTATTAGTCATCACGTCACAAAGTATGACTTACTTTGCAACTGCTACGGTATCTAAAATTGGAAGCAGAGCAGTAGTCTTGAATACTCTTATGCTCACACAAAGTACGTTGACATTAATTGAAAAAAAGAATCTTCAGTATAATAGTGGAAGGACTGAACTTCTATGATACATTTAACTATACAATGCCCCCATTGTAGTTCTGATATTTGCACAATCATTTAGTTAACCTACTCAGTGATAGGAGTTTATCTTACCCATGTATCACATTCACAGACTCTGGGAATTCTGCATTTCAGTTATTCAAAATAGGGATATTGCTTTTAGTTTTTATAGGTTTTATGTTTCACATTCAGGTTCCAAATGAATTTGCACACACTGAGGTACACTGAGCGTAAGGCACTTCTTTTGACACAAATATGTACCATTAAACACAGGGATCAAAAATGAGAAATAGCATCTTTCCTAAGTTGAAGGAGATGGCCAGGGGGGTTTTGAAAATCACATTCATTATTTAGGCAATGATAAACAATATATGGTTCCTGTTGCTTTATAGTATCATTAACTGTACAAATTAGACATTTATTGGAGCACTACATAGATCCTCTCTCTGGTCTGGCTGTGATACAAAGAAGCAGTGGCCAACGTGTAACAGCAAAAAGCAAAGTAGGGTGCAGGTAGCCAATCACAAGTATGTCTTAATACAGGGAAATATTAACTGAAGTTCCTTGTCAGATCTACACAACTGCTGGTTGACATCCTACAGTGTTGAGAACTGCAGATTCTACTGGGAAAGCAGCCAACAGGAATTGGAAAGGCTGGATTGTGTTAGCAATGGTTTTTGGGCAAATTTTCTGAAAGTAGTACAAAACATATTTTAAATTAATTATGTTATCATTGAGGTGTATAATGATTTTAAAGAGTTGTTCTTGACACTATAGGGCTAATTTACTGTTGCCTCTCCCACAAATGCAGGAGCACTAAGGGGTTCAGAATTGGGTTAAGGGGTTTGCTTTTTACATTTTTGGCAGGGTCAGTCCAGTGCAACATGCAATGTGCCTACATGCATCTCCCAGTCTGCCCATCATGAACTGAGTGTAATTTGAAGTGGAAAGACCAATGGCTGACTACAAAGTGAGGGGGCACTGGGCAGTGTGCAAAAGTGCAAAACATGTTGGACTGAGCCAATTTTTTGCGATATGCACCTACAGTAGCATGCAGCTTCTGAATGTGGCAATTGTATGATAACCTTTCATAAAGTTTTGTTGAGTTACATATCAGCTTTTTCCTTTCTGGAATTGATGTGTCAAGATAATATTGGTAGACTAACAAGCAAAACAGTGAGATTTGAATTGACTGATTTTGTTCTTAAAAATATAATTGTTGGCCATCATAGAATGCAGTTATAATGAGATAACTGTTTGAAAATAATTTTTTCAACCAAGGGAAATACAAGGTTTAAAAGCTCTTTTGTTATCTCTAAAAAAACTATTATGTCAATTCCTTTTATAACAAACTTACATTTCACCAGAATTGAAATGGCAATCAGCCTTTTTGATTACATGTTCATTATCTTATTATACTAATGTGCTAACGTTCTAAGGGTAAAGTTTGTCAAGAAGGGAATAGATACCAGGATTGGTGGAGTCTTAAAATGATTCATGATTTGATTTTCTTCAGCAAATTAGAATAGGAAAAAGCTGATTGCATTTTGGTAATGCAAAGTGTCTACATTTTATGGCTTTTATACAATAAAGTCTATAATTAATAAAGTTCTTTCTCTTCATTACTGTACATTTAAATGTATAGAGATTGAGCACACTTTGCTTAGATTTCTTTCGCATACCTCCATACCTTTTTTCTAATGAAATTATCAATATGCTGTGTGCAGTAATTGGAAAATATGTATTCCATCTATTCTTCAACTTAATATCTCCCATGTAAAGGGTCATGTTTAATATTAGAGGGGATGGGTTGCCTGTAAATGTAATACTTACAATTCTAACCATTTGGTAATGTTTTAGAATTAATATATTTCTACTAGTGGCATTTTCACTTGATTTAGACTACTGATGAATCTGAAATACTCATACCTACTAAGGATGACTGTAAATGAAAATGCAAAGCCATTGAAATAAACCATAAAAAAGAATTGAGGAGGCATCACTAAACATAGCAATTCATCCCTTTTACTCCAGCCCAGTTACTGCATTTCCCTTAAACTATCTTCATCAGATATGGCTAGTGCCTGTTTAAATTCAATGTTAGGCATTAGTATGTACGTAAGTAGCTCTCTAGCCTTTTGGCATATGACATTAACTCCTAGCTCAGAGGAATGTTTATCTGCTGCAAAAGGTCATTAAGAATGCTGGTGGCTGGTCCCCAACCCTTTTGGTGGAGGGTAGATGCTGACATGGAAGCTATTGCAAAGAACTTTGACAGAATATAGAAAACAAAATTGCTCCTCTAAGAGAGGAGCCATATAGCCTGAAACAGGTATTTACAATGCAATTAATAATAAGAATTTTTATTAAATAAACATGCACATAAGATGGCAATCAGACAGTCCCTGGATCAATTTGGTACTGTTATGCCAGCCTGAACGCAAAAACAGCAATTTTTTAAAATATATTTGCTTTCTGTGGCTAGAAATATTAATATACTTGAAATGCCTCTCTAATCAGTTCCTTTCTTTGTTTTCAGACAGCAACTTTGTTCTGGGGAATGCGCAAGTCCTTAATTTATTTCCTATTGTGTATTGTTCGGATGGGTTCTGTGACCTGGCTGGCTTCGCTCGTGCAGAGGTGATGCAGAAGAGCTGTGCCTGCAAGTTCCTGTATGGCCCAGAGACGAGTGAGCTGCTTAAAGTCCAAATCCAGAAAGCCTTAGACGAGAAGAGAGAATTTAAAACTGAAATTATTCTCTATAAGAAGAGTGGTGAGTTACCATTGATTTTTCTGTTTAGTAATAGTTTGTAATATGTTTATTTGGATATAACACACAAGTAAGTATATTGTGTCATTTTACCTAAGCCTTTGTTTTTTGTGTTCTTAAATATACAGTTTTTTCTGAAAAAGAAGCATTCAGTAGAATCCCAAGCGTAGATCTTCAGTATCATTGGATAATAATAATGTCTACAAATGATATCACTACTGTAGAGTTCTACTGCATATTATTAGAGTTGTCACTCGGCACTAGCCAGCTTTACTATAATATTCTACAGATTACTTCAAGGCTCAGCTTTGACAATTTCTGCACTTGCACCATCTTTTATATGTTTGATGTTCCATTTCCAAATAAGCAAGGGCTTCTAAACCTCAGTGTAAATCTCTGTTGCAAATTAAAATTGTTCCTTGTCCTGTACATCTGCTTTTTTAGTTTGCAGAATCAATCAGCTGCTTTAATGATCGATGCCTTTGAGAATAGAATTTTGAGACAAATGCTGAAACTGTCATTAGCATTGAGCATTTACTGTTCCCTGTCCACATCTTTCATCTCCTGGTTACTGTCTAAAATCTCAAGAGCAGAAACATCAACACCTCCCACCCATCCACAGCTGTTTACAACTACATCTCCCAAAACAACTGTTAGGATTTGCTAAGCAGTTTAGTTACCGAAGAGAAAAGGATTAACATCTTTGTTCTAGATAATATCTCATGAAACAGACTGATATTTCTGTTGTTATGGTAAAAAAAATACCAATTTCTGAAAAGAATTATAACTTAACAAAAATAAAATATAATAAACGTAATGGGAAAGCTCTTTAGAATACAGTTGTGTTTATACACATTGTAACTGCTGTGAAACCTGTGCCTTTTCTCCCAGCTTGAATAGCTGCCTCCATGATTACACAGCAACTTATTTATATAAACTGTAATAGGCCTTATGAAGCAAACACATCACCTTTACCATGGCAAAACAACTGTACATTATATTTAATTACTTTGATACAGATTCATTTTTTGGTGTTACTGTTCCATTAAAGGGGACCTGTGACTCAGACATAAAAATCTGTATAATAAAAGTAATAATAATAATAATAATAAATATCTTTTATAAAAGTATTTAAAAAATCTGATCATATCAATCAGAAATTTCCTGTCCCACCTATATCCCTCAGATGTATAAGTTAGGTTAGGATGCAAATAAAGAAAGGGTATATAATGTATTACAGAGAAAACATTTGAACCAGTAATACATAAAAATATCTAGATTGTTAATACAATTATCAATTATTTTTATCTGTTTATTGTTGCTCTACCAGTATTAAGATGTTTTGGTATGTGACCCTCTGAAGAGGGCAGTTACTAAATAATTTAAACAAGGCTCTCCTTCTCCTTTAACATCAACTATGTGCTATTGTCAAAATAATATTGTATTGAGTATTTCCTGTGCTGAAAGATTAGGTGATAAAATTAAATAGATTTCCAGTCTTGCCCAGGCATGTTAATGCTCTCACACCAGCACAGCAACTATACACAGACTGTACCATCCACCAGATTTTTATCACACTTATTATATAACATTTTTTTGTTTATATAAAGAACAACATTTTTTAAACTGTATATCTTCATATCACTAGAAGGTTAAAAACAAATAATCTGTCAGCATGTAATAAACATATACAGTACAATGATAATGTATACAGATTAGATGCCTGAGTGGGAACTGCCACAGTATGTATGTTACCTAACTCATCTGAGATGCTGCCACCAGCTGGCATAAAAACAGAAGGTCTTACTGAGTAATTAAGAAGACCAGTGCTTGTTCTCTCAGTATTCCAGCAACTTGGACCCATAAACTATCTACTGTCACTCTTTAATGGAGAACATATCATTCATGCCCACTACTCTCTGTTGTTGTAGTTCAAATGCACCCCCATCAAAACCAGCTCTGTATCTGGATAAACCTTAAAGGAACAGTTCAGTGTAAAA
>CM044447.1:84589952-84618947 GCA_024363595.1 Xenopus borealis | reverse complement strand
TTACCCCACTGTGGTGATAAAAATGTCTGATAGTGGACCCCTCCATCTGTAGATATATTCACTTTTTATTAAATTATCTGTATTATTATATTATTAACAATCCTGATGTTAAGAAAAAATTATCACAGAGCACCACTTTGATATATTGGCAGAAAACTGCAATGTTTACTGGATTGAAAGTATAATTTTGGCTTGACAGAGATATAGATAGTTTAGCATTTTCAGCTTTACCATAGATGGAGAGGAAGATAATCATGCTCTTGATTGTTTGATGGTCACAATTATACATTTTATAGTCCTTTGATGTTTGTGTTGCATGGAGATTTCCGTGAACTACAGCTGCACTGCATGCTTCAGAGGTAAAGCCATCGCTTTAACCTGCCAGCAGGAGCTCCAAAGCTTTCATACAGTTGATAGACAGCAAGCTGCGTTGTGGTCTACAAAACACCGGGGCAATGGAAAGGCCAAAGTAAAATGTGCAGTGCGTTACACAGGGTCAGAGCATACCTTGCATTTTTAATTGGATGATTTAGTGTGGAAAAGCTTCCAAAACTCTGCTCAAGTAGCAGTTGATGACAGAGATCCTTCCAGACAAGAATCAAATTCTGTGCCTCCCATATGGCACTACCTCTACTTTCTGAAATAGTTTCTGTGGCTGCTGAGTCTGAGTTAATTGGATATATGTTCTCAAATCTCCAGGGACAGCAAGAATGCTGCTCTGCAAGGTGCACAAATGTATTATGCATGGGAAATACACAAAAGAGCATAGCTAGTCTCCAAATCCACCATCACCTGTTAAACTCACCTGTCGGCTAGGGCATTTACATATAAATATACACCCTATACAGAGCAAGCAAGACCAAGTGAGCCTTCTGTAACCTTTTTTCCATTGTCAGCCTGCTTTCTATTGTCTTCCATTCATTCTATGTTTTATCAGTGAAGGAAGAAATCTAGATCGCTACGAAATATGTTGGAGCTATAGAAATACATGTTATTATTATTATAATTGCACATGCTCTGTGCTGCTGTCATTTACTGAGCTTAAGGACCGACTCACAATATGCAATACATATAGAACATAAATGTCACAAAATACGGCTGATTAGTAATTGATATGGATAATTACTACATGGCAGCACAGAAACCAGTGCAATTAGTATCAGAATTTAATAATCAGCCCTGTAGCATTAGCTTATAGTACAGACCAACATCATTTTCTGCTGGATCATTTTTGATGAACAGCTGTTCAGAGCACACTGAGCATTCAAGTGTCACAGATACTTTCCAAGATGGTGGCCCCCCTGTCACAAGGATGAAGTCCTGGATCATTGCTGATATTGAGAAGCTGAAACTTTAGGCTGGTGCAATAATTTCTGTATATAAAACATGGCATTTTTGGCCACATTGATTTTTTATGTATTTCTCCTTTAAGAATATCATATGGTTGTATTGCATTGTATTAATAAGACACAACCTGCCTCTTGTCAGCTGGATATTACCCATTGCTAAAATCTAAAGAGTAAAAAAAAAATAAACGTTTCTCCACTGTCCCATTGTACCCTACTTATCACTTTGGCAAGAGATGGAAAGAAGGGACAAAATTGCATCCAGTAAAACTTTACAAGAAGTAGCAGTTGTCATTTCAAAACAGTTAAAACACAATTACAGAACATTCATTTTAAGGCTGTGTCATTGCTGGGAGGAGTACATAGGAGTACATAGGAGTACATAGGTACATAGGATTATGTGCTCCATGATTTTCTTGCCAAAAGCTTTTGTCTGTTACGTCTGTAGCAGACCTGAACCAATTATGTTATGCTATTTATTATTAGTTATTTATAAAGCACCAACACATTTACACAGTGCTTTACAGGAACTGTGTATCATTCACATCATCCCTGCCCTAGTTAAGCCTTCAAACTAATCATTTTTACCCACATTAGGGCCGATTTTATCAGAATCCATTTAACCCACTGCTTGTTTTTAGAGTGTGAGAAGAAACTGGTGTACCAGTAAAGACCTCTCATATGCCTTGCAGATAGTACCCAAGAATTAAACTCAGGACCACTGCTCTGCAAGGCAGAACTGCTACCCACTGAGCAGCCATGATATACTTGCCTAAGGCCAAGAAATGCCAGATCTGCAGCCATAGGTAAACATGGATTCTGAGAACTGTAATTCATCTACAGTCAAGGGTTGGACAACCCTGCTCCATCACTTTATTTATGAACAATAATGTAGTGTTTCTTACATTTTATCTGGTAATAATGCCACAGTACTTTGCCTGTCTGGTTTTCAAGTCTTTAAAACATAAATAGTCCTTACAGGACCAAATACCACCTGTCAAAATGAGAATGTTCAGTCCAAAACAGAATATGTGGAAGTATTCATTTGGTTAGTAAGTACAGTGAAGCTCTACATTTGTTTACAAGACGTGACCCCTGTTTATCAAGGAACTGAAAAATGGGAGAGGATATTGAGAGTAATTGTTCAACAAGAGAGCTTCCATGGTGTACATTGGTAATATCAGAGCTATAAAATAATGTATAGTTTTCTGTACTTCAGCAATGTAGAGGCCATTGTTCTTAAACAGTACCAGTAGTAGAATGAGATTCATTCTCTTGTTGGTGCTTTCAAATAAGTATTCATTTCTATTCATGTGTGTTTTTAGTCGATCCCTTTGGGTAAATGTGGGGTTAATAATATTGCAACATGCTCTTCAAAGAGTCATTGATCATCTATCAAATTGCAGATAGGTTCTTCCAATCCTCACTTCAAAGCAGCCCTGCATCCCACAGTGTCCAGATTGATCCAGGTACATCCTGCCTTTCTCTGCTACCTTAGTAACGTCATCATTATGCAGGATAGAACTTCATAGAATGATAATAAATGCAGTATTGCATCCCTTAATTACTTAATTGCCCTGATAATCTTGCTTTAGCAAAGTATGCTATTGTTTGGTCTGCAGATGCAGTCATGAAACAGGCTAAATCTTTTCACAAGTTATAACAAGCTATAAAGTTGCAGTGTTCCTAGAATATTCCTTCTTTGCATATTTATATTAATACTGCATCTATGTGATGGAGCTTGCATCTGTCTTTGCCTTTTCCTTATGCAGTAATAATAGTATTCCTTATGGTGGCATACTATTGCGGTTAAGACAGGGTCACCTTGGTAGCTTAATCAAGTATGGTCAGGTATGGTCATATCTTATGTAGCTGTCTGTGTATGGGAATTAGCTACAAGCTGCAGAGTCAGCACAACTTTTGACTACAGGGGGACAGGGACAAAAAACCACAACATTGTTGTTAACATTACAGTAAGGCTCATGTTACTTGCGTAGCTATAACAGTGCACTCAACACATATGTTTGATGTCCATCGGTGGCTACAGTCTAGCAATGAGCATCAGCTTGTGCCTCTACAGGAGACAATAGCAACTATCCATCAAGAAACCTGCCTGTAGTGTCCCTAAGACATTGCCTCAGAATGTCATTTTACTGTCTTCTGTCAGGCCCAAGTCTATCATGAGGGGAGTTGCATCTGCTGCGTTAAAATGCACACATTTGCACTTGTGTGTTGATGTAAATTAAATTTAGTTGTGCTGAAGATTGTTGGGGATGCAGCATTGACTGTACAGCATCAAAAGCAGGCAAACAGTTGTACACCACCATCCTGGGACCATCCGCCTATTGACCCTCATGTGCCAAACACTAGGGAATAGCCTCCACCCCCTAGCAAGCATTTCTCAGAAAACTGTGACTGCATAACCATTATACCAACCCATCCTCCTCCCCATAAAACTCCACGGGAGGGTGGGCACAGGCCGATGCTTGATACTCCTGAAAGTTAAAGATACCTCCTTTAACTTCTACCCCCACTAATATCTTACTTCAAGATTCAATATTCTTTATTTATCACAAGGAGGGTTATACAGGTACAACATGCTGTCACGAACGGCACCCAATACCAGCACCTTGGTCTCAGCTCGGCTTCACCAGTTAAGTGACCTCCTTTGGCTTCGGGAGGAGCCCTCAGCTTACTCAGATGCCACCTGGACTTATCGAGAGGTGCAAAGCTAAGAGTTCTGGCTAGCACAGGGGCACGATCGTCTCACCAAGGATACTAGGTAGAAGAATACCACCAAGTGGAACAGGCAGGCCGGACCAGCACAAGCAGGGTAGAATAGTCAGAGGACAGGCAAAGGTCAGGATTGGAGATTATCAGAGCAAACGAACAGGCCAAGGTCAGGATTGGAGATAAACAGAAAAGTCAGGCAAGCAAGGGTCAAAAACCAGTAGATCAAGCAGAATCAATAGTAATAGCACCCAGGAACTAACAAATAGAACCTAATCACGGCAATGACAATATCCAAAATGCGCCTACAAAAGCCGGAAGTGCGCGTGCGACGTGCACTAAGAAGTCGGCAATAGATGGAAGATGGCGTGGCGGGCGTCCCCGCTGATGGCGCAGTGACGTCCCCGCTGCGCTACCGCTAGACCACCAGGGTGAGCAATCGTTACACATGCAGTGAAATACAACCTGATCCACTTTTCCAGTCTGTGCACAATTAAACAGGCTGAAGATGGCGCCTGTGAACTCTGCTGGACAGAATATGCACGGAGGGGTGACTAAAGAGTTAGGGGCATTTGCCCGGGGGGCAGCTAGCTGGAGGGATGGGGGGGTCTATATAGGGTAGGGGGGTAGGGTTTTTTTTATTACGAGTTTGTTGCTCCTTTAAGAATCCTGAGGGCTTTAGTCCTGCATCTCTTGGTGTACATGTTCAGCAAAGATGGAAGAGCTGCACGTATCACTCTATGAAGGGCTTTGCGGTCCTGGACACCGCTGTTGCTAGACCAGGATGTAATGTTCTGTGTTAGGACACTTTTCAGAGTGAAGAGACCCCAAACTTCCTGAGCTGTTGGAGATGGTACAGACGCTGCTTTGCTCTTTTGGTTTGAACTTGGATGTGTTTAGACCCTGTCAGGTCCTTTGGACTCTGTGGTATGTATCCTGATCACACTTCCATTGTGATTCAAACTTTTAACTACCATTCTCTTACATCCTTATTATCGTCCACTTTACGGTTTGACCTTCCTAACACACCATCAAAGCTCCTTACCCTAAATGTACTGAGCTCCACTTCTGGAGCATTACAGCCAGCTTGAAGGTGGTGGTAGTTCCATAGTTTCCCCATGTCAATAAAAGCACTTGTATGCAACATAAAACAGGAGGCAGGGAGCCAAACAAATTCATTTACTGAATGGTGTCAATACATACATATTTGCACAACCACAACAGTGACTGTAATGATAAATCATCTCTTTACTCTCGTTCCACCCCAGTCATTTATATACTGGTTAAAGCTCTTGACTCTGTTTCTCATATAGTACTAGAATGTAAATCAATAGTGCAGTTATAGCAATCTCTCCTACAATCTCCACCACAGAAAAACACTCCCTGCCACTGCTGTTTGGTTTTTTCCAACTCTTTCTCTCTAGTGGGGGCACAATTAATAAGGAAGTTGTTCCACCACATGCCAACAAGAGATGATGAGCATATTGAGAAAGACATGCATGATGTACACCATTATTATTCATTTTCTGCCTTCTATAAAATTTTCACGTAAACACTACAGTGACAAAATATGTGTACCCATAATCTAACCATGCAGGATATCATACTAAACATATTCTCAGTCAGTGGTGGCTGTTTTTACAGTATTAATTATGCACAGCACTGAACATCAGCTGTTCTTCAGTCTTAAGGGAGGCAGCTCAAAGAAGTCATGTTCTTTCTCTGCATGGAGTTTCTGTTCCAGACACTGAAGAACAAATGAAAGTTTTCAAACAAGAGAATGTTTTCTGTGGTATTCTTGTCTGTTTCAAAGCACTCCCAAAAAGTCTTTTGAAAATCAGCAGCTTTTATTTTTTTCCAGAACTATATTCCCTCTGGTCTCTTCCTTTCTCTACTTTTATGAAAGAGTAAATATAGACATAGGAAATCTCTTTAATATCTTGTTTAATATTCAAGTATCATTGAAACTTCAGTGGTTTTAGGATTGTCAAGCTTCAGCGATAATTGTATTTTTAGCATTCACATCCCTCCACAGCTGCCAAAATCTCTTTGGAATTCAGCTAATGGCATTCTAGGTTATTATTAAAAACTAAAATATAAACCAGTGATCCCCAACTAGTAGCTTGTGAGCAACATGTTGCTCTCCAACCCCTTGGATGTTGCTCCCAGTGGCCTCAAAGCAGGTGCGTATTTTTGAATTAATGGCTTAGAGGCAAGTTTTGGTTGTATAAAAAACAGATGTCCTGCCAAACATTCTCTCCTGTAGGCTGCCAGTCCATATAGGGGTTACCAAAAAGCCAATCAGAGTTCTTATTTGACATCCACATGGACTTTTTCATGCTTGTGTTGCTCTCCAACTCTTTTTAAAATTTAAATGTGGCTCACGAGCAAAAAAGGTTGGGGACCCCTGATATAAAGAGTATTATGCACCACAACACTTTCAATTATATAAAAAGATATCATAGTGCTAGGAGTGATAAAGAAGAGCCCACCAACAACCTTTGTGTGACAACCCATGGGATTCTAGCTACAGCCTCTCATACATTACTCACCCCTGCAGAGCCAGTCCTGAATACAGATCTATTTCCAACGCTTCTGGCCTTTCCAGCTCAGATGCCCTTTGAACAGATGAAAACCTCCAAGCCAGTATCAGTCTGGTGCACTTAAGAGCTATGGTAAGAGCTACTCTGACACCTTGGGCCAAATCACTTACTCACTTACCTTAGTATTGAAGCCTTAGTTTCATCCTCTGTTTAATATATGACTTTCTTTATATATCCATTACCATTTTCATTTGAGGTTTCTACTCAAATTCATCTCTTGTCCTGTATGCTTTTTATCCACTACAGATAATGGTGTATTTTTTCTCTTTCCCTTGTTTATTTTAGCATATTATCCACTTTTAACTACCTTTGCTGATTCTTCTCCTTAGAAGAAAATCATGCTGTGATTGAGCAGGCAGGAAAATATGAGCTAATAAGCCACCAATGTCTATCACAGCTAGTTGTAGTAGGTCCCCTAGCACCTTTTCTACAAATCCCAGAATCATAAGGAGCTGGTATGCTAGTACATAAAGCAGGCAAATAAACCTGCATGTCTTGAAACTATAAATCTGGTGCCTGGCACTGCACTGGCTAACAAATTGTCTTCGGAAAAGCTTGTCCTGCTATCAGCATTTTTTCCCCTTCATTCTTCAGGCAATCCGGTAACCTTACCTAACCTTACATTTCTTCTTATTTAATCCACTGTAAACACTACACATAATAATGTATCACTGATTTTGTGTTTCAAAGCAAGCTATATTATAAGCCTTACTTTTATTTTCCTGCCACATGTTCATGAATTTATAAAGCTTCTGTTTGGGTAATGTTGTTTTGCAGCAGTCAGATCAATTAGTGTCAGTAGCAAAGAAAACACTATTATTTTTATATTTCCTTTGACTACATTAAAAAACAGAAAGCTGAGATAAATCTATATACTAATTACTAACTTTTAGCAAGCTACAGTTGGACCAATTTTAAATAACTTTTTACCCAGTTGTCATTCTTTTATCTGCCGATTTCCATTACGGATGTACCAAATTCAGTTTAGGTATTGGCTAGGATTAGGCCTTTTTAGTAGGATCTGGGTATGGTCAAATCCAAGTGCCTGAATCCTTAAAATGTAGTGATTTTTATCATAAGAACAAGTTCACCATTTTTTAAAACTGCTGCTTTTTGATTCTTCTATTTACTCTTTCTTACTTTAATTTGTGTTTTGCATATGCAAATTAGGGGTTGTATTCAGTTCAACCAAATCCTTAATAAAAGATCTCAAAGTGAATCGTGGATTTGGTTCAGTCCTGAGCATCTGAGATTGTTATCTGATTGCCAAGGTACCAGCTATAAAAAAGTTCAATTGTATTGTTTCTATCTAATTGTTTTCTTTTCTGACCCTTTCTTATTGATACAGTATTTTACTCTGAGTTGCAAATTTCAACATTCTTTCTTTGTTAACTATGGGTTACTGCTTCTTAGTACCTTTCATTACATAACCCCTACAAGGTTTTGCTGCCTATATCTCCAGTATCAATAGCTTAGTTGGCCATTTCCTTGCATAGATGGCTTAGTTGACCACTCACCACACCAAACAGACAAAGAAGATTAGCATCCATATTCCTTGCATCAATAGTTTAGCAGTCCATCAACATAGCAGTAATAGTTTAGAAAATTAACTGTGCAAATTATATGCACTAAATCAAACAGACTCTGGTACCAGTATAAAACTGTGGCTTACAATACCCATGTGTTGCTCATGAGGAACAGGTATGCTATTCTATTCAGATAAAAAGGCAAAGTCAATTCATTATTACTACTGATATTGTTACAGATACAGTCTTTATCCAATATTGAGCATAAATTGACGCTGCCATTTTATCTGAATAGTATAGCATACCTGGTCCTCATGAGCAAAACATGGGTAAAAAAATGTCAACTTTGTGTAGAAATGGATTATAAATGCACCAGCTGGACATTGAACTTTATCTGAAATTTACTTTGGATTTGCACAACCATTAGAGTATAGGCTGTAAAGAAATCTCCACCGCAGTTACCTCTCACTAATCTGAACGTCACCTATGGTGTGAAGGGCTTGGGGGCAACAAACATTTTTGTTAACAGAATATCAGCCATTATGTAACAAACACTCTCCACCATGCATCTGAGATTGATATAGCAAGTTTCTTGATTCCGAATACACCAACAGAAAACTTGATTTGGTCACACACCAGTACAAAAATCAATGTAACAGTGAAGAAGACTATAGTATTTGTTAAACAACTTGATGTACCATCCACTTCAGTTGGTGGATTTCTATATTTATGATAATATTCCTTTAAGACCACGGATGTTTGAAATTTGAGATGGCAAACTGTCTTTAAACTTGAGTTCTTTTCACATCGATGTGACTTTGGCAATCACTTAATTTGCTTGTGCCTCAGACAATGATGAGGTTGGACACTTTACTGAAAAACAGCGCAACTAAATTCAGATATAGGGCAAGGAAGGAGAAGAATAGGACTGGATTTTCCTTTGAATGTAAAGTTTGTTAGACAGTTATTTGGGTACTCGGCTGCAAAAACACCCTGTACTTTCTTTATCCAAGTATAATGTTGCCAGTCTTTAAAAGATTATCTCTCTGAAATGGTTATATTATTCTTTCAGTTCTTTAGACAAGCTCCAGTATATTCATTGGTGGATAAGGCGAGTCCCAAGCACGTGGAGTGGAATGATAATAAAACTATGTACGTTCCGCTAATGGAAACTTCAGAGGACAGCTGTTTCTCCTGATGAAAACTAGCAAATTGACCCTTCCTGTTTCTCTTGTGATTTTAGAAAAGCTGGTACATAAATGGACTAGAAATGAAAAGTGAGAGTATGCAATGCCTCAGGGGTTTGCTCACATTTTTATTTCAGACAACGAAAGCAATCAACTATATTATTCTTATTGCAAGTAAGAGAAAGGAGTTTTTTATGAATAATGAATTATCCCAAGATTATGACCAGAATCACATTAGCTTTGCTTTAGAACACTGGGTTTTGGGGAAAGCAAATTATCTTTGTTAACGATTAATTATAATAAAGTTCCTCTCTTCCTTACTTTAATTGCTCACTCACAGTAAATTTGAATAAGGTACTTCTACTCGCGGCTTTATTATTTTGTATCACCAACAGGCTTAGGCAATGCTTTACAGGGATTTTCCTCATTCACATCAGTTGCTGCTACTGGTGGAGCTTACAGAGCAAAACTAATGAACCACCTGGCCACCCACTAAAGTGTTGAAGTTATGGCTATTTAACTTTCTTTTAATATCAATGACAAGTACAAGTATTATTAATTGCAAACTTTTCACATAAGGCTTCTGTGCTCCAGAGAGACCTGCAGTAATTCAACAAGTGTGAAAAAAGAGTGCAATGTGCAAAAAAATGGCAGAAATGTCTGTATTTTGCTCCATGTTGGAAATATTGATACTGCAAAAATAATGATGACAATCTGAGATATTAAACACATTTCTTTTCCTATACTATAAGTGAGAGGTAGAAGATGGGATATGGAGAAATTTTTGAATTTACAATAATATGCTGAAGAAAAGAAGTAAACTGGTGAACAAGAATGAGAAAATAGGCAAACATGTAAATCAATTCATCTCCCCTGCTTCAGGGACAGTAACACCAAAACATGAATGTGTTTTAAAGTAATGAAAATATAATGTACTGAAAATGACACAAATGAAAGGTACTGTATTTTAGGATGTTTTGTCACCTGGTGGTGCCGTTAATCTTGAACATCTTTAGCTAGGGGTAAAATGAGTCCTGTTGTTACATGACAGAATTATCCTTTATGTTACAATTTATTTGGATGACTTTGACGATGAATGTGAAGCTATTTTCATTTGAAAGCTAAATGCTCTACTGGAATTCATTTTCATGTTTACATTTTAATACTACTTAAAGCTGGAAACTGAATAGCCATACTTTGCATAGAATACATCCAATTCCTTTGCATATTTTTTTAAAGGGGATAACTTACCATTGTTTGCAAATCTTTATAGCTTTTAGAAACCATCTTTGTTATGCAACTGCTTTGTTAGTGTAAGCAAAAATGCTCTACTAGGTGGCTGTACATTGCTGTTTAGTTATTAAAACAGTGAGGTTCAACGAATTTAAACAAGAACTCTACTCCCTTTAGAAAACAACTTCTCCCCAGATTGAAAGAGCTCTGCTGTAGTAATAATATAGCGGTTATAACCAGTCAATTTGCCACTCTGCTAATACCTAGGATTTTAGTTCTGCTTTATTTCTTTGGGTCAACAGCTGCAAACTGGAAGCAAAGTCTAATGTAGTTAAATAACCTGATGGAAGCTTTGAGGCCACCTATGGACTGCTGATTCTTTCTCATTTTAAAAAGAACCCTAGGGCTGTAAACAAATCATGCAATGCAATTTACTTGCACAATTCTGTTATTCCTTAAATGGCATAATACTTTGTGCTTATTATTCTACAGCAACAGTTGCAATATGTAAGAAATGTGCCACATCAGATGCAAACCGTGAGGCCATCTGCTGACTGTTTATGCATTTTCTCCTTTGTATTTTACTGTGCAACTTCTAATCAGATCATACAAAGCAATACTCATACACAATTCTGTTAATTGTGTTAATCAGTGGTATTTATGGGAATTCTGCAAGAGCATATATTATTAAATGAGTAATGGTGGCCACACAGCCACAGTAGCAATATTTTACAACTACAAAAAAAGTGCAAAATGCTTATAAATAGAAATGCGATATTGAAATGTTTTCTGACAAAATCTTAGTGTATGGTTTATTTTTTCCTTTTTACCATCATTTGTATACTAGTAGGAGCTATAGAAAAAAAATGATAGTAACATATATATAGTGGGACAAAAAAAGAAAAGTAGGAGGAGGGCTTGTTGCAGATTTTTTTTGCAAACGCAGTTCAATATGTGGCTTCTGCAATATGCATGGACTAATTCACTAATCACACTGGGGCAGGTTACAAGAGCATTACAATTATACCCCCTAGGTCACATGCAGAGTGTATTCTATGGGTGCTAATTAAAGGAGCACAGTACAGCCATAAGCAGGCAGTAAGTAGGGCTTCTCAATACCTTGGGGCCCAAGGTGCTCTTTAGGTTGCAAGTCTGAATGATGCGCAAGCTGGGGTCATTTCTAGGGAAGCCCATGTGCTATCCAGCTACTGCCTCCACTGAATGTGGTGTATATGTGGTGGGAAGCAACACTGGAATTCAAACACTGTAAAGCTATTTTGTTTTACAATAAAGCATTTAATGGGCACATCGAGTTGAACAACTGCCCCTGGCATCCAATTCTATTTGTCTTACTTCAGAGACATTTTTTATTATACAGTGTGCCAAATATTATTTGAAACAGCATTTAGCATCTGAGATTAAGAATTGAAAAGTGCTCAGAGAGGCTGCTTAGTTGCAGTACTGACCCCCATTAAAATGTATTCAACTGTTTAAAGCTTTCAGACAGACTGACACATCTATTGGTTAGAAAATTAGTGAACAGGAAGCAAGTTTGAACTGTTAAGAATCTTCTTGGCTCTGTACCTTTTAAAGGAATTGTTCAGTATAAAAATAAAAACAGGATAAATAGGTTGGCTGTGCAAAATGAAAAAAAGTTCTAACATAGTTAGGCAAAACATGATATCTAACATAATAGCCAGAATACTGCTTTTCAGCTGACTGGTTACCCTCATGATCAGGCAGTAACCAATCAGTGACTTGAGGGGGGGGCACATGGCTCATAACTGTTGCTTTTGAATCTGAGCTGAATGCTGAGGATCAATTGCAAACTCACTAAACAGTTATGTCCCATGTGGGCCCCCTTCAAGTCGCTGATTAACTCAAAGTTAAAGAGTTGAAAAGCAGGAAGTTGGATTCTGGCTATTATGTGAGACATCCAGTCACTCCAGCCTTTATACATTACATTTTTGGCTGACTAACTATGTTAGAAACATTTTTTATTTTGCACAGCCTGTCTATTTACCCAGCTGTTATTTTTACACTGAACTGTTCCTTTAAAATTGTGAAGCATCTGCCATTTCTAGGTATACCCACAATTGTTATCTCTGAATCTCACCAGACTGAATAGGAACAATAAGTTATTAGATAGCATAGTACATTACAAGTATGGGACCTGTTATGCAGAATGCTTGGGACCCGAGTTTTTCCAGATGAAGGGTCTTTCTGAAATTTGAGTTTCCATATCTTTAGTCTGCTAAAAATAATTTCAAGGCTAATTAAACTCGATAGGATTATTTTTACGCCAATAAGAATTAATTATACAGGTATGAGACCTGTTATCCAGAATGCTCAGGACCTGGGGTTTTAACCCTAATGTATCTTTCTTTAATTTGGATCTTCATACCTTAAGTCAAGTAAAATCATGTAAATATTAAATAAATTCAATAGGCTGGTTTAGCTTCCAATAAGGATTAATTATATCTTAGTTGGATCAAGAACAAGCTACTGTTTTATTATTAGAGAGAAAAAGGAAATCATTGTTAAAATTTTGGATTATTGGATAAAATGGAGTCTATGGGAAACAGCCTTTCCGTAATTTGGAGCTTTCTGGATAACGGATTTCCAGATGTCCCACATTTCTTAATACAAGGTACTGTTGTGTTATTACAGAGAAAAAGAAACTATATTTTAACAATTTGAATTATTTGATTAAAAAGGGGCGTCTTTGGGAGAAGAGTGACCTTCTCGTAATTTGGAGCTTTCTGGATAAAAATAAAAATGAAATTAGCTGGCTATGTGCATAACACTACCTTCCTTATGCAAATTCAGGCGGGGAATCTCATAGTAAGTGTTCATTTGCAGGCTGAGGTTGAAGTGTACAAATAACTTCTGCTTTGTCAAAAAAGGGAGATTTTTTCCATTTTGTTCATTTGTAGTCCCTAGCACTTGGACAATGTGTAAATGCAGGCCCACGTATGCTTAAAATTGGAACCAGTAGCCCAACTGACTGAACAGAAGGGATCATGAATTAATTTAGACAAGTTTCTTGGATGTTGCCAGGCTATTCATTCCACTGTCAATTCACCAAGTCCTCCCTTTAATCTAATGTGCAAATTAGCTGACTGACCTGCTCGAGTGCTCTTTCCTTTTCTTCCTGCATGGTAGCAATCACAGAGTATATTAATGTTTATCAAAAAATACCATCAAAGACATTCAAATAAAATGCAAATGTTTCTGCAATGACTGAGATAAATTATATGTTGGCCATAAATTGGAGCAAATAAACAAGATTAAAAGGGTGCAATAATTGTTTTGCATCATACTATGCACAAAATACAGGACCTAGGTTCAGAAATCAGTCAAATCCCAACAAATTTTGAATCCTGAGTGTCCATACACACCGATTTTTATCCATAAATTTTTTTTATTTTTTTCAAAATGCATCAGTTAATAGTGCTGCTCCAGCAGAATTCTGCATTGAAAGCCATTTCTCAAAAGAGCAAACAGTTTTTTTTTTAATATTTCATTTTGAAATCTGACATGAGGCTAGGCAATAGTAAATTTCCCAGCTGCCCCAAGTCATGTGACTTGTAATCTGATGAACTTCAATTACTCTTTACTGCTGTACTGCAAGTTGGAGTGATATCACCCCCTCCCTTTGCCCCACCCAGCAGCCTAACAACAGAACAATGGGAAGGTAACCAGATAACAGCTCTCTAACACAAGATAACAGCTGCCTGGTAGATATAAGAACAACACTCAATAGTAAAACCCATGTCCCACTGCGTACTATTCAGTTACATTGAGAAGGAAAAACAACAGCCTGCCAGAAAGCAGTTCCCTCTAAAGTCACATGACCGGGCAGCTGGGAAATTGACAAAATGGATAGCCCCATGTCAGACCTCAAAACTGAATATAAAAAAATCTGTTTTCTCTTTTGAGAAATGGATTTCAGTGCAGAAGTCTACTGGAGCACCACCATTAACTGATTTTTTGAAAAAAACGTGTTTTCCCATGACAGGATCCATTTAAATAACTTCAAAGCTAGGGACAACAGAAGATGGTTTTTGGGTTTTTTTACAGATTATGCATTATTTTATTTGAGTAAAACAGAATAAATCCTAATAGATGCTTCTTTCAGAAATTAATTATATCATATAATTCATTGATTTCCAACCAGTGACTCATGATCAACATGTTGCTCACCAACCCATTGAATGTTGCTCGCAGTTGCCTCAAATTGCCTTGAAGGCAAGTTTAGATGCATCAGAACCATGTGTTCTGCCAGTCCACATAGAGGCTATTAATAGTGAACCACATCCTATATTTGGCACCCCAGGAATGTGCATGCTTATATTACTTTCCAACCTTTTCTTACATTTGAATGTGGCTCATAGGTAAAAAAAAAATACTGGGGACCCCTGATATAATTAAAGCACAGCAGCATTCACCAATTTCTGTTATATAGTGGACAACTGAGGCAATGATTTACTGGAATTTTGCATTCAAGCAACCCTTATCAGACTAATCATGACTTTGTACCTTATCTTACCGTATATCTGAATGTAAATATGCAGATAAGGCTTAAAAGAGAAGGGTAGGTTAAATCATTTGGCACCCCCCAGTGATTATTATCACTTACCTGATACCCTAGGTCAGTGCTTCTGTTAGCACCCCAAGGTTTTCTGAGTGAGCACCATGAAGCAATAGTTTTCTTCCACTGCTTCATTCTTCAGTGACACCAGGCTGACACATGCGCACTAGAGTGAAAAAGAAAAATAATTTTTACTTAAAGGAAAACTATACCCCGAAAATGAATTTTTGAGCAACAGATAGTTTATATCAAATCAAGTGACATATTAAAGAATCTTACCAACCTGGTATATGTATTTAAGTAAATATTGACGTTTTACATCTCTTGCCTTGAACCACCATTTCATGATGGTCTGTGTGCTGCCTCAGAGATCACCTGACCAGAAATATTTCAACTCTAACTGTAAAGGGAAGAAGTGTGGAAGCAAAAGACAGAACTCTGTCTGTTAATTGGCTCCTGTGACCTAACTGTTTGGTTTGTTTGTGTGCACCGTTGGATCCTAGGATCCCAGGAGGCTGTCCTTATTTTTTAAAATGGCTATTTTCTATTTATGACTACCCAATGGCACGTGCTACTAAAAAAGTGTATTATTATGAAAATGGTTTATTTACATGAAGTGGGTTTTATATGTGAGTTGTTTTATGCAATATCTGTTTATAGAGACCTACATTATTCGGGGGGCATAGTTTTCCTTTAAAGTTCGGGTGTTCATTATACTGCAAATAGTGATGGGCGAATTTATTCGCCAGGTGCGAATTCACGGCGAATTCCCGCAATTCGCCTCCGGTAAATAAATTCGCGAAGCGCTAGTGAAAATTCACCTGCCGAAAATGTTGTCAAAAACGACGTGACATGCGTAAAAAACCATGCCGCGACTCGTTTCGTGAATTTTTCGCCAATTCGTGAATTTCGCTGGAAATTCGCAAATTTTCGGCTAAGCGAAACGGGATAGATTTACCCATCACTAACTGCAAACACACACATGACGTAAAGAAGAAAGAAGCAGGAAGAAGATTGCTGTATTACGCGCACTCAGAATTACCCTATACCTAGGGCACTTGTGTGGCGCAGGCCCAGCCCTGCCTAAGAGGCATATTTATCCTCAGCTTTATATATATTTATATGGGATTTTTGTAGCATATTTATCAAGGTGGAAGAAAATGTTTATACAAGTGAATATTCCTCTGGTTAATTATGCTTTTCACCCTTTGATAAATATGCCCTTAAATGAAGCATGACTGAACCAAGTAACAGCAAGTTAACTGATGTACATCAGTAATTACATTTCATGTTTTAACACATTCATCTATATTCAGAGCAAGCTAGTGTACCATATTTACGATCAAACATCTTATTGATATGAATATATTTATTTTTAGCATGTGCGCATGATGTATTATTTAGTGAGCCATAACCTTACAACAACAGTAAAAGATGTATCCTCTTGCATGCAATAAATATGTATGACATTTAAAATGAAAAAGGCAATCATAATATAAATATGTTCCTTCTTTATATGGAGGCAACACTTAGGGACAAATTTACTATTCCCCAAAATTGGCTCCATCTTCCTCGAAATTCGATAAGCATTTGACCATCGAATGTTTATAGAATTGTTTTAGGCTATCATTTTGCTCGATATTCGATTTCTAGATGAATTCGTAGGATCGGATACCGATCATTCGATTTCCGGAAAAAATCGTAAAATTTCCTTCAAGCATCCAGAAAAATTGTACGATCGAACACTTCGATCGTACGAATGGTATTCGAGCAGGACTTAGGGGCCAATTTATGAAATTCATGTGAATAGATCGAAGTTTGATCGAATATGATCGAATAACGATCGTATTAATTTTTGTAGAAATCGGATATGCAAATTTGGCCCCCTCGATCATCGAATATTGAATAGATCGAATGATCGTATAGGAATCAGAATTTTAAAATTATTCGACTGCCTACATTGCCAGATTGAACCTACCGAATTGTATAAGAAGCCTATGGGAAGCTCCTGCTTGAATACCATTCGTACGATCGTATGAATTTTTGGGACGCTCGAAGGAAATTTCGGTATCCGATCGTACGAATTCATCGAGAAATCGTATTGCGGGCAAAATGATAGCCTAAAAGAATTCGTTAAGCATTCGATGGTCGAATGCTCATCGAATTGCAAATTTGGTCGAGCTAATTTCTGGGAGTAATAGTAAATTTGCCCCTTAGTCTCAGAAGCCTATGGGGGGTTTCCCCATAGGCTTCTATTACAATTCGGTAGGTTCAATGTGGTAGGCATTCGAACAATTTTTAAATTTTGATTCCTTCGATCATCGAATGATCGAATTATCGAATATCCGATCATTCGATCTATTCGGTATTCGATGATTGAAGAGGCCAAATTAGAATATTCGAATATATGAAAAATTTGTACGATCGGTATTCGATCGAATTCGATTGAATTCGATAGAACCTCGATCATTTCACGTGAATTTTGTAAATTTGCCCCTTTTTTAGCAAGAGTAGGAACAGTGTAGTCAGCTGGGGGCTTTTCATTAGGAACATAGTAACTGTTTAGTATTCTTAAACCCATGGTCCATTGCCTCCTACACAATAATGAGCTCTCACCATTACACATCCAAGGTTTTGTTTAGTGGTCCGGCTGGCCGACTTATGGGCCTGAAGTTGTTGTTGAATTACATGTTCAAGAACCTCCAGAAATTATAGTTATAGCTGAAGTGCCATGTAGGATCACAGGTTACTGCCATCTTTGTTTTTAGTGCTACACTAAACACCAGCATATTAATATATAATTAGCAGCATCTTCTGGGTACACTTTTTAGAAAATTTTCTTTTTTAGTTTGTCAACATATCAGGATCATGAGGGTATCTATGGCTGCTTTTTTTTTTTTTAGTTCAAGTTTCACAAAGTAAAGGTAACACCTTTATTCTGAGCCCCCTTCAGTTCATAACAAAATTACTAATGAAGGAAACCATTGTTATGCAAAGTCGTTCAGCCATTGTTCCAAAAATATTTAGGATAGCCAATAAGTTTACCCCAAATCTAATCATAACTGACCTTCCAGCTGGGCTTTCAGATGTATCTAGTAAAGCAAAAAGATCCCAGAACCCAAGCATTTTGGAGGTCCCATACCTGTGCATGGTATCAGTTTATTTAACTAAATAGCCCTTATCTGATCAAAATGTTACAAATGACAATTTGGTGGCTTTAATGTTATTTTGTATACGCTGTTTCTGCCTTCTGGTCATGTAAATCGTGTTTTTTTGTTTTTTTCTTATCCTTTGGATTTTTGGAAAATATTACAGACGGACATTGAATATGGAACGGGTGTTTCATAAATTTATTGGACTTTCTTTGGACTTTAATTAATTTATTTACATGATTTTGTTAACCTGATTAATTAATTGGAGGGGTGTGACCTAGTACCTAACTCATTTAAGGAGGGTTGTGGGAGTTTTTGAGCACCTGACGAAGGGGTACACCCCCGAAACGTTGTCTTGTTGGATAGACATTAAACACGGGAGCAATCCCAGAAGCATCACACGTGTGCTGGATTTTTTCTGTTGGCTATCAGTTTATTTAACATCATTTTGAATTCAGTAAGATTTTACTTAAACTGCTTACTTACTTACTTACTAACTGCTACTTCATTTATTTAACAAGAGTGACAGGGGGAAACATGGAAAGGCTGCTAAATATGTAATTCTGTCACCCAGGAGATCCAAAATCCATATTTGCATGAGCTAATTCTCCAATGATATAAATTAGCATTCCATTTGCTTAACATTTGTAGTAACATGCGGACCTGCTGTTGATAATCTATCCCCTGGTGCTGATTGAAGTGAGACTATATTTAATCAAAAGTGGAAAAGTAACTGAGAGAGTTTTTCCCATATAATTAATACTGTAAAACTCATCAATGACAAATTAGCAACCATTGGTGAAATACAGACCACAGTGCAATGTATAGTGATGTCATCTTGTGGCTAATCGCATAAGCTCTATGTAAAATTAGAGACTTTAGTTCAAATATGCTGGCAATGTCGTGAAAGAATGTTTATTTGGATGATTTATAACTAGAAATCATTTATATGAAATGAAGAATAATTTGAACCTTGAAATATTTGCATATATATATAGCGAGGGAATTAAAGCCTACAGACAAATGGAATATGCACAAAACACGTCTGTCATTTACATTTTTCTGTGGTTTGGGATTTTTAACATTTTTATAATGCTATAATTTTTTCATTGCCAAAGTTGTGGAGCTACATATCTCAGTATTGCCTAGTCTCTCAACTGATATTTACCATTCTGGAACATACAAATGGTATTATTACATTAATCAGCTCAACAAAATGCAGTGTCACCAATCATGCTTTCAGAACTGCTTGGGAGTTTATTTATTAAAACATCAAGTTTTGTGCTAGAAGAGTAAAATTTTTGCCAATCTTTTTGTAGAAATTTCCCAGAAGACAATTAATGGGTAGAGGTTGTGGTTGAATGACTTTCCTTTTAAATAACAAAGCAGGTTTCCAGGAGAATAATGTTATACCTAACTAGTCCCTATACCTAACTAGTCCCTATCTTCACACCAGAACTTTCTGCTGTGGTTCTAACTGGGAATAATTAAATTCAGAGAACATACTGTATAAAATAAGGTTCATGTGAGCATCAGACAGAGGCCTAGTCAAAAGAGTAAAGAGATTCAGGCAGTCAGCAAGAATTGTAGTCACATATATAGATATAGGTTAGGTTTAGGGTACCAGAAATTCACACAAAAGGAGCAGAATCTCGTCGCTGCGAGATGATCACCAAACGAGAGGCTGAGTGGCTCTGCAAGTCTTTCCTGGGGGAGCACCGGCAGCATCAATGAGACATGCCGGGAGAGCTCCCCATTCAGCGCACAATGACGGGACCAATGAGCTTGAGTTAGTGAATGCCTCCCTCCAGCTTAGCTGAGCATCACATCTTTCAAATCTTTCCTGGGGGAGCACCGGCTGCCCAAACTGCCAGAAAACTTTGCTTTCAATGTCGTGCACGAGTGCGTCTGGGGCAGCCAGGGGAGCTTCATCCCTGATACTTCGCACAATAACGGGACCAATGAGACTGAGTAGAGAACCGCTTTAGGAGAATCGGCAGGTTCTTTGTGCAAAAGCACAGCCATACCCTCTATGCCCAACTCAAGGGCAAAGTCTGTCTATTTGGGGGTCGGGCGCTGAGCGAGGAGTTTGGGGTGTGTTGGATCCCTCACTTTGGCTGTGGAGTTGACCTCGTGACCAGCACCCCCCAAGGACTGGGCTTTGGTGGATATGGACCCCGAGGTGAAGGTTGTGGCAGTTATGGTACATGAACACACAGGCTGTATAGGAGAAGAAATCGAACGCTGCACAATGGATCAAAATCCCCCTGTTGCCTTTTCTGTAGAGGACAGGAAGCAGAGTTTCTGTAAGTTATTTCTTAATAAAGACTTTTCGAAAGTTTAATTTGTCTTGGTGTTTTTATTTTGTTGTATTCCAACGAATTGTTTTGTAAAATTTTTGATGTTTCTGTTCCTTTAAATGTGTATGACCATCTAAAAGGAAAATAGATTCTAAATCAAGGATTGTTAAGCTTATGCTTGTGCCCAAGGTATTTAAGCAGTTTTCTGTGTTTCACTTCAGTTTGTTGTAAGCAATTTCATGTACTGTACCTCCAGGCAAAGCATTCCAGTGATTCAGTTCCCATGGCTATCTGTAGAGATGTTCATTGAATAATGGTTTACTATTTACTGTAAACATGATAAATAGTACAAACTGGCATAACTTTGTATACAGGAGTATGGCATTGGTGAAGTCACAAATACAGAATGACGGGTATACTTTGTATATTGTATATGACACAAGGATATTTCCTCTCAAGCCGTCTATTAAAGGCTCTAGGGGCTTTCACTGGCCTGTGAGCACATCTTATATATGATTTTGTCAGAGTCTGCCTCTTTGAAGAAGGCAAAAGAAGAGCAAATCAACATTTACAGCATAGGTATGAGACCTGTTATCCAGAATGCTTGGGACCAGGGGTTTTCCATATAACTCTTTCTGTAATTTCTATCTTCATACCTTAAGTCTACTGGAATGTAACCATTAAACAAACCCAATAGGCTGGTTTTGCCTCCAATAAGGATTGATTAAATCGTATTTGGGATCAAATACAAGTTACAGTTTTTTTAAATTTGGATTATTGGATAAAATGGTGTCTATGGGAAACAGCCTTTCTGTAATTTGGAGCTTTCTGGATAACAGGTTTCCGGGTAACAGATCCCATACATGTACAGGGTTATAACAATAATGTATTGGTAACTGAAATATACCTAAAATGTCCACTCTAATAAAAATACTAACATAATAAGTGAAAGCAATTCTGTATAAAACTGATTTTACTGTACATCAGGCTGTCTACTTGTGTATGATAAATTATACAAAGCATTTGCTAACTCCAGTGATTGTACTTGCAGGCGGCTCTTTCTGGTGTCTTCTTGATATTGTCCCTATAAAGAATGAAAAGGGTGAAGTTGTCCTTTTTCTGGCTTCTCACAAAGACATCTCTGACACCAAGAATGATTACTCTCCAGGGGAGGACAATCACACAGGTGAGAGATATGAGCTGTGAGCTTTTATGTTATATAAATAAATGGGAGCTGGAGTGTGCTGTGAAGATAGGTTGATACTGGTAAAGGCACTTTCTTATTCGAATGAAAAAAGGAACTCTTATTTAAAGCAAATAAAACAAAATGTGACACAGCATGCTTTATACTTTATGCATTATTAAAAGGATTATGTTGTTTTCTTTGATAAAGGTTCAAGTTCTTTGAATACAAATTTCCCACAAAAGTTCACATAGTCCAACTCTATTTCAAGAATCCCTCAAAACCCCATGGTATGCCTTCTGCTTTTGCCATTATTATCCATACAGAATGCCACAAGTGTGAAAAGTATAACAGTTTACCAATGCAAATATTGGACTGCAGTAACACCCAAGAGAGGAAAGCTTTGCTGGAACCAGGGTGACATTACTTGTTATCAGGAAACAGAAAGTGAAATTGCCAAAAACTGTGGAGCAGATTTGCTAAAAATGTTTTAAAAAGTATGTAGAATAAAATATTAATGCGTCAGTCACCACTTTATAGGTAGTAGGCTAGTAATATTTAACTCATAACAGCAACTGTTGGGAACTACTACTTTCAGCATCCTCATATGTAACAAATATCTATTTAGATAATATCCCACCCAACTAACAACCCCAAAAGAACACTCCACAGACAGGTCTTAAGAACAAATAAATGCTTAACATGACATAGGATCGGTAGACCTAACCACTGGAATGTTTGCCACAGATAACAGCAGTAAATGAACTGCTTGGCATTCTAGCCACCCTATTCAGTGTCGGACTGGCCCACCGGGATACCAGGAAAACTCCCGGTGAGCCCAGGTGTCAGTCGGCCCTCATGCTGTTAAATATTTAGGCTATTTCATGGCCATTCCCTATTTCTATGAGAACAAAGAGGCTAAATAGATGGAATAATAGATTATAGCATGTACAGAACAGAGACTTAGGGGTAAATTTATCAAAGAGTGAAGTTCCGCCACTAGAGTGAAATTCCGCCACTCTCCATTCATTTCTATGGGATTTTGAAAGGAGTATTTATCAATTGATGAAGTGAAAGTTCACCCTTTGATAAATACACCTTTAAATATAAATATAAATATACCCCTAGGAGAGGTTGAGTGAGGAGAGGAAGGATAATAGTACTGAGAGTTGGCCCCTGGTCTAAGGTTTTTGGTTGGGCCCCTGGTGTCCCAGTCCTACACTGACCCTATTCAGCTGGGTTCAGATGGGTTAATGCAGTCAAGGTAGCTCACTTCATACCCCTATTTCCCAGTACCAATGGGGAAACTTTGCACCCCTGCCAAATTTACCTGCAGGGCCAGAATTAAAATTGCAGGCTGCAGGAGGTTCAAAATGGGATCTTGGTCCAAGAGCAGGTGGTATTTACCAAGCTCCTTTGACTGCACAGTCTCTATTCACATCTTCATCCTCGGTCCCTGCCATTTAAACTGATAAATACCCAAGAAGATAACACTGCACTGAAGGAGCCATTTAGTACCTACTTTAGTAATTAAAGGAACAGTAACACCAAAAAATGAAATTGTTTTTAAAGTAATGAAAATATCATGTAGTGTTGCCCTGCGCTGTTAAAACTGATTTGCTTGCTTCAGAAACACTTCTATAGTTCATATAAAAAAGCTGCTAAGCAGCAATGGAGGAAATAGAAAAACGGCTATATGGCACAGGATAAGTAATGGATAACAGTTAACATTATGTTCTACAGAGCTTATCTGCTGTGTAACTTGAGCCTTTTCTCATTTGACTAGCTGCCCCCATGTCTACACAACAGCTTATTTATATAAACTATAGTAGTGCTTCTGAAGCAAACCCTGCAGTTCTACCAGTGCAGGGCAACACTGCATTATATTTTTATTATTTTAAAACAATTACATTTTTTGATGTTACTGGTCCTTTAAGCAACAAAAAGAGTGCAAAGTGTATTGATGCATTCACTGAACTAGGTCATACCGTGTAGGATGTGTGCCATGTTTATTTTTTTATTTACATATTTCTTCCAACTCCCCTGTTCCCAAAATTTAAACTTTTTTTCATTTGAACCTAGCACTCTTTACCTGAAGTTCAAGGGAGTGTTGCAGAGCTGCAAATGGGAATCCCACTTGGCCTATTCAGTGTTACTCTGCCTGCTCTATAGCCTCAGTTTGCAATTGTTGGATGTTTATCTTGTATATTTCACTAAGCTGGATTCCTTCATAACAGGAAGGATTTACAGTCAAAGCTTAATGCTTGCAGCTATCATTATTGATTGCTTCCATTTTTCTGGGTCCTGTTTCATACATTTACTAGCAATTGAACAGGAAAACATATTTTACCTGGCTTGTCTCAAACAATGTAAAACTCCAGCAGTAATATAAGGACACACAAAGAACATTACAGTTCTTTAAATTGCTTCTGGACACATCAGTATTTGTTCAGGGATAACTATATAGAGATGAACATACAGTAAAGATGTCAAAGTTCAAACTTCACCCTAGTAACTCATTAAAAGCCAAAAAATGTTTGCTTTTATTGTTATACACTGAATAATCACTGAAGCATTGAACAAATACCGGGCACTGTCCACTTTTCCCCTGCATGTGTGTATAAATAGTTATTTGTGCCTTGCATTTGTTGTGCCGTTGTTGGAGCACCCAGCACCTGAGAATATAAGCCTCTATGCCTCAATACATACAATGACACTCATGGGATCCCCACATGCTGCCTCTTACTGTATATTGAAAGCAAGACCCACCAATGTGCCATCTACAGTCAGGAACAAATACTGTAGCACCTTTGCCTGTAACAGTGAACAAAGATTTATGCCTAATAGTGGCAGGCACAAAAAAGAGTGACAATGGTGCATTATGGCCACATATTTGCATCTATTTTTTCCACTTTAGACCGATTTTATAGGTATACTCCATAGCCCTTAGTAAATTTACTTGGTAGTAAATAAATTCATTGTTCTTTTGAACACTGCAGAGAATACTTAGATTAGTTATTCTGTAACAATTTGCTGGATGACAGACTCTACCTATTATACTTAATGGGTGTGCTGCTGTGCATCTTGACTCACAGGACTGGATAATACTAATCAGAGTTGGCCTGATTAATATTGGATTTATGAAAAGCTAAATTTCAACCATTTTATATGCATGTATTATTGTATCTGAAGATTGAGTATCTGTGTCTCTGTATCACAGCACAGGGTCTACATTAACGCTTTTCTCCTGGGTCGGCCTCTGCTAGTAAAAGAGCAGATGATGCAGCTAAAATACATTGAAATGATAAGAGCAAATTTATAACAAAAGAGAGATTCTTGTTGTTTATGTGGCACACACCTGTTGGAGTGGCGTACATTCTAATGTGCTGGATCACTTAGTGGAATACAGTTTGGCAGGAAATTAAGCTCTAGTTTCGCAAGGTGCCAGGTCTGAGGCAATTTTCTCCTTTAACTACACAGCCCCCCACTTGCAATAAGCATTTTCCCACTCTGTTCTCAACAACAGTACACCCAGTTCCTAAGCTACAGGTTTGACACCCCAGGAATATGCAAAACTCCTACATTTAACAAACAGTTGTCTCCAAAACCACCAGAGAACCAAACATAGAATTCAAGTGAATTATCACCAGTATCCACCATCATTAGCCACTATACATCTGCCTTATTAATGTTAAATCTCTCTAGGTGTTCAACATAAAAATCAATTATTCAAAAAATTATTTTTTTCACGGCCCACACATGCATCATTGAGGTGTCACAAGGGAACAGATGTGAGAAGTTATAATCTGACCAGTGTTGAAGGCACTACTACACATACTCATTCCTGTCTCATGTTAAAATGGATTAGGGACATGTAATAATCATCTATATATAATTATATTATGGAGGTGAGATTATGACTTATTATATGGTTATGTATCTAGAATGCTTGAGCCAAAGTCAACATGGAAAGCCCCTGATTAATAAGCAAAATAAAAATATACTGACAATTGGATCAACTCTTGCTCTAAATTCCCTCTATGGCTAAGTTGATAAGTGCATGTGCATTTCAAAATAGCGTTTGATTCCTGCTCAATCCTGACACAGCCCCCTCATATCTCCAAAATTTGGATAGAGAACTGGCTAAAAGATAGATTTCAAAGAGTGGTGGTAAATTGAACATTTTGTAAATAAAGCTGTGTTGTTAGTGGAGTACCACGGTGGTTTCTCTTTGCTTTTTAACTTGTTTATTAATGACCTGGATGTGGGCATTGAAAGTACCATTTCTATATTTGCTGATTATACTAAATTGTGCAGAACTATAATTTAAGACTAAATTGAAAACTGGGCCACAACTGCAAAATGAGGTTCAATGTTGATAAATTCAAGTTTATGCACTTTGGCAAAAATAATATAAATGCAACTTATACACTAAATGGCAGTGTATTGGGAGTTTCCTTAACTGAGAAGGATCTAGGGTTTTTTGTAGATAACAAGTTGTCTAATTCTGGGCAGTGTCAATCTGTGGCCACTAAAGTAAATAAAGTTCTGTATTGCATAAAAAGGGCACAAACTCAAGGGATGAAAACATAATTATGCCTCTTTATAGGTCCCTGGCAAGGCTTTACCTGGAGTATGGAATGCAGTTTTGGGCTCCAGTCCTTAAGAAGGAAATTAATGATCTGGACAGAGTGTAGAGATGTGCAACTAAACTGATTAAAGGGATGGAAGATTGAGGATAGACTGTCACAGTTGTGGTTGATCTCTCTGGAAAAAAGACACTTGCAAGGGACAAGATTAATCTGTATAAGTACAGTAGAGGGCATTATAGACAGTTGGCTGGAGATCTATTTTTACATAAAATGTATTACCACACAAGAGGCCAACCCTTTAGACTAGAGGAACAGAACTTTAATTTAACACAATGTAGGTGGTTCTTCACAGTTAGGCAAAAATGTAATGTATAAAGGTTGGAGTGACTGTAAGCCTAACCTAACAGAACAGAACACTACTTCTTGCTTTTAAGCTCTTTTGGTTTACACTGACTGGTTACCCTGGTTACCAGGCAGTATCCAATCAGTGACTTGAGGGAGGGCCACATTGGTCATAACTGTTGCTTTTGAATCTGAGCTGCATACTGAGGATCAATTGCAAACTCACTGAACAGTTATGTCCCTAGTGCCCTCCTTCAAGTTGCTGACTAACTCAGATTTAGGGAGCTGAAAAGCAGGACGTAGTGTTCTGTTCTATTATGTTAGACATCCAGTCACTCCAGCCTTTATACATTACATTTAGAAGCTATAATAGAAGCATTTTTTATTTTGCATAGCCTATCTGTTTACCCAGTTTTTTAATTTTACCCTGAAAGTTCCTTTAATGCTTTTAAGAGGGGCTTGGATGATTTCTTGGACAAGCATAATATCATAGGCTATTGTGAACCAAAATCTACAGTTAGGGGCAAATTTACTATTATTCCCCAAAATTCCCTCGATCCTAATCGAAATTCGATAAGCATTCGACCATCGAATTGTTTTAGGATATCATTTTGCTCGATATTCGATTTCTCACGGAATTTGTACGATCGGATACTTATCGTTCGATTGCACGGAAAAATTGTAACATTTCCTTCGAGCCTTCGAAAAATTTGTACGATTCGAACGATCGATCACTTCGATCGTACTAATGGTATTCGAGCAGGACTTAGTCTCAGAAGCCTATGGGGGGGCAATTCGGTAGGTTCAATCTGGCGAAGTAGGCCTTCGAACAATTTAAAAATTTTGATTCCTTCGATCTATTCGATAATTCAATATGAAAACTTCGTACGATCAGTATTCGATTGAATTTGATCAAACTTTTTCATTCACATGAATTTTGTAAATTTGCCCCTTAGTATACATATTGGTATATATAGTTTATGTCAGTGTATTGATGGGTTGGTGCGAGTGTATGTGCCTAGGCACTGGGTTTCATTTGGATGGGTTGAACTTGATGGTTTATTTCAACCCAACTTAATGTTCATTATGTTCACAAACACAGGATAATTATAAGACTTTGCATAACATTTTGTGAATATGCTTTAAGCAAAACTTTGTACTGGATCAATTGTTTTAATGTCTTTATTATTTAATAATCATCAGGACCGCAGTTTTTGGTTTGATTTTAATTCTTTCCTTTCTTATTTCTCCATTGGTGCCTGGCTGGTTTTTATAGCAAACATTTTAGTTAATTTAATGTCAGTACATTTGATCTGAAGCCACTCCACAGGGTTGTGAAATTCTTCCATCGTTGCTAAAAGAGAAACCCACAGAAGTCCTTCAATGCACTACTCTCCAAACAAACGTTTGCTTTCTTGCTAATTTATCATGTTTTACAGGCCCCCAGATTCTTGTATTGTTTTTCTAGGTAGGTTGATGTGAGTTGAATGTTAAGCTCTTGGCAAGATGGAAAGACAGCTGGAGTGCTAGTAAACAGAGAAAAGAGAAATGTGTGATGCAAAACTTATACAGCCTCATGCCTTGCGCAGCCTGGTGCCTTATGTGCCTGCCTAATAAAACATATGAAATTCTCATTTTGCTTTTCAGTTTCTGTGCCTTCATTTTTTATTCTTCCTTTCCATGGAACACATCTTGCCCCCTAACCACTATTCTATTCTAAGCATGGCTAGTTCAGTGAGCAAAGTTTTCATCATGTCCATATTTTGTTCCCAAATGCAGTGTTTCCCCAGAATGCTACAGTTTCCCCAGAATGCCTTAGTTGGGGTCGGTTGTCAAGGGAATGCACCTGCACACTTGCAGTCAATGCATTGCAATTGTTACTACACTTCAATGAGAATCAGATGTGACTGTGCTGACATTTTCCAGTTGGTTTCATTCGTAGTGCTCTGCACTGTCTGGTCCAGAGGTAGCACTTGGTCTCTATTGCATTGATAGGTGCAGAGGTGCTTGATTCAGAGCAGGAGGCTGGAGGAAGCAGAGGTGGCAAGTGCAAATATCTTTGATACATTTTACATGCAACTAATTGTGGGGATATTTGCAACTGTACTCCTGGTTGAATATTCTCATTCATCCAGGTCATGGTATATTTATCAAAAGTCATTCAAAGCAACGTAATGTGGCATACGCAGTCCAGTGTAGTGATGAGT
>CM044447.1:84566584-84589942 GCA_024363595.1 Xenopus borealis | reverse complement strand
GTCCAGATGCTTTGAGTTACTTTTGATAAATGTACTCCTGGTTGTACATAGTGAAAGTTATATTTTGTAATTTTCACAAATATTTTTCTAAATATTTACAAGCCCTGGCTAAACTGAAGGCATTTTAAATCTAGGTTTTATTTTTACAAGTTGTGCCATAAGATGGGTATGGAGCCAATCAGTGTTCCACCAGAGCTATATAACTGGGCACAAAATGGGCTGTTCCCCAGTATTTCCTGCAACTTGTTTACACAGAAGTTTTTCACAAGATAATATAACCAAATAAGACCAAATGAATGCTGTTTTATGCAAGTTATGCATTGCTATAACTCAGAGATCTAGTAATAGTCTATTTGAAGAGACCAGACATGTACTATGAATCATAAGCGATAGAGTTGTTTAAAAGTCTGAATTAAAGCACACTAGTGAGCTGCATTCATATAAATAAGAAAACTTGGTTTTATGATTTGTCACATGAAATCTTGATTGAGTTTAAAGAGAATGGCAATGTCTCAAAGTGACAGTATTAGGGACATGTTTGATACGCTTTGTTTAAAAGAAGTGTAAACCTTCAAAACACATGTACAATGTCTTTTCTTACAGGTTCAGGGTAAAAATAAAAACTGGGTAAATAGATAGGCTGTGCAAAATAAAAAATGTTTCTAATATAGTTAGTTAGCCACAAATGTAATGTATAAAGGCTGGAGTGACTGGATGTGTAACATAACAGAATACAACACAACATCCTGCTTTTCAGCTCTCTAAATCTGAGTTAGTCAGCGACTTGAAGGGGGGCCACATGGGACATAACAGTTCAGTGACTTTGCAATTGATCCTCAGCATTCAGCTCAGATTCAAAAGCAACAGTTATGACCCATGTGGCTCTCCCTCAAGTCACTGATTGGTTACTGCCTGGTAACCAGGGTAACCAGTCAGTGTAAACCAAGAGAGCTGAAAAGCAGGGAGTAGTGTTCTGTTCTGTTAGGTTAGACATCCAGTCACTCCAGGCCTTTATACATTACATTTTTGCCTAACTAACTATATTGAAAACATTTTTTATTTTGCACAGCCTATCAATTTACCCAGTTTTTACTTTTATACTGAACAATTCCTTTAACGCTTCTCAAGATATTAGCAGTTTTTAAATGTTAAATATGTTGTTCACCTTCCAACACAAATAGAAAATATAAAATAATTGAAAAAAGTCTGGTGAAATATATGAAAACTGTAATGGAAGGTGAACAATCCCTTTAATATAATGAATTTGAACTAACGCCACCTGCTGTCCATTCAACCACCTTCCGTTTATTACAGCTGACTGCAGTCAGCAGCAAATTAAGTTTGTGAGGAAAGAAACATTTTGTGATATTGCTCTGCTTAGAAAATTGTTATGAGATAAAAGCCACCTGATGTTTCTCTGGTCACTTCTAAGCAGAGAAACGTCTGAAGAAATGTTTTCCTTGCAAACTTAATTTTCAGTGAAGTCATCTCAGGACATTATTAGTTCTAGATGGATCATTATAATGGGGGTAGAGACAAGAAGATCATCCTTTCATCTTTACAGAACTGTTGTGTATAGGAATAAGTACAGTAGCCCCCTGCACTATGTCTTGTATATGCTAAGTCTTGTATACTTTTTATGTGCAAGTAAGTCAAGGATATTGTGCCAGAAATGTTTCCTACCTTTTAAATTCCAATTCAAACAACTGAAACAATACAACAGCATGTATGTTCATTTTGAGGTGAACTCCGAAGCTATAGATTGATGAGATCCTGCAGCATTAATTAAGGTGCACAAATTAGCTGGGTGTCCCAACAAAAAGATTGACACCTTGTATGGAATGAGCCATTATTCAAATATAATTCTGCATATTGAGCAAGCTAATATCGGCCTGCAAAACATCAACCAAATATATTCATGCTGTGAATTCATGGACCCTGGTTCATTGGTATTTTGTTTCTCTGTCATTTAATGATTTTTCTTTTAACGACTGAGGTGATCGTGAAAGATCAAAATTTTACTGCCAGAGAACATTGTGTCACTTTGAAAAGAGCGTGAACTTTTGCTGCAGTGAGTAATGGTAGATGGGGCTATTACAACATTGGTAGGATTAGTTGACTATCAGATCTTCTAAAGCCTACAATGGCCTGTTTCCCTATGACTGGTTAGCATAGGTTTAAATGAATGGTCATAGTAATAAAAATACAACTTTTTCCAGGGAATTGCCTGGAAGATACAAGCGACTAAAGGGTCATGTGTTCCAAGTATAGTAACTTCATCTTTTCAATGTTTCTCTTGTCATTGCTTCTTACCTTGTTATGTAAGATTGTCACTGAAGGGATGTGCAGAGTGCAGGCTGCTGCTGTTTAATGACAGGTGCATTTTGGTCAATTACTTTGGTATTAAGTCATTCCTCTGTGAAATACAGACAATGTTCAAATCCAGCAAGATGAAGCAGTTTAAATGTGACACCTAAAATGTACCACCCATGCAAAGCATTTATCTGTGTTCATCAAATGCAGGGAGTCAATGACATTTAACTTAAGCAAAAATAATATCTAGTTTCGGAGCTCTCCCTGGATTAGACAGGTGTGGAAATATTTTTACAGGACATTTTTAACTGCTCCATTTTTTTCTGGAGAATATACTAATCAATGAGCTGCTATACTTTTGTATAATTGATACTAAAATAAGGGTCCCCCTGAAAAATTATATTTCTTCTAACAAAAAGTCACAACAAAGCGTGTAGGGAGAGAGTTGTACATGGGTAATACAAAGATTTACCCTGCAAGGACCAAATGTTTAGCAGATTTAGTTCCCTCTTTGCCATATTTAGCTTATTGAATAACAAAGCACATTTTAAGAGTCTTTACATATAATCTCCCATTTAATTTTTTGGGGATTTTATCAACACAGTGGTTTCTCCAAGTTCAAATGTATTTAGTCACTTTCCTTGTTTGCAAAGGATGTAAAATATAGTACCTTTGCTTCCCTCCTTACAAATGAAGAATGATGAATCAGTGCCCAGGGCCATAGTCTGATTTAGCCAAACCAAATAGAGCCCCCTTTGTTCAAATTACCATTGTTTGCTTAGCCTGTGGCTGCAGAATTCATCAGGAGTTACTGAGAATACTGTGTTTTTCCAAGTTCCAAAAGTATTGGGGGGCATGTAAAAATGCCCTAGATGCAAAGTTTTCAACATTTGTTACTCAAGTGCTAAAGGGGAGCAACATATAACCTGCTGGTGCTAATTCACTTTACAACAGGGGCATAGCTACTGAACATATGCATCACAGTATTGATACAGAAGGCACAAGCCTTTTTTGTAGCCTTCATTCGAGGGAGGGTATATGGGTGCATGTTGAATTTCCCTTAAATTGCCTTAAAATGTTTTCAAGTTCTACGTGTGCACTGCTTATCTTGTACAGCTAATTTTGTTTCTTCCCCTCATCTACTTAATTATACATTTAAAATGTAATATTTTATGGTGTTGTTTGTTCTTATGATTGTGAATTGGTTAGTAATGAGCCTCTTGTCACATTCTGGGCTTGAGTCCTTTTGAAGCTTGAATATGAAAAATATCCATCTATTTCAACATAAAATTCATTTTTTTATTCATCTTCTACCAGCAGAAGCCTCTCCAGAGGCACCAGACTCAGACATGCTTCAAGATACTCCCCCCTTATTTAGCTTTTAGTCAGCGTGTGTCTTCCTGCTGGGTTCTGCCCTCTGCTCCTCAACCCGACTGCAGAAACATCAACCTGTAGCTTGATGTTAATTTACTGTTACAGGTATTGATTTGTTCCAGAATAGCACATCCTCAGCATTATATCTGTGTTCCTAAACAGAGAAAACTTTGGCAAGGACAGAATTATGGATAGTAATTTGTTAGCATGTTAAGACCAAGTAGAGAAGTCCTATGTAAAGCCCCAATGTAATATTGGATGATAATTTTACAAAATTAATCTGTGTTCTTTTCCCTTAAATTCCAGTTATGATAAAGCAGGTGTAGTTACAATGTTGGACTGGCCCACTGGCATACCAGAAAAACTCCCAGTGGGCCTGCTTTGAACAATTTGACCTATTTCACGGTCATTTCCTATTTTTGTATGTGAAAAAAGAAGCTAAATAGATGGAAGTATAGAGTATAGAATGAAAAGAAAAGAGACTCCCGAGTGTAAAGTGGTTGAGGAGGAAATATAGCTGATGGGTTAATAGAGTAATAAATTAGACAAGCAGGTACAAGAGCTACATTTCAGTTTCCCCTGTAACCACATTGTGTCCAAGAGTGCTTAGTGCTAGCAAAGAGCAGTGTATTAAATACTCTAAAATACCTTGATTTTCAAAATTCCAGTTTTTGGAAAGGCAATATTAGCCACATTTATATGTAATTAAAACTTGAAGGGGCGTCCATGCTGAACATAAATTTTAATTGAAGGAGAAGGAAGTCCCTTTTTCAATTAGTAGGAGCCTTCTAGGGCCCCCCTCTCCTTTCACAAACTGCACCATGGAAGAGTACCCTGTTTGCTGTAACCCTTCAGAAAAAGCAGAGTAGCGCAGCAGGGCTAGTGGACCCCCTTCTCACTCCCAAGTTTGTATGACCTGAATCCAAATTTCTAATACAAACACTTAAAATATATGACTTTAAAATCCCAGACAAACAAAATGTAATACTAATCATTTATTTCTCTTCATTTGTTAAAAAAATTGTATTTATGGGAGTGTTCTTTAATTACTAAAGTAGCAAATTTGGCAAGACACAAACAGAATTTAAATTTACTACTAAATCCTTCCCACAGCCAAATAAAATCAAACAGCCAAACTTTATTTTAGCCCACATATCTGATGTTGCACAATAGTTCAATATGCCACATGTCTTTCCAAATGCCGTATATATGCCCTGTGATCCAGGTATGTTACAAAAAAGGTTGGAAGCTTATTTTACCAATTCGGGGGTTGTTTTATGTGATGCTTTCATATATTGCTCATACAGCCAATGCCCAGGAAAGCACGTCATAATTTTTAATAGCTTTTCCTAATGAAGTATTTCTGATTTGTTTCCTGTTCTTGGTATGGTGCATATTCATGAAGTTTCTGTTGTTTGTCTTTACTAACTAATATGAGCTACTGTATGCATAGTTTTGCTTTAAGTATGCAAGAGCCAGAGAAGCATTTTGAAGAAGAGTCCCCGTGTTTTGTGCATGCCTTATTTAAATGTAAATCAAGGGACCACCCATGTAAATATGATGTTGCTGTTCACCTCCCACAATTGTTTGCAAGAGACAGGAAGTTGGGAAATGAAAGCATTCAATTTCAATCAAGAATGGCAACTATAGATTTTAATTAAAACACTAGACGAAAAGTTTTTTTTTTATTTATAAAACTCATGTTGAACAAAAGGATATACTACTCCCAAGAAAAGCAAGAAAGCAGGCCAGTATACTCGAACACCAGGGCACGTTTATTAGGAATGTACCAAATTCAGTAATCAGCATTGCAGAATTCAGTTCAGCTAAATTATATTTGGCTGAGCATTTTGAGACATTAAAGCTCTAGACAATTGAATGTGACATTCTGGCTGTCATTCTAAAATTATTTTTTTAAACTTATTTTAGATTTGCATATGCTCAAATCTGCTCATTGCTAAAGCTCCAGACATTTGATAGAATTAGATCTGCCTAATAAATAAAACTGCATAGTCCTTATGTATTCTTGTGCCAATCATGTGCACCATTCTGAGGTGAGGTGTCAGAGTATCTATCATTAAAGAGAACCTATATCTATTGGTAAAATAAAATCTGACATTTAGTGGATACACGATAATCCATTTCTGTAAAGCAGTTTAACTATATTATCTTTTAGGTTTTGAGGAGTAATTTATTTATTCGTTTTATCCCTAAACATAACATTTTATTACTGCTGCAAATAATGCATGCATGCTGTTTGGCAATAGACAGTACCTTGCAAACCACTGTCAGTGAGTTACAGTGTTAATGTATTGGTTGCAGCTGAAAAAAAATGGCAGGTTAAGGAATAAATAAACTAACCATACAAAAAAACATTAAAACTTCCTTTACAGTTTATTGGAAGTTATGTAATTGTTACTGTTCCCCCCTTCAGTCTGCTCTAAGGTAAAGAGAGAATAATAATAATAATAATAATAATGCTAAAATGGCTGGATTGATTGTTGTTTGTAGCCTTTTCAGCAATGTGGAATCTGTTGACAAATATTAATATAGAATCCGAAATCAGTGGGAATAATAAAAATTATTGTGTTCCTTTTAAATAACCATGTTAAACATTTTTCATCGCTTTTCATTGAATAACTAATTGTGTTATAGAGTTACAGGAAGTTTCCTAATTTGTTGATATTACTCCTAAATATGCTCTTTAGTATACAACTTGGTGGGCACAATTACTGGGTGGATAATCCTCAGTAGATAAAATATTATCTCATGAATTTTTTTTTTGAACAGAAGAAGAAGATCTGGAAATCTACACAGACACCAGACCACCTGGATTCAATGCCAATCGCAGAAGGAGCAGAGCAGTTCTGTACCATCTGTCTGGGCACCTGCAAAAACAAGACAAGAGCAAGCTAAAGTTGAACAATGTATGTATAATGACTTATTCGTAAACAAAATCCTATATACAGTACTTTAACATTCAAGGAACATAACCCATACTCAACAATATTATCTATATATATAAAACAATTATCTATTTATATAACACAAGAGTCATGAATATCCAGTAAAATACTATGGGGGTACATAATTCCTTATATATAATAATGGCGCAACATTCTTATATCTTCAATCTTCAGTCTTCTTTTTCACATAAAAAATAAGTACAACAATTGTTACAGTTTAGTTCCCCTTAATATATAGTGAATAAATGAACAGGGTCAAACTATTTCCAAAAGGACAATCTATAGTCATTATTTCCTATAAAATTATATTTTGTTCAGAACATTCTCTCCGTAAGTCTTTTGCTTATTTATTAATACATTTTTCTTTCATGGCAAAGAGTCAGATAAATGTACATTCTCTGTGATACAGAAAGCTCCGAATTATGGAAAGGCCATCTCCCATAGACGCCATTTAATTCAAATAATCAACATTTTTAAAAATGGTTTCCTTTTTCTCTGTATTATAAAACTGTACCTTGCATTTGGTCTAAGCTTTGAAATAATTAATCCTTATTTGAAGCACATCCAGCCTATTGGGTTTATTTAATGTTCACATGATTTTCTAGTAGACTTAAGGTATGAAGATCCAAATTCTGGAACAATCTGTTAACACAGAAAACCCCAGGTCCTAGATAACAGGTCCCATACCTTTTATAAACCAGTACTTTGTACGTTGTTTTAATGTTCATTTACTTGTTTCTTAAGGATCTGTGGATTTAACTAGTCCCTGACCCTGTGAAATATATGATGTTATTACGAAGAAGAGCAGCCTATTAAAAAAGTGCTCTGAAGCACTGGTATAGTTTTATTTCTAAAGTATGTTGTTTACACTGCAAATCATTCACTCTACCATGTAAAAGGTAATTCCTAACCCAACAAGTATAATTACTTTTTGTTGTAATTTTAGCGTGTAGGCAATCTTGGTTCATTTTAACTGGTCATGTGCTTTCAGAAAGAGCCAGAACTTCAGGATGGAACTGCTTTCAGGCAGGGTATGCTTTTTCCTACTCAGTGTAACTAAAGGAGTTGCAGTGGGACATGGGTTTTTACTACTGAGTACTGTTCTTACTGTACATCTACCAGGGAGCTGTTATCTGGTTACCTTCCCATTGTTCTGCTGAGGGGGTGATATCACTCCAACTTGCAGTGCAGCAATAAAAAGTGACTAACCTTTATCAGAGCACAAGTCACATGAATAGGGGCACCTGGGAAACTGCCAATATGTCTAGCCCCATGTCAGATTTCAAAATTAAATATAAAAATAATGGATTGCAGTGCAGAAGTCTGCTGGCGCAGCACTATAAACTTATGCATTTTGAAAAAAACATGTTTTCCCATGACAATATCCCTTTAAGATCTCAAATTCTCAAATTTAAGATTTCAAATAAAAATCCCCATAAACAATACTAAACATATATAATTTAATTGATCAGCCCCACTGTACATTCATACAATATTCTTGAATTTTCGTATGTGTTTTCAAATGTAAATTTTGCCACAGGCTAAATAAAAGGTTGGTAGAAATGAGTTGGTGTTTAGGAGGGTTTAATGAGCTGGTTCAATATTTGAATTAATTAATCTGTTGAAATTGTCATTCTTTAACAACTTTAGTAATCAATGAATGAATACAAGAGTAAGTATACCACATAATGCAAGGGCTGAATAAACACTGGCTTAGACCAATCATGTTTTTGTCTGTAGAGTATTTGTACAACTGTTACATTGATTGTTTAATTGCTCTACCAAAACACTCTAAAATCTCAGCATAACATGAATAGAATATAAATTACGACAGAATTATGTTTAGTCATTAGTTTTGAATGTAAATGGCAAAAAGGATGAAGTTCTAAAATCCTTTCTGTCTACAGTCTGCGAGAGGAATAATCTATTAATCGATTAACTTACTGAGTTTCTTATAAGTTTTTGCAGCTTTACATTTTTTTAGACTTCTTGAAGAGAAGGTGGGGAAGGAGGGGCAAGAGAAGGGATGGTTAGTAGAGGTAGAAATAGGGTAGGCTGAAAGTAGGGAGGCTGGGAACTCCACCTGGGTTCTGTAAGAGGGCAATGAAAACCAGGGGAAAGTAAAAGTATCAGGACACCAATTCCAACTGACATCACTTGGAGGGTCTCCAACTGATGGCAACAGCTGTTCCGGGATCTGTGTAAGATATCCATTTTTAGGCCATAATACATTAGTATATTTTTCTCCATTTTCTTGAAAACCTGATGGACTATGGACACAGAAGTAGATTTCCAAACACATTATATATGGGTTCTAACAGAAATTAAGCCTTTGTTCAATTTACCAATCAAATGTAACATAAATTGAAGTGGAATAAATGACCATAATAGCAGGGCTAATGTAACAAAAGGCTCAAAGTTAGAACGATGTCTGTAACCCATATCTATTGTTTACAAATAGGTGGCCTGAAAATGCTATTGGTTTCTAAGGGTTAGTACACCTAAGAATGCTGGCTTTTACTTACAATCTTCACCTCTATATTTATGACGTATTCAGACTTTATATGATACTGCCATAATGTAGTAAGTATTATGGTTTTACCTGAAGAAGGGGTTGGTACTCAAGAGCTTGTGCCACATTTCTGCGGAAATTTTTTTTATGTATGTTGGTTACTTGGAAGCAACTTGGAAGTTGAATGCATCCAGATGAAACAAGTAAGGAATGTGCCAAAGATTCACCATGTTAGCCATTGAAAAAATGTTAAGTTTGATTATAACTTTTATTGGCTTACTAAATAAGTAAAAATTGTTTTCGGAGCACACAGGCCCCTTTATCAGACATAATATAAATGAAAGCTGGAAAGGCACATCATTTATACATCACTGAAAAAGGGTTAATGGGCAATGCATTAGAAAATGTCATATAGACAGAGATAAGTTGTAGAGATAGTAAAAGTAATTAGGATTGGTTGTAAATAGTCCAGGGGTCTGAATTCAGTCAGGTCACATAGTTTGAACTAGACCAAGACAGAATAGGGTAAGGTTAACCCACCAGTGCACAATTAGGAATTGGACAAGAAAAAGTGAAGATACAGGTAAGGGTTCCACTGGGTGGTATAACATATGGAACCAGAATCCACTTCACACGTCCATACCAGACTGTAACAAATAAGATACAAACAGGAATTGTGACCTGTAACGGCAATATTACAGCCCAGAAGTTGATAAGCCCCCCAGGGCAAGCACTTTGGCTTTAGTCAAGGAAGCAAACAGTCAGCACCTTGTTGTGAGGTGAAGTCAACCTATGTAAAGTATCTTTTAAGATGATGCTTGTCCTTAGCTGTGTTTTTTTGTTCTAAGTGTCATATCCCTTAGTTAAAGTCATACAGTATCTGGACATAAAACTCCTGCCTCTGTTCAGGCCCCATTCTCATCAGTTTTAAATTCCCACGCTTTCCGCTCCTGTTGGGTCTTAAAGTAACCTATTAAAACTGTGACTCGAAGATCTTTGATGCTGTGGGTATTACTGCAGAAGTGTGTTGCCACTGGGGCATCTGTGTTTCCATGCTTGATGTTAAATCTGTGAGAGTTCATCCGAGTCCTGTAGTGGGGCATTTCAAACACATTATTAGGCATACCACATTTTCTGATCTGTAGGTAAATTAACCTTTTATCTGGTGCTCCTGTTGATGGTGCGGTATTGGTACCCGGTCTACTTCGTGTATGTGTTTGCTCAGGTTTCACACCTTTTTGCAGGCAGGGGGCTGTGCCATTTTCTGCAGTGCCTTGTAGAGATATATATATATATATATATATATATATATAATCACTTCTTTTAAACTGGGGGGGCTGACTGTATGTTAGGAGGGGAGGTTTTGCAACTATATTGTGCAGCCTCTTGTCATTAAGGAGTATTAGCTGCTGTTCTATTATGGTTTTGTGTAGGGGTTCCCGATGGGGGTTATAGGTAACAACAAGAGGGACACGGTTATTGCTGTCTGTCTGTTTTATTGAAGGAGGTTTTCCCTGGGTATAGCAACTGCTCTCTTTATTTGCCTGCCTGTCATTCCAGGCCTATATCCTTGTTGGATGAAGTCCCTCCTGAGCTCAGACAGCCATGTATCTCAATCAGTGGGGTCTGAGCAAATGCGGTTATATCTTATTGCTTGGCTGTAAACAATGGATTTTCTTATATGTTTACTGTGGGAACTGTCATTTCTGAGGAATATGCATCTATCCATGGGTTTTCGGTAAATGGATGTTACCAAAGTATTGTTTTTTTTATATGTATTGTGGTATCTAGGAAATTGATTTTGAGTTCAGTTTTAATATTAAGGTGGAGTGGAAGGAGCTGTAGTTTCTCTGGAAAGACATGAGTTCCTCTTCACTTGCTTTCCAGAAGATTATTACAATATCATCAATGTCATGGAGTAAACCATAGGTTTGGTATCAGAGAATGACATGAACGCCTCCACTAGGGTTGCCACCTTTTCTTAAAAAAAATACCGGCCTTCCTATATACTTAGTTTTTCTTCCTATTAATAACATTGGGATCAACCATCAAAAATGCCGGTCAGGCCAGTAAAAAAACGGCCAGGTGGCAACCCTAGCCTCCACCGATTTAGCCATGAATAGATTTGTATACTGTGGTGCAAACTGACAGCCCATTGTGGTCCCCATCTGCTGCAGGTAGAATACTGACCAAACGAGAATATGTTAAGGGAAAAGGTATCACCAAACTTTTCTGCAAATAATAAGATTGACATTTAGCATATGTTTTTCCAGTAAAATACTATCCAGGTGGAGACCCTAGACAGGATCCACAACAATAATACATGCATTACTATGCATTATTTTTCAGAATTTTCCAGTCTAGACCCTTCCTGTAATGTGATGACGCCAATGATTTTGTTTATTTTGTTTAAAGCTTTGCAAGCTCTTCTAGCTTAACTTTAATGCCTGTTGCACCTGAATATAAATGTACTCCTGGTGTAGGTGTGCTGAGCTCTTCTAGGAAATTTATAAATACCCAGCAATCAATGATTATTTAATGTGCTTACAGCAGCTTTGTGCTAATTTACCAACATTCTGACACGTGCAAAGCCTGCATTAAGAATGGTTGTTTTTATACAATAAAAACTGAGAAGTAAAGCTGAGTTCTGAAATGTTAAGAGAGATAATTGATTATCATTCAGCAGACTAAACTGAATCAAACCCATCTCTTCACATACATGCACAGCCACACAACTATCATTTTCAAATAATTCAGAATATTCTGAATTATATATATATATATATTTGTTCAATTAAAGAGATTAAATAATATGTTGTGTTTACCCTATATGGCAGAGTGCCTTCCAGCAATTCAGTGTTGGGAATTTAAAGAGCAAACCTATACAAAAAAAAATAGAAAAGTGAAGTTTCCACATTGGCATATAATTGAGATTATTTAACAAATAACAGAATTGTCAGGGAGCACAAATAAGTCAATTAGATTTAGAGGATATTTCTGGGAAACCTAAAGGAACACTTGTCAGTCAGTGCAAATTAAGTTTCCAGACAGATTTGTCCAATGATAACATGATGCCTCCTTCATGCTGAGTTCACTTATCAAATTATGTTCTTGAGATTAACTATTTCTTTCACTTCCGTGGGACAATACAAGGAGATTTGTCCTGCAGGCTGCTCTGGAAATTATTAAAAGGGTTGATTTCTTTGGTAATTTATGGAATAGTATACTAGGTAAACACTAATGAATAATATGAGAAATAATGGGTATACAAAATATATCTAGAAAATACATATAGAACATTTACAAAATATACTGTATACAATTGGCTTTATGCATAGTCTAAAGGTACTCTTGTATTTTACCAAAGATGGGGGAAACAGATATGAGAAATTAAGTGCCAAAAGGTTTATTACATGAATCCATATTGCTGGCAAAACAATCCTATTAGGGTTATTTAATGTTTAAATGAATTTTACACTTACGTGGTATGGGGATCCAAATTACAGAAAGACCCCTTGTGCAGATAAAATGATCAAGCATGTCAGATAATAGAACTCATACCTGTACTTCACGTTTTCATTTCAACTTGGGCATAATGCCAGTTGGCTCACGCAGTTATGGTACTGAGTGCAGTCTTGGAAGAAGAACATTCTGTTTGGAAAACAAGATTGTAAAGTTAGATATTCAATTCTATTCAATTATGTACATTGAGGCTATTCCATCTTTATCACTATGAAATGTGACTCTATTTCAATTTTGTATTCTTAATTAAATCACAAGCACAGTATACGTAATAAATATTTAGGTTTTAGAGGACCATTGAAATAATTTACGACTACATGGTAGTAATAGAAGAAGACTTTATGGAAGTGATAGCAGAAGATTTTCAGACCTGTACATTGTGAACAGAGCATTGACCATTTGCTTAACCATTTGAGTGGCACAGTCATTATTATTATTACTGCCTTGCAGAGTTGGGGCCCTTGGTTCCTTTGAAACTAGGGCACAACTTGTTCTCCCATTGTCTGTATGGGTCAGTAGTCAGTCTAGTTTCCTCCTGTTCTGAAGATATACATGCTAGTTAACTAGCTCCCAATGACCCATTAAGTATATATGGTAATTATATTAGACTGTAAGCGTCACTTGACCATGGACTGACATGAACAGTGAGCAATCAATGCTCCAAATTGTGTCTTTATGTTACCCTCCCATTTAGACTGTAAGCCCCAAGGGGTAGGGCCCCCCATCATCTTGTCTCAACAATGTGTAATTATATTTTATATTTATGCAAACTGTATTTATAATAATGCACTTATTGTTACTGATTAATGCAGCGATCCCTTGTTTGTACTACTAAATTATTGTTACTGTACAGTGCTTTGCCCTCAAGGAGCGCTATATAAATAAAAATATACATACATATAAATAAATTAATGTGTTCTATGTACTTCTATAAGGTCTACATTTATTTAATTTAGAATGTCATGCTATGTGGTGCCAAAAGTGGCAAAGATTCTGCAGGTTATATATCACAGTTAATCATCTCTCTCTTAGCTACCACATCTCCTCTGAAACACTTTTTCCTTTACCCATGACTGTATAATAAAAAGAAAATGCTTGTAGCTTGGATGAAGGGATGCCATTTAAAATGAGTAATGCATTCCTAACTATTTCAAAAGTCAACCAAGATGTATTCCATGATCTTATGGGTTACAAGTTACAGTGTTTTTCACTTAGCAACTGGCAGGTTTCTGTTATCATTTATGCAGCAAGTGTTACTTTTAGTAAGAAGTAACTGCAAGGGTTTGCTGTTGATATAGTTATTATGTGTCCCATCTACATACAGAGTAGTAGAATAATCAGCAGAAAGCATCAAACATTAATAGTGTATAGCAAGTCCCCAAAGTTATGGCACAAAAATAATATGAAAATTATTTGCAAATTAAACAAGGTCGTATGGGATTCATATTGTGTTAATTGTTGATGACAATAATGGTAAGCCAACTATTTGTCTTCTGTAGAATATGTTTGGGGAGAAACCCAACATTCCGGAATACAAGGTAGCTGCGATTCAGAAGTCCCGCTTCATCCTCCTGCACTATGGCACATTTAAGGCTGGTTGGGACTGGCTCATCCTCTTGGCTACTTTCTACGTTGCAGTTACTGTCCCTTACAATGTCTGCTTCACTATCCCTCGTGATGACACCTCCTCAACTCGTAACCCTCCCAGCATCAGTGACATCTTTGTAGAGATCCTGTTCATGCTCGGTAAGTTCCTTCAGCCTTAACTGAACCTCAGTAAAACAAATATTAACTGGAACTTCATATATTATTACGGTATATATATTTTTTTCAGTTGATGTATTTATTCACATGCCTTCAATTTGTCCAACCACGATTTTCAAGAAATCATGAATCTGCTTGATATTGTAGTGGCATGAAAAGTAATATATCTAATGAGCCAGGTCCATTAAAGAACTAAAATGTATCTATGTGAAAACAGCACAGTAATAAAGGATATTTTAACAATGCACAAAATGTCTTTATGTAAGTGGAAGATTGCCTAGACTGATTTAAAGTACCTTGTGGACAGAAGTAATCTAAACAAGTTTGCAAATGGTATTTACAGTATGTCTAATGTTTCTATTTTATTGCCTAAACTTTGTGTTCAGCCTCTTTTCATCTAGAATATAAATTGATTGGTTACCAGGGTCATTCAGAGAACAGGTTACTTAGTAAGGTTATATGTTTTATTGATGGTGTTATGTTTTTTATAGTTATCTTTCAGTTCAAGCCATCTCCTGATTATTTCTAGTCTTTCTCTGATAACAAAACCAGGTTGCGAAGGTCAGTTAAATACTAAACTGCAAAGATGCAGACAAGAATAAGGGTGACGACAAACAGAGCTACTAGTAGCAGCTACTTGTTACGGTTCCAAAATAGACAATAAAGGTAACTGGCTTTGCTCAGACACTACATGTGTTTAAGAAGAGGCAATACTCAGTACTGTCTGTGGAAGGGTATTTTGTAGCCACAATAAGTAGCTGCTGCTAGTAGCAGCTATTTTTTGTGGCTACAAAATGCCAAAAAACCCTGCCACAGGCAATACTGAGAATTGCCTGTGCTAAAACAAATTACGGGGCAGATTTATTAGGTCGAATTTTGAGTTCATGGACGTTATGAACTCGAAATTTGACCAATTGCAATTTATTGGGTAAATAGGAACAACCCGCTATCTCAAATGAAATTCAAATTGAATTTGATTCAGTTTTTTGTCCGAAAAAAACTTGAATGTCAGGAAGGCTGCAACGAACTCCAAACTTATCCCAGGACATATTCCATGGGTTAAAACAGCAAATCAGCAGGTTTAAGGTAGCGAGTAGTCGAATTCTAATTGTTATAGGACCAGTGTGTGATAAATGTAATTTTAAAAAAAAAACTCTAATGAAATTTGAACTATTCCCTAGTTGAATTTGACAAAAAAAACTCAAAAACTCAAATTCCAAAATTCTAAATCCTAATTAGAATTTCAAATTTTCACTTTGACCCTTGATAAATCTACCCCATAGTCTTAACAAAGCCAATTATCACCACTGTCCATTTTGTAGCCATGACAAGTATCTGCTACTAGTAGCTCTGTGTGTCTTCACCCTTAACATTCATAACAAAAGCAAAATTAGGGGAGATTTATTAAAATTTGAGTTGTATATTTTGGTCAAAACACATTTTCAGGTTAAAAAAAATCAGAATATTAAAAATTTATTATACCTTGACCGTGAAAATAGGTTGAATCTAAAACTATACTATCTAAGGGCAGAGACACACAAGCAGATTCGGGGAGATTAGTCGCCCGGTGACAAATCTCCTCTTCTTTGGGGTGATTAATCTCCCCAAACTACCTTCTCCTACCCTCCCACCAGCTAGAATAGAAATAGCCAGCAGGATGACACTCGAAAATCTTTGTTTTCTGAAGTCGCCCGAAGTTTCTTTGTGAGTCTACAGCCTCAAAATAGTTCATAGTTCTATCTCTTTGCACTCCACTGCATGGATGGGGTGGATGCCTGGGAAAGGGACCATCTGAATGAGGGCTTGTATTATGTAACAGTGGCTGCTGCTATTGCATACTTTAGGAATGCAAGATTGGGTAGTTATTAATAATGGTTGTGTGATCAAACAAGGAGAAGTAATGTAGAAACTCCATCGAGTAATGCCTGTGATACCCTTGTTGTGTTATCAGCTTTGTTAGTTATTGAATATCCTGTGTAATAAGTAAAGTACCTCCTTTGTTCATGAAAGTTATAGTTCAATTAGGAGACACTTTTCCCCACTATTCCTTCAAGGGCATAGTTGAGAGACCATCACATGTAACAGTGCTCCACCTGAAGAGAGAGAGAAAATCGGCTCTTATAATACACAAAATTACATGATTTGAAAGCTCCTGCTCATTTCTCTTTGATGTTATCTCCAGAGACACAATGAAATATATATATATATACCATGTTCTAGGAATCTGTTCATATGGAACAGAAATTCTATTCTCTGCTTATTTTCAGTAAAAAAAAAAACAAAATAGCGTTTTCATTTAAAAATTAGCAAGCCGAAACCCCACTGAGATGTCCATTTGATTTGTCAAAAAAATTGTACAAAATAGACATTCATCCACAAAAGTGCCACAGCTAAATATTTAAATGAGCCATGAAATCAGTGTCCTGCTGAGGAAAAAGCATTGAAGGCGGTCCCGACATTCACAGGCGGTCTAATAGCAGAATTGTTTTATTTCCAGACATTCTGTTAATTATTTAAGAGCCTAAATTACATTTTACAAATAATCTGCAACTTTAAGCACAGACAATGTATAGTTTAATATGTAATATATACGTTTAAATGCATTAAAATCCCATTAACCCTTACCTTGCTGAATTCTTCTTGATGTACACATTTTGGCAGCAGCATGACACAGCATAAGAACATAGGACATATTCATTAAATATGATACAGATATTTTACTACATAATCCAAAAAAAACGTATGTAAGCAAAGGGTGATGTGTAGAGAAATTTGGTGAACTGCCTGTAATAAATAAAATGCCTTGCAGCACATAAAATAATGTTAGTCCTTGCAAAGACTCTGATGTGATCTCTTCCATTGTTTTGCTTATTCTGCCCCAGATATCCTGCTGAATTTCCGAACCACTTATGTTAGCAAATCTGGACAAGTGGTGTATGACCCCCGATCAATTTGTGTGCACTATGCAACCACTTGGTTCTTTGTGGACCTTATTGCTGCCCTTCCTTTTGATCTCCTCTATGCATTCAGTGTCAACGTGGTGAGTAGAAATGCACTGAAATTCAATTTTACAAGGAGTATTGTTATTATGTAGCTATATTGGATGCAAAGCCTTGTTGGTTAGCATTCTAAATTCCCAAAATTGAAGCCGATAATATAGTATAAATACAATCTCTTCAACTATCTGTTTATCATTATCTTACTTTATTGGTTACTACTTCTAGTATTAGTGCCTTGTGTTACCGGCTTAATACAAAGCAGAAGATTAATTTTTTTTTCATTACATTACATTTTTACTATCCATTTTCTTGGTTAATAAAGGAAAACTCGGTAATAGCAGGAATGTCTGTGTCTATTTTCTCCCTTCAGTATTTTGGAGTTCACTTGTTAAAAACAGTCCGTCTGTTGCGCCTACTCCGCCTGTTGCAGAAGCTGGACCGTTATTCTCAGTACAGTGCGGTGGTGCTCACACTGCTTATGTCTATGTTTGGACTGCTGGCTCACTGGATGGCATGTATCTGGTACTTCATAGGACAGAAGGAAATTGAGGTCAACGAGATAGGTCAGTATAAAAGGAATGGGACATAATTTAACACTAACATTAAAGATTATTGTCAATGCATTTGAAAAAGCCTGATCATGTTTTTTCTGGTTTCTGAAATACATAAATTGGGCTACCCAGGTAGACCAGCTGTGTGAAATATATAAACTCCCACTAAATATATAGGGAACAGACACCAAAATCACAGTGGATGTTTGTAAATTCTTTTTACACAACTTCCTCTTCAGTTTAATGACTGAATGAGGTTTATCTTACTACAGATATTATTGTAGGTTGTGCAAATTGCATTGATCTAAACGGTCACCCTATCGGAAGAATGACCTTTAATTTATTTTGAAAGCATGACAAGTTTTTGCTCATACACAAATGAGTGAAAGCCAATGCATAACAAAGTGAACTCCACTGAGGATTAGAAAGCCCATTTCAGAGGTAGAGCACTTAATTTCTTTCCGTAGTATAGAAAGAAAGCTTCCACTTCCACTCTTCTTTGGCATCAAAAATAATTATGGCAACTACTATCATTATTCATGGCACCAAATAAATCATTATTTTGTATTAACCTGTTGAGCTGAATGATACTTTGCCCTCCTTGCTAAATAAAAATTGTAATAATAGCACTCTTTATTATACAGTGATCATTTACATTATTTATCCATGATTATTTATCCATGCTGTCCCTGCACTGGCTTGTTCTTTGTAGGCTGTAATCTTAAAGTACCTTTGGGTGCACAAGGATATTTGAAATGATGATATACAGTACGTAAATGTTTTGTTTGTTGGTGGCAGAGGTGAAAAAGGGCAGGGGTGGTTGGGGACAGTTTAATGTATTTGCCTTAGATGCTGCAACACACTTTCCAAGAGTGTCAAGCTAAGGTCATCAAGTCATATCATTTTCCATCAGAAAAATATTATTGATTCACCCTATAGTAAGTATAATCAGTGACAATTTCATAAGTTACAAATGTGAAAATTGTTTATCCAGTTTATCTAGGTGAGCCTAGGGTCTGACTTATCTAGAATGACATTCAGGAGAATGCTTGTTCCTGTCCAAGTGTAGATCACTGAAACTGAAAGCCAGTAATTATATATATATATATATATATATACACAATAGTAGAAGTTGCCCCAGCACTCCTCAAAGCTTTATAGTAGAGAGTTTCGGTGCGCGTTCCTAAAGGGGATTCCGTCTCATCCCCGCTTGGTATATAAAATTACAAATGAAACAGCACTCGTTGGTTGCAAAAGTGTATTAAAATTTAGCACATCAGTACAGCGACGTTTCGGGCAAGCTGTGTGCCCCAAGTATATGGCTTGAAAAAGGGCACACAGCTTGCCCGAAATGTCGCTGTACTGATGTGCTAAATTTTAATACACTTTTGCAACCAACGAGTGCTGTTTCATTTGTAATTTTATTTATATATATATATATATATATATATATATATATAGAGAGCAGTCCATGAAAGCACTCACAGCAGTCACCATCCAGTGTGTATCAACAAGTCATTTATTAGTGTAAGGTATATCAAGGCATTTCGGCTCACATGGGGCCATCTTCATGATAGTGACAGGAAGTGTAGCACAACAATAAATAGCCCCTCCAACCAATCAGGATGAAAACTCTTACAAACACCTCACATGACTGTGAATCAATTTTAAAAAAACTGCTAAGTAGTGATTTTCCTCATCGTCACACCATTAGTGTGTGATCAGTATACATATTGTATTTATCAAATATGAATATATGCAGTGTTCTAGTGTCTAAAATTATTAGTTACAAGTGAAAAATTACTTCAGGAGTACAAATTCCATTGTATGTGTAGTGTTATCATTTAAAAATACATCTAAAAAGAATGTCAACAAGGTTGCCATCTAAACAACCAAGGACATGTAACAAAACAGTTACATACAATGTTACTAACAAGATAGACTGATATGCTGAAAACATAAAGTGGATAGAAGCCGTTATTAAATCCATGCTAGATGGATCAAATTAACCGCCCAGGGAACATAATGGATTGAATATACTATCTGTAACATCATTTATCCAATATATATTATTCAATCTACCAAAAAGCCTGATAATCTCAGGGTACATAGCAATCTGAATGCTTCAACCTTAATAGCTATGGATCATAGATAACTAGCCAAGGAAGGAGTACATCTCATTAAGCCCTCTAGGGGCTACTGTATCTAGAGTCCGCATCCACTTGGCTTTGCGCTGTAGTAATAGTCTCAATCGGTCCCACCTCTCCTTGGAGGGGGAACATAGTCAATTAGAACTGCTCTTAAGGAGGGCAGAGGATGTTTATGTCCCAAGAAATGTCTAGCCAAGGGAGTGTCAGCTTTGCCCGTGGCCAAAGTTGTATGTATAACCGAATGATTGTTCATGCACATCTGAAATGTTGTTACACACTTCCCCGCATAATAAAGGCCACATGTCCAAATTATGCAGTATATGACAAAGTCAGAGATACAAGTCAGCCGATATGGGATTTTATATTGTTTTCCACTATGAGGGAAGATTTCACCAGTGAGTATCCACGTCTTGCACCCCAAACATCTATAACAGTCAGTCTTATGAGATCTAAGCCAATTGTCACCCTTATCAGTGTACAAATCCAACACCATCAGTAAGTCCCTTAGAGACCTACCCCTACGGTGTGCACATACAGGTGCTGGCATGTGGGTAAAGGGCAAGCTTGCATCCATCTGGAGTATCGGCCAATGCTTCTTAATAACAGTATTAATCCCCCGGCTCGCAGACATATAGTCAGAGACAAATACCATCCTCTCTACCTCAGGTGTCTTGTTTTTTCCCAATTCCTCCTTCTGCACGGATGTATTTAACCCCTTTACCAGGAAACAATTACACTTTTCTTGTGCTTGCTGTTTTGCTGAAACCAAGTCAGTATTAATCCTAAACACTCTCAGAAACTGTGTGCAGGGTATAGATTTAAGAATGGGAGGAGAATCATAGCTCTGTGCATGTAAGATCATATTAAGAACAGTATCTTTACGAAATAATGTGGTACCGACGCCACCTGCAGTGTGAAATATCCACACATCCAGAAAATCCACACAGTCCCTATAAGTGAGGGTAAATTTAACAGGGGTGGGCAATACATTGAGTTCAGCAGCAAAGGTCTGTATTCCAATGGGGCCCCCTCATAGAAATATCATTGATGTATCAACTGTGCAATATAAGCTGTTCTGAATATTTATAGTAGATATAAGTATTTTCAAAATGATCCATATACAAATTGGTATAGGAGGGGGCCACATTGCATCCCATTTCTTTTCCGGTCTTCTGTAAGTAGTATGTCTGCTCAAAACGAAAATAGTTACATGTCAATAGCATCTCCAATAAAAAGTCAATGGGTGGATTTTCCATCCGATATTCCATCCTCAGTAGGAATGATTGTATTTAGGCTACAGACATCAAGAGTAGCGATTATATAGCATCATCAGGTGAAGAAACAATCTGACATAGTATCCCCAATAATGAAGAGGTATCAGCGATATAAGATACCATCTTAGTGCATAAGGGTTGTAAGAAAGAATAAAAAATGTGTCCACATTAGAAAATAAAGAATCTCTCGCTGAGATTATGGGTCAGCCAGGGGATGCTGTTAAATTTTTATGCACCTTCGGGAGTGTGTATATAATGGGCTGTCTCGGATACTCATTAGTAAGAAAATGAAGACACTTTTCACTGATCCACCCCATGGTATGTGCCATCACCAAAAATGTATCAAGCTGCTTTTTAAATTGATTGGTTGATCAGTGAAAAGTTTCTCATATACCATCTTGTTAGAAAGTTGTTCCCATCTATAGTATGATCTATCAAGTAGGACAATTGAGCCACCTTTATCGGCTGGTCGTATGATTAGTTCTTTATCATTTTGTAGTGACTTAATACCATCTCTCTCCAATTGTGTCAAATTAGAATAATATTTATTGGATGACATAATAACTCAAAACATTCATTCTGTACAATGCCACAGTATGTTTTGACAGAAACAGGGGTGTTCGGTGGATCAAATGTGCTCACAGGGTGAAATGTCTCATTGGCTGTATTCATGTTGTAACAGTTTGTGGACTCTCACAATTAGAGGACGGAGAGTCCCCGAGCTGTTAATAGTAGATAAATTGCCAGGTTTCCTAAATTTATGCCTGTTCCTCCCTAAAGTTGCAGACCTTCCAATAAGCCACCCATAAACCCTACGATCCTTATAGTCTTGGTCAACCTTGATCACCTTAGCCTGTTTAAAGGCAATCAGATCCTGCCTGTATTGTTGTACACAAGTTCAATTTCTATAGCCAATTAGTCGATTGATCAGTTTCTAAAATAGACAATGATTGACTCTCCAGTTCTTTAATCTCAGCCCACACCTTTTTCAATTCCTTCCCTGACCCTGACTCTTCAATTACAAGTAGCATAAGATCCCGGGAACATTTATTACTAGTGATGGGCGAATTGGCGGCGTTTCACTTCACCAAATTTTTTTGCAAATTTCAAGAGAAAAAAGAAATTTGCAAAGTGCCACGTCTCGTTTTTGACGCAGGCGTCCGTTTTTGACGCCGGTGCCCATTGCTGGCGTCCAAAAAATGGACGCAGGTGTTTCGTGAATTTATTCTCCTGGGGCAAATCAGAGGAATTTGCCGCAAATTCATCGCAGGTGAATAAATTTGCCCATCACTATTTATTAAGTATGCCACACCAGCGGCTGCAAAATTCATTGAGCCCCTAGGGATTTTGTCTGTAATAGTCCGATAAATAAGAACCATGCAATAAATAATCCATTTTCCTTTTTCTAAGAGTGTTCAGTTGATTAAATATATCTCTTGGTAGCTTACCAGCATGTAATACAGCAGCAGAGTCAGTGAAAAGGATGCAAGTTGCATGTTCCTGGGTAAATTCTTACGTGGCATCCACCTGGAAGGTTGTGGTGCTATCCTCCATTGACCTGGTTATAGATGGTTACTTAAAGAGGTAAATGATGTGACCAGAAGCGTCCCTCAATTGTGTGGAGGGCCTGCAATATTATATTAAAGTGGCCCAATCCCTCCTTATAAGCATCCACACAAAATCAAAATAGTCTTTAGTGTCCAAATGGTTAAAAAGGATCAACTCAACCCCTTTGCTCAATAACCAGTCTATTCAAGTCAGCCCTGAAATAGTAAGTCAAAAGTGCTCACCTTAGCAAGCTACATTGCGATGCTCAAGCAACAGTTCCATTCCAGCATGTATCATTAGATCAGTGAGTCAGCAGGCACATCAAGTTCAAATAAATTGTTGGCAAAAAACTTCTTCCAGTTATCCAAGTTAGTTGACCTCCAAT
>CM044447.1:84527446-84560731 GCA_024363595.1 Xenopus borealis | reverse complement strand
AACTCACCGTTTATAAGGATATCATTTACAAGATATTTACGGCTTTTGTGTATTATAGATAAATATCAGGGGACCTTTTTACCCAGAAAGAGAATCACTGCACCAGAGGCCACCCCTTCAGACTAGAAGAAAAGGACTTTCATTTGAAGCAGCGTAGGTGGTTCTTCACAGTGAGGACAGTGAGGTTGTGGAATGCACTGCCGGGTGATGTTGTGAGGGCTCATTCTGTTAATGCCTTTAAAAGGCATGATGATTTTTTGGATTGACATAATATCAAAGGCTATTGTAATACTAAACTCTATAGTAAGGGGCAAATTTACTATTATTCCCCAAAACTAGTTCGACCAAATTCGATATTCGATTAGCATTTGATCGTCGAATGCTAAACGAATAGTTTTAGGCTACCTTTTATTCGATATTCGATCATTCGACAATCGAATACAAATTTATTCGATCAGTCGAATAATTTATTCGATCAGTCGAATAAATCATTCGATCATTCAAATGATTCGTACGATTCGAACGATCGAAGACTTCAATCGTACAAATCCTCAGAAGCCTATGGGAGTGCTCCCATAGGCTTCTATTGCAATTTGGTAGGTCCAATCTGCCAAAGTAGGCAATCGAATAAACTTAAAAAATTAAATCCTTCGATGATTCGACTCTATTCGAATGTATTCGATCGTTCGACCATTCGCTATTTGATGATCGAATATGCCAAATTGGTCAGTATACTGCACTGAATCACCATAATACAATGTAACAAACTGGAAGTCATGAAAATTAGGCACTTTTTACCAGCCTCTGCTTAGGTGTAAATGAATAATGGGCACTATTGATGTAGTTAACAGAGAACAAATATGTGTGTTTCAAGGGTTTGACTCTTTAATATATCAAAGTGAATGCGTACAATAACACCGTTTGCATTGTAACTGAACATGCTTTGGGTAGAATACAAATGGGGGAAATTGATAAAATGGTAGTGTTTCATGGATTTACAATTTAAAATCTTTTCCTGGCTTTACATACTTTCAACGGAAGGAATATCATTATGTAGGCTGGTGCACATCTCAGGGAAGTGTTAAATAGGCGGAACATGCCCATTTACCAAATTTTAGCCTACTGAGATTGTGTGAGCAGAATAGAACTTCCTAAATGTGTAGCAAATCAAGGCATGCAGTTGGAGTGATGCCCAGGAAGGTTGCTTAGAAGTTGGCTGTCATCTCACAGCAGTTGCACTGTAACAAACAATGATCTGAATTTCTTTTTTAGCCTTTTTATCCAGACTAGAAAGTACAGGTATTCCATTATGCTTTGTAGGGATGCACTGAATCCAAAATTCAGCCATGCATTTTCTTGAAGAATGGAAGAAATGAAATGGAATCTTACTTGGCTTACCAATCAATCACTTTTGAACTAAGGCACTAACTATCATGATTTGTAAAAAGTCTTATAATTTCCCTTCAAATATAACCACAGAGTAACCAGATTTCCTTTCATGTCACCCTCAAGCTTTGAATAACATTTTATTATCATATACATTTGCTAGTGAGTTCTACAGGCAGTGTTATAGGAAGGTGCAGGTCTGTCATGTTAGAATACCATAGAATATTACATTTCATTTTTTCACTATACAAAATCTGTATGGAACAATACAGCAATATATGGAAGCAACAGGAATTCACAGCACAACATTTCTTCGCAGCAGGATATAATGCAGTGCTTTAAGCACTAGATGTCTTTGTTATTACCAAGTGTTTAGGATTTTACTACATACTAAAAGATTCACCTCATGCAACAAGCAATTTGGTTTGTTGTATAGAAGGGAATAATTTAGTAACTATTGCTCTGCTGATGTTTTCTCTTGAATTCACAAAGTGCTCCACTGTCTTCTGTCCAACTTTGTATTTGAAATTCTGTACATGGGAAAAAATCTTTTTAAACAGCACCATCAAACTTTTCTTCAGATTAAAAAGCCTTTATTTGTGCTTATGTGGGCATCACAGCGACGTTTCAGGCCATGCAGCCTTTTATCAAGCTGCATGGCCTGAAACATGCCTGTGATGCCCACATAAGCACAAAGAAAGGCTTTTTAATCTGAAGAAAAGTTTGATGGTGCTGTTTAAAAAGATGTTTTTCCCATGAATTATTACCCAAGGCAAGTGGCCCTGGGTTAACGTGCACCGCGGATGCTTGAGGCACGAATCGATGTGCTGACTACTTTCTGCAAGTGATTTTCATAATTCTGTACAGTCTAGTTTATTTTAGTCATTGTTATTGAATCATTGCCATGATAAACACTGAAATTACCAGGTAACTGGTGAAAATGTGTATGAGATGAAATCCATAGGGTTAGTTGGTACTCTCATAAATACTCCCATAAGCGCTGTTCTTAAGTAGATAAAAAATACTTTTTGACAAGTTTTTTTATATAAAACTTAAAAGTTCACTATTTTCAAATGCAGTTTGTTAAGTGTATTTTTTATAAAATTTTTGAATCAGGGATCCATCACCTGAATATATCATACACTACTTTTTGTACCATTTGCCATTATACGCTACATGTATGGAATCGATTATCCAGAATGCTTTTGGACCTGGAGCTTTTCAGATAAGTTGTCTTAAGTTTGCAAAAAAAGTAAACATTAATACAAGTAGTCACCATCATTATACAAGGTACTATTTTTTTCATTTCAAAGAAAACGAAATGAATTTGATATCAACATTATTTGCTTAAAATGGAATTTATGGAAGATGGCCTTCCCAGAATTCAGAGATCTCTAGTTAATGGATTTCCAGATAAGGGATCCCATATGTGTAGCAAGGAAGAGCATGGTAAGGTGCCAACTGAAATAAAATGTTTTTAAGGATTGTCTAAAGGACAACATAAGGGAAAACAAGCATAACATATAGAATGGGATCCATCTATTTTCACTAAGGGGCCAATTTACGAAATTCATGGGTAATAATCGAAGTTCGATCGAATAACGATCATTCGAATTTTTCATGAAATCATAAAGTGAATTTTGGCCTCTTCGATCATCGAATATCCAATATCGAATAGATTGAATGATCAGATATTCGATCATTCAATGATCGTAGGAATTAAAATTTTAAAGTTATTCGACTGCCTACTTCACCAGATTGAACCTACCGAATTGCAATAGAAGCCTATGGGAAGCTCCCCATAGGCTTTAGAGACTAAGTCCTGCCCGAATACCATTCGTACGATTGGAGCGTTTGATCGCTCGAATCGTACAAATTTTTCGGACGCTCGAATGAAATTTCACGATTTTTTCGTGAATTCGAACGATCGGTATCCGAAATGATAGCCTAAAACAATTCGATAAGCATTCGATAGACGAATACTTATCGAATTGCTAATTTGATCGGAGCGTACGATCGTTCGAAATGTACGAATTTTTCGGACGCTCGAATGAAGTTTCACGATTTTTTTGTGAAATTGAACGATCGGTATCCGAAATGATAGCCTAAAACAATTCGATAAGCATTCGATAGTCGGATACAAATTGCGAATTTGGTCGAGCTAATTATGGGGAATAATAGTAAATTTGCCCCTTAATGTACAGTGATTTTTTGTAATAGTTTAACAATTTTATATTGCCACCAAAACTATTTTCTGTTTTTACCTTATGGTTGTGGTTGTCTTGGGCTAGTAAAGAAGTATAAACATAATGTAGCATTCCTAGCCTGATTCTTTGGAAAGATTTTGCCATTCTTTAAAACCCATATAATACCAATTTGTTTATACAAGAAAGGTAAGCAATTGCTGTTGTTTAAATTAGTTTAATTATTTTCTACCCCTCAATGAACAAGTGTTCTAAGGGTTTTCCAAGATATTATAAAAAATTAGTACTTGCTTGGCTTCATCAAACCAAAACCTCTTAACAAGCTCCAATACTTCTCAAATAGTTTTGGTGTAAGGGCCAGCAATCAAAACCCCTTATTTAAAAAAAACAAAAAACCCTACCCCGTACCTTACATAGACCCCCCTCCGTTCTCCACCCCCAGTCTAGTTACTACCCTGGGTAAATGCACCTAATTTATTTAATAAGGGGTTGAATTCTCCTTTATTCACTATTCATATACACTATTACATGTAACAGTGTATATGGAACACGTTACCTATGACACTCCGGGTAAAAATAAGACATGAGGCCAATGTTACTAATGAGGTAAAAAAAACTATTACATGGAAAATTTCCAACCTTAACTGATATTAAGACCCAATATATAATATGGGCAAATTAGGGAAGTCTGTTAATACCACTTGCCTGCTGAATCAAGCATCAACGTTTTGTATTCAACTGCTGTTAAGTCCCTGGCCATTTAGGATATACACTATTTATATATATGGAACACGTTACCTATGACACCCCGGGTATTTGCCCTTTGTTTTATACAACAAGCTTCCCATAGACTATAGCTCTTCTAAAGGAGGAATCACACCTAGATTATTTAGAATCTTGGTGAAGAATACTTGTTATGTAGATTGCAGCTGTATTATTTGGACAATGCTAACATGCTCAGGATTGTGAGATTGTTAGGACACACCAGAGAATATGAGAATGTAACAGTTAGATTTTTATTTGTAGCAGGTTTACATACTGTTCCATTCTTCATTTATGGTCAAACATTTACCTATTAAAGGTATTCTGTCATGGGAAAACATCAGTTAATAGTGCTGCTCCAGTAGATTTATGCACTGAAATCCATTTCTCAAAAGAGCAAACAGATTTTTTTATATTCAGTTTTGAAATCTGACATGGGGCTAGACATTTTGTCAATTTCCCAGGTGCCCCGGTCATGTGCCAGCATTTTAGGAGGGAACTGCTTTCTGGCAGGCTGTTGTTTTTTCTTCTCAATGTAACTGAATAGTACGCAGTGGTACATGGGTTTTTACTATTGAGTGCTGTTCTTAGATCTACCAGACAGCTGTTATCCTGTGTTAGGGAGCTGTTAGCTGGTTACCTTCCCATTCTTCTGTTGTTAGGCTGCTGGGTGGGGGAAAGGGAGGGGGTGATATCACTCCAACTTGCAGTACAGCAGTAAAGAGTGATTGAAGTTTATCAGAGCACATGACTTGGGGCAGTTGGGAAATTGCCAATATGTCTAGCCCCATGTCAGATTTCAAAATGATATATAAAAAAAACTGTTTCAATGTAGAAATCTACTAGAGCAGCACTATTAACTGATGCATTTTGGAAAAAAAAAATTCCCATGACAGTATCCCTTTAAGCACACTAACTTTATTTTTTGTTTTATTGTTAAATGTGGAATTGGAGTTTGAGAAAGCTTTTAAACTGTAGCAAATATTGACTAGGGGCAGTTGACTATTGCTAGGTAAAAATAAGACATGATGCCAATGTTACTAATGAGGTAAAAAAACTATTACATGGAAAATTTCCAACCTTAACTGATATTAAGACCCAATATATAATATGGGCAAATTAGGGAAGTCTGTTAATACCACTTGCCTGCTGAATCAAGCATCAACGTTTTGTATTCAACTGCTGTTAAGTCCCTGGCCATTTAGGATATACACTATTTATCCAAGCCAAGAATTGTACCAAAATGCAATTGTCTTCCTTTTGCTTTCTACACAGGAAAAAATTTTTTTTGCATGAAACGGATATTAATCTTTATGTAAAATAGTCCTTTGATTTCTTTGAATATTAATCATTGATTTGATATATAATATAATGAGATGCTCTGGCAGCATCTGATATTGATTTCACTCTAAAAGGAAAAACAGTTCTTAGGATCCTCGATGATCTATGTACACTTATTTATAAAATAAATATTTAGAACCTGGAAGGTCCTAAAGAGCCATTTGGGGTGTTAGAAAGGGGCCCCTGTGCCTGGGATCTGTCAAAAAGCTATTGTGTATCATGTAACTCTCTCAACTGAAACCAGGAGTTTGAGCCTCACTCTAACTTCTGTTTTAATTAATTTTTTTTTTTATTTGTTGGGATAACAAGCATATCCCCCCACTAAGCATTTTTCAGGTTATTTGTCAGGTCTTCATATGGAAATATGTAACATTTCAGGAATGGGAATTGTATGATTAAATCCAAATTAAAGGAGTGATATAGGCCTATGCTCTTTAAGGGATAGATTTAACAAGGGTTGATAAAGGGATTCGAATTTTGAGGTCATTTTAGTGTAATTCAAAAATCAAAATGTATCATGTATTATCTCTTTAAAAATTCTATTTTGACTCTTCACCATCTAAAACCTGCTGCATTGCTGTTTTAGCCTAGTCATTTGGTAGACTTTGAAAAATAAATTTTTTGGGGGGGGGAAACTTTGAATCAAATTCGATCTGAATTCGATTTGAAAGATTGAATCCAACCTATTCAACAAAAGTTACCAAATTCGATTTTTAAAATACATTTCGGTTGTTCTGTTTTTATTCAAATTTTGAGTTGTTGGGAGCTTCAAATTACTCCCATCAACTCGAAATCTGCCCCTTGATAAATCTGCCCCTAAGAGTCCTGATGACTTCATGGTTTAGTTTTAAAAATCTGTATTAAAAACTGTGTTAAACAGTGTACAATGATGCAAACAGTCTTCTATGCTGTCATATACTTACCCCAAAAATACTTGGATGATGTCTGAATATTTATTCCAGCAGCACATTACAGTTTTTAACATGACATGTAACACTGATGATTCCTTATTATCACTGCTTTGTAATAAACATTTGAATTGTCACTAGTGTGAATATTTTTCAATGGCACTATATTATTTACAGGGCAAAAGCAAGAGAAATGAGGACCAGTATGTGCCTGGCTTTGTTTTTGTGCTATGGGCTCTACAAGTTTTGTACCAGTTACAGGGAGGCTTTTCCCAGTGCAGAATGAATAATGATTGGATTCGTGAGGGGACAGGTGCTCTACTTTCTGTGGAGATACAGTATGAGCACTGTAGGACAAAGAATGGATCAGTGATGAAGTCATTGCAAACTGAATCAGTATTTTAGGTTCAGCTACTGATGACAAATTCTATACCAATTTCTTCTAGCTTTGGGCAAGACAGTCTCCTTGGACTTTGATGCCACAATTATCTACTAGACTGTGTGGGGCAGATTTATTGCACATGAACAGTGATGGCTCTAATTAGGAGATTTATATAAAAAATAATAATGCAGGGAAGTTTACATTAGTTTGTTTCACTATTTTATTGGGGAACCATTACTCTAACAAAAGCTGCTTTTACCTTTATGCTTTAATAAAGCTTCCACAAATCTATCATCCACTTTCCATCCCTCAACTACAAATATCCCTCTTTTAGCTTCCATTCAGTTGTGCTTAAAATGATTGTGCATTAAATTGTGTTTGTTCCTACAAGCTATTCATTCCTCATCTTTTCCCGACAAAAAACACAGCCACACTAATGTTCACTTCAGTTGGTTCAGTTCTAGTACTGACTCATAAAACCCTTCTTCCTAAAGTCCCTGCCTCATGGAACTCTCCTAAGAAAGCATTGCAGTAACACACTGAATGTGTTCAGCAACCAAATCTCTGCCCTTGCTTTTTCCCCCTTTTTGTTTCTCACAGAGATCGCAAGCACTTTGGCACAGGTGTCCCTTTTTTATGAAGTCCTTCTACTTGTCAAGTGTACAATACATTTCTGGCAGTAAGAAAATGAATACATGTTTATATACTTTGAGTACAGTTATGGGATTTATTATCCAGGAACTTTTTTGCCAGAATGCTCCAAAATACAACTGTCCCATTCAATGCAAAATAAATTATTCTTAATTTTTTTATCTGCTTTTTCTAAAATATATATTTATAAAATAGTACCTGGTACTTGATGACTAAGCTGCAAAAATCCATACTGGTGGAAAAGTAACCCCAGGTTTTACATATTTTATGTTCCCAGAATGCAAGGTTCTGTATCCAGAAAACTCTAGTTCCCAATAATTCTGGACAGTTAATACAATTTGTCTGCATTTTAAAATGATTTCACTATTGTCTATATAGTTACATAGTCAAATAGGGTTGAAAAACTCAATCAAGTTCAACTCCTCCAAATGAAACCCAGCATCAATAAACACACCCCTCCATACCTTCACATAAATATCTATACTAACAAAAGAATTTAGTATAATAGCCTTGGATATTATGCTTGTCCAAGAAATCATCCAAGCCTCTTAAAAGCACAAATAGAATCCATCACAACATCACCCGGCAGTGATAGGAAATGTCCCATTAACACCCCTGTAGTAGACTTTCTTGTGAGAAAACACATACCCTACACATTTTCACACATTGTGGTGCAATAATACACAATTGATGCGTATCTAGGCCGGCTCCAACACTTATCTAGAGTGTGAGCAGATCCCAGCCTCTGTCATAGGAATCATTTTCCAGACAGCTCCTGTCACATTCTCTCCTCTGTATCTGAGCTCTAACCCCTCCAAAGTCAGGTTCACAAGGCCTGGGGCCCCAAGCCCTTCACACGCCTCTAAATTCCTTAGGCCCCTAAAACTTTGCTACAATCCACACACTCCAGACTGGAGTGAAACCAGGAAGTAGACTGACCCTGAAATAGCTCAACAACTTCTGGCCAAATCTGGAATCTGCCAGGGCTCACTTCCCCTCCCTTATCCAGTTTAGATCCAACACTTAGCTGGCAACAACAGGGGATTTCCAACATGTGTGATTTTCAGACCATAGCTGATCTTAACCTTATAGATCCCTACATAATAATAAGACAGCACACAGTTCTGTGATATCTTAAGTATAACCACAGAACATAGATAGCAAGGAAAGAAAATATTAATATAAAGCTTTGTTTTATAGAGATTTACATGAACATGTATTCTGACAGACAGGCTCCTCAGGCTAGAGGATTCCTAACTGATATCTATTTAGTAATGTGGCATAATTAATTCCATCCATAGCTGAACAGTCTCTCACTGTGTCTTATCACTTATCATTTTAGTTGCATAAATCTCATGTTTTCTGCCTTCCTGTCAATGTCCATGTACCTATGAGTGCTGGGCTGGAAACATGGATGGCAATTTACCCTTCTACCCACCTTTGTGCAAGGCATAGCTGAAAAATACAGAAAGCGTTGTAGAATAGCAGTGCCCCCTACCTTTCACAAGAAGGGCGGAAAACCAAAATCACTTGCATGGCACATAAAAGGAGGACAGCAAAAGGAACTGCTGTGCAAAACAGTTAAGTTTAACTAATATGACATGTTTCAATATCTTTACAATATATGAAGAATAACAAATAGCATTATGTCAGCAACTGTCAGTCTGACTACATCCAGCTGCCAATATCACATTAATCACTGCAAAATAGTTACCCATGTGACCTCAGTCCAAAGAAAGCAGCCAAAATGCTTACATGGAAAGACATTAGAAGACTGTTTGATAACTGTAAATAAACTGTATATTTTTTAGACAAAAATGAGGACTTGTGATGCACTTTAGATCAGCATTGCCATCAACAACAACAAAATGTGTGGAATTTTACCATTTTTCATATTACAAATTGTTGTAGATATCTGAGAGTTTTAAAAAACAGTATAACTTATGTACATTCTTATGCATATTTCCAGGTAAGTTAGAAGGGGTGTGGGGAAACATTTATAGCTTATGTATAAGGTTTGTCCCTTTACAGTATCACTTTTGTCATTTACAATGATCCCTTTCCCTGATTCATATTAATAACACATTGTGATAAAAACCATAAAACAATTTCTAAGCATGTAGCTTGTCAAATCACTCCTTTTATACAAATAGGATTAGACTAATGATTAACTGGAACAAGTAATACTAAGTAATAAAACAGAAATTTATACTGGAGTAAAATGTCTCTTGTTTGGACTTATAAAGCCCTGTAACACCTTCAACAAATTATTTGACATGCTTTGTGGATAGAGTTTTAATACATTTCACAAGTAATATCCTCCCATTCAGTCATGTCCAAAATCTGTGGCTTACAGACATAGTGTACATTCTCTTTATAATTGTATTTTGTTCTTACAGGGTGGCTGCATGAGTTTTCCAAACGATTGGGATTGCCATACACTCCAGTAGAGAAAATACTTTCAACCAATAGCAACATCCACTCTAATGACAGCCATGGGGGGAACCAAACATTATTTGAACTTATTGGTGGACCATCCCTTCGGAGCTCTTACATCACCTCACTCTATTTTGCTCTTAGCAGTCTGACTAGTGTGGGCTTTGGGAATGTATCTGCCAATACTGATGCAGAAAAGATCTTCTCTATCTGCACCATGCTGATTGGAGGTGAGTCAGAATGCATATATTCTTACAATCAAGAAACAACTCTCATGATGGGAAACATACTCTGTGGTGTTTAGATGGCTTACTATTGGCATGGGTTGAAGCAAAGAGATGTCAGCCTTATTGATTTAGACCACTGCTCACCTTTTATGTTGCTCCCTGTAGCCTCAACTTGTTGTCAAGTTTTGGAGGAATTAAAACAAATATATCACCAAACAGGCTTGCAGTCAACATAGAGCTATCAAATAACAACACTGATTTGGCAACTGCTAGAAAACATTTTGCTGCTTATGCGTTTCCCAAATACGTTGTACATCTAAATGATAGGTAAAAAATTTGGAGACCCCTGTCATTGTTCTCTGAGTGCATCTTTACATAGACACATGGGGTCACATAAACAACTATGTAGTTTCTTAATAGCAGTACAGATTCCTGTGGAGCTCTGTACTCTCAGAAACATGATGTAGAACTATAAATGCTGTTATCCAGATTTTTTGGGGACTTTCTAGCTCATTGGTTTATAATTTGTAACACCATGTCATAAACCTAGAAAGAAGTTTAATTTGCTACATTTGGCATCAATGTGATTTTATGCTGACTTAAAACACAAACCTTTTTAACATTAAGGGCCGATTTGTCAAGGGTCAAATTTAAAAAAAAAAAAAAACTCAATTCCCTAGTCGAATTTGACAGTTTTGGCCATAAAAATATGAGAATTCAAAATTCGAATTCAAAATTTCACTTTGACTCTCGATAAATCTGCTCCTACATGTTCTCTTTGAAACTGCAACAATAAAAAAATGCTTTTCAGCACGGGAAGTCACTTCCAATTGAATGGGTAAAGCTTTGACTATGGCATACTTTGGTGCACTAAGGGGTAAATAAATCACACTTCAGCAAGTAAAGGTAGTGTAGTGTTACTTTAAGGAAATCTGTATATATATATATATATATATATATATATATATATATGCATTCCAGATTTGAAATTCTGAATAGAGGTATATTGTCCGCCATTCTGTTCAGTGCCTGTAATTGGTAAACGATTTATCGAAGGCAGAAAGCTATTCCCTTCCAGTTGAGAGGACTCAGGGGTCCATTGTGCTCATTCTCGGTGGAAAACAGCCCAGTCACAGTGTTTTTCAATCTTTCATTTGTACACTATTTTTTTTTTTAAATTCCATTGTCTGAAACATAAACGCTTAGAAATGACATTATATTTAGGAGCATGGAGCAAATCTTATCTCCTGCTATATAATGTCAGAGGCTGGAAATGCTTTGTGAAAGTTGCTATAAAAATTTTCTCTGATCATCATGTATCATTTTTCTTACAATGCTGTGTGTGCCAAATGAATCAAAAAACTTTTCTTCCGTCAGTATATGCATAAGCTCATCCATCCATTAGATGTAGCCTCTATTTTTTATTTCCCTTTTAAATGAAGCTAAACAGCACACAAATTTATCAATTTAAGGTTTTGCTTTCTGACAAAACATTGTCTTTTACTCCATGGGGCAGATTTACCAAATTCACATGTATTCAAAATTCGATTGAATTTTCAAAAAGTTTCGAATTTCAAATATGCAAAATAGGTGACTTCGACCAGTGAATTTTTAAAATTCGAAAGATTCGAATGATTCAAATAATTCAAATAAAAATGTATTTGAATATTCAACTATTCGACTATCGAATTACTTCTCCTTTAAATTTGTATTCCTAGTTCGCCAGTTTCAGCCTGGTGAATTTTACTCGAATTGTAAAAATTCGATCGAATGGTTAAAATCGTTCGATCGAATTTTTATAGTTCGATCGTTCAACCAATCGAATTAAAATCAATCGAATTTGAAGGATTTTAATTCACTACCTATTCACATGGTTGGATTTCTAATTTTTTTTTCAATTCGAAATTCGACCAATAGCAAATCTGCCCCCATGTCTTACTCATCCTTTACTCTTTATTTAGCACTCATGCATGCAGTGGTCTTTGGTAATGTCACTGCCATCATTCAGAGGATGTACTCCCGACGGTCTCTGTACCATACTCGTACCAAAGACCTCAAGGATTTTATTCGCGTGCACCGTATGCCCAAGCAACTTAAACAAAGGATGCTAGAATGTTTCCAGACCACGTGGTCAGTCAACAATGGCATTGATGCTAATGAGGTAAGAATGCGTTTTACAGCTCATATGAAAATGTAGTAGGACTACCTGGCAGGTTCAGAAAATTACTTTTCTATCTGATGAACAAATGTAGTCTCGTGTAATTTTCCATTGGTATAGAGTAGTGATGGGCGAATCTCCCCCGTTTCGCTTCGCCGAAAAATTCTCGAATTTCCAGCGAAATTCGCAAATTGGCAAAAAAATTTGCGAAACGAAATGAGTCGCGTTTTTGACCCGCGTCGCGTCGATTGCGTCGCGTTGTTTTCGTTTTTTTTTTGGCGAATTTTCGCTGGCGTTTCGCGGGAATTCACCGCGAATTCGCCTCTGGCGAATAAATTCGCCCATCACTAGTATAGAGCTCCTTTTAATTATCTAGTATTTGCCATAGATATTCCCAGGGAAGATGGACACTGCAATAAAAATCAACATGATGTGTTGTAAATTAGTTAAGGGCTATAGTGGATTGCAAAACGGTGTTGTTTCAGGCAGCATCTCCAAAGCCATCAGGTATCCTTCAAGCATAAAATAATGATATTGCCTTTTTACATCCTTAATAGAAAACAACCTGACCTTGCAGTGCAGTTATGGGTGCCAGTTCATAAAGATATCATTGACATTAGGATAAAACTTCTACAAAGTATAAGTATAGGATCTGTTATCTGGAAACCCATTATCCAGAAAATGGGCCATCTCCCATAGACGCGATTTTAATGAAATAATTCAAGTTTTTAAAACTTTTTTCTTTGTAATTTAATGTTTAAAAGATGTTGTAGCTGACTTAAGATATGGAGATTCAAAATTACAGAAGGATTGTTTTTTCCAAAAAAAAAAAAAAACTGGTCCTAAGCATTCTGGATAACAGGTCCTATACTTGTACCTGTACACAGTTGTGACAGCCACCTTAGTTATCAGCTACAGTATATTGATTTATATTGGTTTATAAGGAGCTGCCTTCAAATAATTTTATATATGGTATTGTTGGTGCTCCAAAAAAAACCACTCACACAAGTTAAACTTGGGCTAATTACATGTAGGACTGTTAAATTGCATCAGTTTTACTTCTTCTGTCAATAGCTTTTGTCTAACATAAAATGCTTTAAAATATGTCTGGGTTCTGGCATGGGGAAGCAATCACAGATATGTTGCCTATTGGATTGTCATTATTTTCCTAAGCAAATTGCAGAAGTCCGCCAAGCATATCATGCAAGTTCACAATGGCTTATTTAAATATGAATTGTGTATTGTCTTTAAGGAGTAGGGAAGGAATTTTTGTTTGCATTAAGGGGCAGATTTACTAAATTCACATGTATTCACATGAATGATTCGAAATTCGATTGAATTTTCAAAAAGATTTGAATTTCGAATATGCAAATGAGGTGACTTTGACCAGTGAATTTTATAAATCCAATCGAATGATTCAAATAATTAGAATAAAAATCTATTCATATATTCGACTATAGAATTACTTCCCCTTTAAATTTTTATTCAACTGCCTAGTTTGCCAGTTTCAACCTACTGAAGCGCCTTTGGTGAATTTTGATCGAATTATAATAATTCGATCAAATGGTTTGATTGAATTTTTATAATTCGATTGTTCGACCAATCGAATTGCGGTAAAATCCTTCGAGTTCGAATTTTAATTCCCTAACTATTCCCAGGGTCGAATTTTTTACAATTCGAAATTCGACCAAAAAAAAACAGAGTTCATTATGCAAGGAAGGAGACTGGGGCTTCTAACAGATTTCCAATAGATTTACATAATTTGGAATTATTAAGGACCCAACCTATAATACTGCAAAGTACTTTACAAAAAAGCAGTTTTTGTAATGTTTGTAAGCTTTTTCTACTGGGCTAAGTGAAGTCACTCAGGACCAGGCAAGATTGGTGTTTATCCAAGACAAAATCATGCTCCTGTGAACAGAAGACTCCCATTGTTAGATAAGAAGAAAGACTTTGCATGCAGGGGCCATGTAATTCCTCTGTGTTCATTGAAGATAGTACAATAGGAACTTTGATTGCCAGAGGCTGGATGTATCCACAGAGATCTCTGAACAACAGAAGCAGCTATTGTCACTTGCTACAAACACTGCTATGGAGAAGTCTGCGTTGACAATCAATCTAGTTTCTCCAAAGCGAAATTCAAGCCTTTGCACCTGTCACTTAGGCTCTTCGGTACTCCATTAACTCACACAGTTTGAGAAGATTTCCAAGTTCTAAAAAAAAGGTTACACTGAGGTTAAAATGAGGTAAGGTGAATTGTGTTAAGGAAAGCAGCAAAAGGCTGTAGACTGCCAAAAACAGGATGCCATTTCCTGGCAGTAATTACAAGCTATCATGTTTACTATACAAGACATACTTGATGAAGAAATCTAAGTAGTCTTGAAAGCTTGCAATTTCCCCCAACACTTTTAGCTAATAGCAAGGTGTCAATTCGTCAACAAACATTCTTTTTTCACTGCTTGGAAAAGTACTTTGTAAACCAAATAAAATACAATCTTGGCGTTTCCTTATGTTATTCTGTTAAGCCTGAATGAGTTAACTCAAACTGGAAAAACAAGTTTGGCCTCCACCATACACAGAGTGAGATATAGAACATGACAGCAGAACTCAGATAACTGTTCCATACAGTCTGTATATTTCAAAAAATAATATACACCGAGATAGGATCTATTTTCCAGGATGCTTGGGAACTGGGGTTTTCCAAATAAGGGATCTTTCTGTAATTTGGTCTTCTAAAAACTTATAAACATGAAATATACACAACAGATTGTTTTACCACCAATATTAATTCATGCGGATTAGATACCATCAAGTACAAGGCACTGTTCTATTATTACAGAGGCCACTTTACTAAAATTTGGATTTTCATTTTTTCATGAATTATAATTTTCTCTAAAAAGTCGAGAACACGAAAACATGAAAGAACACAAAAAACTCTAATACAAAACTGCACCAAGTAAAAGTTACTGAGGTCCCATAGAAGTCAATGTGACCTGTGCTAACCCTATTGGACCTTTGTTGCTTAACTATACAGGCTTTTAGATGGGGAAAAATTTTTTTTTCAAAACACATCAGTTAATAGTGCTGCTCCAGCAGAATTCTGCATTGAAATCCATTTCTCAAAAGAGCAAACAGATTTTTTTATATTTTTTAAAATGTCTAGCCCCATGTCAGATTTTAAAACTGAATATAAAAAAATCTGTTTGCTCTTTTGAAAAATGGATTTTAGTGCAGAAGTCTGCTGGAGCAGCACTATTAACTGATGCGGTTTGGGGGAAAAAAAACATTTTTCCCATGACAGTATCCCTTTAACTAGTAATTTTTAGAGGTAGTAGAGATATTTGTATATTTTTGAAATTGTTCAGAGTTTTTTGTTCATGCTTTTTTATTGGGATCTTTTATTAACTTTCATGGCAATTGTGATTTTAGATAAATAGGGTTTAATAGTGGTTTCACTAGTAAATGGGCCTCCCTGGTAGATGGCTTTCCCATAATTTGTCTGGATAATGGTTTTTCAGATAAGGCATCCAACTGTATAAAGGTGGCCATACACGTAGAGATCCACTCGTTTGGGGATGTCGCCAAACGAGCTGATTTCTCCCCGATATGACCACCTTAAGGTGGGCGATATCGGGCTGATCCGATCCTGGGCCCTAGGGCCCAACGATCGGATCAGAATGGCACAGATACGGGCGGTCCGCATCAACGAACAGATGCGACCGCAATCCGACAGGATTTTTAATCCTGCCCGATCGACATCTGGCCGACTTTCGGCCAGATATCGATCAGGGAAGCCCGTCGGAGGGCCCCCCACACAGGCCGATAAGCTGCCGACACAGTCTGTCGGCAACTTTTATCGGCCCATGTATGGCCACCTTAAATAAATACATTTCCTGAATTACTAAGATATTGCACACCTGTATAGTTTTTTACCAATAACTTACATGTATAAGCGTTACTACACATTTACACCATTGCATCTTTTCAGTGAATGGTCTTAATTAATACTACAATGCAGAGTTATGCATTGTTATGCAGTTATGCCGACTGATTAAATACTGATCTCCCTGTATTATTCAGTTGAACAGGATTGAGATCTTAGGTGCTGCTTGCTTTGTAATGGCTTTGCAATGATTTTTCTCTCTCCTATAGCTTCTCAAAGACTTTCCTGATGAGCTGAGAGCTGATATTGCCATGCATCTGAACAAGGAGATCTTGCAGCTGCCAATTTTTGAGTCCGCCAGTCGTGGATGCTTGCGTTCCCTATCTCTAAGCATCAAAACCTCATTTAGTGCCCCTGGGGAGTATTTAATCCGACAGGGAGATGCCCTACAAGCCATATATTTTGTATGCTCAGGTTCCATGGAGGTACTGAGAGACAACACAGTGCTGGCCATCCTGGGTAAGTAGAAAGAACAGGAACAATTAACTTGTATTCATTTAATGGAAACCTACAGCTTGTTTGCACAGACCATTCCTTCTGGGTATACTTCTATTTCAGCTTCTAAAGGCTAGCTGCTATATTTTCCTCTGCTCAGTAAAATCCCCAAAAAACATTATAGACTACACTGAAAGTACCTAATAAAAAGAACCAAGGAAAATGATACAGCTCCTCCTTTATGTATAACTGTAGATGAGAAAAATAGTTCCACAAGTATAGAAACTCTGTGAAATCTACTGCAATCTACTGAAATAAGAATACCTTCCATTTTCCATCATATGCTATTGATCAAATGAAGTCATCTCTAAAGAGGTGTTTAACAAATTGCTATCTATTTCATGAAATAAATGTTGCACAATGTTGCATATCAGATATGTCTTCATTCACCTGATGGAATATCTATGATCTAAATATTCCTTGCAATATTTCTTGAACAAAATCGATGCAAATTTTGTAATGCTCATATCGTCTCATATGGGGATTAGATACTTTGACCTACAATCAAAAGATACAGTTTCATCATGGTATCTATAAAATTATGTTAAGAATGTATACTGTACATGGCACTATTGCAGAACATTCACAAGGAAAGCTACAGCTGCATGGGACTTTTTAATGGGCACCGTGAGGATGAGAGCAAGGGTCAGAGACAAACAAAATGAGCTTGATGAGTTATTCTGTTCTATCTGCCTTCAGGAAATATGGATTTGCAGCAGAATCCTGATGACATGCATCTTTTTTGCATCATTTTTGTTCCTTCTTGAATCATGACTTTTAATAATGTAAAAGTAATAGTAATAGTAAAATGTGGGGGCTTACCCTACCAATAAGTTATTCTGAAAGGTTTCTAGCAACTTCTGCGAAGCACAAATAACAAAAAAAAAGACACATGTAACCCTATATCTTTGTATAGCTTTCGGTAGGATAACTAAATGATTAGCGGCTATATTATTTTACTGTGTTGGGTTAGATTTGGTCTCAGACTCAAGCATTGGGCTAGACTCAAGTATTGTAATTGAAGAGTGGCTGTAATAGGTCTGTAAAATCTAATTATTCAACATTTGCATGGGATAAAGTAGACTGACTAATTTGCTATTTGTCTTAAATAAATAGTAGCATAATACTACATGCTTTGGAATGGGCAAATACTTGCTTGATGAAGGTTTAACAATAATCATGTTTTTTTTTTTATCCTGAGATATTTTAGGGTTAAAAAATTTTGGTAAGATGAGCTGAATACAGAGCTACGAAATAAGTTGGCGCTATAGAAATACATGTAAATAATAATATAAAAATGATCTATCAGTAATTTTTAATTAGCAGCCCTGGAAGCTAAATCGATGTCCGTTTAGTGAATTAAGTTAGAGAAATTTTTCCAGGTTTAATGGCATTGTGTAGTTAAACAGTCTTACCCTTTACATAAAAGAACCTGATCCTGATGGGGAGATGTATTTTATTCTAAGCAACATTCCTTTTCAGTAGGGGCTTCCATTTGGAAGGCTGCACTGTAGCAGCCAGAACATCTTCTGAATTCAATGCCAGCATTGCAGAGCGATACTCTTTTAATGACACCAGAATTGGAAGCACATGCTGACAGGAAAGGCATTTGGTTGCTGTTTAATAAAGAGGACAGTGGTAATCAAAACACATATGTTTCATTGATCTTAGGTGTGTCATCTGCATGCTGAGTCTCCATACTTATTTTATATAGAATTGAGGTCAGGGGTGTAACTATAGAGGAAGCCGACCCTGTGGCTGCAGGGGGGCAGGAGATATAGGGGCCCCCTAATTCATATACAGAAAACAAAAAGGAACACCAAGAGCCCCAATAATGTAATATGTTTTTACAAGGAGTAATGGTAGAGTAAACAAATTAATACTCACAAACCAGGGTTACCAATAGGCAATCACTGTATAGGCAGGTGGGGAGATTATCCTGACCCCACTCAGGAATAAGAAGTCGCTCTCTGTAGAAGGAAGAAAAATGGGGATGACACCCCTCCACTCGGGGTGGACTCGATATAGTAATAAGACAAAACAGAGGCACCAAAAGGATAAAATTAGCTAAAAACACTTAAAAACCCAATGGGTAATTCAGAGGAGGTAGTAGTGGACTTACCTCCTCCAAGCCGACACCAACGAAAGTGGTAATTTTCAGTAATAGTTTATTCAAAAAACAGTATTGCAATGCGTTTCGCAGGCATTTCCTGCTTCATCAGGCAATGTGGAACGGGAGCAAAAACAACAGTGTCTTTGTATAAACATACCAGGAGCTCCCGTTTTGCTCCCGTTCCACATTGCCTGATTAATTCATATACAGTTAATAAATAAATATTGGTAAAACAGGTCAACTACTAGACATTTTGGGGGCCTGAAAAATAATTTGTTGTGGGGCCCAGTAATATCTAGATATGTCCCTGTATGAGGTAATACCTGATAATAAAAACCACCAGCTCTAGTAACTCGTAGGAATCGATTAGTTGATAGCAAGTACTAGTTGTCTGTTGAAAGCAAACATTGGATTGGTCACAGTGGGTTACTACAGCCTTAAGCTGGCCATAGACACAAAGATTTACTTTCCATATCGGATGAACAATCGGACGTCCTCATCTCCCAATCTGTCACACCATTCAGATCAAATAAAGTAGTAACAGAACAGATCAGAAGATGTTCTGCCCTGACAGCAACCGTATGAAAGTTTATGTCTGACAAAGCTGGTGACAGTCTCCCACTGAAAATCGTCAGATTGGCAATACATGCAGAGATATGATTGGCAGCCGACAGAAAACTTCTAATCTGTGCGATCGACTGAACGACTGATCGGCATGGCAAGACAAATGTCGGGACACTCCACACACAATCCGAAAATCGTATGAATCCAGGATATCAGAACTTTGCGTCTATGGCCAGCTTAAAGCAATCTTTCACCCATTAATTACATTAATTCCTCAAATTCACTTATCACTGCTCATTATATTTTTGTTTGTTTTTGGGTTTTTTTTTTGCTTCCAGGGAAAGGAGATCTGATTGGTTCAGACAATCTAAACAAATATCAAGTGATTAAAACCAATGCCAATGTGAAAGCTTTAACCTACTGTGATCTGCAATACATCAGCTTGAAAGGCCTGAGGGAAGTTCTAGAGCTATATCCAGAATATTCCCAGAAATTCATTTCTGAGATCCAGCATGATCTGACCTATAATCTCCGTGAGGGCAGCGAAGCAGATGTGAGTAATACATATATTGTATGATGCTATGAAATTGCTGAAAAATGTCTTCCTTCTGAAAAACCAGTTTAAAAAAAAACATTCCCTATGTAGGTCACAGAGATGAAAAAAAGCTCTGATTGCTGTACATTTCTCTAATACAAATCTGGTGCCTTTGGTGTGGTTTTATCAAGCATTTGCAGCTGTGAGCCTTCGTTAAAGTGAAATTGCTGGCATCATCAGCATGATACTGGTCAAGCAGCTGGCAAAAGAAAATTAATTATCTACTAACTTGAAAAAAAAACAATCCTGCAAAGAAAAAAAGGATTCTTCAAAATGAGTTATTCTGTGACATAAATATTTTATGGACTATTGGCAACTGCAACAATATTTCCTGAACAGAAATATTTTAAAACAACTTTCAGCCACTTTTACTGTGAAGTTAACTAACAAATAATTAATACAATTTTCTAGATTTTCTAGAATGTGTCAGTCTCACATTTTAGTAACTTGTTAAAGGGATAATTCACCTAAAACTTTTAGCTTTTAGTATGTTATATAATGGTCATATCTAAAAACTTTTCAGTTGGTCTTCATTATTTTTTTTAATTATTTACCATCCCTTCTGACTCTTTCTAGCTTTCATTTGAAATGGGGATCACTGGCCCCAACTAAAAAACAAATGCTCTGTAAGGCTACAAATGTATTGCTATTGGTACTTTTTATTATTCTTCATCCTTCAATTCCTGCCCTGTTCATATTCCAGTCCCTTATATTAGTGCATGGCTGCTAGGGTCTCAGAATATTGCGCTCTACGTCATACTAAAAGCTCAGGTGAACAACCTCTTCAATATATAAACATATTAAACAGGTGTAATTATGCCACATATACAGTGCAAATGAACAATGGTTTGAAATTACTGAATTTATTGAATGTATTCACCAGCCATGGATTTGCGGCAAAACTCTGAATTTAGCCATGTGCACATTTTTTTACTGAAACTGTGGTGAAAAGTTGCAGAAAAAAAACTTCCATAAGATAAACCATTGACTTTTTATCATTTGAACAAAATAGTCACAATAAGAAAAAAACACCCATTGACTTTAATGCATTAGGCCAAAAAAAAGTCGCAAAAAGAAAAAATGCCCAGTGACTAATGCATTTGGACAAAAAAAAGTCGACATAAGAAAAAAACGCCCATTGACTTATTGACTTAATGCATTAGGGTAAAAAAAGTCTTCATAAGAAATAATGCCCATTTCACCAATTTTTGTAGCATTGGTTGCCGACTGTTACTTTGTCTGCTCAGGTCCCATCCATACTCCAAACCATATTTCAGCAGCACTCCGATGTAGTGAAAATATATTTATTTGTGAAACAAGTGAAGCAACATTTTGGCTTAACCAGCCCTTTATCAGGCTGAATCACAGTGTAACATAAAACCATTTTTATTTTTAGCTGTGGTTTAGCTTGATAAAGTGCTGGTTAAGCTGAAACGTTGCTTCACTTGTTGCACAAATAAATTATGCTGAAACATGTTTTGTATTATATGTGAACATGCATGTATTTTCAGAAAGAAGGGTTTTTAGTTCCAAAATGATGGGCATAATATTGGCTAACCAGCTTTAAACAAGCAATCACAGATACACACTGCAGACAAGTGGAGATACATATTGCTTTGTACTCACAGCTGAATACACAACATGTTGATACACTGCACCTCCAGATGCCTGGGGCTTCATATACAGAAACAGTATAAAACACACACTCATGCTTTGCAGAGTTCAAAAAAAGATCTCTTATGCTTATAGGTATGCTGTGGAACACTGCTATTATTAGGCAGACTGACCAAAAATAAGCATTGATTCAGAATACCAAAAAAGAATGTAAGAATCCCTACAGTTAATCAGCTCTGTGAAGCATGAAATACACATGCTGTTTAGTGCTGCACATGCTGACAGCACCTGAAGTGCAGAGAGCTACAGAAAAAAATGTTGTTTCCAGGCAAAAACAATGCTGGAATATGGTGTGTATACTCAAGGGCCTTGCTTGCTGCAATGTTGGTTTGTATTGCCAGCAAATGAAACGCATGAACCGTTGATATTAGGGCTGCACAAATGAAGTTCCCTATGATGCCAAGAAAACATTTAGAAATGAGTTTGCTGCAAATGTACAGTGTGTGTTGCTATAGCAATGGTTTTGGAGGCCGTTAGCAGGGCTGTCGTGCTCTCAAGGCTTGTAGACTAATATTAGGAATGTGCTGCAGTCAAAAATCCCCAGAAGCTCATGCTTCATACTCTCATATGAGTAGCTTTGAAGCTGTACCACATAATATATAACTGGATCATACCATGATTATAGATGATGGGAAGGAATAATAAACTATTAAATGGCTGTGTAATGCTTCATGTTTAAATAAAGGTGTAAACTATGAAAATTTTAGAGCATTCCATAAAATGTACCCCCTGCAGTAAACAGTAAATCTATAAACTTGCAACCAGTCATAGGCTTGTGTATTTGCCAACTGCATTATAGGTTACACTCATTTTCATTCCCATACATTTGGTGCTAAAGCTATTTCATTGACTCTAGATATACATATGAGAGCTGAATTGAATGTGATTACTGATTTTAACCAGTTTTAATGCTGTAAGGACCAATACTTCACTACCTACTATTTTGATGAAAATAATTTATATATGTTTTGAGGCCTTATTATGGACTGGACATACCATGCTTCTAGACTACATGTAGCAACATAGTAACAGAGTAACAAAGTCAAGTTGAAAAAAGACAAACGTCTATCAACTTTAAGTCTATATATAACCTGCCTAACTGCCATAGGAAGGCAAAAAAAAAACCTCTCCAATTTGCCTCAGAGGGTGAAAGAAATTCCTTCCTGACTCCAAGATGGCAATAGGACCAGTCCCTGGATCAACTTGTACTATCCTCCATAACCCAATATTCTCTCACTTGCTAAAAAGCCATCCAACCACTTCTTAAAGCTATCTAATGTATCAGCCTGTATGACTGATTCAGGGAGAGAATTCCACTTCTTCACAGCTCTCACTATAAAATAAATCATTAAAGAGGTAATTGTATGATTCCCTTATATAATAAAATAGTTATTATACCACCTTTAAGCACCTCTTCTCCAGCATGAACAACCCCAACTTGACCAGTCTTTCCTCATAGCTTTTCCATACCTTATACCAGCTTAGTTGCCCTTCCCTGGACCCTCATTACCCTTCTCATCAACCGGCAAGTTATGCCACTGAACCCCTTATATTCCCCATTCTACCACGACATTACAATATTGTACCCTCCATATAGTTGTCCAGCTGGCAACTTTCTACCTATGGATGGAGCAGACTGGGCAAATACTGCACATATATTATTCTACTAAAACAAACAGTGTGCCAGACACTGCATTAAGGACTTCTTAATTTTCATGAAGCCTAATGCCCCAGGTTTGTGTAGATCTTGTTAGTTGCTCCTTACTTGTCATGCATGAACATTAAGTTACTTCTAGTATATTTGCAGAGGAACAGATAGAACTTTAGATCCACTAAGAAATGAATCATATGTTGCTGTGTAATGGAGCCACATTATGTATTGTACATACATTCAGCCAGGGAATGCAGAGGAGCCCATCATCCATAATTGCATTAGATACAGTATTGCCATTTTACCTAAATCTAAGGTAACTAGTGATCTTCTTTTGCCCAAGGATCTAGACACAGAAGGATACTAGTAAATACATTTACTCAACTGAGTGAAGAAAGATTGTATAGTATTACACAACTGTCTGCAAACAATGATGCCCACTTTACCTTTGTCTTAAAATACACAGGTGGCACCCAAGGGCTTGAGTCATCCCTTTCATTTGATGCCTATAATTCTGTTCTGAGAGATTTTAGAAACAAATGTTAACCCAGCCCATAAGCTGAAGAGATAGGCTATAAGGAGATCATTACTGTGGCAATGTTTTTAAATTGCCTTATAAAACCTATGTACATCCAATAAAACCTAGTTCTATGATTTCTGAACATTTAGTTATGATGGCAATGCACATTCCCTTCACCTAACAAATCATATTTATTCCTTTTTTTATCTGTTTCAAATACCATCTTTCACATTGATTTCCATATCCTCTAGTATTCCTATCTACATTCACCTTCTGAATATTCCCCACTATTGTGTCCTCAGTCATATAATGCTTCATCAGTTGTCAGAAAGATCTGTTTTAATTAACAAGCTGTAATCTCTGGCAAGTGATTTACTGTATGATGCAAGAAATTTTGTGCATTGGGGAACTCTTGTCTGGAACCATTAGTGGGGGTTTGCCATAGAAAAACTAGCATTCAGGGGAAAGGGATCTGTGTTTATTGATTAATCCAATATTACAAAATACACACCGTTACAAAAATTCAATAGTAAATAAATATTAAGAAATACTGTAGTTCTCTTGATTACAAGTCTTCAAAATGCATGGGGTTAATAAATAGTTTGTTTGTTCAGTTACCTGATTTGACTCAAGAGCATACAGCATAAAGTGGTTTGCACCACTGCATCTAGAGCAGACTTTTTCCCTAAATTTAGAATTATGTTTTGTATCCTGAGAAACATAAATATTAACTCAATTACAGACCATGAGATGCATGATTGGAGCTCCCAGCAGCCTGGAAAACCACTGCCTTAGTGATGCTAAGAATAGCTCTTCTGTCTATACTTAGCCATGCTGAGCAGCAGCCGCTGTGGGAGAGATCCCAAGGGGAGAGGAAACTATAAATAAAAGCTGCTGAGCTGGATATTCTCTCAGACTAATTATTGACTAGATTTAAAGCACTAAAATGTTGTGTGCACAGCCCCGGAGGAGGACATTTCCTCATGTCACAGAAATCATTCCAAATACTGTGATAATGTTCTGCTTTTATCATAACTGTTCAAAAATACTAACCTAAATAATCATTAAAGGGGATATCCATCACTATATTAACCTTTAGTATATTAGAGAGACACATAATGTTAACTACTTGATGCTTCTGCTTATTTCTAACCTGTAACCCATAATGCTATCAGGTTGTTTGGGATCACTGACCAACTGCTTACCTTTCATATTGGGCTTTTTCCTACTGATTTTCCATCCTGACATTCAACCTGCCTCATGGCTGCTTGGGTAATTTAATTTCAATTGTTCAAGAGTTGCACCACCAAAAAAAAATAATTTTTGTTTTTAAATCACAAAAAATAAAAGAAGCTTTATAATAATAAGAAAAGACATACACAGAAAATACAAAAAAGAAGGGAAATCATATGAAAAACTGGAAAGAACAGCAGAAGAACGGCACTGCATTGGAGACAGAGTCATATACAGTATAGGATATGTTATAAGTCCAGATAGGCTGACAAATCCAAGATGGGTGACAGGGATATGCTCTGGAGAATAATTATGTATACACTGTTTGAGTTACACATTAATAATGTGTAAATATCACATGTCAAATTAACACATTTTTCATTGCTTAGTATATTCATTAAACACTAAGGGACCTATTTATCAGACTGTGAAAGAAAACAGTCATCAAATCCACCGCTCAAGTCTGGTTGGCAGGTATTGCTGTGGGAAAAACTGCATATTTAGCAAGCTGTGTTTTCATTTAAAATTCAGCAGCCACTTGAATATGTTTTGAAAAAAACAAGCTTTTGCCTTGGAGTGTTTTATCTTCAAATAAAACTTACTTTAGGGTCTGCATAAAGTATGTTGCAAGCTCCCTTTAGCTGATAAAAAATTAGATGGATTGCCAGACATAACCTCCTGTAGGCTGCCAGTCCATACAGGTGCTACCAAATAGCCAATCACAGCCCTTATTTTGCACCACCCAGGAACCCCTTTCAGGCTTATGTTGCTCAGGGTTAAAACGGTTGGGGCCCATGGTCTAGGGTATGTGCACCTGGACTGCTTATTCATTATGGGGAGTCTACCCCATAAGTACAGGTCTTATATTTATAGAGAGGCAAGCCTGGGGGAAGGATTTAAGATTAGCTGATGCAACAAGTCAATCAAATCAATAAATATGTTGACAACAACATACTTTTCTCTGAAAATGAAGAAGGCATGAAAACCCTTATTATTGAAGTTAAAGAAAGCCTCTGGTTAAATATATTGAAACCAAACATTATGACAACCGGAAAGATGATTCTGAAGGCATTTATTTATCCCAAGTTGTACAGGAGATACTAAGATACAAAGAACAGAATTCTGCTATGGTATTTTCTCTTTATGGAAGTGTAAGATGGAAAGTGCACGTAACAATCATGATTACTGAGAAACCTGGAAAGTATACATACAGTTACAAGAAGGAGAAAAAAAACTGACAGCATTTAGTATTGATAATATTATTCATTTATATTTATAGAGTAAGCTAGTTTCACATATACACTTTCGCAGATAACACAAACCTATGATATATACTATGAGATGTTGGGTTACAATTGGCCACATCTATTTTATTATTCTATAATGGAAATGGCAGGGTGAAGATAAAAAGCGTACTGTATCGTTAGAAATGTACCAGGATCAAGAAGCAGCCTATTTTGGCTTGATTTGTGATCAAAATGAACCACATTCTGTGGCCAAATAATCTATTGGGTGTTACATTTACAAAAGAGAGTTCAATTTTAAATAATTTTAAAAATAGCCTCAATTTATTTTAGTAATTTTGAAATTTTATGCTCTTAATATGCTGTGGGCCATTTAATGGTTCAAGAACAAAGATTTTCCTTAGTGATGATATACAGCCTTGTTGCAAGCAATCTTTCATCCATTTATTCAACTTTGCTCGCACCCTCCTCCCTACTGGGTCCACAAGCACAATCAGTACATGAGACCAGACCTGATCCTTTTCCTCTAACAATCATCAGGCTGTTTTTTATAGACTCAGTTATAGATCCACTGCCTGAATGAAATACAAAAGGCTGGTGGGAATGCAATTGACTGATAAGGAATTACAATGTTAAGGGACCTGTCTGAGCATGGACAGCAGCTAACAGTACAAATAGTTTATTTGGTGCTTTGCTATATGATATAATGCTATGTGCAATGTGATATGCAATGTGAATATATTTATAGAAGAAACTGGGTTGACATGAAGATTGCAACATGTATCCACCAACCAAAATCCTAATGTTCACAGTAATAGCTATTAACAACGTCTTTTGTGATGGCGGGACCAGGGGCAATACAGACCTTGTAAAATGATATGCCTTTAGCTATTGCTGCAGTACAATTCCCAGCATCCCTGGAACATGACTGTTGGAGGATGATGAACATTTTACCTCAATACAACAAAAACCAAAGGAATTAAGGCTGGGAAACAATGTAATTGTTACAATAATTTGCCTGAAACATGTTGTAAATGTACACCAGCAATAATGGTGTTTGTAATTTAGAATATTGCTTGGGCTTCCCCTTTTACCATATGTGCTAAATATCTGAATGGTAATACTGGAAGCACAAGTGAGGTGACAAGCGGCACCCGAATATTCTTCTGCTTGGTTATATGTTCAGTCCCAAATATTCTTCTGCTTGGTTATATGTTCAGTCCCAAATATTCTTGTGCTTGGTTATATGTTCAGTCCCAAATATTCTTCTGCTTGGTTATATGTTCAGTCCCAAATATTCTTCTGCTTGGTTATACAGTATGTTCAGTCCCAAATATTCTTCTGCTTGGTTGTATGTTCAGTCCCAAATATTCTTCTGCTTGGTTGTATGTTCAATCCCATAGCAATATCATCTTGCTATAAACCCTTTTGTATTGCCTCTGCAATCAAGAGAAATATTTGTTGCAACAAATTCAGCTTTTCTCACACTTATTTCCTGTAGATGCTGTTTTATTATTATTCTTATTGACATATTGTGTAAGTGCCAACATATTCAGCTGTGCTGTACAGTAAATGGGTGTATACACTGAACATACACATTAACATACAAAAACAACCACGAGACAATAAATATGGCCAAATAATCTTACAATCTAAAAGACTCTCTTGGTCCCTGAAAACAGATAAACAAATGCCAGATAACAACTAAATCACTTATAAAAAGCCAAAGTCTGTAAAGATATGCTTTAATGTACAGCTTTTTATTGAAGCACAGCTTTTTGGACTTTGGCTATCTCTTGCCCTGCTATGCTCACAGCTTAGGGCAGTCGCCTCTCTTAACCGACAGTTTTGCTTCTATACTTCCCATCAATTACCCATTAATTGCTTAAAGATACTGCCCCATTAGGAAACAATTCTGGGTCTATGTTTCCATTCAGGCAGCCTGAAGACTTATTCAGTAACTACAAGTTTTTATTACATTTTGCCATTGCCACCAAAGTGATTTACCTCTCAGAACTGCCCCTTATGGTACCTCCACACAGTCTAAATTATATTTTTCATCACACGAATGTTTATATATTTCTGACTGTCTAAGATGGATATTTTGCAATTATATCTGCCATTCTGAATATCTGAAATAAGCTGATATATATAATGATTATAATACTGAGTTGCTATAATGTATGTGCAGAGGTACTCTCTTATTTAAAGACCTTGAGCCATAATGTCTTGAGTGTATTCCTTGGTTTCATTGCACGATCTGTTATATTATCCAGCATTGCATGATGTAGTGTGTCTGTTCTTAAACAGTTTTCGGTGCTGAGTACAGAACATTTGGAAAATCCATAACACCTGCGGACAAACAGTCAGTCCATTTGTAAAGAGAATTTGGAAGGAAACAAGATACTTGGGAGTTTTATTGCACAATATGTTCTTTAGCTACATTCCAAAGATGCTGGAATTCTGGCCTATTTTTTGGCAGGGGTTTTTATTTTTTTTTTACATTGAGGTATTAGTTGAATATCAAAAGAAAGAAGACAAATTTTTACTTTTATTAAAGGTTACATGATTATAATTTGTTAGAGACATGTCCGTCCTTCTAATGAAAATCTAGTTATATATCTTGGCAATTTAAGTAGTAAATATTATATTACTAATACTGGATATATTATATGAAATCAGCTAGCTCTTATCTTTTGCTAATATTCTACAGTTACTAATTTGATTTGATATTTAATATTTGTCAAGTAGCAAGTCACTTAGAATTGTGCAAGGTCAGTACTTTACCTTAACCCAAACAGCTACAGTAAGTGTGTGATGGTTGCTGGACTTCATGTTAGTCACAAAATATCATTTGTTTGGAGACAAAAAGAAAAACATTTTTAGTGTCTGCATTTCACAACACCTATATCATGCTTTCTGTTTTGTCAGCTTGACCATGAGAGTAACGGAGGGGTGATCCAGAAGCTACCATCCATTTTGGAAGATGATGAGTTTGAAGAAGATGAACGAAGCCCCTTGCCAGTCAGCTCATGTGGTGTCAGCCCTGTTGAATCTTCCTTAAAGTTGCCTAAGGCCTTTAGTTCTCCAATGCTTTCTCCTCTAACACCAAGAGCCTTTAAGACACCCACTAAGAGGGCAGATAAGAGCTTTGGGGACCTCCTTGGTGGAAGTGACAAATCAAAGTTTTCATATGCAGATGGAAGCAGACCTTGCAAGCTTCAGCTACCTGCTCTGAGTATCAGTGCTCCTCCCATGCTCAGCCCCAGGTAAGTAAATGAATTATAAATTGGTTGGAATTCATATAACTTATTTTCTTTTAGCCACATTTACCCTGTGCAGTACAATACAGTTTTATACCTCTCTTTTTAGAACAAAAATCTTTCTGTCTCGGACGAATCATGTGGTTGGGTGACAGGACCAACTTGTTTGTTACATTTAAAGTTTGTCTGTTTTAATTCTACAGGAAATGGAAAATAAATTGCTATATTTCAAATTGAATGGCTGTTCCCATGAGAGTTTATCTGTATGAACTATATTTGTGTTTGACAAAAACACATAGCACAGAGTGGATATATAAACCTTCTCTCAATACAATTCTCCAATATACTGCTCACCTACATGTATTTATATCTTCTTTTACCTAGAAATTCTGCTGTCTGTTTCAATTTGGGTTTTGCAAACTGTGTCTAATACTTTATTGCTTGCTCCCATAGTCATTCTTTGTAGAGGCAAGAATCTGGTACAAATGGGTTCATTAAAAAGCAGATATTGAAAGAAATTCTTGCTCTGAGAATTTGCTGTCCCAGTATTAGTTTAAAATTCATCTACAGATCTGCTGGCTGCTAGAGGAAAGGTCACTGTATATCTTGGACAAACATAAAATATACATAGACACTGGATATGTTCTGTTTTCAGCAGGCAGCAGATGTAATTTTCATATGTAACTTTCTGGTGCTGAGATCTTCCTTACAGGGTACAAAGTTCTAGCACACCACTGGTTTTAGTTTTTTTATTTTTATTAGTAACCTTTTTATTTTTTTACAGATTTACAAACGATTGATAGGGGCAGTGTAAAGCCCTGCAGGAGAAAAATACCCCAAAGCATCATCTGTTACTTAAAACCTGGACCTACCTTGCCTTTTACCCCATTCCCAAGAAACACACTGACATCCAGATGTTATGACTGAAAATGCCATAGATTTAATTTTAGTCCAAAATACTGATACAGTAATAATACAATATTAACTTACAAAGGTTTTTCATGTAAAACTTGAAGAAAAAAAAACATTTTCAAAGAATGCTTTTCAAAAATCAACCACCGTACACCTCCCTGGTTACATGACATGCCAGCCGCCCAACCTCTAGGGGTCAGGTGGGCAGGTGAAACCAGGCAACCAATTGACACCACTCTTTTGGAAGCCCCCAAGGCAATCATTTCACCGCCCACTGTGACATACTTTATGACCAAGCACCCATATGCAAATCCTATACCTAGCCACCTAGACCAATCAACAGGCAGGTGGGCATATGCTGCTTGGATCCTCTAACAATAGTGTTAAACTCCTCTACCTGTATTTCACTTTTTTATTAATTTTAACCATAAACAACAGATTACATTACAGTAAGTAATTTTTCAGTACTAATACAATTGAAAAATTCAGCTGTGTAGTTAAGTACCCATGGTGATGTCAAAATATGTTAGATGTTATACAAACCATTATCTGAATAAGAACAATCTTAATTACAACACAGTATATGCACATAAAATCCAGGTAGAACAAACCTGAAATATTAAACTTTAAAGTTTGAATAGAATTAGAACTTGAACTTGAAATTAAAAGTGATGTTAAAAAAATAAATAAACAAAACTAATCTCTGCTCGAATTCTATTTAATGAACTCCTCTTCCTACTACTAACTGACTGATGTCAGTCTGATGTGACCTTGTGCACCCTTCTTAGCCCTTTCACCAGCTTCTTCCCCATATTCTGTGCTGCCTGTACTATTATCAAAGGCTCAGAGAACAGGCAATGTGCTTTATAGTACTGTTTATTTTCCCTCTGTGTAATGTTGCACTTGCACTCTCTGGATACAATGCTAAAGGGTTGCTGTAATTAGTTTTTTTGGGACAAAATTATAGATTTGACTTTATATTATTAGGATTTTTGGGTGGTTTTATGATTAGATTCTGCATTCTGGTACTAGGCAGTAGCAGAACTACCGGGGGAGCAGGGGGTGCAATTGTGCCAGGGTTTGCACCCCCTGCGAGCCCACCGACAGTCCGCGCACTGCTGAAAACTCAGGAAAACGGCTTCTGCCAGAGGGTAGACAGGCCAGGCTACCAGGCCACCTACCCATAGTTCCGTTACTGGTACTAGCTTATGCCTGCAACAAAAACAGCTGAAGCTAGTCTGCTAAAAATTGCAAACAAATGACACAAAATATAATAAGCCATGAATATATTGTAAATGATATCTTTCTAATCGGTGACTAGTGATGTCATCAGTTATAAACAGTGAGTAGTGATGTCATTTTTGTCACATGGCTCACTAAAACATGTGTATTATAATGAGAGTATAATATAATATGAGGATATCAGAAGTCGCCTCAGCGTTCCATGACCTGTATAAAAGCACTTGGCAGAGCATTTATTGATGGGTGAAAGTAAAATTTCATCCTTTGATAAATACGCTTTTAGAAATGAATAGAGAGCAGCAGAATTTCACTGTGGCGATCTCTAATTTCCCTTTTTTATACATATACCCCAAAGAATCACAAAGCACACAGGTTGTATTGTATATGTACACAATTTAACAAATAAAGTCCCTTATCCACCCTAAGTACTTTCTCTGTAATAATACAACAGTACCTGTACTTGAGGGTAACTAACCTTCATATATCTGTATTGGTGGCAAAACCCTATGTCCAAAGCATTCCAGGTAATATGTTCCTTGTCTGTAAAATAAAATGAAAGTGTTAAAACCTTATTGCATAACGTCAGAACTTGAGCACAGAATTCAATGGCTTCAAATATTCCCATTACTTTAGCACTATGATGAGCAGGGATTTAGGGGTCCGGAAAGGTAAGGCACACAAGGCTTACACACATATAATATCAGTGCATCCAAGCAGAGAATCAGACAATAGCTCCTGAATTATTTAGTAAAGAATACAGAAATCTCAAACAGCTTCCAGCTAATATAGTGGCTGGTATCATTCCAACAGCTGTATGTTCGGTATGCAAAGGAGCACCAGCCTACATGCCAATTCCTAAATAATTATTTATGGATATTTGTATAGATAGATTCTTATATCCGTAACCCTAGACATTGAAAACAATGAATACAATAAATAACAGCTGATATTAAAAATTCCTTAACTATCCAACATTATTAATTCTTTTTTTTCTCTTCATCTTCATCCATCACACATACATCCTGAGGCAATTTCATTTATATTAGATATTCCAAAAGAGATTATTAGACTGTGTTGTTTTTGCTTTGAAATATCAATTATTTATCCTTGTGCTGTGAGAACAGTGGTAGGTCTCATGGTGACACAAGAACTCTGCTTTTTCATTATTGCATCACAAATAAGAGTCACAACTTAAGAAAAAGGTCATTCATGACTTAATTAACACCAAAGTACTTACAGTTTTTTGCTTTAGTTTATAGTACAGATCCCTTTACTCCTTGCAGGGGGTAAAAGAGTTAACGGGGGGGTGTGATTTGCAAATAGAAAAGGTCTTTCGCTGAGGGAATAAATTAGAAATTGATATTTGTTTGGGAATTTTTTT
>CM044447.1:84500345-84521282 GCA_024363595.1 Xenopus borealis | reverse complement strand
CCCGTGCTTTCTCCCAATCTTCCTGCTTTCAAAATGTCTCTTAAATCACATTCACAACTATATTAGAAACATTTTTTATTTTGCACAGGCTATTTACCCAGTTTTTATTTTTACACTGAACTGTTCCTTTAAGTCTTTTAAGTCTACAAGAAAATCATATAATATTAAATAAACCCAATAGGCTGGTTTTGTTTCCTATAAGGAGTAATTATAAAGATTTTTCCATTTTTAAGATAGTATTTTATATCATCCTTCTCTCTCTGCCTTCTCTTCTTTTTTGCCATATATCTCTCTAAAATAGATAGTTCAGAGGTATAAATTAGTAGCAGACTGAGACAAACTGTAACATAACTATGATGTATAAAAGAAAGTATGCTTGGACCAAAACCAAGCTCAGTGTAAATTGAACAGTATCACCATTGCCAGTCTTTGGCATAGATTTTGTAGTCTGCAAAACTTTCTGTACATCAAAGCAGCTTGCTGGCCGGTGCACCCTGTGGGATGGTCTGTGGTCAGATTATAATGAGCAGTGATCATTCCTGCAGTAACTTCTACACAGTTTAGCACCAGGAAAAACAATTAAAATCCTGGATTTCCTTGCAGGGCATTTGTAAGTTACTTCGAAGTTTTGTAGTTAGTTGTACGGAGCATGCTTCTGAGGAAGTGGCGAGACGCCACGAAACGCGTCAAGTGTGGGGTATATGTCACACGCTATTATCACTTATGATTTTAACTTTATCCAATAAAAGAAGATTTTAATCTACCCACTGAGTGCTCTGTACAACTAACTACAAAACTTTGAATGAATTAGCCAAGATACGTGTCCGCACAAGTGGTGGTTTGCGGGTGAGAGTGTGTGCTCCCTTTGGACTTTATTGCATTTGTAAATTACTCTGTGATTTAAATAATCTAAATGAAACAATGTATAGGTAGGAATTTGTTTCTATTATTTGCCTATTTATTAATAAAAAAAATATTGGCCATACTGAAGCAAGAGGCACTGGCCATTGGGAAAGAACAATCTTTCATGTGACTATTTGAATACTATAAAACTTAGCAAGTCCATATGCATATGTGGAAATATATACTATAATATAATATTCTGCAGAATCACTTTTTTTTTCAGGTTTTCATCCGAAAACCCAACATTTTTCGCATTATAGTGCTGTGCAATATGTTGGTGCTCTAACAATTTCATGTTATTATTATTATTATTATTAATTAATAATAATAATAAAACCAGCACAGACCATGATATGTTCATATTGGGATAGGGACATCGCCATTGACTTATATATGATCTTAGATGCTGGGTTTTAAGATTTGGGCTTTTGCGGCATCGGGGTATAATAAATCTTTTTTTCTTGACTTTTTTTTTTTTTACAATAAATATTTTGCCCCAAAAAGCCTGATCAGAAAACAATTGAAGTTTTATTAATAACCCTCTTAATTTTTAAATGTTCACTTTAAACAGTATAAGGCAAGTTGCATAAAAAGTGTTTGCAAAGCTAATTATTTAATCAATACCCTATCCATTAACTTTGCTCCCCACATGGTCTGATATAGAACACAGGAACGTTTGCATAGCTGCAAATGTTACATTGGTGGTCACTAGTGGAACCCTGCAACTATTGTCATATCACAGCTGGCTGTATTACCAGGGACCCCTAGTATCAGTGAGGGACCCTCGTCATCAGAGGAGGCTGGATAGGTAAATTGGGCAGCTATTCCCCAGACACAAGTGCTCGGTGAATGATCCCTAAGGGGCACAATATTGCTCCCCTTAGCACTATATATAGAGATATATGTAAATGAGAATTATATAATTCTTCTACTAAGAATAGCTAGTTTATAACCAAAGCTGAGTGCTATCAGTTTGTACACCCCAATTACCAATTACCCCAGAATTTCATTTGTATATCAAATGTTGCAATTTTTTATACAATGCCTCAGTCAACTCTTTGTAATAGATGAGTTCTTTGATCGCAAGGGCTACAATGGAGAATCTGTATAAACTCATTTATTTTACACTCTAAGTAGAACCCCGTGATGAATAAATCTAATTTTAGCTGCACAGATTCTAAAGTGACTAAATCTCTCCTGATCCCTTCAGTCACTGCTGACTCCAATCTAGTCTTACTAAAGCCAAATCCTAAAGATAAATGCTAGTGAAGATGTGCACATAACAACGCAATCAGTTATATATTTCAATATAGCACAGCATATAAAAGGACACCGTCAACCATGTTTGTTTTCCCAGAAATCTGTATTTTTCCAGGAATGGCATTGTCTTGGCTTTGAATGTGTGTAGGACAAATTAATCACCTGTGCCAATAGTGAAATCATAGAAAGTAGCACCAACTGTCATGAATGGGCAAAGTCAGATAGGGCTTTGAGAAGAGACCGACTAAGTTTAGTGGCAATCCGTTGTTAGGCATATTTGAGATTAATTAGATCCCCAGATAGATAATTAATCCCCAAAATCCAGCTGTGTGACCACCGGTAAAGGGAAATAGATGATATTGTGTAAACTTAAATTGACATGGATATAAGCGCAGCTACTTCAGTAAACACCATTCTTTGAAGGCTTGAGAAACCTGATGTTGCTAGATCTTGTATAGTTTTAATATTGTGGTGCCCTAGGAAGATTATTGTTGTACAAAATGAAGTTATTATCATGCTTGCATTTATGACCACTCACTAGCAACAGAGAACACCATGTCAAGCAAATTGACCTTCTACGCTTAGTAAGAAGCAACCTCCTTTGCAAGTCAAGTGACTTATTACTGAATGAGCCAAAACATATTCCTGGAAGATGCACATTATCTCTTGCTAATCCCCAAGCCAGCATTCCCAACATGAAAGTCAATCTTATATGTGTTGAAATCTTTAAAGACTGAATATCATGTTAATACCGAATCCCTTGGAACTATTCACATTAGCCCACATGATTTATTCCATTGTGGTTTACAAATATAATGATGGGGCGCTGCTTGTTTTGTGGACTGGAACTAGTGGTGTCAAGCATTGGATACTAAAGAAATACAAACATTAATATAATCTTCTTTGGGGATGATTTATTATTAATCAGGATCAGGTTTAACGAGATAAAAGAATGTCAGCGAGTTATTTATCATCACGTTTTTTCCCCCAGCATGCTGTATTTCGTTTCTTCTGTTGGTTATAAATAAATGAAGAGATTTAGGCCTAGAAAGTATCCCTGAGGTAATAAGCACAGAGATTGTAAACACATATTTTTTATCTATTTATATACATCTATTTTTGGAAGTACTGAATCTGAATGTGTTTATCTGCCCTGCATTTCATCATGTGCCCGACTTTAAGGTTTTGAATAAAACAGCAAATAGATCAGCAAAGCTATAAACACCAGGAGTAGTTTACAAATGCCTAAGAAGAAAACGTAGAGATCTGTGGGCTACAAAACTACTCTTTGTGGCCTCTATGTAGTCTGTGGCCTGTCAACAAACTCCATGGTCATCTATAAGCCACAATTGCAGTTGCATATGTATTTTACACAATTGTAGCAGGCATGTCAACCCTTTGCACACATTCCTGAACTGGTAACCTGTGGATTCTCGCAAATGCCACCAGAGGGGCACTGCAAAATGGCATAGAGTCACTATTTACTGGGCAAATGGCAGGCAATTTGGGCCTCTGCATACTTAAAGGGAAACACATCAGTTAATAGTGCTGCTCCAGTAAAGAGCAAACAGATTTTTTTCTATTCAGTTTTGAAATCTGACATGGGGCTAGACATTTTATCAATTTCCCAGCTGCCCCCAGTCATGTGACTTGTGCCAGCACTTTAGGAGGGAACTGCTTTCTGGCAGGCTGTTGTTTTTCCTTCTCAATGTAACTGAATAGTACACAGTGGGACATGGGTTTTTACTATTGAGTGCTGTTCTTAGATCTACCAGGCAGCTGGTATCTTGTGTTAGGGAGTTGTTATCAGGTTTCCTTCTCATTGTTCTTTTGTTAGGCTGCTGGGTGGGGGAAAGGGAGGGGGTGATATCACTCCAACTTGCAGTACAGCAGTAAAGAGTGATTGAAGTTTATCAGAGCACAAGTCACATGACTGGGGGCAGCTGGGAAATTGACAATATGTCTAGCCCCATGTCAGATTTCAAAATGAAATATAAAAAAATCTGTTTGCTCTTTTGAGAAATGGATTTCAGTGCAGAATTCTTCTGGAACAGCACTATTAACTGATGTATTTTGATCCCTTTAAAATGCCAGGGATTATTTTGAATCCCAGTCCTAACCTGCTCAAAGCCAATATAAGACTGGAATTATTGGAAAAATCACTGAATTGTATGTAAAAAAAAAACTTGGCAGAAATCATCCAAAATTTTGCCCACATCACTTGGGGTCCTAAATGAGCTAGTACATTTATGGGGTATGGGGTGCATTATTTTAAATCAAATTGAGTGCTATACAAATGAAGCAGACTGTAAAAATGACAAAGATACCTCAGGTTCTGTATTATCCAGAATAAACAAACTAGTGCAAAGTGAAATTGAGTATTACACATGAACAAGAAAGTTTAGGTCTACTTCTTCAATGATACCTGTTTGTATAATGTTACAAGGGATGTAAACCCAAAAATAAAAGTTTGCTGAATAAAAGGAAATGTACATTCATTACAAATTAGTATTTGTCCCTCTCTACTGCTGGTTCTGACTATTGAACAATGTAGTATAAGAAAGCTGGTTAACAGATCTGGTAAAAAGCATGGAATACATTGTGGGAAACAGGATCTTGGCTGATAGAGAACTAAGACCTGGAACTTGACTATTATTTTTTTTTAAGTAAGCAACATTTTTATTTTTGGTTTATATCCCTTTTAATGGATAATATGTATACTGCAAATTCATTTGATTTTCCTTTGTGTATATTCTCAGGTTCGTAGATGGCATTGAGACAGACTGCAGCTCTCCCGCTATTCAAACATTTGACTTCAAATTAAACCAAGAAAATTCGCCCAGGCATTGTAACTCTGGTAGGCTTAAAACTGCTCTAGTTTATTTGTGCAGAACAGGCATACCAAAAGGCTTGTGCTCCCTTAAGCTATTTCATGCTAGCAGCTCATTAACAAGGTGCTACTTCGCTGGTGTTGTAAAACTGCTAAAAATACAAGATAGATGCTAAATTTCACCAGTGCAATCGCCCATGTCAACCAGTTTTTTTTTATAACTAGTGGTAGACAAATTAGACAAATCTAAACTAATTACAGACTGCTTGCTATGGGCAACTGCACTTTACATAAGAGTATTATTCCTAGGTAAATATAGTACACAGGAGTTACATGAGAAAAAAAACCCTTCTGGTGAAGCAAACCGTTTACTTGAATACCCTAGTTTTGTATTTGTATTCCCTTGTTTTGTATAGTTTTCTAGCATTACATATCTGTTTACCTATATATACCTGTGTGAAAGTTCCAAAGTAAGATGAACAATAATACATTTCTAATCTTAACCGCATTATGCATTTGATTTTTGACAACATCAAATCAACATATTCTACATAAAAACAGTTGTTGGTTTATGTTAACTGCTGTGAAGGTTCCCTTAAATAGCAGAAGAGACTGAGACACCCAACTTCAAGCAGGTATCCACCTCTGTTTTATTCACACCAGGGTCTTCCCACAAGACACAGCACTTTCCGCATTGAATGCTGCTATTTGTAAGCATCTCTATCTCTAAGGAGCAGATTTATAGAAAAAAAAATAATTTCAAGTTATTTTTTGTGTACTTGGACTACAGAATAGTCAAAATTCGATTTAAATTTCTAATTTCAAAATTTATCATGGACTGTCTCTTTAAAAATTAGAATTTGCCAAATCGCCATCTATAACCTGCCAAATTTCTGATTTAGCCTATGGGGGACCTCCTAGAACCTATTTGGAGTCAATACAAATTCAATCAAATGTGCTATTAGTTCAATTCAAACGATTTGAATTAATTTGAATACGGACCTATTCGATCAAAAAAAAAATTCTAATTAATTTTGTTTGGTCTGTTCGAATTCGAATACTTCTAACTTTGCCATAAAGTATTTGCATAATGCTTTTACATTACCTGTCTGATCCCCCATGTTCCTGTATGAGAGGGCTGCCATATTTGTGCAGCAGGAGTCCCTTAGTATTAGAAACTGTAATTAACAGGCTGAGATGGGACAGTCAGGTTGGCAAAACAGCCAGGTTTTAGAAGATTCAACTAAGAATTGCTATTACTTTTTTATTCAGATATAAATTGACTTTGATGATTCTAATTCATCCAGGTCATGAACCAAGTTGTGTGCATGCACATTTAAGCTGAATTCTCTCATTTAGGCAAGGGGAAATGTGTTCGGTCAACTCCACTTTTTGGGGCATGCAAGAGGTCCCCCCACAATGGATCCTTATTAGATCTGTGCATCTGTAGGAACAGACTTGCTAGGTTCTTATATTCAGCAAGCAGAATTATAAACATTCTCTTTTGTTGCAGGAGAAAATCCGGAGACACAGAAGAGCATAGTGAAACTCAATCAAGAGGCAAGTTGGGCTTGCCATGTACATTCTATATATTCCCATGTAGTATAAGATTATTTCCTTGTTAGATGTTATAGCATTTCATGTATTCATAGCAAATTGTCCAAGTATTTTTTTTCCTAAACATTTTTGGACATGTGGCAGCATGGCATTTTAGAAATTGTGAGCACATATAAATATACATAGCTTTTGTTACTAGTTTTCCTATTCTCAGATGTGCCTCTTAATTTGGATTTTGTAGCTTTGTACCTGAAGCACAGGGAAAACATTAACATGACCACAAATAATTAAATAAAACAGGCAACAGAGAATTGTTCCACAAGACACTGTGAATGTTTTAAAGTATCATACTCACAAAACTATGCATAAGTACAATATGTACACTTTTTAGAGGTAGATTCAAACAAAGAGCTAGATGTGATGCAATAAGGTGATTTGTTAATAATATATACAAGGAAGTATAATGCATTAAAACAATATTCAACTATTGTAAGCTATACAATGAACTAAGCAAGTCTTGAGACAGAATGCCCAAGGTTACATGTCAAGCGCTTCTAGTGTACTTTTCCTCAAAGTGTTTTTTTATTGTGACATTGTTTTATGTTAGAATAAAATTGAAAAAAAAATGAAATGATCACCACACTTTGGGGCAGATTTATCAGGGGTCGAACATTCGAATTTCGAAGTAATTTTTTGGTACTTTGACTATCGAATAGGCCAAAATTCGATTTGAATTGAAAAAATTAGATTCAAATAGAAAAATTCGAACATTCGAAAATAGAAGTCACCTTAAACCTGCCGAATTGCTGTTTTAGCCTATGGGGACCTCATATAACCTTTATGGAGCCTTTATGAAATTTTTGAGAATTAAATTTTTTTCAGAGGAAAAGTTTGAATTTGATTGAAAACTGACCTATTTGACCAAAAACGGTCCGTTTTCGATCGAAAAAACATTTCAAATAAAATTTGATGGTCGAATTTTGCAGTATTTTCACTTTGAAGTTCAACCCATGAGAAACCTGCCCCTTTTTATCCAGCACAATAACTAGGTGTCAACTTACTGTTTGCTGGTGAGTTGGAACATTTTACAAGGTAGCAACCAAACATTGATTTGAATAACGTACTGGAATATGAATAGGAGAGGGCCTGCATAGAAAGATGAGCAATAAAAATAGCAATAGCAATACATTGGTAGCCTTACAGAACATTTACTTTTAGATGGGGTCAGTGACCCTCATTTGAAAGCGGGAAAGAGTCAGAAGAATAATTCAAAAACTATAAAAAAAAATATGAAGACCATAAAATACCAAGAAGTTGCTTAGAAATAACAGTACTATAACATACTAAAGATAATCTTGGTGAACCATCTCTTTAACGCTAGTTTGATACTTGTGCAGTTCATATTTCAAAAAGAGCAACAGATTGGATAAGTTGGACTGAAATGAAAACTGTGTGTAGGTCACTAAAGGTTTGCATACTACCACTTTGGTATTGTGTTTGTCCTGATAAAATAATATATTCTCCCAATCCTCGATCACAACAAATTAAAAGAGTTTCTCGTCTGTTTTTTCCTGTATTTTGCATCATCCATTCTTCAGTCTTTTCTATGAAGGTCCTCAGTCCCTGCTGATAAAAAGTCTGATGCTACCAAAGGAATACTTTGAACTCACAAATTACTAAAAACTTGCCATGCATTTTATGCTTTTTGGCAAATTCCCTTTTGACCAGGGATCCCCAACATTTTTACTCGTGAGCCACACTCAAATGTAAAAAGGGTTGGGGAGCAACACAAGCATGAAAAAGTCTCTTGGGGTGCCAAATAAGTGCTATGATTGACTATTGTGTTATTGTGGTAGCCTCTATGTGGACTAGCAGCCTACAGGAGGCTCTGCTTGGCACTATACTTAGTTTTTATGCAATTAAAACTCCCTTCCAAACCTGGAATTCAAAAATAAGCACCTGCTGTGAGGACACCAAGAGCAACACCCAAGTGGTTGGAGAGCAACCTGTTGCTCATGAGCTACTGGTTGGGGATTACTGCTTTTGACTAATGTCTTATTTTGTGCCGCCTTCCCATACATGCCACAGATATGCCTAGCTTTTAATGCAGCTGACCCATACTACAATAAATAATGGTGGTGGTAGCATATTGTAGGGCTGTCAATACAGACTGATTGTCTTGTTAAAACAGAAGGAGCAATGGATGGACCAAATATAGAAAGATAATCTCTTAGCAGGACAATGAGCCATACACAAGGCCTACGTAACAACAAAGTAGCAAAAAGGTCTTAATGCAAATCCAACTAACCTGAACAACCTGGAACAAAACTACTTGGGAGAATTGGCAAAAATCCCTTTTAAACATCATGTAAAAAAGATAAAGACAAACTTTCTTTTGCTGCAAAAGGTGACTTTACAATAAAATAAAATGTGGGGATTGAGTTCCTGTGCAAACAGCAGATTTTAGTTCTTCTTTACATTATTCTTATTAAAGAAAAACTATTTTGAATACATTTGGAATGCAATTTTTTTTTCCCTGTAATTATATTATTTAATAATTCAAGGCATTATATAACCACTGTATAAATTGCAGATGATCAAGAGATTTTTATAATAAAAATATTAGTTCTTCAGGGCCTGTTTTTAACGCAATTAGAATAAAACAGAAACAAACTTTTTTGCTCTAGCTTCATTTTATAGAGAATGTTCTGGACAATTCCAGCTGTGACTCAGAAGTGGCTCTGATTAGTGATTTAAGTTCTATAGAGCATTAGAAGTATTTTAACAATGTTTTCTCTCTACTTTCAGATGAGCGTCCTCACTCAGCAAGTTACACAACTGAGCAAAGATCTGAATGAGATGATGCAACTCTTAAGGCCTGTACTGTTAAACCAAGCCTATGCGCCATCTCCTTCCACTGGTGCCCTTACTCCTGGTCTCAATAATACCTACAGCAACAGCAGTGGATATTGCAGTGGCCATCCGTCCCAAGGAACTATCCCCAGCCTAGCTGGATCTGCCTGCCCTGGACAGATAAAAGTAGATATTATACCATCTGACACAGCATGGATGGACACATTTCCTCAGCCTTCTCAGACTGTTCAGCTAGAGAATTCAGACAGGCAAAATGTTCCCTCTGCTGCCTCATTGGACTCATTCCTTAGACATTCATGCCACCACCCTAGGCAGCACAGAAGTTGTGGGTCTCAATCCATAAACCAAACCCTATCCCCCTGTATTAGCCATTGTGCCCAAAAACAGATTAATCATGTAAGCCAGGTACTCCATAGTAACTCTTCCCCAGTAATCACTCATCATTCACCATCAAGTGAGCAGTATGATGTACAAAAGACCAGCCCCATCTTCACATCTATTAAACCATGCTGTGGTCCCCAAGATTCTGATCCTATACGAGACAAAGTGGCAGACCTCCTAGGATTGATGTCAAGAGACTACATAGAGACACCCACTCCTGCTGCTCTGGAACTAGTGTGTGGCTCATTTGGGGGCTCACAAGGTGATATCATCAGGTTTATTGACGATGAGGGCACTAATATTTAACTGGAGGTATAATGAAACCAAAGCACAAACTGTTGGGATGTTTACCAAAGTGAAGGCCTCAATTGCTGGACAAAGTAATGATAAAAATGTAGCCCTATGACAGCAGAATGTCTTTTTATGTCTGGATATTTTCTCTGTTTGTTATAGCACTGCTAAAGAGGCAACAGGAGGCTTATGGAAAGCCAGAGGAAAAAAGAAACTTGTTGAAAATACAGCTTATTTTAGAATGTATGTTATGGAGGATTTGGGAGAACATTACTTCAGTACTCATACACTTGTGAACTTAGTACAGGAAAACCATTATTCAAGCTGCCTAACGCAACGGGAAGCAGATATTACTATAGTTCACATTTTTTAACAAGTTGTATAAATGTTAGGCATGGAAACTAAACCATTTTTATTTAGCATGATCTTTCTATCAAAATACATTAATAAACAAAGTTTAGCCAAAACTATAAAAAGGAAAATAAGTGGACAATTTAAATATTTGTTTTACATTTTTATTAAGTACAAAAAAGGACCTTATTTTTCTATATTTGCTACCGAAGGTTTCTACTTAACTTTCTTTTTCATTCCCAGAGTAAAACTGTTGCTGTAAACCCCAGCATCCCAATGTATCTGCAACACATCGATCTAGAAAAAATGCCGCAGGTCTTCTTAAGGAGTGAAACTTTAATCTATCAAGTGAAAAGTGCATGTTGTGCTATACATGGGGCATAAAGGGAATTCTACACGAGGGACCAAGGAGAAAAGCTTTAATAAAGATTATGTATTTGGTTAGAAAAAATATATATTTGTTAGGTTCATCGAAAATGTAAAAGCTTAATTTTAAATCCCATTTTGTCAGCAAAATGTTGTTTTCTGCCTAAGCATTGATTGTTACAAGCCATAAAAAAAAAATACAAAGGGGAGTAAGTAATCTCTCAAATGAAAGCAAGCTTCTTGCAGTCTCTTTTGTTCTTTCTACTTGCATTTTAAAATGTTAGATACATCTAAAATGTCTTAACATTAATTGATAGTGGATTTGCCACATTTCCCCCCAAACTTACCAGCCATCGTTTTATGGAGATCAGGGTCTGTAGAGAGGTCCAAACAACTTAAAAGTAAGTGCCACAGGAACAAGGTTTTAGGAAATAGGGTGAATTATAAATGTACCAGAATAACCATTACACTTCAGGTAGATTTGTAATGCTGGCCCTAGCTGGTATTCACCAGCTACTCTGGTAAACTACCAGCCAGGTTGCAGCACTAATTTGTGATGGGAACGGACAGAAATGAAGCTAGTAGGGAAATCCTAAAGTTTAGGGGTTAGAGGAGAAGAAAAAGGGGAGGACACAATACCAGGCATACCAACAGACAAACTATTAAAGGTAATAGGTCATAAACATTTAAAATTTTCAGCTGTTTGACATCTTTTACCAAATAAACACACAATGACCATATTATTTTGTGTTTTGTGTTTTTTCTTGTCTTCTGCAAATGAAACAACTACAATTACTTTACAAAGTAAAATTATGTGAACCTTGCTATCAAGCCAGTTGGTAGTCAATAATTATTTCTGAATCTAAGGAGCATCATGGCATGGATACATGCTTTAAAGGGGAATTATTAGGTGATTATAATTACTTACTTCATACCTTGAGCTGGATCTCCTGATAGTAGAAAATAGCACTGGTACCCCCCCCCCAGTGATTTCAACTTTCCTTCCCCTTTAAGGAGGAGGGTTCTGTTAATCACAACAGTTTAATTTCCAGTGAATGTGGTTTACTATGGGATCTTTTATCGAGAACATTTATACCTGGAGTATTCTGGGCAAGGTGTTTTTCTTTTCCATTGCCATACTTTTTGTCTACGAAAAATAAATATGGGTTTATGCTTAGTAAGGATCAAGTGCAATTTACTATTTTAATATAATAGAGGACACATTGACAGATCTATTGACCCCCTAAACATAATTTGGTAGCACCGCCTTTGGCAACACTGTCTAAAATAAAGATTCCTATAGCATTTACTGACAGTTTGGGTCACTCTTCTTTTTGAAAACTTCTCCAAGTCTCTCGTATTTGAAGGTGCCTTCTTTTAAGCTCTCAGAATTCTCCAAAAGTGTTCCACGTATTTACGTTGAGACTGACTGCGTTGTGTCTTTAACCATGCTGTCATGTCTGTCATTAAGGGGAATTGATTTTAGAAAATGTTTATTCCCTCAAGGCAAAACATTTCCTTTTCTATTTATTTCTGCTTGGAGTCTCTGGCTGAAGATGTGACAGGATTACATGTCAGACAAGAGAAACGTTCCTAGTTGTAGACTGAGGCTGCTAAATCAGAATAATTAAGAGGATCAGTTGACAAGCACAATGGCTGGAAAAAATATAACCGGACATTTTTAAAAAGATAATTTGGTAGGATGAATGTCAAAACATGGGGTATACTGATATTTTATTGTATTTTAACATTATGGGGCAGATTTACTATTGGTCGAATTTAAAAAAATGTGAAATTCGACCATAAGAATAGTATGTGAAGTAAAATCCTTCGAATTCGATCGAATTTCGAATTCTTCATGTGAATTTAGTAAATATGCCCCTTAGATTCCATCTTCCTCTTCTGTTGTGGCCTTAGAAGATTTATGCATAACCATTAACCTCTACTCCCTTAGAATATAGTTTTCAAAATTACTGTGACCCTAACTGGGTATAATTTGCATTGCCATTCCCTTATTTCATGTCATCTCACTTTTTTGTGACCCATGCACATTCTCTGACTTTTTAAACCAAGCCAATACTTGGCTTGCTAGGTTACCAAAGAAAGGGATGGGCACTGCTGGGACAATGGCTTCTGATTGGGATTGGAAACCACTCCAAGGAAAATAAAATAACTATCTTTCATTAATGATGGGAGGCCCAAAGACCAAACTTTCTCCCAGTAATGCCCTTTTTTCATGCCTGATCCAATATTTATTTTATTACTGAAAAGCATAGGAATACAATGTGACTGGCTATGAAGTCACTATCAGCTAGTTCTTAAGGCTGTGTAAGTGTTTGTGCTTCTCTGATTCCACTCTCTGACTACCATTCCACACGTGAATTCACACTCATGCTCAGACTGGAACACTTGGAGCCTGCAGTGCCAGATAGCCCACTGAATATGAATGATATGCCCCTGCAAAATAACAACAAACTAAAAAATGAGTAATGAAGGACAAGAAGAGCCTGGTAAGTAACAGCTATTAAAGGGGAGAACTATTGCCATATGGGATGGGGTGATATCACTCCAACGTTCAGTGCAGCAGAAAAAAGTGGCTGAAGTTTATCAAAGTCACATGACCAAGGGCATCTGGGAAATTGTTAATATGTCTAGCCCCACATCAGATTGAAAATGAAATATTAAAAAAAATCTCTTTGTTCTTTTGAAAAATGGATTTCAATGAAGGATTCTGCTGGAGGGGTGCTATTAACGCATTTTCTAAAAAAAACATGGTCTCCAATGAAAATATCCCTATAAACAATTTAAATGTATTAACAGCCATTTATTCTTTTAGTAATCAGCATACATATTCTATGCTAAAGTGTTTTTAGGGCAAACACCTAAATCAATGGTTGGCATACAGCAGAGAATCAGAATTAATAGCCATGGAGAAATACAGTACAGTAATACTTAGTTTCAACTTATTCACTCTTAACCCTTGTTCCAGAAAAAATAGAAATGTGCTTTTAACATAAAAGTACCACTATTTTCTATCAGTATAGTATTACATTTCGGGTCTACCCAGTGTTGGACTGAAGCACATAAGGCACATCAAGTAATATGTTACAGGGAGAAGAAAAATATTTTCATCTTGCTGAGTAAAGCACTGCTATTCACATATTTAAGAGATCATCTTTCAAACTTTACTGTGTAATGAAGTCAGATAAATAAATAGACTACAGGATGCCAGTTCAGTGTAGCCTATGTGAGAAATGATACAAAAAAATTGTGCAGAAACCAGTGTGGCAGATTCCACACAAAAAGACTGCCGATAGCATAGACAGACAGAATGAACTAATCAGACCAAGGGGCAATTTTACTAAAATTCCCCTAAAATCCCTCGAATCCCCTCGAAATTCAATAAGCACTCCACTATCGAATGCTTATCGAATAGGTTTAGGCTTTTATTTCCTTGATATGCGATTTTTCGATGTAATCGTATGATCGAATACCAATACTTTTTCCTTTGAGCCTCCGAAAAATTTGTACGAAGGTATTCGAGGAAGTCTTTGCAAAAGAAGCCTATGGGGGGGGGGGGGTTCCCATAGGCTTTTATTGGTATTCTGTAGGTTCAATCTGGCGAAGTAGGCATTCAAATAATTTAAAAATTTTAAACTCTTCTATCATGGAATTGTCGAATGATCGAATATTCGATCTATTCGATAATTCGAATATTTGGTATGTGATGATCGAAGATGCCAAATTTTCATATTCGATCCTCCGAAAAAATTGTACGATCGGTATTCGATCGAATTCGATCGAACTTCGATCTCTTCACATGAATTTTGTAAATCTGCCCCCAAGTGTCTCTATAACTAGGTTTTCAGCTCAAATTATACGGATGCTTTGGGTTTAAAGGCTATTTAAAATTTATACAAGGTCAAGTATTCTACATTTTCTTACATCTTCATTTTCTATCCAGCCACATAAAGTTAAGTTTGGGATCCAAGTCAACCACACAGGCATCTGCTTTTTTTTTGAGAAATGCACGAACTAATGAAGTGTCTTCTCATTTTCTTATGATCATTCTTGCAGATGTGGCTTCCTCCAGACAAGAACTGAAAAGAGTTAGCAATAGCATAAACCCCACCATCATAAGTATTTGCTTGTTGATCCACACCAAGTATTTCCATAGTTCCTTCAGGATCATACACCAGTTCACGATAGCATTTATGCTACCAAGATATAATTTGTACTACCAAAATAGTAATAGGATTGCGTTCACGTTCCTCCATTAGCTATTCTGCTATGTAGCTGTCAGAGGAATCATTTACCTTTTTTTCAATGATGCAGAATTTTGGTTCATCTTCTGGTTCAAACATTTCAACCTTTTTCTTCTTTTCCTCCTTTAAAGGTATGCTGTCATGAGGGAAATAATTCACAATGCATTAGTTAAGAGTGCTGCTCCAGCAGAATTATGCGTTGAAATCCATTTCTCAAAAGAACAAAAAGCTTTTTTTATATTTCATTTTGAAATCTGACATGGGGCTAGACCTATTGTCAATTTCCCAGCTGCCCCTAGTGATGTGACTTGTGCTCTGATAAACTTCAGTCACTATTTACTACTGTACTGCAAGTTGGAGTGATATCACCCCCTCCCTTTCACCCACCCAACAAAAGAACAATGAAAATAACAGATAACAGCTCCCTAACAAGATAACAGCTGCCTGGTAGATCTAAGAACAGCACTCAATAGTAAAAACCCATGTCCCACTGCGTACTATTCAGTTACATTAAGAAGGAAAAACAACAGCCTGCCAGAAAGCAGTTCCCTCCTAAAGTGCTGGCACAAGTTACATGACTGGGGGCAGCTAGGAAATTGACAAAATGGCTAGCCCCATGTCAGATTTCAAAATTGAATATAAAAAAAGTGTTTGCGCTTTTGAGCAATGTATTTCAGTGCAGAAGTCTACTGGAGCAGCACTATTAACTGTGTTTTGAAAAAAAACATGTTTTCCCATGACAGGGTCACTTTAAGGAGGTGGTGATGAGCTCGCTGCTTTGTTCCTCCTTTGAGCAGGCATTGGAGTCATTGGTTTTCTCTCACTCAACTCTGCAAGGAACAAAGATCATATATTTCTCATCCTCTTTTATGGTGCAGGTCTGGTCACTGGTCTTTATAATTTATCCCTTGAAAATTTTAAAAATGTACTTGTGTCTTTTCTTCTTTCCTTATTTTCTGCACTGCAAATATTTTTCACTGAAGTTGTGTTGTTATTTTTGGACAAATGTTCAGTTCTATTTTTAATGTTACAAATATTGGTAAAAGGTTTCAGCAGAAAACAGAAAGTGTTCCTGGTAGATGACATGGTATAACCTTAGCGGAAAGGGAAAATACATAAATAATAACAAGTTAAGTCATAGCAAGTGAATGTCAAAGATTCTAAAAACAGCTAGTAATTCCTATGATTGCTTGAGTAATGAAATAAAAAAATCAAACATTTCTATGCATAGCATAGAGATTTATTATACGCCAATTCTGGAAATAGCTCAAATCCAAAAATAGATCACCTAAAACCTGTCAAGTGTATGAAGTCTTAGTGAATTGAGCTTTGCACAGAAATTGGTGTAGTGATTCTCTAACACCTTACGTGTAAAATCTCATTAAAACCACTGGTATCACATATAGCTATGGATTCCTAGGTGCAAATTCACTAAAGCGCAAAGCGTCTAACACTAGCGCTAATTCACCAGCATGACAAGTGTGTCAATTTGCAACTTCGTCGATTCACTAACAGTGTCCCTGACAAAAATTCGCTAGCGAAGGAAATGGAATTGCGAAACTTCACACCCTTACACCAGGCGAAGTTGAGCACTGACGAAGGGACGTAACTACACTAATTCACTAAGATGAAGATTTTGTGAATGTTACCTCTAGCGCTAAACGTTACTTCGCCAGTTCAGACCTGGCGAAGTTCAATACAATAGATAGGAGTTTAAAAAAAACGTGAAATTTTTTCTAAGTCCCAAAAAACGCTGGCGTCTTTTACCTTTGTTGGGTGATAGTCTGAAAAACAGCAAAACATTTTTAGGGTTACTGTCTTCCCCCCTACATTTCCTAACATATGGCAACTCAGCTATACAGTGGGCACATGTTTAGGGAATAGGACAACTTTATTTTATTTATTAAAGGTTTCCTGGGATTGTGTAGTGTAATGTAGTGGCTGTAACATACAGCTCTATTATATGCTTAAGTTGGCATTGTATGCAAATTAGGCATCGCTAGCGTAAATGTGCTTTGCCTGGCGAAATAACAGTAGCGCTACTTCGCTACCGTTCGCTGCCCTGAGTGCACATTTGCATCTTAGTGAATTTGCGTAGAGCTGGCGACAATTTGCCTAGTGAAGTGCGGGGAACGTCAGCGAAGGCAACGCTAGCCCATTTTCATGCTTTAGTCAATTTGCCCCCTAGTGTCTCCAGCGGCACCATGCACTCACCAGAATATATATACAAAAGGTTCTGTGTTCGCTATCTTCTCCTCCTTTGCTTAATATAGGGAGATAAAAACAGCCTGTACAGATCACTTAAATCATCGTTTAATAAATATAGTAAAAACACACTCACAAACACTATCTTGGTTACTGCGTAAAAGATTTTTGAATGTGTCCTCCGTAATACTCTGGCTCCTAGGCGTCCCTTAGAGATCCATCTGCTTGTCGGAAAAAACTGTTGAGCGTTGTCCCGCTACTACACTATGAGAAAATCTTTAGTTTTTTTCCCTTCTTCATGAAATTTGTTCAGCAAACTCGTTTATAAAGAATCTAAAAGAAATAGGTGGAGGAGAATCTATATCATCGCTGGACATTAGGGGGGACTTCCAATTCCACGGACTCCAATATTACTTGGACTTTGAAGGTTATGATATGGTAGAGGTCCCTTGAACCATTTAGAGGTTAACAGTCTACTTTATGAGTTTTTTTCTGAGGGTTTTGCCCTAAAACTCATATTATTCAAAAAAAATTAAAGAGACAGTACTTTGATTTTCAAATGGTCGAATATTAATTCTAATCAAATTTTTCAATTTGAATCGAATTTTGGCCTAATTGATAGTCGAAGTACCCAAAAATTACTTTGAAATTCCATTTTTAACTTAAAATTTCACTTCGACCCTTGATAAATCTGCCCTAACACTCAACCTTTGCTAAATAACCCCCTTAAACTTAAAAACCTCAAAATTAGCATAATCTAAAAATAACTTCATGTCAAGTTTTTCATTGCTTTAGAGTAACATGAAATTGAGGGCAGATTATGAAAACACAAGGGGGCAGATATATCAAGGGTCGCAATTTTAATTAAAAAAATTTGCATTTCGAAGTAAATTTTGGGTACTTCTACTTCAAAAATCGAAGTACTGTCTCAAATTCGAATTTGACCCTTCGCCACCTTAAACCCGAATTGCTGTCTTAGCCTATTGGGGGACCTCCTATAAACTCTTACGGGGTTATGTAATAAAAAGGCACTAAATTTGCCCAGGAGCAATAACCCATAGCAACCAATCAGCAGGTAGATTATAGTAGTCACATGTTTAAAAGCTAGCATCTTATTGGTTGTTATGGGTTACTACCCTTGGGCAAACTTAGTGCTTTTTATTACATATGGGGGTTATAGTCTTAAAATTTTTGAGAAATTTAAATTTTTTGGAGGAAATCATTCAAATTGAACGATTCAAACGATTTTTATTCGATCAAAAATGCATATGTTCGATTGAACTGTCCGTTCTCAAACGAAAAACCACTTTGAAAAAAATTCAGTGGTTGAATTTCAAACTTTTTTCACTTCGAAATTCGACCTTTCATAAATCTGGCCCAAAATGTTGCTTACATATGATAACATTTATAAATGTTTTGCTGCAGTGCTAATAAAACATTAAAAATTGGAAAGTCATTCAAAATAATACTCAACATTCATTTTCTTGCAGTGCAAGTTTATGTGAGCTTCCAGTAAATTCTCTAGATGAAAGCTAATGAATTATAAATTTGCCCCTAAGGGTTCTGATTTAGTTTGGAAAGAACTACATTCTAAATCAGTCAGTCCCTACTCTAAAGAGGTAAATGAATTAATTTAAAATTAAATGGATAGTTCACATTTGGGCTAACTTTTTATATATTAGATGTTACTGTATATTTATAGCAACTTTTCAATTGGTCTTCATTTTAAAGTATTGGAGTTATTTGCCAAATTCTTTTGCCTTTTTCTAGTTTTGAAATCAAGGTTACAGTTGTATTTCAAGGCAACCACAGTCCTTTAGCAGTAAAGATCTGTGTCTCCAAAGATGCCCCAGTAGCTCCTCATCTTCTTTTCTACTGATTCACTGATTCACATGCTCTGTGCTGCTGTCACTTACTGAGCTTAGGGACCCACTCACAATATACAGTACACATAGAATAGAAATGTCACAATATAAGGCTTAGTCATGAATACAGATAATTCCTACATGGCAGCACAGAAACCAGTGCAACTAGCATCAGAATTTAATAATCAGCCCTGTAACATCAGCTTATATGGCAGGCCAGCCTCATTTTCTGCTGGATAATGTGTGACGACCCCTAAGCTTAGCTTCTCAACAGCTGCTCAGAGCCCACTGAGCATGTGAGTGTCACAGACATTTTCCAAGATGGTGACCCCTTGTGACAAGTTTGAAATCCTGGATCATTTCTGCTATTGACAAACTGAAACTTAAGGCTGGTGCAATAAGTTCAGTACATAAAGTATGACATTTTAGTCCTATTCAGTTTTAGGGTTTAGTTCTCCTTTAATAGCCTTCATGATGTTTGGGTTTTTTTCTGTGGGTTTTAGCTTGAAAACTTGAATAATTTTAGCTTTTGGGTTGTTCACCCCGAATTCACTGATTCAAGTTTTTTCTTAAATCAGAAAACATTCGAGTTGTGAGTTCATTCAAGGTATAAAAAAAAAACTTCAAAAACCTCCAAAACTTGACCTTTGATAAATAATCCCTATAATGTCATTATAATGTCACATTTGGAAATAGAGCTACAGCTTATGTAATCAGCATTTGAGTATGCGAAGTGCTCAAAGTGGAACAATTGCTGTGTATAAAAAATATTAAATAACAGAATTCAAAATTAAAATGCAGAATTCAAAAAAAAAAAATATTAAATAAATTCCCGGCATTTAATCATCTCAAAAACAGGCACTGCCACAAAAATGGGAAGTTTGAAAAACATCACGGATGTTTTCTCTGCAGTATCTAATTATTTTATATAACGTTGTATGCAGATTTGAAGTGTTTGTCTGATATTTACTATAAGATATAGGTTTGTCAATAAAATATTCTTTATAAAAATGGACTCAATTTCTGTTTGAATAATACTTTCTATTGGATAATAATTAGAACATCTGAAGCACAACTTTTCTATAACGTTAACTCATCTCTGCTAGTGTATACTGGTTTGCTAAATGGTTATATAAAACAAACTTTCTAATGAATTAAATGTCAACAACTTGTACTCACCTCTGCCAGTCACGGAGTGTGAAAGCAGACTGATCAAGAAATGACTGTGAAATCCGTAAACCTTTCTTGAGTGTTGGGAAACCATAATACATTAAAATTGCTATTGGGTTTAGGCCTAATGCACAGCTATGGTATTTTATTCCATTTCCATTTCCATTTCCCCTGCATGTAATACAAAAGGTACCAATAAGATGCTTGCATTTAAACAGGTGACTAGTAAATGCTACCTGCTGATTGGTTGCTATGGCTTACTGTCCCATAGCAAACTTAGGGTCTTTTATTACATAACTCCATTTGTCTGTTTTTTAATTAAGAAATAAAGATGTGTTTTGCTATTTAAGTCACTAACCAGGGCAAACTGAAAGTGCTTTCATTTTCCATGCCTTGATTCTTAGTAGTTAATTAAATAAATAGTGATAAACCCTACATATAATGAACACCTCCTTATCTGTAAATCTGACATACAGGCTGCAGGTGGGGGACTTGATAGGTTTCTTCTAACAAAGTTTAAACAAATTCTTCTGATTACAGATGGGGAGGGGAGCAAGGGAAACAACAAAATAATGATCCACTAGAGTTTTAGAATAGTAAACATTTTAACTGGTTACTT
>CM044447.1:84444101-84484317 GCA_024363595.1 Xenopus borealis | reverse complement strand
ACCTGAAACAGGTCCCACTGTCCTGCATGTAAATATCCTGCTGTTCAGTGTTTATTTACTTAGATAAAAACACACATTGGGTCCTTTACATCCTCTACAGTAGTTGCATTCCTGTAACTTTCCTGCAGTCCATTGCGCATTAAACCCAATTCATTAAAAAGGTGCCTGTGCCAGAATGCGTTATTTGCACTTTTTTATATTGTGTTCAGTGCCACTCAGTCTTTCCTGTCTCTGAATCAAGAGCAGTTACACAGACTGTTGCAGAGGAATCCTGGAGAGTAGCTCCAGGGTTCCCTCAGCATTGTGCATCAGCAGGCGCAGCAGTGTTTAAAGAATCAAGTGTAAGCATCACTCTTGCACTGAACACAAGAAATGACATCAAATAGACTTGGAAACATTCAGCATCATTGTGTCCAATTTATAACAAAGTTCGAATGCAATTGTGTTAATATATGCACCAGGCACATTTGTGTCTGGCACAACAACCCCCCATTGTGGCACAACAACACGATTATTCTGTGGGGGGAAAAAACGTGATTGCCCTTTACAATTGCACTTTGCTCACTGTAAATGACCCCTATAGTCTTTCCCAACTACAAAAAATATATGCACTGCAGCCATACTTTATTGTTTTTCCACCAAACTTTGTACACCCATGCTCTGGTGCTATAGATTATAGGAAGAAAATCACAGACATGTTTAGACATATCAAGGTACTAGAAAGTTGGGTCAGGAAACTTTCTAGATACCATGGAAGCCCATCAAAAAGCCTAACAATAAATATTTTTAATCTTTTGCAAAATAAAAATCTTTTAAGTGTACCTAATCTGCAAATCCTTAAAGTGAAGCATTCCAGGTTTTATCAGAAATGAGTCAGCATTACTTTAAAAAAAAAAGACATTTTGATGCTAATCTAACAAGTTTAAAACATAGTCCTTACCTCCCTACTATTCTCCAGTCATTCCCAAACTCTGTTACTTACCTGTGTTGGACTGCAATTATGTTCTTGTTCAGCAGGGATGTCTCGCTTGGGGGTGGAGCAAACGCGTGGAGCAACCATTTGTTTGCCCTGCCCTTAAGCTCAACAGGACTGCTGGAGAAGGCACAGCATACTGTGAAAAGTAGTGCAGTCTTCGGCAAAAATGTGGTTTCCCTAAAAATTTACCCTGTGCTCTTAAAGTGAAGTGTATAAAAAGCACAGGCAATATGACTACAGTATCTTACATGTGATTTCATAATACTGTGGAAAGACACCATGCAGTCATCACACAAATCTGGCGGACTTACTGTACCAGCAGTATACCGGCAATAGTGCATAGTTTCCATAATTCTTCCCAAACATGTAAGTGAGAAGTGCTGGTCTGCTGGCATTGGTTGAGAAACAGGATATCTGCTTCACAGATGAATAGGCTGAATGAAATTCAGCTTTAAAATAGTGTTAAATGTATATTTAGTACTGTACATATTTTCCTACTTCCACCACTAAAAATGTATCCATAAAAACTTTAACTTTCTTTTCAAATAAATAGCTCAAAAGGAAGATCGCCTGACAATTCTATTTTAGTATAATGTAGAGAATGATAAAGACAATTGTAGTTGGTTTTTGAGTGATCAAGCCTTAAAGTTGAGAATACAATACAAGTTCTTAGGTACAGTCAAGAAGCAACCATGAATCTGGCAATAATGTTGCCACAATAAACTATGAATATGGGACAAACTGTAAATAAAAAAAACAGTAAACCATATCAACCCCCCCAAGTCATTGACAGCAGACCTAGATTATCTGTCAAATGTACCTTGCTGCTAATGTGATTGTAACACTAAGGGCAATTTGGTAATATATGCCCTGATTCTTTAAAACAAGATTTGTCCACAACCAAGTGTGCTAGTGCAACAGAAATATTGGGCACTTGGTTTAGGATATCCCAGTACCGATTATATCTAGGTGATACAGTGGTGTACAATACATTGTTAAAAGGCAATTATAGCTATACAGGTTTGATTATATGTTCCTGTGGAATGGGTACTGTGAATCACACAACTATACATGTGCAAGCTTTTGTACATGTTTAAATGCAAACTTGCAAAAATATTTGCAGCACTTCTCAATAGAATTAAGTAGGTGTGGTTATGGAGAACACCAAATCAATCCCAAAAATTACATGTATCCTTAAGCAAAAAGCGTTTTAAATAGAGTAGTAGTTATAAAATATACAGAGACCTGAATAGCATGTTATATCTGGAGAGGTTTTGGGCATGCAACGTGTCCTTTTATCAACCACTACAGGTCTATTCTAAAGACTTAAAGGGGTTGCACTTATATATTTAAATGCACTTTACTTAATGCTATAATGCGTGTGTGGTGAGTGTGTGGCGTGTGTGTGTGGATCCGCACTCTCTGTATAGTGGTTGAGAGAGTGCGGGACTGGGGACCTTTCTCAAAGATGATCCTTGAGAAAGGTCCCCAGGTGGGACCGAAACGTTGGAAATATGCATAATTGTGTGGAATAAATCACCAGTTTCTTTAACCACTATACAGAGTGCAGATCCTTTGTTCAAGTATATATATATATATATATATTATATAAAATAGTCCTGATAGTACCTGCACGTAGTGTATAGCCTTCAAGATGGACCTGCACTCCGAAACCTTATGTGATCAAACAATTTTATTGAACATCGCTCGTGTATCCACGAGGCAGTTTGTATTAAATTAAGCAACAAAACTAAGCTGTATAATAATTATGTGGAATAAAAACGTTATTTCAACATTTTTGCATTTTATCTACAAAATTCCATTTTCAATGGAAACAAAAAATATTATACTAATAAATAAAAACCTGGTCTATAATACTTTTTAACATGCAAATATAATGTTAATGTGTACCTCTAGTCACACCGAGGATCTCTGATGCATAACATTCTAAACAAATCTGACAATTTTTATGGTAACTGAAAACTCAAGTGTGAAAATTATGGCTATTATGACTAGTTGATCTGATGCTTCAGAATGATGCAAAGTGATGTGTATTTAGCGTCACATAAAAGTCAGTAAGCCTGCATAATCACTGCCCATCAAAACATTATTAACAATAAAGCTTTATTTGCACAAGAAATGAAAAAAGTGTTTTTATATGTATATATCATTGTACAAAAGCAACACTCCAGACCAGCCCGGAAGCAAACTAATTTGTGCGGTTTATAGTCACATGATGCATCTAGGCGCAATTCACAAAGAGAGCAACACCAGAAATGTCTTATTAATAGTGCTGGCCAAGTGGTACAAAGCCATACATGACTCGGCACAGTGTTAAAATGCAACTTTAAATGCATTCTAGATTCATACAGCACTGAATATACAATGCATATTAAACATACGTGGCTCCAATTGTAGAACCCACACAAATTAGATTTCTACTGTCCAAAGTGGCTTACACTTTATTCTGTAGGATAAATTGCTATAACTACCTCTAATTTAAGTATATTCTACTATTTAAAAGCTGATGCAAATGTAGGGTTCTTGCTTAGCACACACAAGAGTGCACTGAAACAAGCCGCTTTCAGCATGACTACATAACAACCCAAGCAATGTATTATAAATATATGCTAGCTATTATATATTTGATGGGGGCTGGCATGCAATCAAGCATGGCAGAATCTGACAAGCTGCAATCAGATGAAAAACCTAACATTTTAAGAAACTTCATGGTTTTACAGTTTTCTTAAAGAAGATTTTATAGTGGCATAAATACAGATAAATGCTTTCCTCATAAAATGATTATGCGGAATAATTGCTATTGGATAACCATACTGAAGCATCAGAAACATTTAATAGATTGTAGCTACAATTAACCGACACCGGTTTATGCTCGCTATCAAGCTTAAGAAAATGATTTCTTTTTAGATATCTGCGCTCAGGATAGCAGCTGCTTTGGACAGTTACAGGTTTTTGAAACTCAGATAGTGGACTCCTGACTAAAAGACTGGAATTAAACTCATGCATATGGAATGTGCAAGGTTAGAGATAACCACAGAAATTAATGCAATTTGTTGGACATCCTCTTTACTCCATCCTATGCTACTTTTTAATGGCAAAAAGGCCAAAGCTTAGCAACAAACATTCAATCTTCCATTAACCCTTTCAGTCTCTGCTTTTGGCTTTAAACAAGGCAGTCACTGTTAATTGTCTTCCTTGCGATTTTTTTCAGGTGGGTGTCACACCCTGTCTGCTGGCGGACAGGACTGGAGGGCGCCCCTCTCCCAGACTCACCTTCTTCCGGATGTCTTCATCATTGGCTCCCAAAGAGGCATAAAGCTTGAAAGCCGCCTGGCGGAGTTCATGGGCATGCTTTAAATCATGGTCAAGCTAAGGTGTAAACAAACAATGAGTTACAGGGATCAAATATATATTAACATTTCAACCATTCTCAAGTAGAATAATATAGTTACAGTTATATAAGTGGAACGGTTATGCAGATCTTTTATACTTTTCACAAAACATCAGAAAGCACCAGTCAGCTGCCACAATGACCTTATTCAAACATGTACTGCAAGATTCACTGTCCTAAAATCGCATACTCCTCTGTACTTAGAACTCCAATAGAGATAAACATAGTGTGTGCCTATTACATCTACCTAGTGTTAACTTGAGTCATGTAAAAGTGGATCTTCTTTGTTTGCCAGTGAGACTCAAATGACTACAAAAACCTTGTGGCATGAAGCCTCTGTCATGATGTTTGCATCCTAAGAAATATTATGCCATCCAAAAAACAAAGCTATAAGCAGCAGTTATTTTACCTGTGTTGTATAGACCTTAAACTTAAGGAAGATAGTACAGGAAAGTAGTTTCTCCTATTAATAAGCCTGCTGAAAAAGACCAATTATTTTGATCAGCATTTGAAATCCATACAGCAAGCTAGACAACAGTATTCTCTAGACTAGGTCTGTGCATGTTCACACCTAGGACACCTTGTGTCTTTCTGTGCAGTGTTTCACTATATTGGTGTCTATATTATTATAAATAATGTAAGTGACTCAAAAGGAGACAAAGTTGAATTTGCAATTGAAAGTGTGTATAGGACTCTTTTTAAACCAGTACAAGTGGAGGAGCTGTCACAATCAATCACTGTACACAATATAAATCACGACTAGGGGGTAAATTTATCAAAGAGTACGTTCAGCTACTAGAGTGAAATTCCGCAGCTCTTAATTCATTTCTATGGGATTTTGAAAGGTGTATTTATCAATGGGTGAAGTGAAATTTCACCCTTTGATAAATACGCCTTCAAAAATCCCATAGAAATGAAAAGAGAGCTGCAGAACTTCACTCTTTGATAAATATACCCCTAGGAGAGGTTAAAAAAAACAAAAAAACAAAACACCTCAGCAGTAAAAAGTATTTACACCCACCTAAGAAGTGAAATATATAAAAACATTATGTCCTCACCTCTTCAGAAGTCAGGAGACAGTCATGTTGACTTTGCGAGACAGGATGGCTAACAGAGAGTGCAGTGCACTGTGATTCATCTCTAGTCCCTCTGGGCTCTGCCTCCTCTGGATCAATGCAAGGCTGCCCTGTTTCTTGGTGCTAGAGCGCAAAACACCAGGGGAAAAAAGAGGGGAGGGAAAGGACAGGTTTGTGCTGACCACAAATGGAGCAGAAACCCTGAGGAACTAGAGAGACTTATATGCAAACAGCCTCTTGGATATCACACGCATGGCAAACAGAAAAAGGCTGCCCATGGATTTAAAATAACAGCAGTACTGCAGACAGCCAGATTTAGTTTTGTTTTTAAATGATGAATAATGCCTGGCCATAATAGCCAAGTTTCTGTTATTCACAGTATGCTTTTTTTTTTTTTAATATAAAATATGGTTTTATTTACAAGCACATTTATAGCTCACAGAACACATATGCACAAGCCTTGCAGCACTCCAGTTGTGATGCTGTAAAAAAGCTTTATTAGCTTGTATCAGATGTTACTCTGAACAAGGCACAGTTCTAAGCAAGTACTAAGCAGTTTTTGGGCCAACTCCCTGTAACTATAAATAAATGCACCTTTATATTTCTGTGCAATATGCTTCTTAAAGGAGAACCAAATCCTAAAATAAAATATGGCTAGAAATGCATTGTTTTATATACTAACTTACTTCAACAGCTCAGATTTTTCATTTGTAACGATAAAAGACTTCAAAGAGTGCTATCTTGAATTTTCTTAGGCCATCTTTTAAAGGTTAGTGACAAACACATGCTTAATTTGCTGTGAACAGCATTTTAGAAGCTACAGTATGTTTAGGGTTTGTTGTAAATTATCAAGCAGAAAATTTGGTTTATCTGTTATAGAAGTTGATGCTGCAGGCCAACTTATTCAATTCTGTTTCTAAAGGAGGCAATACACGATAAGATTCTCTCTTTTGGGGAGGCACGCCAAACAAGTGAATCATTCCCGATATGCCCACTAACGGCAGGACGATATAGTGTTAAACCGACCGTTTGGCCATAGGACAGAACAATCGGATTACAATGAAGAGAATGGCCGCAGGTGGGTTGTAGGACCGATGCAGCCCTTGATCACAGGAAAATTTGTGGTCTGATATAGATTGAGGGGACCGGTCAGAAGCCTACACACACTGGCAGATAAGCTGCCAAATCTGTCTAAAGACTGATTTGGCAGCTTTAATCTGCCTGTGTATGGGCACCTTAAGCAGCCATGCAATTAGAATATGAATTACTAAAACAGTGTTTTTGTAACATATACTGTATATTGTGAGTCATTTGTTAAACTCAGGTAACTGACAAAAGAACAGATATGTGCTGTGAACAACCAAGAAAGATTATGGGGAGCCGCTGGTTACCTCGGCTGGTACAGAACCCCAGAACATAATGAGGAGCATTTCTACCCTACTTCTTTGTAAGTTTTAGTTCCCCTCGGCAAATGGCAAAATAACTAACTTGTTTATCATTGGCCTTCATACAACTTCATACTTTGAGTAATGCAAGGTCTTTTTTTCTTTCTACATGCACTCCCCTTGGGAGAAGAGCTCCCATGCTTGTACCCAGTGCATCAAGAAGTAATTAAACACAGCAGCTTTCTACTCTTTATGAATACATATAGATTGAAACCCCCCAAGCATTATTTAACGTGCAGCAGCCCATCAGCTCACAGGGCCGCCCAGAACTTAAATGCAGGGAGAATTCAATGGATAAGAAATGCTCTGCTGATGCATAAGGAATGGCAAACCTGTGACAAATGCAGAAGAACGCTGCATTCACTCCATCTCTGCATCTGACACAGGCATGGAGTTCATAATGGACCAGTAGTACATTCCTAATAGGTCAGATAAACACGCTGCAGAACTCCAAGTCACACAAGATTCGAAAGTGCTGCAGGATGTTTATCTTCAAGTTATTTGAGGTTCCTTGGCAGTCAGACAGTTGAGCATTGCCTTCAATACTTGTATATTCCTAATATGTTAGTATCCCAGCAGCTTTTATTTCACCAAGTGGCTACAGTCACCTGTAGTGAATATCCATTTAATAAATGCTCTTTTTTTTATTATTTGATTAGATATTTAAATTACTTATTTGCCTACTGCAAATAACATGAGCATGTTTCGAGCCCTGGACAGATTTCACTTGCCCTGACTGCAATCATGAGTCAGTCATCTGCAATATACCAAGTATGGTTGAGTGGTTTAAAGTAAAATAAAATCTTAAATCTAGGAAGAACACTAATAAATCATTTATATGTCAAACACTTTAAAAAATAAATAAAAACTATCTGTGTAACAGGATTATTAAGAACGTTACCATTAATGAAAGTTCCACTTCAACAGGGAAAAACATGCATACACATGCATGTGTACACAGAACCGCATGCATATACCCACATGCTTTATTTAAAAACAAAAATTATATTATTAGAGTAAAACAATTTAAATAACTTTTATGCAGATTAAGAAAATGCCAAGGTCAGACTGTTGTATCTTAAAGTAAGCATTAGCAAGCACATACATTCAGAATCTAGGGTACCATATAATATAGATTTCACAATGCTAAATTTGGGAGTAGTATTTAGGTACAATGAAGAAAACAAACAGAGATGATACAGTGTACACACCCTCTTGATATCAGTGATGGCACTGACTGAGCTGGGATACTTGAAATAGTCAGCAAGCATGGAGATCAGATGATCTGTGATACTGGCAATTCTCTGAAGTTCAACATCTGGTTCGATCAGGTAAGCAAGGGTTTCAGCACCTTCCACCCGCACCTCTAGCAGTCGCTCTTTGCTGCACATACGTACCAGGCAAGGAAGGGTCTGAGAAATGGAGAAAACAGAGAAATGTTGCCAATTTTATATACTGATCTGATCCCTTTGATAATTTTGCCACTCCAACTGGATGCATGGTGCCTTAATTCCATACTATATTCTAGGAATGTCAATTACATTTTTGTCAGATATACTGGGTCAATAAATATGCAACTAAGCAAAGCAAAAAATGCTGTCAACGTTGCTTGTCTGCAAGGCCTATAAAAGCTATTTCATGGATGAGAATAAGAAGTTATTGTTTTGCGCATATATATATATATATATATATATATATATATATATATCAGAATTTAATCCAAACCAAAGTGATGTGTATGTTTTACCACTAAATATTGCAAGAGATTAGTCTCCCCTGCTAGAGGAGATTTATTGTAGCCAGAGCCCTAAACCTCTGTTAAGAGTCTCATGGCATCCAGAAAATCTTTCTTTTAGCCGTACTAATGAAATAAATGAAGTTACAAAAAAAAAAATCAAATCAATAGCTTAACCATGAGAACGCACACAAAAAATTTATAACTTAATTTAGAAAGTTTAAGTGACATACACTAAACCCCGACAAAGCTGAATGACAATTTCTCTATAAAGGGTTTTGTGACAAGAGAGAGCACAACTCTATCTTTTTTTGCTATAGTTTATATAGGAGCATTGGCAAGCTCCACATTGTAGTTCTCACCCATCCCAGCAACAGTCAGGAGATCCCTGTGGAGGCCAATAAACTGGCAACCATTTGGGAGTGTTAACTTTGCAAGTAAGCAAGGTGCAGGTGAAACATATGTAACATTTTAAGTAGCTTAATGCACACAATGTCTTATTTGGTCTATATGAATATTGGGGTTACGCCTCATTGCACCCCCTAAAGGATTGAAATTTAGTGGTGAGTACAATGGACGACTAACTGAACAACCTCAGCTGAAGAAAAACATTGAACTTGTAGAACTTCATGAAAGTGTGAAGTGACAACCACATGCTCACTTTGGAGAGCTGTACTTAGATATACTGAGATGTGCCCAAAATACACTAAATGCTCTAGTACATTGGGCTATGATTTTGAATCCTGTACTGTGTCATGCACTGGAAAGCAATGTTGTTTCTTTTGTGTGGAGCCAAAAAGTTTGTCTAAAGTTATAACCACTTTTTGTTCTACTTGGATGACCAATGATGGGAATATGGGCTAATAAGGCATTTACAGTCTCAGACTGAGATTTGTGTGTATGCTCAATGGTGTGGGAAATTGTATTTGAAAGCACTTAAAGGAGAAGGCAAGTCAAGAATAAACTTCAGCTCTGTTGCCAATGAACAGAAAATATCTAACACCAAACATTCTCTCATTAGTTTCTTACCCAATATAAAGGCTGCAATAATTAACATTAAACATGCGTATAAAATCATACCCAGTTTGCAGTCCAATAGGGCATGCGCAATAGTCAGCAACAGTGCCCTGCACATGTGCACTAGAATCTGATGTGTTCCCTGGGTAGCGATGACATTGCCATACATCATAACTAACCTTTCTGCCTCCACCTCTTTCATTCTATCTCCAATCGTGATCCTGCTTTCCCGTTGCTAGGACAATTCAGCGAACGGGTATGTCTGACTCAGGTCTGCAGTAATTAATTATAAAAATGAAAAGACGCATACCTTTATTGTTAACTCTAAAGCTCTAGAAAATGGCAGCGCCAAACTTTACACAAAGGCAAACTTCGAGACGCTGGTGCCCAAAAACTATTATGAAATTACAGTTTTTAACGCACCGTTTCAGGAGGGGGCCTGATGATGCACAAAATGGAGTAGATTATATTTTTTTCATTTCTTTCTCCTTTAAAATGTGTTCCCTATAGTAATGTTGTACAATATCAAGTACTGTATTTTTAAATACTATATTAAAAACGCCTAGGGTTTGATACCTACTTTTAACACAATGCAGTTATCATCAGTTCGAATAGATCCTGCACGACACATGTACGTTAGACTGAAATACACAGGAGAATTGCAAATTATACATATGTATACAGGGTAAACATAGGGGCACATTTACAAAATTCGTGTGAAGAGATCCAAGCTTGATCGAATACCGATCGTAAGTTTTTTTCGGAGGATCGAATATGCAAATTTGGCATCTTCGATCATCGAATATTCGAATTATTGAATGATCGAATATTCAATGATTGAAGGATTTTAAAATTATTTGAATGCCTACATCGCCAGATTGAACCTACCGAATACCAATAGAAGCCTATGTATAGTCGAATGCTTATCGAATTTCGAATAGGTTCGAAGGATTTTAAAGGAATTTTAGTAAATTTGCCCCATAATGTACATTTTAAAGAAATAGTTATGTTAAAAAACTGTTATTAAACTACCAATGCTGCTAAAAAAAACTGTAGAAAAAGTTGATTGTAAAAAACATTGGTACTTTGGTAGATGTTCATATTTACCTCCCTTTTAATGATTCATACAGATCTTAGTGTATATTACATTCCCCCATTTAAGTGTTCGCTTAAAAATCTAATGAAACCCAAGACCGCTTGTCATCAATTTATAAAAATTCCTGGCACCAGGGCTGCCATCAGAAATCACTGGGCCCCATACGAAAAAATTTCCTGGGCCTCCTGGGCTGCAACCACTGCAAGCCCCACCCACAGTAAAAAAAAACATTGGTGGCTAGGGTACCCCACATGTTAATAAAAAAGTAATTTTTGGTCAGGGTCCCCCACATTAAAACCACTGGTGGGCCCCGCATAAAAAAACATTTATTGGTGGTTAGGACCCCACATGGTAAAAAAAAAAAAATTGGTGGCCAGGACCCCCCCACGTTATAAAAACATTGGTGGCCAGGGCCCCCCTAAAACTTCCATGATAAAAAATTGTGGACAGCCATCCTTTAAGTTTAGGTACCACAAAGGGTTAACTTTAGGGGGGCCCTGCCATGTTGCACTTACTTGAGTAACAGTGAGCTGCCAACTTCAGAAGGGAGGGGGGAGCATGGGTGGCTGCATCTTCTTCCAATGACAGCATTTTCTTCCCTTATTGGTCAAAGAATTTTAAGTCCCGGTAAAACTGCATGGGTATTGGTTGAGCAGCTATCCAATCCCTGAGCAGCTCAACAGGTACTTAAACTTTTTTGACCAATAAGTGAGGGAAATGGACAGAAGGTGCCTCCCCCTGTGCTCCCGCCCTCCAGTCAGCAGCTCTCAGAAAGCAGGGGGGCCTGGCTAATCAAGTAAGTGCAGCATGGCCAGGCCCCCCTTACCCTCCAGGCCCGGTACAACTCTCCCCCCTGTCCCCCCCTGATGGCGGCCCTGCCTGGCACTGTTCAAGTTTTCAAAGCTAAACTCTCCATACCAGTGTTTTTTTTCAGCTCTTCCCCAGATCTTGCATTGAGCATGCAACTGTGATGTTATACTGTGGGATGGCGCGAAGACCTGATAGCCCTATTTTAAAGAATGACTGGAAAATCAAGACTCATGTGGGCCAATTCACTAAGATCTGAAAACTCGCCAGCGTAGGCTTCTCTAGCGTTCGCCGCACTTCGCCAGGCAAATTTTCGCCAGCGCTACGCAAATCCACTAAAGTGTGAATTTACGCTCAGGTCTGCGAACGGTAGCGTAGTTGCACAAGTGTTACTTTGCTAGGCAGAGCGCTGTTACGCTAGCGAAGCCTAATTTGAATACGGCGGGAACTTTAACTTATAATAGAAGTATATGTTACAGCCACTACATTCCACTACACAAGCCCAGGAAACCTTTAATAAATTACATAAAGTTGTCCTATTGCCCTACATGTGCCCCCTGTATAGTTGAGTTGCCATATGTTAGGAAATGTAGGTGGGAAGAAGGGTAACCCCCAAAAAAATTATCGATCTTTTTCAGACTATCACCCTCCTATGCTAAAATACGCCAGTGCTTTTTTTTGGGACTTTGAATTTTTTTTTCCAACCTCCTATCTATTGTATTGAACTTCGCCTGGTCTGACCAGGCGAAGTAACGTCTAGCGTAAGTGCTAACTGAGGAAAATGTTCATCTTAGTGAATTTGCGAAGTTACGATCCTTCGTCAGTGCGCAACTTCGCCTGGCGTAAGGGTGTGAAGTTGCGCAAGTCTATCTACTTCGCTAGCGAAAATTCGCCAGAGTCCGTGTTAGTGAATTTGCGAAGTTGCGAAATGACGTCACGCTGGCGAATTAGCGCTAGCGTTAGACGCTTCGCACTTTAGTGAATCTGCCCCATAGAACTGTAGTAGAAGGTAAATAATAAAAGTATTTATAAATTGAACAAATTGAGCATATCAGTAGGATTTGTAATTCTCTGCTCCCTCAGCTGCTCTACCTACTGAGGCATGTGACAACAGGCAATAGCCAACAAAATGAGTAACACAGATTGTAAAAGGTTTATACAGATTATTTAGTCTCCCTATGACTAGTGAGACAATATTTGCATTACTATCATCTGTTATAGCAGAGAATAAAGTGTTGAGTTTGATTTGCTATTCAAAACAACTGCAAATATGCAATGCTATCAGTGCGAGAAGTCTGCAACTAAGAAAATCATTCATACCCACTACTGAAATTTCACTTTTGTGAAATGTGAAAAAGGGACTAATTTATGGCACAAATGTCACTAGAATACTCCTTTCACAGATGTGAAAACTATAGAAATAAACAGTGAGGACAGAGCAAGTGACCAATTTTCTTAGGGTCTGCTTTACCAAGTGTCAAAAGCTGAGATACTGCCCATAAGTGGTTTTCAGCTACAGACTGTATGAAGTCCAAATTTTGGTCAGGGACCCTAATACATGAAAATACCACACATTTATAGTTCAAAGACTATCCATCCTCTGTCCTACAATGAGGGGCATTTACAGACTCTGGAAACCAGTGCTGTAAACAGATAATATTCCATACATCAGCAAGTAGTCTAAAGAAAGAGGAAGCAGTTTATCTATTCAGAGATTTGCTTCCAAAACAAGAGAGATACTCTGATCCTGCATAACATCAATAGGACTAGTGCTAAAAAGCTGGCTACACAGAAGTGGACCACACACACGCTAGGAGATGTGTTTATTATGAAAAATTAACTGTAGGTCTTATTAGGGGTAGATGTTTTACAATGGTATTGTAGTAAACATATCACTGAAGTGTGCATGGTGCTAACAACAGAATTATAGACTTACCATTTAGCAGCAGTCAGTTGCATTTCAATAGGTTTATCTCTTTGTAGCATCTTCACAAAGATTTGTGGCAACAATTCTCCATCAACCAGCACTGCAAAAAAAACAGTAAGCATTGAGTAAAGCCAGGAGCTAAACAGCAAATGTATAGGATTTATTATCTCGAAAGTTGTAGAAAGCTCCAAAATAAAGCAAAACTATTTTTCCGATTGTATCCTATTTAAACAAATTCTTAATTTTTGGTAGAGTTGCTTTTTCCAAATCCTAGCAATCCTAATCTGAACCCTAAACAATGGACAGCTGAAGGCAACACATTGCTTGCCCACTTAGGGTGGTGGTAGACGGGGAGATGTTGCACAGGAACAAATATTCTCTACTGCGGGCGACTTATCTCCCCAAAATGCCTTCCCATTGGCAATAATATGAATCGCCTGCGGGATCGCATTTGAATTGCTTAGGATTAACACACTCGCCCAAAGTTTCCTCGTGAGGCAACTTAGAAAAGTGAGGCGATCCCAATGCTATCCCGCCAGTGATTCACATTCTTGCCAGAGGGAAGCCATTTCCGGGAGATTAGTTGACCGCAGTAGAGAAGATTTGTTGCTGGGCGTCGAATCTCCCCATCTACCACCACCCTTAATGCAATTTATATTTTGGATTTTGCTTAGATTTAAAAATGCAATTGATATATACATACATACAGACATATTTATAATTTATTACCCTATTATGACATAATAATTTTAATATAATCTGGCTCCCCTGGTAAGTACTAAATATTTGCAAAGGATATTCTCCAATTAATGATAATAGGGCCCTAAAGGCAAGTCCTAGAACAATTTACAACTCTCCAGATAAACCTTCTGCATGAAATAGAGCTCATTATTTACAGAGGGCATATTTGTATTAGTAGTTACCCCTCATATATTTGCAAGTCTTGTATCTTGTATATAAGCATTGTCTGCAGACTTGCACTTTTATATGGCCATGACACATTGGCCTCTTCAAACATTAACAGTAACTTTAACAGGGGTACTTTATTCTCAATATGTCAGATATGCCTTGAAGTTCAATGTTATTTTCTTTTTTCACATCACTGTGACAGGGACCTTTCCCCAAGGATTTTGTGGGGCATTCAATATGAAAAAAATAAAACCACTGGGATGGCAATGTGTTCAGCCTTATTGCAGATCCTCACAATGCTATGAATTATAGGAAAATTCTGAATTTCTCAAAACCCTGCAAATAACATAATTCAAGCTTGCAATCTCCCTGAACTGCCTTGTCATGTCTTCCCTTCTGCAATAATAAAAAGTCGCCTGAGCTAAGCACACGCCGCATTTCATTTTCCGAAGTCGCCCAAAATTTCCTCACGAGGCAACTTTGGAAAACAAAGCGCGCAAGTGGTTAGCGTGGGTGACTTTTCATTATCGAGTAAGTGAAGACACGCCAAGGCAGTTTGGGGGGAGATTGTCGCCCGGAAAACAGGCGATTAGTCGCCAGACAACTAAATCTCCCCGAATCTGCCCATGTGTCACTACCCTTATGCTTCAAGTCAAGTGTTTTGGGTTGTGAATTATAATATCAATGGCATAAGTCCCCATCATCAATGTTTTTCAAAGCCCAGAAGTATGCATGCATCCACAAACTGCAATGTAGATTTGATAAAGTGTGTTTAGATCATTTCTGCACACATCATCCAAAGGAAATCAGATGGAATATTTTTCCCCATCTGTCCACCTAAGCATCACATGACGAATACTTTATAGCAGTGATCCCCAAACTGTGGCTTGTAAGCAACATTGCAGTTATGGAAGCATGGCACATGATTCCAATTGCAAGCACTGTAGCCTATACAGTAGCAAATGAGGTTTTAGCTGGATTATAAGGTTTTATTACTTTACCCAAAGTGCACTGACAAACAGAAAATATTTTTAAAAACATACCATTTGCAAGGGTCATAGACACCTGGGGATTGTCAAACGCTAGGACTGAAAAGCATTTTAATGCTTGCATACGTACCTAAGATGACAAAGAAATACCCATGTTACCAAGCTGTTCATTGTTGCACTGAACAACAAAGTTGTCAAACAAAAGATTTCTGCAAAAATCACTATTTTATATAATGAACTTACTGTACCAGCCAAGAGGTTCAATAGCCCTATAACAGTAATGTTCCATGCTTGTCCACAGTAGCTCTCCATCTTTGATCTTGCCATCTTTCACATGCCTGTGGCATTGCACATGCTCAGTGTGCTCTGGACAGCTGTTGAGAAGCTAAGCTTAGGGGTTGTTGAAAATTATCAAAATATTAGCAGAAACATGCTATCTGGGCTGATTATGAATGAATTCTGTTACATTCTGGTTTCTATGCTGCCATGTGACGAATGGATTGTTAATTAGACTTCCACTGTGAATTTTATATTACATATATATATTACTGTATATTGTAAGCCTGTGTCTAAATTAAGAGAACATAGAGCAGTCCAGAGCATGTGCTGTGTATCAATAAAATGCATGGGGATCTACTGGGTGCATCTTCAGAGGCACTGGTATTCACTGCTAAAGGGCTGTGTGGCTTTTGGCTGGTACAGAAGCCAAAAACAGAACGTGTAACATGTACAGACTAATTCTTTGGTCTGAAAAGCACGGTTTTGCTTTCTAGTAGCCAAGAAAGGATGTTCTCGATCTGTAACTTGAAGAGTTAAAATAGCCCAATTACAAGTGTGAACATTTCAAAACCTCCCACAGCCATTACATTTGATCTGCATTTTGTTTCATGTTTGATAACGTTATGCCTGGTGAGCTTCTTTATATTTTCTCTTGTGATATGGTATGTTAAGAATTAGCCAGTGCTTTGCTAACCACAGGTAAAGAAACTACAAGGTAACTGCTTGTCAGCAGTTTTACACACCCTGTGCATCTGTCACACTGAAACCAATGATATATAGACCATATTGCCAGCTTTTATAACCTCTGACTATGGCAATGGGAAATTACATATACTATGTTGCATGATGCTGCTGCAGAGGAAGAAAAGGAAGCACAAATGTCAGGAAACCAATGGGAATCAGAGTTAATGTACAAAAATGTTGTCCACCCAAGGAATCCCCATACTGTGTTGCTTGAAACACCATGATTTTGGGTTTCTAAACATTCATAATAATGTTACCGCGAGGCAAGAGATCTGCTTACTTGAACTCTGAAAATCATTACATACAAGAAGTTAGGTTGAAAAGAGGAGATATGCTTCCAGTTCAACCTTTTATGTCCATAGATAACATGCTTAAATGCTAGTTGATCCAGAGAGGGGAAATATTACTAAAGGTCGAAATCAGTGTTTACCCAGTCTAGCAATTTAAAGCATAATCCCATTTTTAACACATTTTGTTTAAATTCCCAACCACAGAATGCACCAAAAAGCTTCCATGTCAGAAATCAGAAAAAGAGGTTATTGTCTTACTTTGTAGGACACCGATGTTAACAAATGAGCGATATTCTGGACCACACCATGATTAAACAATATTGTCTGATGGTCTGGACCCTGCAATAAATAAACCCACATCAGCTTTTCCCCATTACATTTTATACTCAAAGATGGAGCCACGTGAGTGAAGCAAAGATAAGTGGAAAGTTTGCCAACCTTTTTAATTTAACTAAATGCCCCATGTCTTTCCTAAACTTCTCAACTAACCCAGTGAGCAATGTTCCCTCTAAACTGTGCACTCTTACACAAATGAGGCATACACAACAAATTGTGGTGTAGACAAACAATTTATTTATTGTGACCTGAGCATACATCATTTAAAAATGCACACACCCAAGTTTAAATGTGCGCAGAAAAGAATATTCCCTTTTTATTCATAATTTCCCAAGAAGGAATTTTGAGGGAACATTGCCAGGGACTATGAAATACACTACCCACCCATTTACATAGGTGTTGCTTATTTAAGTGGGACATAAATGTTTACTTTACCTTGCAGCAATGAGCAAAAATCTGACATATATACTCCTGGGCATATATTGATCTGCTAAGCAACAACATGAGGTGTGGGATAACCGATGCATCCTGAAGAGAAAGGGAGAATATAGATTTCCAATTCACAAATTTTACTTTGTACAATACAACGCTACGTACAATTATTTCATGAAGTTAAAATACAAGCCTTTACAACCTTGAAAGGCTTAAGGGCAAGGAAAGTGTAAAATAGAATAAGGCTAGAAATGCTGTATTGTGTATACTAAACATAAACATGAACTTACTGCACCACAAGCCTAATCAAACAACTGATTTATGTTTTCAAAGTTGGCCACAGGGGGCTGTCATCTTGTAACTTTGTTATACATCTTTGTCTGACACTGGCACTGCACATGCTCAGTATGGTCTGTGCTGCTTAGGGATCGTCATTAATGATCAAAAAACAAAGCTGCTTGAGTTCTGCATGGCTGGTAAGTAAGGCAGGGGCTCCCCCTGCTGTTCATAAGTGATTGTTTCCCTACCAGAAGCATTAAATGAAGGGAAAATTTCACTGCATACAGTCAGGTTTCTTATAAAAACGGTACACATTTTAAAATTAAAGTATATTGGAGATAGATTTCTTTTTCATTAAAGAAAGTAAAAATGGGATTTTATTTTTTTGCCTTTCCTTGTCCTTTAAGCCTTCTTTTAAATATATTCATTGTGTAGCCAAATTTCCATTAAAGGAGACATAATGTGTAAAAAATAAGAATGTACCAGTGCATTACTCAATTACAGATAGAAAAAAGTAGTGTTTCAGGCTGATTTATTGAATATTTCTGCCAAAACCCCTAATAATCCCTCCCTTCCCTGCTCCCTGATCTCTCAGGCTGTGTGACTCTCCACTCACTGCACTGTAGGATAAGAACCAATCAGCAACTAGCTGGACCTGAAAGGGAACTGAATCATGTCTGTGCTTGTGTAACTGCAGGGCTGTGATTGGATGTCCCCCTCCTACTGTGCTTCTTGCAGGAACTATTAGGACACACCCACCACTCATTTGAAACACAGAGAGGGACCAGATAACATCTATAGGGAGCTCCAATAAAGGGGCTATTTTTAAAGAAAATATTTAGCACCATGTAAAAGCAACACCATTTATTACTGATTATTGGCTACAAAATTAGGGTTTTTTCATTTATCCTATAGGTCTCCTTTAAAGGGGTGGTTCACCTTCAGGTTAACTTTTAGTATGTTATAGAATGACCAATTCTAAGCAACCTTTCAATTGGTCTTCATTATTTATTTTTTATAGTTTATGAATTATTTGTCTTCTTCTCCTGACTCTTTCTACCTTTCAAAAGGGGGTCACTGACACCCTCAAAAAACAAATCCTCTCTAAAGCTGCACATTTATTGTTATTGCTACTTTTTATTATTCATCTTTATTTCCTGACACTATCCTATTAATATTCAATATTCTCATTCAAATCAATGCATGGTTGCTAGGGTAAATTGGACCCTAGCAACCAGGTTGCTGACACTGCAAACTGGAAAGCTGCTGAATTAAAAGCTAAATAACTCAAAAACCACAAATAATAAAAAATGAAAACCAATTACAAATTGTCTCAGAATATCACTCTCTACATCATACTAAAAGTCAACTCAAAGGTGAACAACCCCTTTAAAATTTAGAAGAATTAACATGTATTTATAAAAGCACCAAGATATTTCACAGTGCGTAACCAACTGATGGGTGCATACATCAAAAATACAGATAACATACAAATATCTACCAATACAAGAGGTAAATGTGTTCCCCGCTTAATAGAGCTTACAATCTAAAAAGAGAAGGAGTTAGAAGACATAAGGTTTAATATAAATAACCTTGCAGCTGAGCAAAATAAGCCACTACTGCAGTATGAGCTATTGCTTACAGTGTATAAAAGTTCCACTGGAGTCACTGGACTGGTGAAAACTGTACGAAGACATCGAAGACAGGCTTCAATAAATCGTAGGTCTGATGACAGCAGTCCTAAATAAGAACAGAATCAGTATAATAGAAATGATGTAGATAGTAAACTCACTATATAGCATGGCAAACTGTTGTACTGATTCAGAGATACCTTGCAGCAGGGCTGGGATAATGTGACAATCTAGCAGGGATTTAACATTGTTTTCTGTGCCCATCGACAGGCTGCCTAGAACCACTGCACATTCAGTCTTCAGCTCTGTGCTTGAAGTCTCTTGTTGAAGCAAATACAATAATCTGTCAAAATAGATTTGAATGTTAGACAACAGGCTGAATGGATTTCAAAGTGTGATGTGATATATGAAAGTAATTGATTTGTTATATGTAAACTTCTATGAATTGGAGGAACATCGAATACAGGATTTGGTTCAGGATTCAGCCCAAATCCAGTTGAGAATGAAGCACCCAATGGTGCGAAACGTGTCAGGGAGGTGCATATTCTGGTTTTTGGATTTATTGTTTTGCACTTTTGGACCCAAGCACGTTGCTCACTCCACAACAGCATAAACCCATATTATTTGTTATATTTAGACCAAACCCAAGAGCCTGGCCAAACTAAATCGGAACCCTACAAAATTTGTACGTGCGTACTGCACACATGCATTTTTCCCTGCAGGAAAGGATTTGGTTCAGGATTTGGAAGGATCCTGTGTGATGGATTTGTGATCCCAAAAAGTTTAGGTGCATTTCTAATATCTATAACCCAAAAAGTTATGTAATACAGGATGGATATTGTTTACACAGTCCATTAAAAGCAAATAATGCTTGTTTTTAGGATTCCCATTTTCTCATTAATAATTAAGCAGTAGTGTACATTATACTTGATGGGAACTAAGCTGCAAAAATACATATTAAAATAAATATCTACAAATGTATTTAATTTGTAGATGTTTTTAGTAGATAGAAGGTGTGGTGATCCAGTTTACATTCTATCCAGAAAGTCTCAAGCATTCTGAATGATATGTTTTACCTATACAGAATTACCATGCATTTGCATCACTTATCAAGTGTTACACCTTCTTATTTCTACAGGTTTTTTCTGTTCATGTGTACAATACCTAAGAATTGTATATACTAGAATTCTCTCACTATAGACAAAATACAAAAATATACAAAATCTACTAGCACAGACACTTCAGAAGCTTCAGCTGTGTATTTTCAGTAAAAAACAAAATATTGCCTAGTAAAATGATGAGATTTGTAAATTTAAACTATGACTTGTTTTATGGACTAGGACAGAACAATTGTAAAACAGTGGCCTTTCAGCACTATGTGATGCCCTGAGGCAGGTTTGCAGTGATGGACCGCCATCACTTTCCTGTGGTTACCTTTCCACACAATAGCACTATACATTCTTCTGCTTTTTATAGGCCCTGGTCATTTTCCAGGTGTTGTCTGCAGGAGAGTCCGTGCTGTAACATCAATAATATAGTTGGTAAAAGAAATGGTTGCTTTTCCTGCTGACACATTAAGACATTTATATTTGAGGTCATGGTTTATATGAAGCACTTTTTTCACTCAACAAAAAGTTATGTTGGTTTGTTTCAAAAGTAACATTAGATCTATAGCTCGTAGCTAGTTGGTGTAGAGAAGGAAAGTCCCAAAGTTGTGCCTGTATGTGGTAACAAACCAGGAGTTGAAAAAAACCCTCTGCAACAGATCCATGTATTTCATACTCCCTCCAGAACAACTGCTGTCTAAGGATGTACTATTTAACTTAACTTACCTTGGCACAGCACCCAAAACAATAAGATTTGCTTTCTGTTTATTGTTTCCAATAACTGCATTTTTCATGTCTCTGAAAAAAGAGGCAATCAAATAAAATTATTTTTAAAAGAGGATCAATTGCCTTTCACAAAGTAAGTACAATGCTTGAAATGATATACAGGGCAACTGGCATTATTTTAAAACTGTAAATGGCATACACAATACAGGGGTTTATACTAAAGAACCATTACTTAGATAAGGTTAAAGAATTGTCATCTTCAGAAAAAGTGTAAGAAACATTCAATTTGTGATCTTTCTCAGACACATGGTTCAGCATCTTCTATTCTGCATAATAAGTCCTTATGGGTATGAACCAAGAGAGGGCACAATGGATAAGTGCATTTGGGACCACAATTTAGTTTAAACTTACATGACTCCCTGTAAGACTTTCTGTGGATCTGGATCAAAAAGCCGGTCAACATAATGGCGACTACTTGCAGTAACCTCCTGAAGACAAAAGGCAGGATTGAAACATCAGTGGATATTCAAAACACAAAATCTAACAAAAATCTAAATATTTTAATGTGGAATAAAAGACATATAACTGTTGAAAGTAATGCAAGACACTACAGCACAGATTTTTCACTGTAGCAGGAAAAGTCTTAAAGGGAATGTCAACCCAAAAGAAATGTTTTGCCTAATAAAAGAAAACATATTTCTTAGCAATTATGCAATATACATTCATTACAACTGTACTATGGCTTTTAAGTTGTGTTTTGTGTTGCTATTGAAAGCAGTGTTTGTCTTTTAATTTTTGTGAAATAGCATCCACTCGGGATGCAATCCTGATGGCTCAGACTTTTGAAACAATGTAAAGCAAGGCAGCTAATTAACAAACCTGTTGAAGACCAGAACGAAGACTTTTGCTAAATTGTTTAAAAAGTAACAACCAGGAGTTAAACCAATGCTGCTTTCAATAGCAATTGTTTTTACAAATAACTTTAAAAGCACTGAACATTTTTAATGTATACCTTTAATTAAACGTTGCATAGAATTGTGCTCATTAGGCACATTTTTATTTTGGAGTTGACTTGCTCTTTAAGGCTGTCAAATTTCAAAATGCAGTTGTTTATTTATGTAGCATTACCCAAGAGGTATTGCAAAATTCTGAATGACTGAATCATTCTGCATGCTCAGCAGTTTATGACCGGTTTATAACCAGAGAAATCAGAGAGGAGAGGCAACTTATATGAGCATCAGAAGATGTGAATTCAATGAAAATGGTTCAGAACTATTAACAAGAGGGAAATAAGTTTTAAGTTAAAAAAAAAAATCTACATTTACTATACATACAGAAATAAGCAAAAAGAAAAAAACCCTTCCTGAACAAATTGGAATTAGTCATAGTATTAATTTGGTGAGGAAGCTAAACACTGGTACAAAGGAAACAAAAAGACATTACTTCTTGCAGAACAATGATACAGTTGCACTGACTGCCTATCAACTAGGTTTTCTCTATAAAGCTGGCTATACACTACCAGATCCAACTTTGCCAACGAGTGGACCTGGACCTGATTTGGCCACCCACACTGTGAGATAAATCTAAGAAATTCAAACACAACCAAATATAGATATAGATATATCCGGTCAATTTCCATACAGACATTGGTTGTGCCAGCTTTTTTTTTTTTGGAGCCCAAAACACAAGCAAAAAATATTCTGATTTAAGCTTGCCATAGACGTGCAGATATATCATTATGACATTGCAATCTAGCCATTCAGATAAAATAAACTAGTAAAAAGAACAAATCAGACTCTGTTCTGGCCATTAACTCAAAGACAGCAATCATATGAAAGTTATGTCCGACAAATAAAAGTTAGTCACCCACTGATATTGTCATGTATTGTAGGCAATGCATGCAGAGATATATTTAGCTGACAGAAATCTTCAAAGCTGTTCGAATAGACGACCTATTTCCATGGCACAAAAAATTTTGGAACAATCCAAAAATCTGATGGAACAAAGAATCATATAACTTTATCATTGTTACTGTGGCCAGCTTTAGTCAAGTCAGAAGCTTTTATTGGTCTGTGTATGGCCACCTTCAGTAATTAACTCATGTGCTTCTTCCTTGTTAGCAACTGCTGCAGAACACATACACAGTTATGGAATCCCTTATCTGGAAACCGGTTATCCAGGAAGCTTCAAATTACGAGGCAGCCATCTCTCAGAGTGAATTTTATGTAAATAGTTCTAATTTTAAAAATATCTTTTACTCTGTAATAATAGCAGTAGCTGCATGGATCAATATTAGTGGCAAAACAATCATATTGTGTTTATTTAATAAATGATTTTTAGAAGACTTAAGGTATAGGGAAAATCCCTTATCCCTTATCAAATGCTCTGTAAGGCTACAAATGTCATGTTATTGCTACTTTTTATTACTTATCATTCTATTCAATCTCTCTCCTATTCATATTCCAGTCTCTTATTCAAATCAATGCAGGGTTGCTAGGGTAATTTGCACCCTAGAAACCAAATTGCTGACACTGCAAACTAGAGAGTAGCTGAATAAAAAGCTAAATAAAAAGCTAAATAACTATAAAACCACAAACAATAGAAAAAAAAACAATTGCAAATTTTCTCAGAATATCGCTCTCTACATGTACTCAAGAGGTACCTTTTTAGTAATGCACTGATGCTGTGAGATGTTAATACTACAAATGTTTAATAGGTTACAGAATGTCCTGTTTTTAGCAACTGTTCATTTGGTCTTCTTTTCATAATGTGTTAAAGATTTTAAAATGTCTTCCCATTCTCTCTCTTTTCAACATTAAAATTGGCATTATTGACCCTGCCATCCAAAACACTACAGTATTAATCTGTGAGGCTATAATATTAACGCTATCCTTATCTTTCGATCCAGGTTCTTTTGTATTCATATTCTGTTGCCTGGCTGCTAGGGTAAATTTGATGCAAGCAACCAGATAGCTGCTAAACGTTCAATCTGTGCAAGCTGCAGAATACAAAGCTAAGTAAAAAAAAAACACAATAAAGAAATGAAGACCAAATGCAAACTGTCTCAGAATTTCACTATCTGCATCAAACTAAGACTAAATCATCAGAATTTCACTACCTGCATCATACAAAGACTTATTTTAAAAGGGAACTACACCTAAAGTTTGAGATCAGTGGTTTATTTCCAGAAGGACAGCTTAGGTTGTCATGGGTCCATTGTACCCAGATCAGTGGAGAGGTAACAGAAGTGTAGCTGGAGAGGGCACATCCAAGGCCCAATAAGCACATTAATTAAACTGTGGGAGACATAGAGATATACTGAAACAAGGGTGAGGATTTGATGGATCTGCATTTAGAAACAGAAAAATGGGACCGGTCACTGGCAAAACGTAAATGCCATACATGAAGATCAACTTGAGAAATTACTAAACTGACTGATCAGTGCTTTTTTGGCAACCAATGTAGTAGGTCAAATCAGGCTCATCTGATCATGAAGCCCCCGGCTAATGATCAGATCATAAAGGGTTTCTATGGAGATCTGTTGGGAGAGGATCGCATCAGTATATTTTCTAACATGCCCAATGTTATTGGTCAACCCTTTTGTAATACAAAAGAACAAAATGGTAGAAAGGTGATACCTTTATTGGCTAACTGATATAATAATAGCAAGCTTTCAGAACATTTTAGTTCCTTTTTCAAGCTGTTAAAATGAAGCTGTGGTGTTCTCTGGTATATATACAACATTTAGCTCATAGATCAAATGACCAACAAAAAGGAATTTCAAACTGTGTGTGAGGTGTATATGTTCTGACAATGCTGAAAGGAACCACCACCTCTAAACAGACTTCATCAGCAGGGGCTACAGCTCAATAAAATTTTTACTGGCTAAAACGGTACAGCAAATTTACCTGCAACTAACATGCCCAATAGAGATCTGGCCGATTTTTAAAGAATAAGTCACAGGGGCCAATCACTCGGCTGCCAACTTGGTCCAGGAGGGGCTGAGTAAGCAGCTTCTATCGGATCTTCGATGGGCAGCTTTAGATGAAGTTCTTCTAATGACTTCATAACATTAACAATGGTGCTGATATGAGCTCATGGAGCTTTTGTATGTCAGTCTGTATACCATGCTATGCCAATAAAACAAGATACCCCTAAAAGGAGAGTCCACAGGGCATGCTCTAATTCCTTGCTCTGCTACAAACCCTACAAGTCTACTAACCAACTGGATTCAATTTGGACATTTCTACATTACGTTCACATCATAAAAATATTTACCATAGAAGATGCCCGAACCCTAAAGTCAGTGGGGCTCATTTCTCAGCACAGTTGCACCTATGTAGTAAACCATGCAAACCAATGCTTACACAGTACTTATTGCAGCTGGCTCAAAAGAACTACTGACTCATCAGTGGCTGTCGGTCCAATATATATATATATATATGAACCTGCAACTTTACAGGGGACTGAGCATGAGGACAAATCTCTGTGAATATTTACTTTCTTTGAAAGTAAAAGGTGAAATACATCTGAAAGGGTTGGGAATTGCTGTGAAGCACCATTTTCCATTATGGAATAGGATGGAATTGCTCACCTGTGAATATGGTTGCGCAATTCATTTAGATGCACACTGCAGACTAAACTGACATTTGCAGCCATGCATCTAAACGAATTGCTAAGGAGCCACGCATCTAAACGAATTGCTAAGGAGCCACGCATCTAAACGAATTGCTAAGGAGCCATGCATCTAAACGAATTGCTAAGGAGCCACGCATCTAAACGAATTGCTAAGGAGCCATGCATCTAAACGAATTGCTAAGGAGCCATGCATCTAAACGAATTGCTAAGGAGCCATGCAGGCTACGGATTTCATGTGTTCTGGACTTCGGGTTGATAGGGGGTGAGGTGGCAACTATACTTGTGAACCCTCCTGTCAGAAACAATAGTTATTAAAGGCTCCCAAAATAAAGCCCTTATGTACACAATTAATATTTTTCGAGACATTATGGCCAATAGCTATATTAGAATGAATATCAGAGCGTTACTGCGAGTGCATGACAGTGAATACAGCCCAGCAGGCCTTTCTAGAGAAGTTGCGAGAACTCCCGCCTGACCAGGTGCCTTTCTGCCCCTGACGCTTATTGGTAGGTCACCCCCTCCCTGGAGCCACGCCACCTGCAGAACTGACCTGCCTGCAGCCTCCCCCAGGCCGGTACTTACAGATAACACGCTCATCCGGAGCGGAGGCTCCAACACGCACGCCATCTTGGTCATCCCGCCCACAACTGCACTTTCCTCAAAAGAACAAATCCCTATCTAGGCCGCTAGTGTGGCATACACAGGCAGGGAATACACCTGGCGCCGATATTAAATACGAATCATTTTTATGTTGTTTCGAAGTCTAGTACTTGTGCGCGTCAAGCGACGGCTCGTGTGGAAAGTGCCCCGGCGAAACGCCTGCTGTGTTTATAAGGATTGACAGCTATTGTACTTGATCATGTCGAAGGCGGAGCTATGATTGTATGGCTTATTGGGCTTCAGGGTGTTGTCTTTATATGGGTGAAAAGTAAAATAATTATAGCGCATGCGAAAATTTCATCTTCTTCGATGTAGGGAAAGCTAAATATAAGCGGAGGGATCTCAGTTTTTATGTTTATGTTTTGTATTTATTCGATGTTGCAAGTCAGGAATCCGAATCCCTGATATATAGATAAAACAACATAGCTGGACTGTGGTAGGAATGAACACTAACCCAGTAGTACAAATAATTGGTCATCAAAAAACCTTCATATTTTGCTACACTACACAGTAAGTAAAAACCTTTTGTTGGTTATGGATACTGTAGTCCAGTAAAATAAAGACATTACACCATACCTCCCAGTCCCAACTGTCCCTTTTTTGGAAGCTCAACCTGCAGTCCCTCATTTGCACTGGAAAGTCCCTCTTTTCTCTGCACTGAACAGCCAGAAAAAGAAACAAAGTTTCTAACTTAATTGGCTTTTGGCAGAGAGCCCAGAACAGTTAACAGGTGCAACTGAGATACTTTTTAACAATTTTGAGATAAGAAAATAAATAATTGTAACAGTTTAGATAAGGAAAAATATTTTCAAACTTTCATACCCTGCCAAATTGTGTAAAAGGAACATGGTAATTAGAGGGTGTGGTCACAAAATGGGCATGGTTAAAACATTTAACCACACTACAAGAAAAAAAAAATGTTATCCCTCTTTTTACTTCCAAAATGTTGGGAGGTATGATTACACAACCCTGTGATAAAGTATTGGTTTTTATTCATCAGAACATCACACAATTGATTTTATCCTGGATCAGGACATAAGTGAAAACAAGTGGTGCAGCAGGATTCACAGGTCTGGACTGAGAATAGACATGCCATCTTTTCGAGAACAAAATACCAGCCTTACTATGTTTTTATGGTTTTTCCCTATACTTTACATTGCAATCTTGCAACATTTTTACCGGCCAGGCAGGTGGCAACCCTAACTGAGAATGAAATATGCATTGGCATTTCAGGGACAGATAGGGTTGCCACCTGGCCGGTATAAAAAAATATATAGGAAGGCCGGTATTTATTTCAAGAAAAGGTGGCAACCCTAGGTACAGATGCCCAAACAGCCCACACAGAGGCCCACACAGCCACTACAGAGGCCCAAGCAGCCCCCACTGAGGCCCAAACAGCCCCCTAAATAGTGATTTTCTATGGCACCTTAAAGCAGCAAAGTTCTTATATATATATATATATATATATATATATATATATATATAAAATACAAGAACTTTGCAATATACATCCATTACGCATTGTCTATGGTTTTTAAGTTATTTGTATATGTATTTCTATTGAAAGTGGTGTTTGTCTGTCCCTTTCTATTCTCTGTTCTGGTGGCTTGATACAATGTAAGACAAGACAGTTGATTAACAAACCTGTTTTTTATCCCCAACCAAAGGTGCGGGCTGATAGAGCCCACATTCCGTTCGGGGATAACAGTAGTTTTTATTTGTTTTAAATGCCCCTGCCAGCCCTAGCCTACTCGCACCGGAAGCTGCCATGTCAGCTCAAGCGCATGTGTATAATGAAAAGTGGCCCCAAAATCTTGAGCTGACATGGCGGCTCGCACCAGGAGTTTCCTCCTGGTGTGAGTAGGCTAGTGCTGGCTGAGGGGGCATTTAAAAAAAAAAACTACTGTTATCCCAACCGGAATGCAGGCTCTATCAGCCCACACCTTAGGTTGGGGATTAAATTTTTTGCCAATAGGTGCCCTTTAAGACAACATTGTTTAAAAAGTAACAACCAGGAATTAAGCTAATGCTGCTTTCAATAGCAATTGTATTTACAAATAATTTCAAAAGCATTGCATTTTTAAAATAAATGTATATTGGAAAATTGCTTAGACTTGTGTTTTGTTTTATTAGGCTTTTTGACTCTATAGAAGATAGCCTTCCTGTAATTCCTGTAATAAAGTTGCAAATTGCTCTTGCTCTGAATGTTGCATAAATAATAAAATACACCCCTGGACGCTACAGATAACACAAAGAGACAAACCCGTCATATACATGATCCGACTATAATCCCCAAGTACAAAAATATGGTGAGAGAATACAAAGGAATTTATGTATAACTATAGAATCAAAAAATGACGTTGGCGCTTGGGGACGCATGTGCCAACGTCACTAATCTCTTAAAGGAGAAGGAAGCTCTGTTTTCACTTGGGGGTGGCAAATGTTAGGCACCTCCCAAGTGATTGTATTGACTTACCTGAAACCCCAGGCCAGTGCTCCTGTCGGCAGAAAACTGCACAGGCCCGGGGATTTTCTAGTGAGCACCACAGAGAGAGATCTTCTTCAGTCATCTTCTTTCTTCAAATTTCCCCTGGAAAAAGCATGTGCAGTTGAATAAATTAGCCCATGTCGGCTGAAGTTTCCTCGTGAGGTAACTTTGGTCGACTTCGGAAAACGAAGTGCCTTGTGTGCTTATAGCTGACGGGAAGACACGCAAAGGCAGTTCGAGGACATTGTCGCCCAGAAGAAGAGGTGATTAGTCTCCCCGAATCTACCAGTGTGTCACTACCCTTATAATGACTAACAGGGTATACATGGCTCTTGTGTGTTATAAGAAGCTAAATAACTCAAAAACCATAAATAATATAAAATAAAAACCAATTGGCAGTTGTCTCAGAATATCAATCTCTATAATGCTAAAAGCTAACTCAAAGGTGTACTATCCATTTAAAGTACTAATAAGTCATGAAACATGAGCTAGCTTGTAAACAGACAAATTCAAACTCAATTATTTTCCCACGATTTATTGAATCAAGTTTTTATAGTTAGATTTTGTAATAAATAAATCATTCAAAGATTTTTTTTAAATGTGACTTTTAGTCGTAGAAAAAAAAAGTCCACGTTGTAGGCGAGTCTTACGAAATATGTATAAATTAAGGGGCCGACTTACTAAATTCACGTGAATTGATCGAAGTTCGATCGAATTAGATCGAATTCCGATTGTAGGATTAATTAAATTGGTCGAATATGCAAATTAGGCTTATTCGATCATCGAATAGCGAACGATTGAATGATCGAATAGATTCGAATGATCGAATATTCGATCATTCGATCAGCGAAGGATTTAAAATTTAAAAATTATTCGACTGCCTATTTCGCCAGATTGAATAGGATTCGTTCGATCGAAGTTTTTTTTGTTCAATTTTTTGGGGAATAATAGTAAATTTGCCCCTAAATGTCTGTTGTTTGTGAAGATTCTCATTCATCCAGGTCATGGTATATCTATAGAAATAAGTCAAATCAACTGGACTTGCTGTGTTTTTTTCCTTGAAGACATTTCATGAGTCATCCAAGTGGCTTTCATTATGATTTGCGAAAGCCAGTTGGATGACTGGTGAAACATCTTCAAGGAAAAAATCACAGCAAGTCCAGCGGATTTGACTTATTTCTATAGATGTATGTTGCATTTTCTTCTTTTCTACATAAAATGTACTACTAATATTACTTATTATTAACAAGTACTTTATTTCCCTTATTTCTATTCAGCACATAGCCCTTAGTACCCACTAGGTGGAGGCACTGCATTGTCGAATCCCAGCTTTCTTAGGGCTCTTACACATGGGCGTTTTTACTTGCACTCCCCTGCGTTCCATTTTGTTCAGTTCAGCCGCAGGGGAGAGCAGGAGTAGATGCACTTGATTCTTCAGAATGGGACTGTACTCACACAGATGAATGTAGGCACCAAACGCAGGTTGAGACGCAACATGCTGCATTTTACTTTTGGTCAACTTCACATAAAATACTGTACCAGAACTCAAAATTACTGTAAGTCTGTTTATTGATAACCGTAGGTGATGACTTTTGTGGTCTAACTTGTTTGTAAAACAGAGGAAACCCCTGCCAGGACCAGTCATCACCAACACCCTTTTGGGGCCCAGGAACTTTCTACTGTGAAATGACAGGGAACCTACGTACTTTGGAGTTAGGGCTACAGATAAAAAAACAGACTTCTGGCCAGTTTCACCAGCTTTCACCTAAATAAGCCATTGTTTTGTTCCTAAATTGAAAATTTTATGCTGGATCAGTAGTGTAAATAGGTGCAATAAAATACTTTTGTAACAATTTTGAGATAACCAAATAAGTAATTGTAACTATTTAACATTTGTAATATTTAAGAACTATTTAACAGGTCTCTTGGGAGAACTTAGACTCACAGGTCATTAGCAAAACTGTAATAACAAAAAAAAACACAGAAATGTGTTCAAACTTTCACAACCTGCCAAATTTTGTAAAATGAACATGCTAATTAGGGGGGGTGTCCACAAAAATGGCCGTGGTCAATAAATTTCTCCACGCTACACACGCCAGCTGTTTCTGTCCCTCTTTTGATTTCTAAAATGTTAGGAGGAATGCAGAAGTGTCAAGGGAAGGCAGGGAGCAGGGCCTGGCATGGATTGGACTCGGGTTGGAACTAGGCAATACAAATTTACCAGCAAGTACATTGCCAATAAAATGGTTCACTGGTACAAGTATGAGTTCTAGGAAATAGTGAAAACAATGGACTGCTTAGTTGTGGTCAATTAGGGGGCTGAGAGAAAAATAATTGTAAGCGGATGTACCACATGATACTATCATACCTCCCAACATTTTGGAAATAAAAAGAGGGACAAAAAAATTTGTTGTATGTAGCGTGGTGAAAAATGTAGGCCACACCCACTTTTATGGCCACAACCCCTAATTACCATGTTCATTTTACATAAATTGGCAAGTTATGAAAGTTTGAAAATATTTCTGTGTTTTTTTTCTTCCAGTTATTACAGTTTAGGTGAATTGCCCTTTAAGCTGTGAGTCTAACTTTTCCCAAGGGACCTCCTTATCTAAACTGTTACAATTACTTATTTTCTTATCTCAAAATTGTTACAAAGCATCTTATTTGCTCCTGTTAGCTGTTCTGGGCTCTCTGCCAAATGCCAATTGAGTTAGAACTTTGTTTATTTTTCTGCCTGTTCCAATGCAGAGAAAAGAGGAACTTTCCAGTACAAATGAGGGACTGCAGGTTTAGCTGTCAAAAGAGGGACTATCCCTCTGAAAAAGGGACAGTTGGGAGGAATGTACTTGCAGCATTATATGTCTGTTTGAAACATGAATATCTCCCAAAACTTGGAGAACTCATAACTCTGTTGATCCTGCCATGGGCCTCTTTGTGTATGTCCTGAATGGTCCTGCTCTTCTATACAACCCCCGCCCCAGAGGACCCCATGAGCCAGCAACACTGCTGCTTACACAGTCCACACTCAGCCCCCTGCCCACTGTAAACAGCCTGTAATATCTATCAGCGCTGTGCCTCTAAAGAACTACAATTCCACTCATCCACCGAAAACGAGAGGCCCCTAGCTGCATACCCTAGGAAACAATCGGGCTTTACCATATGCAGCGCTGCTTCTCCGTGCCTGACCCAGGGTTGTTTCTGTTTGTCCCGCAGCCCATTCAAGCCCCTCCCCCTCCCCTATTCACAGAGGAAGGAAAACGAGAGGAAGGAAAAAGAGATCAGCCGACTCAGGTACTGTATATGGGGAGCTTGGACTGGGGATACGAAAACACAGCTTGCTTAGTAACCTTAGTGCCACGCGCTCTCATGGTTTCTAGTATGTTATTATATATATATATGTAATCCTCTACCGTGCTTGCACTCATTATAATCCAGCCACTCTTAAGACAAACCGTATTATAATAATACACTACAGTGCCAGGCTGCTGTCTAATACACTAGTAGCACTACGAGGCTGCCCTCCTTATTCACTACAGTACAGACAGTAGCACTACCAGGCTGCCCTCCTTATTCACTACAGTACAGACAGTAGCACTACCAGGCTGCCCTCCTTATTCACTACAGTACAGACAGTAGCACTACCAGGCTGCCCTCCTTATTCACTACAGTACAGACAGTAGCACTACCAGGCTGCCCTCCTTATTCACTACAGTACAGACAGTAGCACTACCAGGCTGCCCTCCTTATTCACTACAGTACAGACAGTAGCACTACCAGGATGCCCCCCTAACAGACTACAGTACAGACAATAGCACTACCAGGCTTCCCCCTAATAGCCTAAAGCAAACACAGTAGCAGTACCATGATGCCCCCTAATATACCACAGTACAGACAGTAGCACTACCAGGCTGCAATTCTAATACCCTATAGTGCAGACAGTAGCACAATCAGGCTGCCCTCCTAATACCCTATAGTACAGACAATAGCACTACCAGGCTGCAGTTCTAATACCCTATACTATGGACAATAGCAGTACCAGCCTGCCCTCCTAATACCCTATAATACAGTCAGTAGCAGTACCAGGCTGCCCCCATGTCCTAGCTCTACACCTTCTGCATTACCACAGGGAGTGGGTCTGCATCAGTGGGGCTCACAGAGTTTTTCACTGGGTCTTTTCCCAGTGTCCCACCAGCCCAGTCCAACTCTGTTGGGCAATATAGAAGAATAATTACATGAATGTATGAACATTGCATTACAGTACCACTGTACAATATGTGTGTTGAATACACAAACACATTTTATGGGATTTTTATTAAGAGTGTTCTATGCTGCAGGTTTTTATCATTTGCTGTCTGCTATCTTATTGGTAATAAAGCTCCAGATTGTTTTACTCAGGGAAGCAGCATTTGAACTGCTTCTTATAGCAAATAGTAATCTTGGGAAAACACTTCCATACTTGTCTTCCACACGGTGCTTGTGAGACTGCAGTCTTGGTGCTATCTCCAGGATCAATGACCCTCTTGCACTGTTAAAGGCTATGTCAACCCAAATCAAAGGAAAAATAAAATTCTAAGCAACTATGCAATATACGTTCATTAATTTGTTTCTACAGTATTTATGCTATTTGTTTATGTATTGCTATTGAAAGCAGTGTTTGTCTAGCCCTATCTATTCTCTGCCCACGTGGCTGAGACTGTTTATACAATGTAAGACAAGGCAGCTGAATAACCAAGCTGTCCTTGTAACATTGTTTCAAACGTAACAAGGGACTTTGTATGGAAAGGAGCACACCTATTGACAATGCCCTTTGAATCCATTTAAGGATTTTTTAAACTGGCCAACTTTCAGCCAGATATCAATCCGGGACACCCATCAGATGGCCCCACACATGGGCCAATAAGCTGCTGAGTCTGTCGGCAGCTTTTATCAGTCCAGGTATGGAGGCCTTTAGGCAAATGCTGCTTTCAATAGCAATTGCTTTTATAAATAGAATTAAAAGCACTAACACATTTAAATAACCATATGTTGGAAGCTTGTTTACAATTATGCTTTCTTTTAGTAGGCATATTTCTATTTTGGGTTGACTTGCCCTTTACATAGTATGTGATTCAGGTGTGTTTAATGTCTCACAGCTACAGGGCCAATTAGGCAATGGCAATTTACAATGTGACCTAGAACAAGAAGTCAGATTTGAGTACTCTAGAAGTAATCTAGTTTTGTGTTTACTTTGCTACTGAAAAGTAATGGGAGAGGGTGTTCAAGTTAATGAAATCTGAATGTGTTTTATCTCTGCTAGGCATAAACCATCCTCTTACATTCACTTAATAGACGGATAAAACAAGAGTGAGGCTTCAACACATCAGTGTGTCAGGAGTTCCCTTTGTAATGAAGACAGTTGCAGATGTTAACTCTTGCATTCTGTTTTTTATAAAATCAGCTCTGTCTGGGCAAAAAGATATATGCTGTTCCAAGTACCTAACATTAATGTTTTTCTGGTGAAGCCCTTGTTGTTTACGGTTATAATTGATTGTTTTCATTGCACTTTCTTTTATCTGCTGGTTTGCTTTGAGACATGTGAAATCCTCTTATTACTTCCACCAGGCAGTATTTACTACTGTCAGCCCAAAAGTGAGTGTATTTAAATCTATTTACTGCAGGTGATAGTTGTCATCATGCTTTCAAAATACAATTCCCTCCTAGGGCCATTAGCTTATCCGAAAACTACCCTTGAGACCTATGCTATATGGGGTACCTGAATGGATTTACAAAGTTTGATTCTGAAATAATCTTAATCCTGTATATTTGTAATTTCTGCCTTAGCTTCACTGCTCTCCTTTTCCTTTCTTTTCTATTTATTTCTCTATTGTTTGGAAAAATTTCAAAAACCCATCTCTAGTAAATAAATATGAAGGGTATGAATGTAAAATATGATCTGCAAGTTGTGTAGCTGGTGCTCTGTTTCCAGCCACAGCATGATATTATGCAATTATGTATGTGACTAGTAAGAAACCCCATTGATTTAAACTGGCCCAAGCTGTCAGGGTTTGCTTCTTGTCCAAAGGTCCAGCTGACCCTTTTGTGTTTTGCCATTTAGGGTGATAAATGAATATCCATTTTATAGGGAATCTATATATTCAACTTCAGTATGCAATACAGCAAAAATGTTCAATCCCCAAACCAATTCTCTACTCTTTAGGTGAATAACAAATTCTACTCTGAAATGCTCTGTGATATCTTGATTTCAAAACACTGATATTGGGAAAAAAAGTGCTAGGTTGTATGAATGCTTTTTGAGTAATTGCAGTCTTATATAAGCAGTGTAGCTAATATGTTATTTAGATTCCCATTTGGGGAATGGAAAGTTTTAACGTAGCTTCAGCAGGAAGACTGGAACTCTGGTAACAATATTTATAAAATTCAGGGAGAAAATAATACTATGAAGCCCTAGTGTATAGGATTGTTGACTCAGTGAAGCAATGTCTTTGGTAAGGCAAAGCAATATTAAAACTAAAGAGTGGTGTTTGTTTTTATATTGCAGCATACACAAACTGGGACTTGTGTTGCTTTTCATCAAATCTCTTCACATCAGCCAGAGAGAGGAAGACAAAAAGGGGTGAACCCAGGACACCATGGCCAACAGGGGAAGCTTAAGGGCTAATGGCGTGGGACAGACTAAAATCTGCCAGTTCAAGCTGGTGCTTCTTGGAGATATGGCAGTTGGAAAGTCCAGTCTAGTATTGCGGTTCGTCAAAGGCCAGTTTGATGAGTATCAGGAGACCACCATAGGCGGTAATAAAACTGAACATGTCAGAAGAAAGGTTTTTGGCACTGCTTAGTTTTACCTAATGTTTACTTATAGGCCTCCTGTACAGATACTTTATCTCTGTGCCACTGGCCTCAGTGCAGTTATTATCCCAGACTACTGCAGGAATTGGAAGAAGGACAGAAGCTTTTAAATCCATTTTAATTTGTAACTGACACCTTAATTTATTGATCTACCTGCATGTATCATTCATCCATCCATTTTTAATATATTATAGGATCAACTTCACCGGGGCTGATGGGAATAAATAATAGTTTATCTGAAATGTTACTTGGCATATCAGTGCTATATGGATAAAAGGTTATAAATGCTGCATAGTAAAATATCAGATTACTTAAAATGGGATAATATTAATCATTGGTAAATTATGGTACTTGAGCTCTTGTATTTTGTGGGATAGTAGAAAAAATGGAACAGAGGTTTAGGTACCAACCTGCTGCTAGGTGTGATTGCATGTAAAGTCACTTTCCCTTGCCGAGTCCTGCTTGTTTGTTCTCTTACACTTATTTCACCTTGTCGCCAGAAAGGAACTTTGGGAATGCCTAGACCACACTTCATGCCAGTTACGAAACATCACATGATTACAGATAAAAATAAGCTTGGCAGCTTTCCTAGTTAAATGAATAGTCTGTATTTACTGCACAGTTTATAGCAAGGCAAGAGCACCCAAAAGCTAATCTCCTTATCAGAGCTAACTGTATAATACCTGTCTGTATTATGAAACTGTTACAATGTATTGAAAGAATTTTAATATCAAGCCCATCAAACAGGATGTATTAAAAACAATTTAGATGATTTAATGAATTCTATTCCAGTGTTTAGTTCCGCTGTCCATGCAAAATTCAAATCACATTTTTTTTTCTCAAGCTGCTTCAATCAGTATCAGAAGGAAAATAATGTTGTGATCTTAAGGACTAAAAAGAGGGTAATCTCCTCGTACTGTTTCTGTGTTTTTTTGCAGCTGCCTTCTTGGCACAGTCTGTATGTCTAGATGATACAACGGTGAAGTTTGAGATCTGGGACACTGCAGGACAAGAGCGATACCACAGCCTTGCACCTATGTATTACAGAGGAGCGCAGGCGGCCATTGTGGTCTTCGATATCACAAAACCGGTGAGATCATTTATCTCTGAATGCTTTCATATCTTCTTTCTTCTACTGCAGCTACAGGTCAGAAATCACTGAATATCATTTTTACATTGAGGTATCTGCAAATGAAAAAGCTAGCTTGCCAGTCTCTGGGGATGATACATTCGCCCTTATTTGCACTACAGTTTATGGGCCCCAAAGCGATGAGTGTTTTGCTTACTGCAAATAGCATCATGAGAACGAGGTTCGATTGTAGAAACTCCTCTACTTTATTATGTTTAGTTAATATTTGAAGTGAAAAGTAGGAAACCGCTACTGCAGTAATGGTAAAAAAAATAGTAAAAGTTAATGCACAGTTATATGTTAAAACGTTAAAACATAGAAACAAAGAAAATAGTAATTGCTGCATGTGCAGTTAAGACAATATAGTAAGTCAGTATTCGACGAGCAACAGATGATGATCACTTTTTCTCTGAACAACCTGTGGGGATTATGGACAAAGCATTTATTGTTTAGGCCTCAGGCTTGTCTAGATGCTGATTTAGGGTAGTGACACAGTAAGATTCAGGGAGATTTAGTCACCCAAGCTACAAATCGCTTCTTCGGGTGACTAATCTCCCCGAAAAGCCTTCCTGCCAGCTGGACTCTAAATCACCCGGCGGGATGGCGCTTGGAATGATTTGTTTTCCAGTCGCCAGTTTTCTCGTGAGGCAACTTCAGAAAACGAAGCTCTCCTTGTATATATCTATTTTTTGGGGCCCATAAAGAAACTTTGTGCTACAATGTATCTGGTTTTCTACATATTTCTTCTTCCACTGGTAAGCACTCTACCCATCAAAAAGGGGTTTTTCCTACAGGTAGACGCTCTTGATATTTGTGTGGAATTACCCTTACAGTTATATGCCTGTGACATGAAAGGCTATTTTTATCCATATGGGATGGCTAAATAACAGATCTGTTCACACTGACTAAATAGAAGTAATAGAGAAGTGCAGTCCCTTTCACTTTAGTATCTGAATATGTATCAACACCAGTAAAGAGACATCAACAAATTGGCTGATCAACGTGATCATAGGACATTCTGTCCAAAGTGTCAAGTGTTGGGCCGTTTATGCATTAATGATTGTGATGAATGGACACAGTTAGGCTTTGTCAGAAGGTGTGGCTTGTCGAAGGCACATTGTAGGTCAGCAGTTCTTCAATGTCAGTAGTGAAATCCTAAACTCAATTGCGTTACATTGCTGGAAAAGCAATTAAAGGAACAGTAGCACCAAAAAACGAAAGTGTATTAAAGAAATGACAGTATAATGTACTGTTACCCTGCACTGGTAAAACTGGTGTGTTTGATTCACAAATACAACTATAATTTATATAAACAAGCTGCTGTGAGGGCAGTCTTTCAGGCACAGGATGCACAGTAAATAACAGATAAGTACAGAAGAATCCCGTTGTATACTACAGAGGTTATCTGTTATCTCCTGTGTATCCTGTGCCATTTCTCCTTTTTCAGCTTTGAATGGCTGCCCCCTGGCTACACAGCAGCTTGTTTATATAAACTATAATAATGTTTCTGAAGCAAACACACAAGTTGTACCAGTGCAGTGCAACAGTACATTACATGTTCATTTCTTATAAAAATTTCATTTTTTGGTGTTACTGTTCTCTTGCTGGGTATGTGTGGACTGTAAATCGTGTATATACACACACACACAGTAATCACTAAATCTTTCTGGCAATGACTTTTGGTGAAAGAACTCAGTTGTTAGCCCCAAGCCCACCAGCAATACCCCCTCTTCCAGGCACTTCTGTTTGCATTTCAGGTGTGCTTCCAGTAGCCTTTTTATGGATTGAGGTGTCCCCTGGCCAGAGGGTTAAGATCAGATAGTTTGTTGGGTAGCATCCCCAGTCCCCCAAGTTTAGCGTAAGGACTTGTATTCATTTGGTACTGAATATGTTAATTCTAGGTGCTACACGCCAAGTTCTTTATAAGCAACAGTAGCCGATCTCTGACCTATATTTGTTTTTCTTTGCTGTGTGCAATCCTGCATCCATCAAGCCAATTCTCGGTAATTGCTGTGAGCTTATTACAAGCTATTTTAGGCACGCAGTATGGGTAGACTACACAGTCTGTTTGAGTACGGCATTCTAGGCAGCATGAAACACATTTCTTAGGTGGTGGCAGCATATTGGGCCTGTGAGACCTGATCATTTTTATTAAATTATGCAGCTTTATCCTACCTGAAGCCATTGTTGAATTACAGCTATTACTTAGCACAGTTGAAGCCCATTCCCAGAGTGGGAGAAAACTGAAGAACGCAGTATAGTTATTTTTCTTACTGTGCTTCTAGAAAAGACTGCTGCTTTGTGGCACAGTCTCCCTTGCTTGAATTTCTTAATCATGGTTTTGCATGTAAACATTTGAAGGGGACCTGTCACCCTAAGAAATAATTATAAATTCTTTTTTATTGTCAATACATTGTTTGTTTCATTATTTTGGAATCTACAATTCGATTATACAAGCAGGTGCCATTTTTGAGGAAGCTAGTATCACGGAAGCTTTGTATGATTCCAAACTTTAATGTATGTATATGTGCCAGAAAGGTGGACTTGATGCACAGGCCCATACACAGGCTACAGTGCATAGAGTAGAGAAGGGGCATGCAAAGACTGGTCAGGGAGAAAAAGAGTGAAAGATTGCTGTGCCTCAGTATAAAGTCAGGAAGGGAATATATGATTGACTGCTGAGATTTTTAAATGAATTAATAAGAAGTACAGATGTTTTAACAAAAAAAAATCAGAGGACTTTTATGTTTTATTTTTTTGTCTGAGCGACAGGTTCCCTTTAACCTCCTCTCTGCTACATTGCAACAATGAGGTGGTATTATAACACTTCCTAGTTTTACACTCCCTTAACAATAAAAAGAGTTACTGTTGATGGCACTGTCTTGGTTATGTGGTGTAAACATCAACTTACATTACTGAACCATAAAACACTTTTAACTCCTACAGGAGACATTTGACAGGGCGAAGGCTTGGGTGAAGGAGTTACAGAGACAGGCTAGCCCAAATATCGTTATTGCTTTGGCTGGAAATAAGTCGGATTTGGCAGAAAAACGGATGGTGGAATATGAGGTAAGAATCCTAAACTGTAAAGTTAGGAAGCTACACTTCTGTGTTGCTGCCTGTTATCTTGTTTCAGACAATGTCCTGGCTTTTGAACAGGACCTCACTTGATTTCTAGTTGATTTCTAATTTAACAAACCTAGTTCCCCAATCTGTTCAAAAATAGAACTAATGTAGGTGAAA